>CM029392.1:13418360-13459135 GCA_017165825.1 Hepsetus odoe
CACCGTCCAGACACCTGCACGTCAGGTGGATTGGAGATGCTAAATTGCGTGTGAGTGTGTTTGAGTGTGTTTATCTGTGCATCTGTCCTGCGATGGCCTCGCAACCTGTCCTGAGTGTTTCACCCTGTGAGAGCAGGGATGGACTCCAGCCCCGCCTACAGTCCTAATCAGGACAAGCGTCTCAGAAAATGAGTAAGTGAGTGAATAGAACTACCTGAGATCTGGCTGTCTGAACGTGACCAGGGACAAACAGGGTGTTTCCAATAAAGTGTCCAGTGAAAGGAATAACAAACTGATTTGGAATGTATGTCCTTCAGGGGTTGTAGCATACACACACACACACACACACACACACACACACACACACACACACACACACACACACACACACACACACACACACACACACGAATGCAGTCTGACCTGCTTACTCTCGTAAAGGCTGTTCACACATGCTGCATTAATATACTGCATTCCCCAACGGCCGACAAACCCTCACGAGCTACATATACAGTACACACACTCTCTCTCTCCCTCTCTCTCTCTCCCTCGTTGTCATTCTCACACTTTCCAGTGTCGTTCACCTTCAAACTTCCACCAGGTGTCAATCAGGATATAAATTTGACCCCACCCTTGTCATTCACACCCATGACGTCATCCATCTACTCTGCATTCACTTGAAATCCTCTTACTCTCCTTCTCTCTCATACACACCTTCATATTCCTGTCTTTGAGATTTCATTGCAGGACCTAAACTCAATCCTGACCTTCATCTCAGCAATCAAAGGCACATCTTTTTGCTTTTTTCCCCAAATAAAAGCACTTTTCTTTATAAGCTTAATTCATTTTTATATATTTCATCATTATTTTGACATTCAGTCCCCAAAAAGAGTTAAATACATGGCTGTAGATACACACACACACTCTTACAACTAGCCAGATGGCATCTTAGATGTTGACCTTCAGCTGACCTATATTACTGGTTCCCATAAGCACATACTAATGGGAAGGTCATTGGATTACAGTCCAACTCCCACTCGTCTTTCCATTCATCCCTGTTGTTAAAGGAATACTCCCGCATTTCACCTCCTAAACTCTGCCCACCAATCAGATCATTCATCATAGATATTCATTCCGTGTTTATATTTTCATGTGACGATGAGAAGACCTCCTAACCTGAAACACACAAATAATAGAGGCCAAAAGCACTTTCTGAATTCTAGTAAAGGTTTATGTCATGACGTTTGTACGGCACTTTCATTTATTCTTTGGCCAAAAGTATTTGTACAGAGGCGGTGGAAGTGTAGAGATAGGACACTCGACTCTGGAGGTAAGAGGTTCAAATCCCACCTCCAGCAAAAAAAGCATTGGGTTCCTGAGCTCTTTAACCCCAAGTTGCTCCAAGGAGAAGGTCCCTGTAGAAAAATGGAAGTCACTCTGGATAGGAGCATCTGCTAAAAGCCATAAATGTAATACGGTGCTGTGAATCCGTTGGCGAACTCTTTGTTTGAGAGCTGGGATTCGTCTGCGGACAGAGAGAATTTGGTGAGATATTACGTGAGATATTATGAAGCATGCTGCGTTTTCACATTCTCTGCTTAATTGCCATGGATACCAGAAAAAAGTGGAAGTAACTAAATGGTGATGGTTCAGTCTTGAAAAGATATAAATGGCATAAGAGCAGCTTTGGGAAATCATTGCTCTCTGTGTTTCATTTCAAGAAGTGCTTTGTTAAATGAAGCAAAAGTTATGGTTTTGTTAATTGAAACAAATATTTGAGAAGCTTGCTCATCTCTGCCCCAGATCAGAATGTAAACTTTGCAGGATCACGACTGCACAGCTCGCCCTGGTGTGGTTCAATTCCGTGTTGTTTGAAACAGATGAGCTTTCTAAAAAGCATTCAAAAATAAATAATTGAAAATAAATATGATTCATAAAAAGAGGGAGTCAAACACTGCCAAAAAGCTAGAATCATGATAACACAAGTATACTGTATACATATATTTACATGGGTTCAATTCACAGGCCAGTAGGTTGCCTTGAGGTACCGTCCCCATCACTGCTCCCCGGATGCTGGATGCAAAGTTCTGTGTGGGTTAAAAGCAGAGGTTGCTTTTCATTGTGTGCTGTGTTTTGCAGTAGTAGTCACTTTCATTTTCACTAAAGCTTGTAGGTCTACGGTAATTGGCCACATAATACAGATGTGGCAGAAACAGCTGTGGAGCTAAGAACGAACTTAGGACGTCCCTTTACGATGCAGAGCAAGTCTACGCTTGCGTCATATTCAGGTTGCACAGCGCTCAAGTCATATTTTTGAGAGAGAGAAAGAAATATAGAAGAAGAAGAAGAAGAAGAAACACACTGAAACACATTTCCACTTCATCAATTAATGAACGTATCAACGAATGAAAAGACAGCTTCCATGTAGGTATATGAACAGATGCACACTGTGCTCCTGTGTGTCTGAAGGACAGAAATACATAAATACAAGTGCAGCCAAACGGAAAAAAGTGACAAAAATGTGCAATAATTACTTTTTCCTTCTGGGAGCTGCGAACAAAAAATAAGGCACCCATGTCATAAAAGCAAGGCAGTGCATTAGTATGCAGCGATGGGGCCTAAACTTCATTACAGGCAAAGAAAAACACGAGCCTACTCGATCAATACGCTCCTGCACTATTCAGCAGCCGGCCCCGCAACTAATAGGACGGTGAGTTATGAGTTGCTGCACGGCAGTATCATTATTTCAAATGCCACACTTCCGCATGCTCAACCCCTCCCAGAGCGAAGACATATCACCTTAAAGATTGGTTTGGCTTTTTTTTTATTCTTTTGGTCTCGAATCGCTGAGTGCATCAGTGTCTTCAGGTGGAATTTAAAGTGCGCGCACATGGGCCGATGTGGGAACCCAGACGAAAGGAAAACGACTGCAGGTTTGATTGTGTACTTTGGAGCCAACCAATCATGGTTTATTCATGTGTGTATGAACGTGCGTGCAGCGTAGGCTCATTTCGAACTGACATGTCCTGCACAAGGACCTCCATAACCCTGCTACCAGGTCCCAGCCTAGAATATTCACGAGCGATCTCGCTGCACGCAAAGACCGGTAAATAAAGCAACCAGGGCTGCAAAATCTGATCCCTCTGACAAATTGCAATGGGACGTTAGAGCTTTTTTATATTTTGATGAATCCGCAGCGGATTAGTTTGTCTTTATTTTCATACACGTGTCAAGTGCGCACCTCCAACTCCTGAAAGAATAGTTCAGCAGAAAATGTACTGTTTTTCCTTTAATATGGTCCTTACTCTTCAGCTTTGCACTGAAACCACGAGATTAAGTAAAGGCATCTTTAAATCGCCATCATGCATCTTGCAAACTTTAAACTTAATCCATCACACTTATACTCCAGGGTCACAACGAGGACTTGGGAGCCCGGGGTGCATGTGAAGCACTAGCTAGCCTGTCTCATCCAGTTCCATAGAAGCGCTGCAGAAGCACACATTCCTATATGTTGATGATGGCTATGGTAGATTGGGGTTCCATTGCTGTTGACCGGTCAAAGGGCCCATGCCAGGCCCTGTTTGCTGCAGAAAGGGCCTACAGTGGGCACCTGAGCTTCAGAATTAGACCATGGAGAAATGAAAGAAGGTTGCCTGGTCATGTGGACAGCCAGGTGAGCGTTCTTACTTAGCAGAGATGAAGTGAAGTGAAAGTGACTATTGGTCATCATGAAACACAGCACAGCACACAGTGAACTACAACGGAACGTTTTCTCTGCATTTAAGCCATACACACACATGCAACAGCAGGTATGTCCAGCACCCAAGGAGCAGTGCTGGGGAGTGTTCCTTACTCAAGGATACCTCAGGGCAACCTACTGGTTCAGAATTCAAACCACAAACCTCCGATCCTGGAGCCTAGTCCCTAAACACCAGACCACCGCTGCCCCTGCATGTTGGTGCTCTGGACAACGTTCTGCTTGGAAACCTTGCCATTTATAGTGGGTGATGGTGTTCCCAAATTGCAGTGGCCTCTTTCAGCAGGACTGTGCAGAAAGTGTTCAGGAATGCTTCAAGGAACAAGACAAAGAGCTCAAGTTGCAGAAATTCTCCAGATCTCAATCCGTTTAAGCACACGGGACAAACTGTTATTGGACAAGCCCAATAGGGTCTGAAGCCTCGGTCTTTCCACTGCACACTCTCAGAGGTCTGGTGTCCAGTCATTCCTGCTTTGTGCCCAATGGAGTTGTTTTGCTGAATCGAGGGGGACCAAGATCATGTTTGAGGCTTAAAAGACTGAATTGTACAAGTAATTTAAATGTTTTGATTTTGAAAAATGAATAAAATTACCATATTTACCAGCAATGAAACAAAAGTGTGGTCCCGACTCAACTCACAGTACCCTACTGTGCCTGCTGTCCGCTTGTGGAACTGACAAGCAACTTCATTGTGTTCTTAATCTTGCGTCTCATTATTCTCTCATTAAATGATTGCGTAACTGTAATTATATTTAAAAGGCTGAAAGTATTCCAGCACTGACCTTGCCTGCTTTGCTGTCGTCTGAACATAAACACAAAGGAAAGGCTGATTGAAACAGCCCACACAGACCAGCGGCACTGAACGACTGCATGCAAGATGGCGTCGGATGGATGGGGATAAAGAGGGGAAATGAACAAGGGAGATGAAAGACGGAGTGAACGCGGTCCCCATTCCGAGCACGGGCGTGTGATTGGTGATTAGTTGTGGGCGAGAGTGATGGGGGTTGGAGGGAGTTTGCGTGATGGAGTCTCTCCCCCAAGAGCTTCAGGCACAGGCCCATAACAAGGCTGTCAAAGGCACAGAACGATGGCCCTCCAACAACACACGTCCCAGTCTCACACCCCCACACACACACACTGGGTTGTTTTTATAGCATGTCAGGATGTGGACAAATATTTGTGTCCCAGAAGTGTTATATAGTTGCGTGCAAAAGTTTGAAAACCCCAAGTTTAATAAACTTTTATTGATTTTCTTCATGGAAACACTTTTTTACATGCTACAGAGAAAACTCTTCAGTATGACAATTTTGCACATTGAAAAAAAAAGCTATCCATCCATCCATCCATCCATTATATTAATCCTGACTAAGATCCCTGGGGAACCTTTCCAAGCAACTGTAGGGCAAAAGGTGAAGAGACACCCTGAGCAGTTGGCACCAGCACACACACTCCCACACACACACATAATTTAGCTTCTCAAATCATCTGACGTGCATGTCTTTGAACTGTGAAATCTGTGCACTCCTACATGCAAACTCCACAAATAAGGAACCTCACTCAAAGAAAGAACCTCACCTAGAACCTAAATGCTGCACCACGGTGCACAGAACACATAAGTTCCTTGGCTTTAAATGCAGCCAATAAACATGAAATCCATATTAAAATGTGTTGAAGTGTTTCTCCTTAGAGGACATGCACCAAGGTATGCAAACCTCTGCAGATATGCAAGCATAACCTGTCCACAGAGCTGGTCCTGACTTCTTCTTACTCCTCTGTGGTTTTCCTGCAAATCCTGAAAATTCACCAAAAACAAACGCGCACTAACACACACACACACACACCCTTCCAGCAGCTCTGCAAGTCTGCAGCACCAAAACTTTGTCTAGTTTAAGAAGCTGAACGAGTACATTAGGCTCTGTTCTGGAGAAGTAGCTTCGTTGCTTGGGGCTTGAGCTGCTACTTGAAGACAAATGATGTTTGCCGGTTTAACAGGGACAGCTTTGGGGACGGGCTAATCTCTATTACTAATCTATAATGGCAATACTGTGTGGCGACACACAAGCCATTTCAGCATGTATACCCACTTACACACTCCTAGGTGTGTGTGTGTGTGTGTGTATGTGTGTGCATTTGTGTTTGTGTGTGTGTTTGAGATAAAAGGAGGTGATCCATCTTCTCTAATGAAGTTCTCAGCATGCTGCTCCCCTCATTTGTAGACTGACACCCGCTACCTACGAATAAGACCCTCCATCTGACTGATTCCACCCAGCCTACAGGTGTGTTTTCTAATTATCTCTCTCTCTCTCTCTTTCTCTCTCTCCCCCACTCATTCCCCTCTTCTACACTCCACTGCTCCCTTTTTTTCTGTTCAGATTCCCTGCTTGTTCCTTCTTTTCAGTGGCCATTGGATTGCTTATGTTTTCCATAGCAGTGTGTATGATGTATATATGCAAATTAGCTGTTTCTAATAAGGTTATAGGTGTTTCTAATAAAGTGGCCAACAACTATACGCAAACTGATTATTGGTCAATGTGAAACACAGCGCACAGTTAAACGCAACCTCTGATTTTCACCCGCACACACACACGGAGCAGGGGGCAGCCATATCCAGCATCCGGGAGCAGTGATGGGGACGGTACCTTACTCAAGGGTACCTCAGGGCAACCTACTGATCTGGGATCTGAACCCACAGCCTCCTGATCCCAGGGCATAGTCCCCAAACACAAGGCTACTGCTGCACGAGTGTTTCCAATAAAGTGGCCAGTGAGTGGAGGCACACGGTTGGGGTTTCCATTAAAGCGGCCAGTGAATGAAAGTACAAGATAGGTGTTTCTTACGCAGGAGCTTCTTTGGGGTAGAGCTGCTCTTCTAAGCAGCTTGATTTCTTTCAGCTGTTCGTGTATATTTACCGCTCTCTCTCTTTCTCGAGATAAATGGTGCAAGAGACAGCTAATGGTGAGAGGATAATTAGTTCCCACCTGCAGATTTCCAAATCTTTGAGAACATTGTGTGTGTGTGTGTGTGTGTGTGTGTGTGTGTGTTGGCCTTAAAAAACATTGAAAATAAGTAGCACTTGTTAGTAAAAAACAGCTCTTTAAATAGTGGTTTTTCCATTTCCATGGGTGGATGCAAGAGAGAGAGAGTGTGTGTGTGTGTGTGTGTGTGTGTTTGGCTCTTCCACATTCACGCTAGCTTGAGATAATTGTATTGATTTAATATGTGGACTTTGAACAGCTCTCGAAAGTCATCTGTGTCTAATTCAGGCTACAGAGTGGGGAGAAGTGTGCAAACAGAGATATGAAGAAAGAGTCTCTCACTCTCTCTGTCTCTCTCTCTCTTTCTCTGACACATACACACAAACACACTCACACACGCACACACACACACAGAGCAATCAAGTGTGAGAAGCTCATTCAAGTGTGTCTCAAGTATAGAGCATATACAGCCCCATAATGAACCCTTGATTTTTTTTTTCCTTTGAAAAACCTTGCATATGTCATCCCACACATCCAACAGAAGCTTTGATGCTTTCTTCATATGAACATGATTAAAGACACACGCACGCATGCATAGCTGATTTAATGAGAGGATTCACAAGCACACATACGTTTAAAAGGAAATGAATACATTAATGCAAGGAATGTAAACACAAACAAGGCAATCTGTGGTCCGTCAGAAAGAGAAGAGTGCCTGCAGTAACGGCCGGCATCGTGACGGCGTGTGGGTTTTATAAAGATCAGTGCAGCTGATCGGTTTGTCTGCAGTAAAGGTGAGAAGTAACAAGTTACATGTACTTAGGCGAGAATTTGATGCTTATTTTCCCTCTAGTGTATAAATGAGGAACATAATTTGCATTTTATTTTAATCTGCTTTAGTCTTTATTAGTTACTGATTCCTTTTCTGACAAGACTACCCTGTGGGCATTCCTACGAGAGCTGCAGTCTGTGTGTGACTCCAAGACTTAAAAATAGCCTGTGTTTTTTAAACAGCACATTTTCAATCATCTCTGAGTTACGTGCTTCTCATTAGACTGAATGAATTATGCCTGCATCCTCCAGGCTGCCACAGTGGTCTAGTGTTCAAGGACTAGGCCAGTGGATCAGAAGGTTGTGGGTTTGAATCCCAGACCAGTAGGTTGCTCTGAGGTACCTTTGTGCAAGGTACTGTCCCCATTTCTGCTCCCTGGGTGCTGGAAATGAAACAGTCACTTTCAGTTTGCTTTCACTTCTTTTAAATCCTGGACCTGCAACCTGTCCGGTGTGTTTCTTGGCCTGCGATAGGCTTCAGTACCCGAAAGCCTGCCCCTAAACACCCTGCACAGGTCGCCGGCTCATCACAGGCTTTAAAGAATGCAAGCTAGACAGTCTGTGCGGATAACCGACTAATATAATGAATGGACGGATCCTTTAAAGTTTTTTCTGTAGGAACGCCTTTTGGGGGAACCTTAACTGAGAATTTGATTGTAACCTCTCAGTTTAGAGTTTTTTGTTGCGCTCAGAAGTGAACGTGAAGTGATTGCACTGCAGCACAGCACTGCTTTTCACCCATACACCCCCCTTGCAGCAGGGGGCAAATATAAACAGCACCCGGGGAGCAGTGATGGGGATGGTACCTTGTTCAAGGGTATCTCAGGGCAGCCTGCTGATCTAGGATTCGAACCCACACCCTTCTGATCCTGGGGCCCTGAACACTAGGCCACCGCTGCCCCAAAGGTAGTGCCAGGAATGGGAAATGTAAAGGATGCTCCAGGTTTATAAGGTTTTGTGTCTTTGTCTTTGTGTTGATTGAGTCAGTTGTCACCCCAGTCTCATCGATCACCATTGTTTGAGGCATTTTTAACGAACGCTCTTCCATTTCTGTTTCAGTCATATTCATATTTTGTGTTAGTCTTGCTCTGCCAGAATGCTGCACTGTAAGATAAGCCAAAGACGCTGTTACATCAGTGGAATACCTAAGCAATGTTCACAGCCTGGTCACCAGACAGATTCAATTCAGAATGGCATGTAAAACAGACCCCGTATCTTAATTCTTTTAATGAAGTGAAGTTCATGTGACATCTCCATCTCGTTTTACACTTTCTTTTCTTTTAATAACTGTTTTCTGTACTTTGGAAGCTTTGGAACATTCTTTCTTCTCCGTCTGAATTCATTTCTAAAGGTTTCCAGGGTGTTCGACCATGATTTTGACTTCTCGCCAGTTTGGTGACCATTGATGCAGCCTAGCAACCGCATCCTTCTATTCCGGCACTGGTGAGCGGGTGAGAAAAACAGAGGTAAGCATAGACTCTTCCCTCTGTATGGTCATCATTGTCTCAGATTGAATGGTGCGCCAGTTCCATTGAGCTTCCCTGAACTCCTTCGGGCTGTGTAATTGGAAACGGCCGGTTGGGGCAGACTTATGGTCGACATGGTTCCATGATGAAAGAGGAAGAGATGCTGGAAGCAGGACTGAACCCCATCTCCTCATTACTCCATTTGATTAAGCTACTCTGTATGCTCCTACGTAAACGGCCAGACGAGGCTTAACTCTAGATCGTACAGAGTACAAAGAGAAACTACTAAATCAGGACAATAACTTCACTGACATCACACACCTGCTTTTATCGTCCATCACACACCTGTGCTCTTTTATGTGGTCCATGGGCTCAGCTGGCGAGGTATTCCGTCTCTTTATCCTGCTCACATCGGGGTCCTCACACTCATGCTGTACTCTGGCGAGAAGTCCAAATCAGTGGACACCTTGGTTACCTAAAAGAATTTTATTCAAAGAGAAAACAGAGAGATTTACAAAGCAGGAAATATAAAGTACAGAAGACAGAACAGAAAGATTAAGGTGAAATGACGACGTCACATGGTCATCTCTACATCTAAAGAATTCATTACCGGGACAGGTTTCATACGTCCAGACTCTGAACATTTCAGTTTTCTCATTTTCTGAGCAGCTTGTCCTGATTAGGTGCTGCTGGAGTCTCTCCCAGCTCTCACAGGGCAAAAAGTGGGAACATCTGGACAGGTCACCAGTCCATCACTGGGCAGACACACACAAAGACCTAGAGGACTGTGAGCATCACCAGTCCACCTGATGTGCATGTTTTTGAATGGTGGGACGAAACCAGAGCTCTCAGAGGAAACCTACGTGGACATGGGGAGAACATGTCCAGTCCAAACAGAGAACCCTGGACCTTCTCATTGTGAGATGACATACTACCCACTGTGCCGCCCCAACTGTGGCAGAGTATGATGAAATCATGAAAATGATGGAATGAAAAACACAACAGTGTTCATTAACACTGTCTCACACAATGGTGATCAATAAAGTCTAATGAGACAAGGGAGACAATCAGCTCCATCCGTTTATTCTGGTATATATCTGATCAACAAGTTGTCAGATCACAGCCTGTTCGGTGTAAGCATGGATGCTTTATCTTCCGCAGGTAGGAAAGAGAGAGAGAGCGAAGGAGAGGTAGTGAGGATGTGTAAAGGGAGACGGGTGGGTGAATAAAGGTGTCTGAAGGTGAGCGTGATTGTCCTCATCAAGGCTAAAGTTAGGCGCTGTCTCCACGATAAATAAAACACATTCATTACAGCAGCACAGCTAATGGCCTGCGAGATGAGAGAGTTAGATGGCTCCTAGACGAGCAAATGATTACTCTCCTGACTCGCCTGACGCAAGGTCATCATCCTTCCTCTCTCCTTCTTCTCCTCGACTTCATGTACTTTTCCATTACCCTCCTGTTGTGTTCTCTCGGCCCTTCTCAAAACTTTTCCTCCTGTAATTCAACTTTGCCTGCTATCATTTATTTGCATTTTTTCCTCCATTACGGTATCGTGCTCCGTACTCGTTGCTATTTGAGATTTCTACGTATTGATTACTGCACTTCAATTGATTTTCTCCCATTTGTGTGTGAGGGAGGGTCATCGGCAATTCACGGTATCCCGACCACCCTGAGGGATAGTTACACAAGAAAAAGCAATATATAATGAATGTAATAATGTTACACGTCTTTTTAGTTTTGTCACTGCTTTCTGTTATCGCTGTGGAGCAGAGGAGGATGGGTTCCCCTGCTGAGTCTTGGTTCCCCCCAAGGTTTCTTCCTCCAGTTTTAGGGAGTTTTGCTTCTGGCTTGCTCACCAGGGGCTCAGACCTGGATTCTGTAATGAATAAAAATGACTTTATGATTCTGTAATGAATAAAAAGGACTGATTTAAAATGATGCCGCATCCAAGCATTGGTGTCCTGGGTCCAGTTCCCAGTCAATGCAGTGATGGCAGCATCAGGGGCACTGGTGGCCTAGTGGTCAGGAAGTTGGCCTCAGGATCGGAAGGTCATGGGTTTGAATCCTGGACCAGTAGCTTGCTCTGAGGTACTTTTGAGCAAGATACCGTTCCCATGACTACTACCTGGGTGCTAGATATAGTTGCCCCCTGCTGTTTCACAAAGACAAATGGTCACTTCACTTGGCGCAGTAGCAGACACAAGGAGAATTTGCAAACTGCACACAGAGAGGATCTGGACAGCCCCATCTGGGAACTGAACCCAGGACCTTCTCACTGTGCGACAGTGCTAACCACCGGTATAGCGTTGCTACATTGAAAATGACTTTACAGCTCTTCTGACTGCATCTCTGATGCACCATCATCTGACTTTGAAGTGTTGATGTGTTGCATCCTGGCAGAAAACTTCCTTCCAAAGTAAGGCGACCTCAAAGCAGCATTATCACATCCTGCAGTAAGAGGTAATTCCTTCCCTTATAATATGCAGCGTGTCATCTGAGCAGCACCAGAGAGGCTGGTGGAAAATGACCGTCGAGCAAAGGTAAAGAGAAGTGCAGTCTTTCAAGAGACAAAAAGACACGGGTTTTACACAAACATACATGCACACAGGAGGGTTTGTGAGTACCCCCTACTCTATCACTCCCTGCCATTCTCAGAAGATGAAAGGAAAGACGGAGTAGCTGCCGAAGGTCACAGCACCAGGGAGAGATTCTCCCCCCGCTGTCTTCAAAACCTGCTGGCACAAACAAAACCCGAGCTTTCACTGTGAAACAGCACAAAGAAAGTTTTTTTTTTTTTTGGTTTTTTTTTTTTCCCCCCCTGAAAATGTTTCTTCTTGTCTTTGTGAGGAGTGAGACTACAGCTCCATTCTCATCACACAGGTATAGACGCACACACACAGTCAGAGCTGTCACCGAACTAACACGCGAGTGTGTGAAGGTTCTATGGGAGTGATAACATGTAAATTGAAAAAGCCGCAGGGGAGCAGGGTAATCCTCAAGAGGACAACACACAAAGCAGAGAGTAACAGCTCGTCCCACGGGAAGCTCACTCACTACATCTGCCCTTCGTTGCCCTTATTCGTGATAAACTCATCAGAAGTGATTGTGGATGTCTGACTGTGGAGGTTAAGCTGGTATTTTGCAGTGTTGTAAAAGTTTCTTTGCTTAATCTGAACAAATATGTTACTAAAAACTAAAATGATGCACATTTAGTGAATTTGCTGAATTTAACATGCAGGGACAAAAGTAAAGCATTAAAATGGCCTTGGAAATTTGATTATTTTAAAGTGAAAGTGACTACTTGTCATTGTGAAAAACAGCACAGCGCACAGTGAGCAGTGATGGGGATGGTACCTTCCTCAAGGGTACCTCAGGTCAACTTACTGGCCTGGGATTCGAACCCATGAACTTCCAACCCTGGGGCCAAATCGCTTACCACTTGGCCATCACTGCCCCAAATATGGTGGGCAAATAAACAGCAATTGTGCATAAAATTGTGCAGGTAAGGGTGTGTACATAGTTGCAGTACCATAATATATAACAATGTTCAAACTCCATCCATCCATTTTCTGCCGCTTGTCCCAAACGGGGTCGCAGGGGAGTGCTGGTGTCCAACCCAGCGCACACAGGGCGAGGACGGGGGACGCACCCTGGACAGGTCGCCAGCCCATCGCAGGGAATGTTCAAACTTATATACATAAAAAAGGTTTCTACCAAAGGTGGCCCAAAAAAAAGGACACAGTGTCAGAGGAGACAAGGACACCCAAGGCTCAAAGGCTCGATGATATATGGAGTAAAGGGGAGCTGCTTTTTTGAAAAATTGAATGTTGGCTGTGATGAAAGGTGTCGGAACATGCCCCCCAGTGCCCACAGACGGGTCGGAGCACCCTTGCTGACCCCTGTCCTCTGCTGAAAGCACCTACACCGAGCACGAGCTTCAGAACTGGACCTTGGAGCAAGGAAAGAAGTTGGCTTGTTGTGATGAATCATGAATGGCCAAGTGCATGTGAGGATCAGATTACTACACCAAAATACGACTTGCTTGAGGCAGCGTGTTGTGTGATACTTCAGACAATGTCCTGCTTGGAAACATTCAGTCATATATTTATATATTATGTTTCTACGGTATTATGTTTCTTCACTCTGTCAGAAATATGCCAGAAAACTTTTTTGTTCGTCAGTTTGGAATAAAGATGGGTTTAGGCACGACTGTGTTGGCAGCATGTCCAGGTAAATGGCTGTTTGGACGTCCCACTACAGACTTTAGTTAGTGAGGACATCTCCGACTGTAGCTCCAGGGAAAGTAATGCCACTGCTTCACACCCCAACGCTGAGGTTTCTAAAATCAGAGTGAGCATTCTGTAAGACGTTAATTATAGAAAACAACTTCAAACAACAAAAATGTTTTGTCTGTATTGTGCTTATTTGTATGTTGCCTAGCAACCATAGCCCAATTACATTGCCTGGAGGAAGTGGATATTAATTGGGATAATTAATACAAATAAATGATATAGCCCAGGGTTAGAGCAGGGCTTATTTTATCCTGGTGTGTATCGTTAGTGTTTTAAAAAAGTGAGTTTACTGTTCTTTGCATTGTATCTTTATTTGATTCATTTAAATCTGCATCCACCGCACTGACACGTCTTTAAATGTTCCTGTGAATGTTGCACATAATGTGACGTTTATGGAATGTCATGTTGTTTTACTGATTAGAAGTTTTTGTGCAATTTAATTGACTAAATTTAACACATTGGAATAAACATAAAGCGTTAAATGCACTTCTGTAAATCACCTCTTCCATTTCTTCCTGTCCTCTGCACCTTCATCCTTCAAACCGACCACCTGCATGTCCTCTCTCACCACATCCATAAACCTCCTCTTTGGTCTTCCTCTTTTCCTCTTTCCTGACAGCTCCATCTTCAACTTCCTCCTCCCAGTATAATCCTCGTCTCTCCTCTGCACATGTCCAAACCAACCTTGCTTCTCTAACTTTGTCTCCAAGACGTCTAACCTGATCTGTCCCTCTAATATACTCATTTCTAATCCTGTCCATCCTCGTCACACCCAACGAAAATCTCAGCATCTTTAACTCCGACACCTCCAGCTCCGCCTCCTGCCTTTTCATCAGCGCCACCGTCTCCAACCCATACAACATAGCTGGTCTCACTACCATCCTGTAAACCTTCCCTTTAACTCTCGCTGGTACCCGTCTGTCACAGATCACTCCAGCCGCTCTTCTCCACCCATTCCAACCTGCCTGCACTCTCTTCTTCACCTCTCTTCCACACTCGCTGTTAGCTTTTGTTATTAACGGCTGTAAACACACTTTGTCATCTGGTCAGAGATTATTAGAGAAAAGAGAGATCTTTATGTGCTTGGCCAGGCGGGTTAATAAATAAAGTAAGCTTTGAATATATCCATCCCTGAAGAGCCTCAGCTCGATGCATAAGCTGTAGCAGAGTCCAATCACAGTCAATTACTGTCCATGACCTACACTGGCCAGCAAATTAGAGCGCACGACCCACGTCCCACGCCAGACAATTAAACACACAGCTGACACTGGCCAGTCAATTAATGCGCACTTCCTGCACATTTGATGGCCAATTAAAGGGGCTCTGTGCAGGATTCAAGCTTCCACAGCAGCAGAGTTAGAGTTCTCTCTTCCCCCCACGAACATGTCCTTAAAAGCCCTGTCATTTCTTGACGACATGTGCAGCATAAAGAAACATTCAAACTGAACTGCAGGTGAGAAACCGTTCAGTGCATAAAGAAGCAAAAAGGAAATCTCTGCACCTGTCTTGGGCCACAGTGGGGCACAACGTCTGCTGGGGCAAAAAGTCACATAATGGATTTGTGGGTTTGTGATTGAAGAACATTTTCAGAAACAGCAAAAAGAGTTTGTGTAATCTTTGCCTTTTCTTTTGGATTTTTGGTTGAAAAAGCCTTCAGTGCAATGCTGCAGGTAAGATGGGGCAGTGGTGGCCTACTGTTTAGGGGACTAGACCCCATAATCAAAAGGTTCGCATCCCAGACCGGTATGTCCCCCTGATGTTCCCTTGAGCAAGGTACAGTCCCCATCACTGCTCCCCCAAGCACTGCTTATGGCGGCCCACTGCTGCACGGACGTGTATGGGTTAAATGCAGAGAATGCTTTAGACTGTGGTTCACTGAGGGCTGTGCTCACAACAACACATTCACTTTCACTTCACTTTCACTTAAATGTGATTTTATGCGATATAGATTTTTTATAAATTCAGAGTGATCGAAGATATTCAAATAAATAGCTTGCTTGAAATGAGTGCAGAGTTCTTTCTGCCTCTGTTTTTCCTGCTGGTTATATTTTTGTGGAGCACTTTCAGATCTTCTTCATTCAAAAAGGCGGATGTTTACAAAAGTGGCACACTGTATACATCCAGGATTGACCATTACACAAATCTGTTCACACAAATAGGTTTTTTTTTTTTTGCTTGGTGGTCATTAGCGACTCCATAAGTGAAAAATTCAGCTTAAATTTCCATTGTGCCAGACAGATTCAGCATACGCAGGCTTTCTTGCCTCGATCTGAAACTATGCAACTGCAATTAATGTCAACATATTTCCCGTTTGTAAGTTAAACAGTCCCCTTGGCTCCCTGTGTGCACTGCAATCATTTCATGGGAGGCTTTCTGCTTAGTCATATGGTTTTATTTCCTGGTCTAGACACCCACTCTCAGATCAGCTGCCCACACAGGCGGGCGATAAACGTGGAGGTTGTTTGAGGGCTGTTAAAACAAGGAGTGATTTGTCTCTGGTGTCTGAAGATGTTCAGAGTAGGAGCGAACCGATCCTGTGGGCAGTGGAGGGATGAAGAAAAACACGAAAACAGACAGACAATGAAAGCAGAGATCATTACAAGGCACATTTCAGGAACGAATTGGTCACCCAGGAGCCAAAGATGGACAGCATGTCTGCAGAAAGCCCCACAAATCCTGCGGTCCAAAGTCCAGGACGTGAGCTAAATCTGTCCTCTGGGTGCATGATGTACCCTCCATTAAAGTCCCAAATCTTCCACCCACTGCTGAAATGGGCCATTCCCGATTTTTATCTCAATTTCAAAAAGTTTGTATATTGCAAAACAAAACGCATGGTTGAAAACCTCCCCCCTCACTATACAGCCTATATATGCTGAATAATTACAAAAATGATGGATTATATATTCTATCTATATTTTTTTGGTATTTTATCACAAGCTTATGATAAAATACTAATATATATGATATGAGTATATGACAGAACATATGATATAATACCATATAAATATCATACATAGACTTCAAGCAGGGAAATATGATAGAAAATATAGCAGAGGGGCCCTTTAATATCCTTCACATTAGCATTCACTAAAATACAAAGGGTTTGCTTTTCAGTTTCCTTGTCAGTTTTGCCTGTGGCTCATTGGGAGAATGTTTATTTTGCTGCAGATTGTGTTCATGGGGCTGTCGAAGACTATATCCGATTCTTAACTCTTGCTTGGAGCACACAGTGGAGTCGTTAAAGCCTGGAAATGTACATGAGAGAATATTATTATTAATGCACTCCCAAAATTAAAAGCCCGTTTATTTTCTCGCCGATACTGAAATGATGAATGGCTGCAATAATAGCTGTAAATGCAGACGCACCGCTGTTACCCTGTGCAACATCACCAGAGAGAAGAAGCAGACAGATTTAAACGCAGTGATAGAGAAACGGTGCTGATGCTGTAGCGCGTTTCTCCTGCGAGCGCTGGTTTGTAACAGGGGGCTTAAACTAGAACTGTGCTGTCAAATGGCAGTTGCTAAGAAACACAGGGCTGAAACTTTCTACAGCATGCTAGCAGGCCTTCTGGAAATGGATGACAGTGAGCGAGGCAGAGGTGTGTACACTTCAGTAATATCACCCTGCGACTGTCACTCCGACCGCTAATGCTGCAAATTCAGGGCCAGAAATCTGCAGAACCGAACAGCTTCACCCGCGGGTACGTTTAGTCGAAGTGCTCGTCATCATCACCTCCCTGCCCCGCTAACACACCTGTTCGGCACTTCTTTTGTAGGCGTGCAGGTAAAGCAGACGTGGATTGCAATGCTGGAGTCTTTTAGACGCTTCAGATATCTGCATCGTATTCAGATGTAGATTAAAAGACAAAAATACGTGGAAAGTTATTTTTTAAAGAATATAGCACAGGATATAAAAAGAGGTGACCCCTTATTTACTTCATATCCCACATGCACTAAAACTTTTGCACAGTGCTGTATATATATAGTTGGTTTAGAGAGTTTAGGTCTGGTTTAGCTGGACAGTTGATATAGCGCAGTGGGACTGTACTGTAGATTACTGAGACTGAGTTTAGGTCTGGTTTAACAGGGCAGTTGGTTTAGAGCAGTGGGACTGTACTGTAGATTACTGAGACTAAGTCTGGTAAGTCTGGTTAAGTCTGGTTTAACAGGACAGTACATGGGATTTGGTTTTGTATTTAGACGGAACAGATTTTGGTCTAGTTAGAGAAGGCCTCCCGTTGGCCTTTGAAAATCCTAATAAAAGATTTCATTTCAAATCACAACTGAAACTAAAATGAAAAGAGGAGAAAGAAGATGAATTTGGTCTGGTTTGCAGAACTGCTGGAACAGATCCCTGGGATTATTTTGGAGATTATAATTCTGTGTTTAGTTCTCATTATTAGAACAGTGGGTTCTAACGGTTCTTTGAAGTGTTTGTTCGCCGGCTCTTCCGTGAAAGCTTATGGTTGAGTTGTTTTCACCGATGACTTGCTCGGCATTAGTGTAAAGGTTGAGGAGGCCATGTTTGGACCCTCCAGGGTTCTACTGAGATGCTGTATTTGCTGTGTTGTGGGTTCAGCTGCTCATTCTCACCCCACCAGGAGCAACAGGGGAGCCTCGGCTGGATGGAAACAGGCCACGTTCTTAACTGGCAGCACGGGTTTCAGTTCATCTCCCTGAGTTAAAAAGAAAAGTTTTGCCTGCTGACTCAAATAATTCAAAAAATAAAAAAATGAAAATGTTTTTATTTGGCAATGTGATTGTGCCACAGTGTGTGTGTGTGTGTGTGTGTGTGTGTGTGTGTGTGTGTGTGTGTGTGTGTGGGCTCACTCCATACAGTAAAGTGAAGCAGTGGACTTCAAAAGTTTTGGGACACCAATGCATTATTGGTAAATTCTAATTTAATTTCCAAGGGAGAAAAAACAATGCAAAACAGGTTTGTGCAACATTGTATGTCTATATGTTGCAAATCTATGAAGAAAACAATCTGTTTTTCATTAAAACAATACAAATCTATGCATACGCGAACTGTGGATGGGCAGTGTATGCCTGTATCGCTTTAAAAATCCTGGTTGCCTTTTAAATGAGAAAAGAAAAATATCAGCGATTCTTCTCCACTTAGCTTTCTTGTACCAAGCAAGAAAACAAGGGCAGTGAAAGTTTGATCCATAGCTGTTTTAACCTGATTTCAAAAATATGAAACATTTTGTTGGAAAGATCTCAGGCTTGTTAGAGGTATTACACTCAATTGCACAATCCAGCAGGAGTCAAAACCAGCGTGTTTATAGGCTGCGATTCGTCTTGACCAGACACATGCAATCCCCAATCAATTAGGCGAGAATCCTCACAGTGAGAGCAAGAGCGTTGGAGGTTTACATTTGGATGAAATGTGCCAAACAAACTGGTTCTTCGAAGGTTTAATAAGCATCGAAGTGAAAGTGACTATCCGTTATTGTGAAACACCACGAAATGGATCTTCTGTTTTGCAGCAGTGGGCCGACGTATCGAGCATCCGGAGAAGCAGTGATGGGGATGGTACCTTGCTCAAGGGTATCTCAGGGCAACCTACCGTTCTGGGATTCAAACGACCTTCTAATACCGGGGCCAGTCCCTAAACACTAGGCCACCGCTGCAACATGCTCTCTATAAATGGAAAATTTCCATGAATAAATAATTGTCGCAACATTTAAAACTTTTACTGACCTTTTAGAGTTAACCTTGCCTCATTGGCTGTTACGGACGTGTCGCGGCAACCTATTGACCAAATTTATTTGGTTAATTACCCGCTAAAGGTTGCTGTGGTCTAGGCAAAGAGCACAGGAACAGTAACGATGTATATCTGCAGGAAAGCTGTTATGTAGCAGTGCTGGAAATTAGGCAGAAGATGGAGAAAATGCACTAAACACTAATTAGCAAATCACTTTATGCACATTTAAACACTAAGACGGTTCATCTATGAAGGATCAGATGAGTGGGATTCACAATAGACAGACAGAAACAGACAGAAAGGGAAAAGAGGAAAACATCTCACCTTCGGTGAGAGGCCACATTCGCATTCATATATGTAGATCTTTTAAATCCACAGTGTGGGGAAGGTTTACATTTTGAATCAATATCTCCACTTTCTGTGCATCTGAGAATCAGACCTATGACCTTGGCTGTGCTTTGACCCTGTTTAGATACAAGATCACTTCTGTCTAATATCCTGAACTACGAAGGCAAATCTAGAGGACTTTCCAAAGATTTGAATAAACTCCATATAACATGTGCAGCAAACCATCTCTATTACAGCCTTTAGTTTGGGCCCAAAATGTCCAAAAGTGAGGAAAACACCCTCCCTACATTAATGTTAGATTCTGTGAGGGTTCAGGTTATTGTTAGGTACCCAGTGGTTGTGGGTTTGGTGGACCTGCAGCATTATCAGGATGTTAAATTAATGCAACCTTGATTAGGAATATTCACAATATCTCCATAACAGCAATAAATGGCACGGCATTTCCATATATGTTTATTATTTCCAGCAAGAGATATTAAAGTGTGCAGGAATATGGGAACAGACGCGTTCTTGGTTTGTGAAATATAACAATGCCGCAGCCTCGCGCATGAACAGCAGGAGCAAAAAAATATAGCACACACTTGCACACACGTCTTGATGTTCTTCGTGTGTGAAGAATGAAGAAAAAATGAGCCAAGGACAATGAATAATATGTAATTGCATATTTCTTTCTTTTATGAAACACTGAAAACAACCCCGCAGCACTTAATATCTTAAACCGGACTATAGATGTGTGTGTAAAAAGGCAATAGAATGTAATATTTTTATTTTTATTTGGCCAAATCCTCACATGATATGATTGTCAGAGCCAGGACATGGGTTCTGGTATTCATAGGCAGTGGTGTATTTAGGACTTTCCGAAAGTCTATTTCTCAAAAAACCTCCACCAGGTGGAAAATGATGACTGATTGGCTATGTTAGTGTTTCATTTGAACCATTAGGCTTGATTAGGTCCCAGTCCTGCTCCTGGAGACCTCAAAAACAGGTCAGCTAGACTGACTGCATCTACAGAGACTCCAAAGAGGAAAGAAGTCTTGATGGGATTTTTCATTTGGCATTTCAAGACCTTAACCTTCAACCAAAGCCTGATCTTAACCTCTAATGTGTGCTGATCTAGTGGTAGGATGCTCAGACCAAGGCCTGCAGCCCAAGAGGTCAAAGGTATAAATCCCATCACCAGCCCAACCACCACTGGGTTCCTGAGCAAGACCCTTAACCCCAAGTTGCTCCTGGGGGACCATCCCTGTAGTTAGGAAATGGAAATGTAACCAGCGTAAGTGATCTGTTAACTTCATTTCATAGTAGCCACCAGATGTATTTTTACACTGCAAAGATTCTTCAACACATAAAAATCATTTTTGTTGCAGTTTTTGATTTGAAAACATTCATTGGGTTTTAAAAGGCCAATCGGAGGCCTCGAAAAGGGGTTAAGCCGGTTCACCGCTCATCATTGATCACATGCTATACTTCTTCCTTCAGCGGCTAGAGGTCACCACAGCTGATTATCCATTTCCATGTCTTCCTGTCCTCTGCACCTTCCTCTTTCACACTGACTACATGTCCTCCCTCATCACATTCATCAACCTTCTCTTTGTCCTTCCTCTTCTCCTCTTGCCTGGCAACATCATTCATGCAGTATACTCCTATCTCATCTTGTGTCCAAACAAACACAGCCCCACTTCTCTGACGTTGTCTCCAAATTGTCCAACCTGAGTTGTCCCTCTAGTAATCTCGTTCCTAATCCTGTCCATCCTCGTCCCTCCCGACACAAATCTCAGCATCTGCAATAGAGCTAAAACGTGTCCGTTTGTTTGTTTCATGGCTTAAATAGTAATAATTACAATAGTCGGCTCATCACAGCTTCACACTCAGCATATTGACCTTTTTTGATTCCTGTCACACTACGTTAGGCCTCAGGATTTCACCCCTGTGTCACAACACACATCAGTCTAATTCCATTACACACAGAAAGTGGCTAATCATTGAAGCCTGATCTTCCACCAAGCCTGAGTAAACATGGCTACTTTACTTCACGATTGATCCAATCAGGAAGCTGACATCAGACCACAGATGGAGCACGGCGGCTGTGTGGAGAATTTTTACTTTAAGCGATGTGAAAATGGCCCTGTTTTTGGGAGAGTGTGTTTCATCATCAGCCAGAGAGGGACAGCAAGGCTGGAGTAGATGTGTCCATCTTAATGAATAAATCATTAATATGGACATTTTCGTGACATTCTGCAGAGGCAGGATCCTTCGCTGCAGGAATAGTAACCAAACGTCAAATAGTTACATCCTGGCCAAGAGATACAACAAAGGTTTTACATTAAACGGAGACAAATATGTCACAGTGCTACTGTTTTACAATGGCTTTAAGGAGGTTTTGGCACAGATCCTAGTTTTTAAAAGACATCCAGGGTGGAATGATGTGTGAAAGGTATCCATCTATCATATGAATCACTCCTCCTAAGGGTCACAGTGGGGGCCTGTCCCAGCATTTAGAGGGTGACAAGCACACAGTGACACCTAGGGGACCATTTAGCATCTCCAGTCCACCTGCCATGCATTTCTTCAGACTGTGGGAAGGAAAGCAGTGAGGAACTGGACCCGGAACCTTCTTGCTGTGAGGCAACGGCACTGACCATTGTACCACCTTTATATGTCGCTCTCTGAATGCCTTTCCTTGCATCTCAACAGCTGTATTAAGTTTTAAAAGATTAGTGAAATTAAGATCCACCCTTCATTTCTTCATATTTTGCTTCCGAAGAGTCAGACTTTCTTGTATTTGTAATGTCTTGTTCCTGCATCTGAGCAACTGGATAGTTTTGTGTTGGTTAATCCACACAGTGATCTACGTCTGAACCTTCAAACCGAACAAAGCGTCTCACTTAAGACACGAAACAGTGAAGAAACAGGAGCAGATGATTCCAGATGGTCAGATTATTAGTTTACCGCTGATGCTGAACACCGAGGGTTTTAATCCACTTTGTTAAGAATACCTTGCATGACATTATAAGATCTTACGATAAATATGTCTCTTAGAAATAAACCTTTTTCATGCACTGTTAAAGGTGTGTGTGTGTGTGTGTGTGTGTGTGTGTGTGTGTGTGTGTGATGATCAGAGGGCATGCGGTAATGGTGCTGTATTTGGCTGACACACTATTGCACCCCTGAGACACTATTTCCTCTTCAACACTCCCTCTGCCTTGTTCAGAAAAAAAAAAGTGAACAGCCTCATTCCTCTTTCTACCTTCTCCTTCCTGCTCAAAGCAATGCAGCTTGGCAGGCTGCTTAGTCGCCCTGCTCTCACTCGCCTGCTCTTTGGCAGACGTGCCGATCGATTTTAAGGGAGACCACAGCAAACAAGGATGTTTATTTCATCTAATCAGCGTGGTAAATATGGCACAGCAGCAGCTGGCCCAGCCGCGGTCTGGCATTTGGCCATGAATAATGAAGAAGTCATGGGGCAGAGTAGTATAGTAGAGCAGCCTGCCTCTAAAAAGTGGCCAGTAACCAAACCCCCCCCCACACACAGACACACACACACACACACAGCTTATGACTGACTTCTCCCGAGCTCCGGCGGGGCCAATTAAAGCCCAGAATGAGAGCGAGAGGGTCGGAGTTACAGAGCTGGAGCCCACCAGCCAGGACACCTAACACCCCACATATGTGCAGACACACACTTGCACAGGCAGTCGACCCTTCGCCTTCGCTGCCACTCAACAGTTGGAAACCCAAATGATAGATGTGCCAAGCTAATGCCAATGTTAATGTTAATGGCAGGACTTCCAGAAGGTCCTGAGAAGTCCCCATTATATATTAATGTCATGTTTCGCATGCAGGAAATCCAGTGAGCTGCACAAAGCGCTGACTTCAGACTAACAGAACTCCTTTAGGATGAACTGGAACACCGATTATGAACCAGGCCTACTGATCCATCATCAGTGCCTGACCTGAGAAATGCTCTTCTGAATGATCAGGCACCAAGACTCCAAAGTCTTGTGAAAAGCCTTCTCAGAAGAGTGGAGTCTGTTAGAGCTGCAGAGACCGTGGTTATCAAAGGGACGTCATACCGTTTGGATGAACTTCAGCGAGGTCTTGTATTTCCCGGGCCACATGTGGACCAGGAAATTCTACCATGTGGACTGTCCATGCTTTTGGTTTGTTGATGTACTAGTTCCACTTTTGTTCTGCTCCCATTTTTCTTTTGTCTGATCTGCACTATACATTAAATTTGTCCTCCCTATATAAATATATATAGATATAAACATGACCATATTTCATAGCTTGGATGAATCCATGGTCTCTCCACACAATGCCAACCAGTTCACATCAACAGCCACCAAAACACTCAATGACCACATTTCAGGTTAAAGACGAAGGCCTATATATATATTTATATCCAGCCAAAATAAAACACTAAACAATATAAATGCAAATATCAAACCTCAGCGACCGCAAACCGTCATCTGACCGAACGCCTCACTGACCATCATAAACACCATGGCGACCACATATAATTAAAAGCCATTGTGACCACTTTTCAGATGATCTGTTTAGATGTGAATGGATTTTTTTTTATCCGTGTGAGAGGTCAGTATTACACAATCACACTCTCTCAACACCTTCAGTTACACACAAATCCACAGAGTCACGGGTTGAAGCTGAACAGAATGTGTCCATCATCCAAGTAATTCTTTCGGCTTGTTCAGTGTGTGTGTGTGTGTGTGTGTGTAGTGATCAGAGGGCATGCTATAATGGTGCTGTATATGGCTGACACACTATTGCACTCCTGAGACTCTCTCTACCGCAGGGTACTCTCACAACCCTAATTAAGGCCAGAGTTTGGTTCCTGGTGTGAGAGAGAGAAAAATAGGGGAAGAGAAAGAAAGAGAGAGAGAGAGAGAGGTCCTTAAAACACAGGTCAAGGTTCCTAAACATAGTCCAGCATCAGTCTTCGTGTGAAATCCTGATGCGCCTCATGCCTGTGAGCCAGGCTTCTTAATGAGGATGTGTTGTGTGGTTTGTCCATAAGCCTGACAATATAAGTTGTAAGCGTATGCGGGTATATAGGAACCAACAGTTGGGGTTTGTGTTCTCCCACAGATGAAAATGCTAATCACTGATCCATAGATCTATCCATGCTGCTTCCTAAAATCTAGGAATCTAGGAAAATGCAGGAATTTGTCTAAGGGATTACATTTGGGCTGTTTTATTAATCCATCCATCATCTTTAAGTTTGGCTATTTGTCACTGTGAAACAGCACAGCACACAGTACACATCTTTGTGTTTAACCCACACACTGCAGGGTGCAGCCATATCCATCACCTGGGGAGCAGTGATGGGGCTGGTACCTTGCTCAAGGGTTGGGCAACCTACTGGTCCAGGATTCAAACCCATGACCTTCCGATCCTGAAGCCCAGTCTGTGACCACTTGGCCACCGCTGTCCCCTTTGCTGCTCATGCTGACTAGGGTAGCAGTGGTGCTGGACCCTGTCCTAATGCTTATAGGGCAAAAGGCAGATAAACATCCTGGACCGGTCTCCAGGCCATCGTAGGGCACGCAGTGAAGCTTAGAGCACAGTTTAGCCTCTAGAATCCACCTGATGTCTTTAAACTTGGAGGGGGGACACATGCAGTCATGGGGACAACATGCAACCTCCACACAGGGGGCTGTCCCAACTGGGAATCAAACAGCCAGCCACTGAATCACTGTACTGCCCTTCTTGATCTATTCATATAAATAAATAATATTTGTAAGCTTCATAGTATCAGTACATACGCTTTTTTCCCACAAAGCTAACAGAGTAGTAAATCATCATTGCCATTGTTGCCGCATCTAAATTTTAGGTCCCAAAGTTACATTGTAATTGGAGGAGACCAGCAAGATGCTGCCAGAATTGTTTTTTCTTTTTTAAACTGAATAATAAAAGGACAAATGTTTAGAGAAAACAAAAAAAAAGAAATGAAACAATAATTCATTAAATAGAATAGTGGCAGACTGAACAGCTCATTTGCCTAGAAATGTAAAATAAACACAGAGAAAGCTGTCTGCTGTGTACGTTTTTAATATGCATTCTTCATTTGTAATGAAACGTCATCGCTGATGACAATAATAACTGTAAAAGGAAAGACTGCATTACAATTTCTCAGTAAAAGGAATTCTTCAAAAAGCTTCTCAAACCTCCGAAGAATGAATGCATTTGTGAGAAGAGGATGAAGAGATTTTATAATGCTCACATGGTTCCGAAAATGTGTCCTGATCCTCATCATAATAATATTAAATAAAGTCACATGACACATGCAGTCCTGTGCAAGTCATTATCTTTCATTTCTTTATATTTTGCGTTCAGACGTAATGCATTTTTAATCTATTTTTGAGGAGCAGTTCTCCAGGCTTCCTGAAGGACAAAGTTTTTAGTGGTTGGAACTGAGTGGTTCTGTCTTCTGCATCCTCCTCCATCAACCCGACCACCTGCATATCCTTTCTCACCACATCCATAAACCTCCTCTTTGATCTTCCTCTTCTCCTCCTTCCTGGCAGCTCCATCTTCAACATCCTCCTCCCAGTATAATCCTCGTCTCTCCTCTGGACGTGTCCAAACCAACGCAACCTTGCTTCTCTATCTTTGTCTCGAATACGTCTAACCTGAGCTGTCCCTCTAATATACTCATTTCTAATCCTGTTCATCCTCGTCACACCCAACGAAAATCTCAGCATCTTTAACTCTGACACCTCCAGCTCCGCCTCCTGCCTTTTCGTCAGTGCCACCGTCTCCAACCCATACAACATAGCTGGTCTCACTACTGTCCAGTAAATCTTCCCTTTTACTCTAGCTGGTACCCATCTGTCACAGATCACTCCAGACACTCTTCTCCACCCATTCCAACCTGCCTGCACTCTCTTCTTCACCTCTCTTCCACACTCGCCGTTACACTGAACTGTTGATCCCAAGTATTTAAACTCCTCCACCTTTGTTACCTCCACTCCCTGCATCCTAACCACGCCACTTTCCTCCCTTTCATTCACACTCATGTATTTTGCCTTTGTCCTACTCACTTTCATTCCTCTCCTCTCCAGAGCAGATCTCCATTTCTCCAGGTTCTCCTCAAGCTGCTCCCTACTCTCACTACAGATCACAATATCATCAGCAAACATCATCGTCCACGGAGACTCCTGTCTAACCTCATTCGTCAACCTGTCCATTACTACTGCAAACAAGAACGGGCTCAGTGCTGATCCTTGATGTAATCCAACCTCTTCCTTTAAAGCATTCATCACTCCTACTGCAGATCTTACCACTGTCACACTGCCCTCATTCATATCCTGAACTACTCTCACATACTTCTCTGCAACACCAGACTTCCTCATACAAAACCACAACTCCTCTCTAGGCAGCCTGTCATATACTTTCTCCAAGTCCACAAAGGCACAATGCAGCTCCTTCTGACCTTCTCTGTACTTCTCCATCAACACCCTCAGAGCAAACATTGTATCTGTGGTGCCCTTTCTCAGCATAAAACCATACTGCTGTTCACTAATCCTCACCTCTTTTCTTAACCTAGCTTCCACGACTCTTTCCCAGAACTTCATGCTGTGCCTGATCAACTTTATCCCTCTATAGTTACCACAGCTCTGTACATCACCCTTATTCTTGAAAATATAGATCTCTACCCATTCTTCTAATTACAGGTCTCTTCCCCCTCTGCAATCTCAGGACCTGGTTTGTTTTTGAAGGATAATTCCTACAGCCAGTGGTCAGGAAGTCTGTCTCTGATCTTCTACTGAAAAGAGGTTGCGTCATTCAATCAAAGAACCACCGCTAATGCATCAGCGTTGAGCATTTTAACATGCTTGCAGTACACTAACGGCTAATTCTGCTGGTTGGAATCTCATAGAGAGTCTGGAAGAACAAGGACCATCCTTCTCACTCTGTGTCTGAGACCATGTATGCTCTCTGGGACTCCCAGGCATTGATCAGTATCATCAGGATTAACACTTGGTTACACCTGGTTGGTTTCTTTGGCCATAAACAACCCATAGTATACAGCACTAGCACTGAGGAACAGGAACTTCCAGAGAAACTGACAGTAACATATATCACCTTGAGGCTTTTTACATTGAAGAGTGATGCACTGGCCTACCTCATTAGAGCCAAGCTGAGTTTCTCATGGAAAATGGCATGCTGGGCTAGAAAGCCATTGATGAGAGGGTAATAGGAAAATCAAATCTCCATGAATTTCACCAGATGACTGCTTGCAGTACATATGACATAATGAGTTCTAGCTGGAATGGGATGCGCATGCTCTGCAGGCTGAAGCTGACACTTGCCATAGCTGACAAGATTATTGAAAATTAAAATTGCACCAAAATAAGAAAACATCCTTTAGTGGAAATATTGTTTGTCACTTCGCTGGCTGGGTCTGGGAAGATACACCACTGATTGCAGGCAGTTTCTAAGTTTGTTTTCTGCTCTTTAGCACTTGAGGCCAGAAAAACAGGAAAAATTGTCAAGAGAAATTTTAAAAGGATTGATCAAATCCACAAGCAACAGGGATCATGCAAACCACACAGGCAGCAGAGGCACAAATTATACTGTTCCATCCCTGTTAGGAAATATAGCGCCAGGAGCAGGGGTTCTTAACTTTTTTCACAAATGATAAAAACGCCTCCTGCTTCAGTTTAATTCTCATTAAGTTGGCCATTTCCCCATTTTAGGGAAATCACACATTTATGCATCTCACGACTAATGTGTTCTGAAGATGTGCAGAAAAGTGATGGAGTTCATCCCATATTTTTGTTAATTATTGTTAACTTAAGCCTCATCTTTTTCCTCGCATACAGAATTTTACCAGTGCTAATGACAGCAACTTCACTCAGTATATCATATTAAAATACCTGCACCCGGGGGGCAGTTGTGGGTTAGTTGCTTTACCCAAGGGCAGTTCAGCTGTGCATGCAGAACTAGGAAAGTGTCGTTCATAGCTGGTGAAGGTTGGTTTACTGCACGGTTAGTGAAAGGTCATGTAACTGCAGCAGCTGTATCAGTGTACATGGCTTCTGATCTGCAATGCTGTAGATACACTGTGCGTCTCCTCTGTGCTCTTTTCAGGCAGGATCAGCGTAAAGGCCAGTCATTCCAATAAGAGGTGCTTGTTTAAAGCCTGAGAAAGGTGTACCAGGCTTAGTGGACGTGGACTGTGTGAGCAGCTCTCATATCTCGACCTCGTGCTAGATTAAAAGAGATACAGTCTTCAAAAATAAATGGCCGCACTTACAGCAACAGGTGTTGCTGAGGATAACAGGTGAAGTACAACACCAGGGAAGTGAGTTATTGTGCAGCTTGAGCAATTGCCCGGTTGCTGTTGTATCTTTGGTTGCCACTAGTGTGTTGCTAGGTAGTTGCTATGGTATCCCACATACTGGCAAAATTTTTGCTAATGGGATGACATGGTGCATCAGTGTTGCTGGAGTAGCGTAAGGTGCTAACAATAGTATCCCAGGTGGTTGCTAGGGTGTTGCTAAACAGTAGCTATAGTATCTCTAGTGATGGTAAGGTGTTGATATGAGTTTCCAGGCGGTTGCTAAGGGGTTGCTAGGTGGATGCCATGATACTGAATGTCTCTCGTTGAGTGCTTTATCGCTGTGATATAAGTGTATGAGGACACAGGTTCAGGAGAAAATAAATAAATAATATTAATCTGAATTAAAGAGTAGTCATGTTCTACATGCAGCAGCGGTAAACATTTTCCTGTAAAGTTTACTGTAAAATTTATTACAGTTTGGTGTATTGAATATGTACGAATTATATTAGAAAATGTGCTACAACCTTTACAGAGGCCATATTTTATGCTTTACTCTTTTCAGATAAAATGTGAAATGTGTTAAATGCAAGAGATGAAAAGACACAGAGAGAGAGAGAGAGAGAGGGAGAGAGAGAGAGAGAGAGAGAGAGAGAGAGAGAAAAGAGAAAGATGCCACCAGTTAATTGTGATCAGCGAACGATGCGTTCGGAAAGTGCGATGTGCTGAGTTTGTAAAATCAAAGGTGCTGAGTTGCTCTCCTGTCAACAAATCAAAAGCACCCCATAGGCACCTCGGAAACGCAACAGTGTGCACAAACATGGCAAAAGTGAGAAGAATACCTAACACTCGTGAATCTCGTAGCTTTAAGGAGGGACGGCACTGCATCTCCATTTGTCTTGGATAATTGAGAGCAAAATCGATGCCTTGGAAACCTGGGGTCTCAGCCAATCAGCCATAAATCCTACATGAACACACACACACACACACACACACACACCTCATCTCCATAGCATATCGCCTTCAGCGGTACCTTTGGTGGTTCTGCATCTGAAGTCCTAATGAATTTCTGAAGGTTTTGTGGTGATTTCAAAACTGAATGAGATTTTCTGCTCTTTACTTCTCTCAGTGCATTCCTACAGCGTGTTCCTTGATCGTGTATGACCTGCGTCCTTTTCATATACCTTGAATTCTCCTACACTTTCAGAAAAAAAGCACGGTGCAGGTTCTTCAAGGTACAAACAGTGTAAACATATTTTTAAAGGTTCAACACGGTCCAGTTTAGTACCTTGATATGCTTTTTCCAGCGAAAAGGGTGCAGATTTATACCTTTAGATAATTCTACCACAACCATACAGAGATTTATTGCAACATGTGTGAACATACTTATCCAAACTGGTAACCCAAAGAGACTTTTAACCCATTTTAAAGTCAATATTCGTCTTGATCTCTGTCATTCTTTAGCATATCCTGAACTCTCTTAAGCTTTCTGGTCGTTTCTCTAAAGCTTCTTTAGGAATAGTTCTCTAGGCTGCTTGAAGGACATTCCAAATCTCTACTTTGGGGAGATGATCCCAAACTTCTTCTGCCTCTGACTCTGCTCAGGTACATGAACTGGCCTGAAGATGAGATTCAAAAACATTGTCCTTCCGGAGGCTTGGAGGCTCAAGACTTTTGCAAAGTGTTGTATTTCTTCAGCCCTGAGGTTTAAATGGGTGGCTTGGTTACAATAATATTGCAAACACTAGCTAACAATGTGCTGCAGACATGTTTTGTTCCGGATATAATGGCTTGAAGTGATTGCTCAGACGGGAATCTGCCTCCTGTTAACTATGCAACATGCTGCTCTTTCTTTTTTTAACCAATGCACGCAATCAATGACTTCTGTATTGTATACATTGTCTCACAATCCTGCTGTTTCCGCAGCATAGGCGTGAAGTAAAATCATCAGGCATGTTACTTTAGGCGACTCTGCCTTTAATCTAGCGGTTCTGTAGGTCCATCTGCATGTCACTCACGCCCGTGGCTCAGTCAGATTATCTTAACACACTGGGGGCAACCGGCTGATGTTTAAAGATTGAGCAGAACTGCACAACTACAACTCCCATGACCCCCCGGGGTCTTGGATCAAACAACATGGCCTGCGGCCACATCTCTCAATCCATCTGTAGAACTTTACCATGCAACCACAAGGAAAAGAGGTCTTACCTCGCCCCTGGCAGTGTGTGAAATGCACACACAGAACACACACTAATTCGTTGAAAAGTCTGTGTGTGTGGCTAGAGGTGTGTAAGTAGCCATGCATTAATATTCCCCTTCTGATCTCGCCTGATGAGGCAGAAGTCCAGTCTGGCTCATTTAACTCTGTTGGAACATTACATCGAACATCCCATATTAATACCATTTCACAATCATATTGCATCTACTCAGGACCATTTCGCTTCTTTTACATCACTGCCTTGCTCACTCTCTGTCTCTGATGTCTGGCTGGCCGTCGGATAACACAGCAGGGAGTTTTAGCTGCAGACTGACTGTCCTTCAACTGACAAAAGCCATAAAGGCCACAGGCGGGGAAAACCATATGGATGTCCATAAGCGGCTTATCATCCAAAACACACACGCATGCACAAAAACGGATCTTGCAAGATTCCCACCTCCCCGAGACTGCAATCGCAATCACTCAGGCCCATTTTGCGTGAGGTCTCAGCATGCGATGACTGCCCAGCGTCCAACAGGACAGCTCGGCCTCTAATGTGGGCGGTGCAGGGGGGTAGGAAAGTTCCCCTGAATGCCAAATAGAGCATATAAATCAGCTCTAAAATCAAACACAGGCATGACTGCACCCGCAGTTGTATTCTGTATGAATTTGTAATTCCTGGATTATTCTATGATCATTATCGGGATTGACTGCCTTGAATTTCCAGTCAATAATCCTGCCATTTGCTGAATTCGGCACATCTTAAAGCACATTTCTTTTCTATTTCGGTTATACTTACTAGTTTAAACCACCTCCCCTCACTAAGGGAGCTTGTTTGAGGGACAGACTACAGGAAGCACTGGAGTCAAATGGGTACCAGTTCATCTTAGCTAAACCCCCATCTTGGATGGGATACAATTAGGATGCAAACAGGCAGGCTAAAGGTTACTTTTCTGCTTTCAAGTGCTGTTCACTCATTCTGATTGCAGAAGCATTCACTATCCTCAAACGGGTCTATTACTGATGATTGCACATCTTACAAGACATTTTAAGGTCAATCAGTCCCGACTGCATTTCGAAAGGTAAATGTATAGAAAACTTTACAAGTTGCTTGATGATGGCCCAGCCCTGCAGGCGTCTGATAAAACCATGTATTCCAAATCAAATTAACGAGTCCAACAACTAGCAGGGAAAGCAGGGCAGGTGGGGGGTTATCATCTTATCAAAGGTCTTGTTCTGAGACTGTGTTGCTTGTATCAGCGGTGAAGAACAGAGATGGGAAGTAACAAAGCCCAAATATTGTGAAACTGTATTTAAGTACAGTTTCAAGCTATCTGTAATTAAGAAGTGTGTATTTTGATTAGAGTTCTGTATAATATAGCATTAGTGTTTTCTATTGAAGGGAAATTCTCCATTATTTTTATTTTGCATGGATGTGTGCCTTCCAGACATCAAGACTGAGTTCAACCGAAACAGACAAAAACACAAAAAAGTCGATCCCTTGGTGTGTTCATTGGTGTAGAACATGATCCAACAAGACGTTAGAAGAAAGGGAGAGTGAAGGGTGGAGAGACGCCGTGTATTGAGTGTGAATTTCTCAGTGTCAGAGAAACACAGCGAAATGCAACCTCTGCTTTTCACCCATACTCACTGTGCAGCAGGGGGCGGCTGTTCAAAGTGCCCGGGGAGCAGTGATGGGGACAGTACCTTGCTCAGGTTCAACCTACTGGTCTGGGATTCGAACCCACGACCTTCTAATCCTGGGGCCTAGTCCATAAACTATAGGCCACCGCTGCCTGTTGTGAAAGAACTGGCAGAGACATAAAAGAAAATGAAGCAGAGAAGTTAATGTTCCTTCCTTTCTGTAGCTTGCTGAAGTTGAAATAACAGTCTCTAAATCATGTTAATATAGCGTGAGCCTCGGGTCGTAAAAACAGGGCCTGCTTGACTTTTATACATTCAGAGCCCTTCATTACTCAAGTAAGTAGGTTTAATCAGTACTTCAGGACTTTGAGTTTGTACTGTACTTCTGCAAAAGTAAAGAACGTGCGTCATTTTGGCCACCTGCGGTGATGAGCTCCACCGCTTGGCATGCAAACTGCACGTTTTAAAAGCTTGTTATTCTTAATATTTATTAAACTACCGACAGCACTAAATCTCGATGCATACGTGGTATAAAAGTAAACTTTTACAACTCCAGCAGTTTCCTCGTGCCAGGCTTTAGTATGCCCTGCACACAGCAGTTCCCTGCCTTACTGTTTGGCTATTCCTCTTTTGATTGCGCTTTTAAAAATTGACAAGAAAGACCAGAGGAGGGATTTGTTAAAGCAACAAAACAACTGCAACAACAAGTCCAACAACAAACTAGACTGAAGAAAGAAATGTGCGAGTTCACTTTATGGCTCTTAAGTTTGCAGCAGAAACAGCTCGCAATCTTTCTCCCAGGACAACCATTCAGTCCAGTGCCCATTACGATGCACTGAGAAAAAAATGCAGGTCCATAAGCACTCCTTCTTTTGAAATATAACCAGTGTTACTTTGCGCCTCGTGTTGAACATAGCCTCCGTATATACAGGGAGGCCATGTTTTGGCTGGCTCTCATACTCGAATGGGCTATTAGAGTGTAAATATTATAATCCGGTTCTTTGCAGGCTGTAATTACCATCATTATATCAGTAATGTGGAAGCTGTGATTGAGGGGTAGCAGCAAAGTGCTCGTTTTTGCAATGACGTGTTTGCATAATTAAAGGCAAACATTTTTATACCGAACGTGTTCATATTGAGGGCTCTTCAACAAAATGTCAGGATCATTTCTGCAGCCCATTAAGGCCTTGTAAGTGGAGGGTGATGCTAATAGGTGAACAGATAAATAATAGAATAAGCTCTCCACGAGATGTAACGATCTTATCAGGCAAAAATGAGCCCAGGCCTGGACTAGGGATTCAAAGTTGATTGTGTTTGAAATGCTTTTTGACCAGTTTGATTCGCATCTGTTCTACAAAGAAACAGGGAAGAGTGCGTAAGCAGGACCTTTAGGCCGACACGGACACGTCCTGAACTATCACGGCATGAGGCAAAAAACACAGAACAGCCAATGCAGCGTCGGTCCGGATCTGCATTTATAAAACTTTTATCTGTAAGAACAAAACACATGCATAATAACTGCAGCATCCCGGCTGTCAGTGCGACGCTTCGTACCCAAGCTGTTAGTGAAAAAGAAAGTGAAAGTGACTACGCCTGTCATGCCAAGGTCACAGCACAACGAAATTGGACCTCTGCATTTAACCCATGCAAACATGAGAGCAGCTATGAAAGTGCCTGGGGAGCAGTGACAGGGACGGTACCTTGCTCAAGGCTACCTCAAGGCAACCTACTGGTGAGGGAATCGAACCCACAATCTTCCAATCCAGGGCCAACTCCCTAACCACTAGGCCACCGCTGCCCCTGTGACCCTGTGGAACTGGTCAAACTCTAAATCTTGACCCTTCTTTAAGGATGTGGAGAAATAAAACGAGACTCAGCCAAACATGTCTGTTTGCTCCCGCCTACCACCTGCTCTCACGGCCCAGACATGATACATTGTGCAAGTGGTCAATTGGTGCTTAAAGAATAGAAAGATGAAGAATAAAAGCCTACAGGTTTGGTTTAAATGTCAATTCTTTAATAGTCTTCTGTGTTGATGGGACCAAATATCTGATCCTGTACCTCACGTGTATTGTTTGGGAGTGAATATTTCCTTTAACCTTCCTTTAAACATCCGTTTTCATAATGAATGCATTGATTTAGCACCAAAAAACCTACCAGTTAACGGATATTTAAGCTTTCTTTGTGCGATTTTATTCTCAGGTTTCACTGACGTGTATTAGGTTTAGGAAATTGGTCAAAGAGCTGATCATCACAGGTCATAAGCTACTGGACAGTCAATATTTAGGGACGTTAGGGCTTTAACTGTAGGTTATGTTAGTATGTGTGATCTCCCTCTTTTACTTTGTGCCTGAGGGCCAGAAATTTAGGCACTAAGTGGGCCAGACTTTCCTAACATGTTGTTGACTCTAGCGGTGAATTATGACGGCTTCTAAATATTAACATCTCTCTGGAGCCTAAACAAATCAGCATACCCTAAATTATTAATAAGTGGGGCCTGTTATACTGTGCTTTGATTAAGGGAAACAAAGCAAGCTAGCTGGAGCAGAAAGACTGTGGGAATGTGCAAAATGCGCTTCACTTGCAGTTAATGATCCCTATTTGTGATAAGAAACATGTGAGACACCAGTCGTCCTCGCACACAGCAAACACAACATCGTGAGGACACCAGCAAAGAAACACAGAAGCTTTGAAAAGCCAAAAAGCTCTCACAGCACGATGCCACCCGTGCTTTGAGCCAACAAAGAATTGCCAGGCTATTCATCCATGCTGAGATGTTAAGAGAGAGTATTGCTAGCCGCTAGACGAGCAGGCCACTGATACAGCGCCCTTGGAAATGGCTGGCATCTTTGGAAAAGATGAGCAAAGAGAGGGAATAAAAATGGCTGTTTAAAAGCTTGATCTCATGCTTTCATTTTAGAGAAATCAAAGCCTTTATGTGAGAATAAAGTGCAATGTAGCAAACCTTTTATAATATAACTGATGTGTGTCACCATTTAGGAATCTTTTTCATCAAAAATAGAGACTTTCTATTTTTCTGGGTTCTTTGAAATATGCATTGTATTATATATATATATATGCTTGTCTCTCACTCACTAACTCATTTTCTGAGCCGCTTGTCTTCATAAGGGTGGTGGGTGGTCTATCCCAGCTTACTCAGGGCAAAAGGCAGTGACACACCCTGGACAGGTCACTAGTTGCATGGTGCTGTCGCCTCCAGGTGGGACGGTCCGAGTCCTCCTTGTGTCTGTGTGTGTTTCCTCCACCATAGGCATGTCAGGTGGATTGGAGATGCTAAATTGCCCCAGAGAGGTGTGTGTGTGTGTGTGTGTGTGTGTGTGTGTGTGTGTGTTTGTCTTCCCTGTTTGCTGGGTGTTTCCTCACCTTTTGACCAATGAGAGTTGGGATAGACCTCAGTGCCCGGGGAGCAGTGACGGGGACGGTACCTTGCTCGAGAGTACCTCGGGGCAACCTACTTGTGAGGGAATCGAACCCACAATCTTCCGATGCAGGGCAACTCCCTCACCACTAGGCCACCTCTGTAAATATGTGTTTATTCATAAGCACACGACTGAACCTGGCCTGTGAGAACAGATTCACAGCTCCTGAACTTCTTCTGTATTCAATATTGATTATAACGGAGGAGAACATCGCATCAGAAAAGACAAACCAGTAGAACCACAGACAACCATAGAACAGCCTATAAAAAAAAACATTTACGGTGGATTTACCATCTTTTTAAGTATTGGCACCTTTGGCAAACTTGGACGTCATCTTTAGGTCCAATTATTCCATCAATGAATGTCATAAATATTAGCACCTCCACATTCAAGGCGTTGTGCACCAAGAGAAAAGCACAGAATCCGACTCTTCCTGTGGAGCCAGCAGCAGCTCCAATGCACACATTTCAGTGGTCCACAGCGGACTCAAAAAGCAGGAAAAGGTGGCTACCTTCTAATTTAGACTCAAAAAATTGGACTTTTTTTATTTGATCAAACACAGACTCGCCTTGTCAATCTGGTTTGTTGAAAGATAGAAATCTGGAGAAAGAAAGCAAACTCTTCAGGAGCAGGCTGGTGAGGAGGGGTAGGAAACAGACAGTTCAGGTGACCAGCGGTAGTAGGCAATGAAACTGTTTTCATTTTATTATTGCTATTCTGTATAAACCTTTTTTAGACTGTGAAACATTTTCCACACCATCAACATCCTGATGGATTCGTTACCAGTGAAAAAAAAAGAAAATCTTTACACCCTCTTATTCTAAAGTGACAGCTACAATTACCAGCATTGTAGCTAACACAAGTGGGCCACCGACTACATAAACATCATTTTAAAGATTTAACTACAAAACCATCCCTCATTTCCCAAACAGAGCCGCTGCGGGAGCGTAAGGGGTGGCGCGAAAATGGACGCCCTGTTAGAGATGCGGGAAAACTGCCACTCCGTCTGCTTCCTGCTCTTTCGCCAGCTGTAGTGGAGTAAACCTAATCCATAATTCATGCCATCGCACGCAATTATGCCACTGTAGTAATGTAATGAAAAATGAATTGGCGAGGCAGTCATTGTAATGGAGGTTTAATAATTCAGGCATATAGGATCAAAAAACGTTCTTCTTCTGGCTGATGGCAAGGGGCCGGCTGATTAAATTCAATAATGTAGATTCCTTTACCGGCTGTGGAGAGATTTTGTTGAGCTTACAAGGGGGCTGCCTTCCTCGGGCCGAATATAAACGCTGCCATTCATCTGGAGAAAAGAAGGTTGTCACTTCATCTCCTGCTCAGAGTGGAGTTCCAGTGTGTGTATATGCATGTGTGTGTGTGTGTGTGTGTGTGCGTCCCAACCTCAAAGGTTTCCCAAAGAACTGAAGCAGTGGGTTGGTGGTGGCACCCAAATCTGGCAGACTGTGGGCCCTATTCTAATTGGGAAGTTGGCCCAGACGTCAGTAGATTGGCTACACTTGAGCACGCAGTGCAGGTCGGACGCAAGAGACCGTGACAGGAAGCAGTCACTATGCCTGACGGGCAAAAGCACTAAGTGAGCACGTCAACAGGTCCACCAGGGCAAGTGCTTCCCATTTAGATAACTCAAACCAGATAGAAAAAAGAGATAGACAGGGAGATGTAAGACGATAGAGGGAAACGGCAAGAGGACGAAAGGAAAGAGAAAGTTGTCTGTGCTGGCCTTTTAAAATGAAAGCGCAGAAGGCAGGGAGGGCCATAAAGTCAAGAGAATAAGAACAACCTTGAGAAAATGAATCTGCACTGTCACTACAGATGCCCAGATGACTCCAACTGCAGGGACCAGGAAGCAAAAGTGCATGAGTCAGTACCGAACGCCAGACCCATCCGATGGAGTGTCACTCTGAGAAACAGAGGGCAGGCGAAGGAATTGGGGAGAGAACTAAATGCACTCCTGTTGGCAGCAGTTGAGCCAAACTGTCAATTTGAGTCAGCACCATGGTGCTATTCTCCCAGTGCATCAGGGCAAAGAGGATAATTGGACTGGAATGGTAAGCATCATTATAGCGTTGCTGGGAATGGTGCATACACTAACTCTAATGCAGTCTAATGCATTCCAACACCATGCAAGAACAAGATGCACAGGCCATAAATAATAATTAGTCACTAATTGTAAAGTGTAAAGTGCCTTGGGGCAACTGTGTTGTAAAAGGCGTTATATAAGAATAAATTGAATTGATTTGAATTAATTACACGACAGTTTATTCCTAACCCAGCCACTAGGGATGCACAAGCCAGTGTATTTCTTCGTGCTGGTCCCAAGCCCGGGTAAATGGGGAGGGTTACGTCAGGAAGGGCATCCGGTGTAAAACTTTGCCAAGTCAATATGCGGACAACGATACAGAATTCCATACCGGATCGGTCGAGGCCCGGGTTAACAACGACCGCCATCAGTGCTGTTAGCCTACAGGGTGCTGGTGGAAATTGGACTACTGTTGGCCAAAGAAGAAGAAGAAGAGGAGGAAGGCATGTCCAGAGGGAGAAGGAGAGAAAGAAGGAGAGGAGAGTGGAAGTGAGGGTAGGGACTTTGAATGTTGGCAGCATGACTGGTAAAGGTAGAGAATTAGCTGATATGATGGAGAGAAGGAAGGTTGACATTTTGTGTGTGCAAGAGACTAGATGGAAGGGTAGTAAGGCCAGGTGTATTGGAGGGGGGTTTAAACTGTTCTACCATGGTGTGGATAGAAGGAGGAATGGAGTAGGTGTTATCCTGAAGGAAGAGTATGTGGAGAGTGTTTTGGAAGTAAAGAGGGTGTCAGGGAGGGTGATGAGTTTGAAGCTGGAAGTTGAAGGTGTGATAATGAATGTTGTTAGTGCTTATGCTCCACAAGTTGGTTGTAAGATGAAAGTGAAGGAAAAATTCTGGAGTGAGTTAGATGAAGTGATAGAGAGTGTACCCAGGGGAGAGAGAGTGATGATTGGTGCAGATTTTAATGGTCATGTTGGTGAAGGGAACAGAGGTGATGAGGAGGTGATGGGTAGGCATGGTGTCAAGGAGAGGAATGCTGAAGGACAGATGGTTGTTGATTTTGCAAAAAGGATTGAAATGGCTGTAGTTAATACTTATTTTAAGAAGAGGGAGGAGCACAGGGTGACGTATAAAAGTGGAGGAAGATGCTCACAGGTGGATTATATTCTTTGCAGGAGGGTCAGTTTGAAAGAGATCAGAGACTGCAAAGTAGTGACAGGGGAGAGTGTAGCTAAACAGCATAGGATGGTGGTCTGTAGGATGACCTTGGAGGTCAAGAAGAGGAGAAAAGTGAGGGCAGAGTCGAGGATCAAGTGGTGGAAGCTGAAGGAGGAGGACTGCAAGGTGGAATTCAGGCAGGAGTTATCACGGGCACTGGGAGGTGTTGAAGAGCTACCGGATTGCTGGGAAACTACTGCAGAAGTGATCAGGCAGACGGCTAGAAATGTACTTGGTGTGACATCCGGAAGGAAGAAAGAGGATAAGGAGACCTGGTGGTGGAACCAAGAAGTCCAGGAGTGTATTCAAAAGAAGAGGGAGGCAAAGAAGACATTGGACAGTCAGAGAGATGAAGGAAGTAGACAGGTGTACAAGGAGATGAACCGCAGGGCGAAGAAAGCAGTGATGAAGGCCAAAGATAAGGTGTTTGGTGAATTGTATGAGAGGTTGGACAGTAAAGAGGGAGAAAAGGACCTTTACCGATTGGCTAGACAGAGAGACAGATCTGGGAAAGATGTGCTACAGGTCAGGGCGATTAAAGATAGAAATGGTAACGTACTCACAGGTGAACAGAGCGTGTTGAGCAGATGGAAGGAATACTTTGAGGAGCTGATGAATGAAGAAAATGTGAGAGAGAGAAGACTGGATGATGTGAGAAGAGTTAACCAGGAAGTGCAGCAAATAAACAAGATGGAAGTAAGGGCAGCGATGAAGAGGATGAAGAATGGAAAGGCTGTTGGACCGGATGACATACCAGTGGAAGCATGGAGATGTTTAGGGGAGATGGCAGTTGAGTTTCTGACCAGATTGTTTAACACAATCTTGGCAAGTGAGAAGATGCCTGAGGAGTGGAGACGAAGTGTACTGGTACCGATCTTCAAGCATAAGGGTGATGCACAGAGCTGTAGTAACTATAGAGGGATAAAGTTGATCAGCCACACCATGAAGTTATGGGAAAGAGTAGTAGAAGCTAGGTTAAGAAAAGAGGTGAGGATCAGTGAACAGCAGTATGGTTTTATGCCGAGAAAGAGCACCACAGATGCAATGTTTGCTCTGAGGGTGTTGATGGAGAAGTACAGAGAAGGTCAGAAGGAGCTGCATTGTGCCTTTGTGGATTTGGAGAAAGCATATGACAGGCTGCCTAGAGAGGAGTTGTGGTTTTGTATGAGGACGTCTGGTGTTACAGAGAAGTATGTGAGAGTAGTTCAGGATATGTATGAGGGCAGTGTGACAGTGGTGAGATCTGCAGTGGGAGTGACGGATGCATTTAAAGTAGAGGTTGAATTACATCAAGGATCAGCACTGAGCCCATTCTTGTTTGCAATAGTAATGGACAGGTTGATGGACGAGGTTAGACAGGAGTCTCCGTGGACGATGATGTTTGCTGATGATATTGTGATCTGTAGTGAGAGTAGGGAGCAGCTTGAGGAGAACTGGGGAGATGCAGATATGCTCTTGAGAGGAGAGGAATGAAAGTGAGTAGGGCAAAGACAGAATAAATGAGTGTGAATGAAAGGGTGGAAAGTGGAGTGGTTAGGATGCAGGG
>CM029392.1:13459228-13474228 GCA_017165825.1 Hepsetus odoe
AGAATAAATGAGTGTGAATGAAAGGGTGGAAAGTGGAGTGGTTAGGATGCAGGGAGTGGAGGTAACAAAGGTGGAGGAGTTTAAATACTTGGGATCAACAGTTCAGTGTAACGGCGAGTGTGGAAGAGAGGTGAAGAAGAGAGTGCAGGCAGATTGGAATGGGTGGAGAAGAGTGTCTGGAGTGATCTGTGACAGATGGGTACCAGCTAGAGTAAAAGGGAAGATTTACTGGACAGTAGTGAGACCAGCTATGTTGTATGGGTTGGAGACGGTGGCACTGACGAAAAGGCAGGAGGCGGAGCTGGAGGTGTCAGAGTTAAAGATGCTGAGATTTTCGTTGGGTGTGACGAGGATGAACAGGATTAGAAATGAGTATATTAGAGGGACAGCTCAGGTTAGACGTATTCGAGACAAAGATAGAGAAGCAAGGTTGCGTTGGTTTGGACATGTCCAGAGGAGAGACGAGGATTATATTGGAAGGAGGATGTTGAGGATGGAGCTGCCAGGAAAGAGGAGAAGAGGAAGACCAAAGAGGAGGTTTATGGATGTGGTGAGAGAGGACATGCAGGTGGTCGGGTTGAAGCAGGAAGATGCAAAAGACAGGAAGAAATGGAGACAGTTGATCCGCTGTGGCGACCCCTAAACGGGAGCAGCCGAAAGAAAAAGAAGAAGACACGACAGTTTATTCCTGTAGTGATCTTGCCGTCCCTGTGACGTTGGGAATACCTGTCACTAGTCAAACATTGGCGATATCTGTCCGAATCGGAAAACTTTATTGATCTTCATTGAAAAGAGCAAACTGGCAGCAACCTGGGGAGTCTGCGGTTGGTGCTTGGTGCTGGGACTAAAACGAGGAAAGGGATGATATAAGGAGCCATATTTTCTAACTGAGGTTGGGGGAAGAAAGAAGGAGGAGAAAATGGGGAAAAATTCACTCGTTCCCTTCAGGCCTGGGTGATGGTGATGGATGACAACAAGAGGGGAATGCGGGACCCAGCAGAGAGATTATTAACATGACAAGCATGGAGCAATTTCCTGTCACACGATCACTCACCATTACCGGACCAGAGGAGGCGCATTATCTATCGAGCGGAACCAGGGAGGACAATCTGCTGTGTCAGCATTTTACACATACTGGAGAGAATACGTGAGAAAATGAAGTAAATAAGAAGGCCCAAAGGAATTGATGCTACCAGGGAAAGAGGGCGGGGGCAAGAAATGTAAGAAAATGTAGAAGGCAGAGAGATGTAGACAAAAAGAGTAAAAAACAGATAGCACAGGCCGAGGACAAGGAAAAGAGGGAGCGCGAGAGATGGACAGAGGAGTGTATCCAGACTGAAAGTGAGGGGAGACTGGGAGGGAGGGAGTGTGGAGTGCTGGAGGATCATCCATCACTCGGAGCCAATTTTCTCCCGGTCATTATGAAATCGTTTAGGGGACTGTTATTTCTGTCGGTTTTACTAATGTCGTGACAAGGGCATGCTGCTTCACAGTAAATATGAAACCTCCCTGTCATCATCCCTAACATACGACCTCAGGGGGACAGGCATCTGGTCGGAGCTGCACTCTTCAAGGCAATTTAATCCTGCCAGGAGGAGGATGACAACACAAGGCATGTTCAAGAACAGCGATTAAGTCATCAACGAGTGTTTGGGAAATTATTCTGTGCAATCAGGGCAGCTCCCATCTGCTCCCTGCTGCAGTGGCACCTTAATAGGCCCTTAAACCCATTAGCTTCTAGGGTTGTTATTTTGCTATAAATGTTAGGCTTATTATACACTTTTTGAACTTGTATGAAACCCTTTCTAAAGGTGAGGTTGCGAGCAAGGACGTCCCAGTTAAACCTCAGCTGTAAGGAAGGCTCATGCAAACCTGCTGGTTGAAAGTGAAAGGGACTATTTGCCATTGTGAAGCACAGCACAGCTCACAGTGAAGCACAACAAAATGCCTCCTTTCTTTAACCCCCATACAACGTGCAGCAGTGGGCAGTCATATCCAGCACCCGGAGAGCAGTGATGGGGACCGTACCCTGCTGAAGTTCAACCTGCTGGTTTGGGATTCAAACCCATGACCTGCAGATCCTGGAGCCAAGTCCTTCAACACTAGGCCACTGCTAGTAGGAAGGAGTGAACCTGATGGTTTGCATCGGGAAATTGCATCCTGGTGAATTAATTTTTTCTGATGAATTGAAGGTTTTTAGACCTAACATAACACTTTCGTTCAAGTTATATCCCTTTACATTTCTTGTTCATTTCTAGGCATTTGCTAATGATTTTCTTCCTGAGGGTTTTCTTGCAGCAGTCATCTTAGGGATGTTCCTTCATGGTTTCGATTTTGATTTTCACAATTTCTCCAACTTCCCCAGCTACCATCAACCAGACAAGACATGAAAGACATGGTGTTTGAATCTTTAATACAAAGCTGGAATCATGAGCAGAACATTGCTGGCCGATTCCAGTCCTTTAAATCTTTTGTTTTTTTTCAAACCACATCCAGCTCATCACTAGGATCAAGTAAACTTTAGGAAACAATATCTCATACTGTGAAGACACCTAACTTGTGTATCTCAGTGTAGCGGACAGTCGTTTAAGACCTCATATGTTGTGCTGAATTTAAAACCATACTGCAGAATAAGTGTTTCCTTAATTGAAGAAAGAATCTAACCTCCATTCACTTTACTGTGTGCTCAGGAAGGCAGATCAAATTCTGTGGAGGGTTTTTGGGGTGGTAGTAGTCCATACTTGCATATGGACCAAGAGGTTGCAGGTTCAAATTCTACCTCGTCACCATCACCACTGGGTTCTTGAACCTTAACCCCAAGTTGCTCCAGGAAGACTGTCCCTGTAAAAGTGTAAGTGAGCATTGGCACAACCCCTGATATCTACAGTGGCTGTTATTCTCATACTGTGGCCTAAACTACATCGAAAAGTCTATTTCATGTTATTAAGAAACAATGCTTTATGGAAAAGACTGTGGTGACTTGCCTAAACAAGGAACATCTGGACACCAGGCATGTCTCGGACGATTGATTACATCTGGGGTGAGTTAAAAAGAGTAGTGGTGGTCTAGGGGCAGGATACTCACCTATGAACCAAGAGATCGCAGATTCAAATCCCACCTCCAGTACTTCGTCCACTGGGTTCCTGAACAAAACCCTTATTCCCAAATTGCTCCGGGGGGGACTGTCCCTGGAATCTGGAATTGGAAGTCGTTCTGAATAAGAGCATCATCTGACTGTTGTGAACTGAAAAATGTCTTTATTGTGGATTCCTGCCTTTAAAGCCTTCACTGTATCCCTGAAAATACCTCATATCAGTAAAACACAACTGTTCGATATACAATGCAAGCATCTAGAGTGTCCATTTTTGTGAACTTGCATCACAGGCATTCTGTGGACAGAGAGGATCTTTATCAGTTTGAAATTCAGATAAAGATTTCTAACATCAAACCTGCATAGAGCTGAGACCTGAAGGACAGTAGCTCCAGCCTTCACCAGACTCAAGCTCTGAGTCAGCGCTTTGGTTTATTTCATTCTGGCCTGTTGGTCCTTCCCCCGTGAGGGTAGTGAGGGCAGAGGCCTGATGCTTTTGAAGCTCACCACTATGAAGTGAAGGGTCTCCATGTGGAGCTGATGCATGATTAATATTTTACTGAGTATTGCAGCAAGCCTCCATGACTGTAAGGGCAAGAAGAGTTTCAGAGGAAGATGAGGGGATGGAAAACATTAAACGCCTCCATTCGAAAATCTAGTACATGCTGGTGAAAATGCATACATCTTCATGATAAAAGTTGACATTAAATGGCCCATGTGTTCACATGATCTCTTGATTTTATCATGTGATCTAACATCTCTGCATCCATTTCATCATGCTGGTTCAATGCCTTGACCAAAATGTAGCTAAGTTAACTCTGCTTAATCAAGGAAGCACTACCAAAATGAAAGGCAAAAGGGGAAAAAGTGGAAAGCAGAAGTGTTTCCCAACCCAGTGACCAAAAGAGGGAGTCTGTAAGGAGGGAATTGATAAACAGGTGAGCCTTAAAGATGAGAAATAATGAAATAAGAGGCGGGAAGGTGGGGGAGGGGAGTGACGGCAAGAGACAGAGAGAGAAAGATGCTGTAATCTTGACACACACATCAATCAGAGCATGAATCAGATGGCATGTGTACCACCCCCGGTCCCCACCACCCCAGCGTCAGTGATGGATTTACTGCTGATGTGAAAGGAAAGACTAAAAAATAACATTCTAAGAGAGGGGGGGTGGAGAGGGAGAGAGAACTAGAGAGTCAGGGGAAGAAAGATAGAAGACTGACTGACTGACTGACTGACTGACTGACTGACTGACAGATAGATACTAATTACTACTTGTAACTGTATTGTAATGGCTGATACTAATTCTTGGAGAAAACGGTTTGTATGGGTCAAAGATGATGCTGATATAAATTTCAGTGGATGCTTCATTCATGAAAATATTTTATGATTTTATGTAATTAAACTCAGTTGTGTAAATAGTTCAAATTCAATTACAAATCTTCCCCAAAAAAAGGCTTAAAAACAACGACCTTCCTTCACTAATAGAGGCAGAGAGAGAGAGAAAAGGGCAGAGAGAAAGAGAGAAAGAGAGACAGAGAGAGAGAGAGAGCAGAAAAGAGAGATCAAAGTACACATGATAGTAATGGATTACAACAATTCAGAAATGGCATTAATATATGATGTGCAGCGTAATATCCCCACAGTGACCGAGTTAAATGGGTCAGTCTTGACTTCTGCCTCCTCAGCTGGAATCACACAGCAGAAAGAGAATGCTAATGCAGCTTAGAGAGAGAGAAAGAAAGAGAGATATGGACAGACAGATAGACAGCCAGTTGGTGGCTCTAATGGCTTTTGAGATCGACTGCATACTTTTAGTTAGCTCATAATTTATAAGAGCTCACTGTAAGTCATCCTGACATCCTTTATTTTTCTAGGAAGTAATCGCACATGAGCATCTACCACTCTGTCCATAATTATTTGGACCAAATGAAGACCATCCAGTGATAAATCGGTCCACTGTCCTGCATCTGCTGGTACCTCCCAGTGCTGAAACATCTCTGCTTGTATTTTACATTAATGTAGAATTTAATGTGAATGTTTCTGTCCTTTTAACACATTCTTACTACACATGATCCACTTGGATGAAATATTGTGAAATATTTTACCATGACCGCCTAAATGTGAGGAATCGGGTTGGCGTTTCAATGTAATTTAGTTGAATTGAATCCCATACTAATACAAGCATCAGCCACCAAAGCAGCAGTGGCTTAGTGCTTAGGGAGTTGGCCCCAGAATCAGAAGGTTGGGAGTTTGAAACCCATGCCAGTAAGTTGACCTGAGGTACCCTTGAGCAAGGTACCGTCCCCATCACTGCACCCCAGGCAGCTTTAAATAGCTGCCCCTGCTGCGTGTATGGGTGAAACGCAGAGGTTGTTTCACAGTGACAAGAATAGTCATTTTCACTTCAAATCAGTGAACTGATGCTGAAGGTATTGGACTCCACAAGATCTCTGATGTTTTTTTTTTTTATCTGCCACCAAAACAGCAGCAGCAGCAGATCCTTTAAATTCTGTAAGTTGTGAAGTGAGACCTCCACTGATCAGACAGCATATCCCACAGATGATAGATCAGATCTGGGAAACGTGTTCCTCAAACTTTTCCTGAAGAGTTTCTGCAGTGTGGCAGGGTGCTTTCTCCAGTTCAACGGGTCTATGAAGTGGGGTCTGCAACAGTGTTTAAGTTGTTGATGTCAAATGCCAGGACCCAAGGTTTCCCTGCAGATCATTGCCCAGGGCATCACACAAACTCTGCAGGCTTACCTTCTTCCCATTGTGTATCTTGTGCCATCTCTTTGTCATTTAAGTAATATCCATATTCCAGTTCAGATGATCAGGAACCTTTTAGGCCGTGGAAAATGGTCAGCATGGAAACTCTGACCATTCTGCAGTTGTGCTTTTTGACTCCCTTCTGTCAAAGCCAGCATTAAGTTTTCATTCAGCTTGTACAGTGGATCTTATATGGGACTGAACCAATATGACTAGTTTTTGCAAATCAGCCTTGGGATCCGTGACCTTGTCATCAAAACATCAAAACGTCACAATTTTGCTTTTAGGTTTTTTAAAGTTTTTCCAAAACCTCAATTAGAAAGGCTCTTTTCTGATCATTTTGGTGAGAAATGAAAGTACTGAAATGGCTTTTTAAAAGCTCTCCAGCTATTCCTCTCTATCAAGAGAGGTTTGTGAGGGTCCCTGTCATGGATTGCAGCACTCTAGGCTGACTGGGCACAACTGGGACCACATTAGGATGTCAGGTGTGCCTGATTGGCTCAATAGTATAAAGATCCCAATGAGTCCGAGCAGAGCATCGGTCATTCCGATTTCCACGTTGGGTGACTGTGTAAGTAACATGTTGAGTTCAGTGTTTCTATGAGTGCACATTTATGTTCATAGAGCGCCGTTGCAGACTCCCGGCTCTGCACTTATGTCCGGTCTAACCCACCTAAACGTTACAGTCCCATTACTGTACATGTCCCATGACAATACATTAATACATGAAAACTTTATTTTTTGTTGGCTTTCCCAATGCTCCTCAGACAACTAGAACTGCTGCTGTTTCCAGCTCTTTGTTCCACCCAAACGGTGTGAAAGCGAATGCAGTGCCGCACAAAAGGCTCTGCTTCTTCAGCCGTGACCTTGTTGTGCCGGTGATAAACGCCCCTGTGAATTGGGTCGGCTCCCCCAGAGAGAAGCCATCAGCAGCTCCGATCTGGGAAAAATCATCAGCTCTTCTATCATCTCTCCCCCACTCCAGAGTGTTTGATGGTTTTCTTTCTCAGGTAAGACTCCCCTTCCTCACTGCCTCCCTCTCAACTGCCCCCCATTCCAAAGTAAATAATGATGATGATGGGGCTGTGAGAGCGACAAAGGGAGTGCCACTGCTCCATCTCCTCCACACTGAGTAATAAGAGCTGAGGAATGAGGGTAGTGCAGTCCCTCGCCTGTCAAATTACACTCTCATCAGCCTCAGGGGTAGGGGGGCAATATAGGGTGGGGTGATGGTTCTTATTTGTTATGGTTGCCACAGAGAGACCAACACCTTTCCAGCAGTGCCATGTGTATCATAGAAGGGCTTCACCATCCCCTCTGAAATTAATGGAGCCCAGCAATGCAGTAAGGTATCCTCATCTGAAAGAAAGAGGCTAAAATTTCCTTGTGAATAATAAGTAGTGCAGGGGCAGAATTTGGTAGTAATATCAAACCTACCTCTGGATCAACCTGTTCAGAAGTTTGATATCCATACGTTGCAATTATGTTAGCCATGTCTGATTATTTCTTTTGGTGCTTCACTTTCGTCCTTAGATGAAAGAAGAAAATTGACAGACATGAAATAATATTTTTGCACCAACTAAGAGATTCCCTAGGCAACCTATGTGGTCCGGGGCTCAATCAGTGCCCATCCCACCAGTAAGAGGGTCACTGATTGAGCACTGATATGGTATAGTCTGATGCCACGCGTGACATAATTGCCATTTCCAAGTCTAAACACTCCATTATGTCCAAAAAAAACTATGTAAAGACAAAAATTTCAAAAAGTAGAGACTTGGACCTGGAATCAATTCCATGGTGGTGGTGGTCTAGTGGTAGGATACTTTCCTACTTACCCACGGCTCAAGAGGTTCCACGTTTGATTCCCACCTCTGGCACTACCACCACTGGCTCCCTGAGCAAGACCCTTAACCCTGAATTGCTCCAGGGGGACTGTCCCTGTAATTAGGAGATGAAAGTTGCTCTGGATGAGAGCGTCTGCTAAATGCCATAAATGTAAATCAATTAGCACACCTTCCCAGATTAAAATTGTTGAAAACCTCCATGTCGCTATTCATCTACTGCTATAAAATGCTAAATTAAGCAGGAGATGGAGATCTTGTAGCAACAGGGTGGACACCATAGTGATTCTTATTGTCTGTATAATGTGTTTCTGTAATGCATGCTGGCTGTTATGAGAGACCACTGATGAACTTGAACGTAAAAAGGATATCCAACCGTGAAATCTGAAGGATATAATGCAGTGCTAAACAACAGGCGTATAACATTTAAACCCTTTTCACAGTAGTCATAAGATGCAATTTCACACTTTTCAGGAGGTCCCTCAGTTCAGGTCCCTCGTGTCCAGCAGAACAAAAGAGTCCAATTCAAGCTGATCTACTAATTTCACTTCTGATCATGTATCTCTGTTTCTAGCCATGTTTGAAATATTTTAACCTGTTTTCCAGCATTTGCTTTTTTTTTCAGACCTGGCTGGGGATGTAGCAGCCAAACAGATGGCATGATTCGGGACGTGTGCACCAAAACGACCCGTCGGGTTTCAGAAAATCCAGTTATACATTCCGGTCTTGCACAAACAGTTATGTGGCCCGCTGTGCCCACTCTTTGATCAACCATATGGACCATCAGAACCACTAATGAATATGAACAAGCCTCAGCTTCCCTTATTCATTTGGAGAAGCTTGTTTGGGAGAGCACTTGACTTAGTGCTGCATGCTGGTGCTGAAGATTGCTTCCCGATGACACTCTTTCTTTTGCAATTGGTTCTGAAAGGAGAGAAAAGAGGCCCGAGGTGTAATTCTCTTAAACATCTGTAGGGTTGAACTTGTGACTCTTCCAAAAAATGTAACTTCAAAGAAAAGGTCACAGTGATTACCAGTCAAAACCTCTTAAAAGAGGAAAGTGTTTTTTGTTTTTTTTGTAATCCACCACCATTCTGGTTTATAGCTCAGGGGTATTCTGGGTGAGGAAAAATGACCCTCCCCTGTTGTGCTCAATTTCTCTCTATATCCATTATCCTCTTTCCAGCTTCTGTTTCATTCACTCGCACTTGCTTTTTTAGGTTATCATATACCCCCCTCTGATCCTAATGAAAACTATATATTCACCTTGCCACTGGCGCTGCGATGTGATACCATGGCAGCAAGACTAGCGTGCGAAGACTCGACCGTCACCCATGTTAAGAGCACTGATCCTAGCGGTTCCAAACCCACACTATGGCCGGGGGAATAGCCAGCGAGTTTTCCTTGACCCGTCCGGCCTGCAAAGAAAGAGGCAGACTCAACCTTGTGTAACACCAGAGAAGAGTGGGACAGAGACATAGAAATGTTAAAAATAGATAGACATGATCAGAAAGACTGAATTATGATGTGGTTGTGTTAGGAAATACCCAAATATAAGGGAATTTCCTTATTGGTATTTATAATTAATAAGGAATCACTCTCACTCATTTTCTTAGCCGCTTGTCCTAATAAAGGTGACCGGTGGAGCTGGAGTCTATCCCAGCGAAAGGCAGGGAAACACCCTGGACAGGACGCCAGTCCATCACAGCAGACAGTGAGTCAAGATGAAACGGAACTTCTGCTTTTCATCCATACACACTGTGCAGTGAGGGGCAGCCATATCCAGCACCCAGGGAGCGGTGATTGTGACAGTACCTTGCTTAAGGGTACCTAAAGGAACCTACTGGTCTGGGACTCAAACCCATGACCTTCTGATCCTGGGGCCAAATCCCTAATTACTAGGCCACCGCTGCCCCTACAAAGGGCATATTAACTACACGTCTGCCTTTTATAGTGATGGTTCTTTATGTTCTATTTAACAATCCATCTGCTAAGTAGCCTTTAAAAACGGACACAGCTGAGTGAAAAAAGTGACTAAATCTGCCGAAAAACTCACTAATGACTTAAGAAACAACTCTACAAGGTGGTAAGACACCTGAGAATGCAAAAATGATTATGCTTGTCCTTTATTGTAAGAGTGCAAGACTTAATCCATTCTGTTGCTATGTTTTTCTTTTGAGCACTCTGAAACCCCAATCCCCCCACAGGTACGCCCCTGGTTAGAACAGAAGATGAAAGGTTAGCAGGACAGAATAAGATTAAAAAACACTACGTGGAAAACCACCGATCAACATCAAAAAATACTGCAGCGTTATGCAATGGCAATAACGCCTTAAACGGTCGCATGCATCTCCTGGAGCTTAGGAGAAACAAAAAAAGAAAATCAAGCAGAAAAACTGTGCTTGCAGTAGCTGGGGGATTCAACAAACAGAAAACGGCCCAACATAGAGCCCTGAGGAACACCCACAGCTCGATACAGTTACATTCTCATCTAATTGGAGTGAGACCAGAGCAGGATGCTTAACATAAATTGTTGTTGGTGACTCATGGATGGCTGCACTAAAAGTTGTGGAAGCGTTGCAGCTATATTTACGACTGCTGTCAATAAAATGATCATAAAAGACTACAGTGGGACACATAGACCCCCCTCAGGCTAATGTGTACTCTGCAGAAGAGGGGTTTGCAAACAAAAGCAGGGCAAAATGTTAGCGTCATTTGTAGAGTAACGTTAATGATAATGGTTTAATGTGTTTAGCCAGAAGGTATAAGTGCAGATTAAGGTTAATGAAACAATGTTTTCCATTAGACTCTAATGAAATTATGCTGCTTTTTTATCCAGTGTTGTGCAACAACGATACGAGAGCCTGGTATAATCAGTTTGACTCACTGATTATCTTTTCTCCTTCAGATTAAGTAATTTTACTAAAAATGCATGGCTCTTCTCTATAGCACAGACCTTCTTATTTTGGAGAGCAATATGAGGAGTCACATGGTCTTGAATGTTTCAAGCAGCCAAGGGCCAAGGGGCACACTTTTGCATATGTTTTACAAGCAGGTATACTTTTAAACCTTACACCATCTGTTACTTTCCCATGGCGGTGTGACAATATCTTCGGCCATGTTCCTCACCTCTCCAGACTTATTTATTGGCATCTTCATGGAAGGGAAAAGTCCCTTTAATGTCCGACTGACTCGATACAGCTCCTCCAGATGTAAAAACACAGAAGTGAAAGTGTCTGAGAAACACAACACAGCACACAGTGAAACACAACTAAATACTGTGCATTTAACCCATAAACGCAGCTCCATCCAGCCCCCAGGGGGCGGTGATGGTGATGGTACCTTGCTCATGGGTACCTCAAGGTAACCTACAGGTCTGGGATTGAACCCACAACCTTCCTGGGGCCTGGTCTCTTGAGCGGTGGCCTAGTGATTAGGGATTTGGCTCCAGGATCAAAAGACTGTGGGTTCGAATCCCAGACCAGTAGGTTGCCCTGAGGTAGCAAGGTACCGTAACTGTCACTGCTCCACGGGCACTTATAATAGCTGCCCCCTGCTGCACATGTTTGTGTGTGGGTAAAATGCAGAGTTGTGGGTCACTGTGTGTTGTGCTGTGTATCCACAATGACAGTTGTCACTTTCACTTGCGTTAAATATATCTCTTATAGTTTACCCCACATTGCCCCATCACCCGCTGAACCCCAATTTTTGGCTAGTGTTAACTAGCACATCCTCAGGGGCACCGCTTTGTATAATGCACTTGAACATATGTACTCTGTATACCAATGTTTCTGCTTATCTTAGCATTTTCCAGAGATGAATTTACAGGGCTTGTGATGTTACATCAATTAATCAGCACTCCATCTCTCCTCCTCACACACTCTGACACAAACACACTGCTTCTGGCTTTGCACAGGAGACAGGGTGCTTTTGAACACAAGCTGGCTCCACACTCCCTCATGAACAGCCAAGATTAATTGCATAGTTAAGAGTCAGATCTGTTGACTGGGGATAATTAACCTTTTATATATTCTTGGTAAGAAAAAACACTTCTTTTTTTTTTTTACTGGAGAGTATTTAAAGACATGAGATCTGAATGCATTTCCATAGATGATATCTTTTTCTCCACTGATGAAATCGTTAGCAAGTCGTAGAATATTTTATTTTTGGACTCAAACTCCACCCACATCCTCCTCCCTGGTGACTCTGTAGTCTAGCTGAAAACAAAGGACAGCATTTATGACGGGAGCGAGGAAGGTGGAAAAAAATATCCACTTGATTTATAAAACGTGCTTCATATTTTCCGAGTCCTTTAACTGCTTTAAATAAGAAGCTGAGTGGCTCCCTAATTTAAATCAAAAATAGCAGTTTGGATTGGTGCTGCTGTTTAATAGGAGTTGAGTTCCGCATTTTACTAAGATGTATAATAACATATGATGTAAATCAAAGTCATAAAATTCTGTTCTACAGAAATTTAACCAGCCAGAATTCTTCACAGTGGTGTTAAAAAGAACCAGAGATCTGAAAACCGGTGACAGTGGTGGCCAAGCGGACACAGCCCCAAGATCGGAGGGTCATGAGTTTAAATCCCAGAGCAGTAGGTTACCCTAGAGCAGGGTACCATCCCCAGCACTGCTCCCCAGATGCTGGATGTATGGCTGCCCATTGCTAAACTGTGTGCGTTTTATGGTGTTATGTTGCGTTGTGTTGTGGTGTGTTCACTTTAACACTCAACAGGGTGGCGGTGGTTTAGTGGTCGAGTGCTTGCCAACGGCCCTCTGGATCAAGAGGTCCCATGTTCGAATCCCACCTCTTGTCAAATGTAACTTTTTCCCAATTTTCTCCACAATTCAAACCACCATTTCCACTTGCTAGTAAGAACCCCCCTATCACGTGGTGCTATTCGGCTAGAAGGTGTCCATGAAGCAGCACCGCAGTCAGACTTACGACACAGCTTTATTTCACAGCTCAACACGTTTGGAGGGGAAGATTAAGTGCCAATATTATGTAGAGTGGAAGCCCTACCTCAGAACAGACAAAGCAAGACTCTGAATCAAACCAAATCTTATCCACACTTCAAATCAACACCTCCATGTTCTGCAAGCTGCTTCCACTGATAAAGCAGAACCCCTGAAATGGCCTGTCCTGGAACCATGGGGAGCCATTTATAGTGGGGCACTGTGCGAGCAACTTAAAGAGCAACTCATTATGAAGTTAATGCACCCCGGCACACAGCAGCTTAGTAAATGACTTTGGCTTGACCATGACGCATTTCTCCATCACTGTCACATCAGGCTGGTAAATGTGCTCCAGGCAGGAGGTGGAGAGCAGGGGAGGGGAGGAACTGCAGTGATGAATGGAGTTATATCTGGTCTCTTCTCCGCAAAACGGATGGCTTCTGAAACACAGCTGAACCGCGGCAAATCCATCAGCCGTCAAGCACGCTCATCGCTCTGCCCTTACACTGAACCCAAATCTCATAAACAGCCAGCCCAGACACCCAAAGACACCAGGAGAGCATGAGGGAGATAGAGTGGGATGGCGCACAGACGTCTGCCCTTTTATTTATCTGCTCGGACTTTCTCTTTTTTTTTTCCCTGACGTCTCTGGGATTCTCTCAATCATTTTGTCAGTTCTGTCTCTAATCCTGCAAGAATCTGACAGCAAAGAGGAGCATCAGGAGGACACATGTAGCTTTTAATTTGAGCATGACCTCGTTTTCTTTGTAGAAATGCGAAAGAAACAACACTGTAATCTATAATCCCACAGTGTCAGATGAACCCTTTAACCTTCTAGATTCGGAGAGACAAGAAGCTTATGGACTTCTTACGGGATGGACTGCAACAACATCTCTTAAACAATACATCCCTCTGCATCCTCATCTGTTTTAATGAGTGAGCTGATGTTTATCTGACATGTACATCTTGTTATTCTTTTGTTCTCTTTCCAATTTTTCATTAGGTGTTAGATTTGGTGCAGTGGTGGCCTGCTGATAAGGAACTAGGCCCTATGATCCGAATGTTGTAAAACAAACAAGCAGGTTATCCTGAGGTACTCTTGAGCAAGGTACTGTCCCCAGCACTGCTCCCCAGGCACTGGATGAATGACTGCTAACTCCTGCACTTGGGTTAAATGCAGAGGAAGCATTTCGTTGTGATGCACTAGGTGCCGTGCGGGATACTGTTGTGCTAGATATCAGGATACTACAGCATCTGCTTAGCAATGGGGATACTGTAGCAAAAATCTAGCAACATCTTTACAATCACCTGGGATGCCATAGCAACCACCCTGAAACACATCAGCAATCACTTGGGATACAATAACAACACCCAAGCAACCTGTTACGCTGTAACAACCAGCAAGCAAAAAACTAGCACCAACTAACAATACTATAGCAACCAGCATCCCAGCAACCAACAGAAGTACCATAGCAACCAGGGAATTGTTTAAGATGCTTAATCCCTCGGCATCCTCTTTGGAAAGTTTTTATGTTCACCATGTACGAGGTTTATTTTCAGTGCTTGCTGTCTGTATAAACGGTGTAGACAATATTTAAAGATTAGCACAGCGTGGTGTTGACTATACTTGACCATATTTAGTCATTTAGTCTGACTAACAGATTAATCATTTCTCTATTTCAAGCCTTTTTCAAGCATCAGTGGTGCTTTACTGCTCATTTTTGCAAGATGATTAATACCATTAACTCCCACATCTGGCAACTCCTCCAAACACTGTGTATAAAAAAGAGCCTTGTTTAACAGTGATCCACCACTCTCCCACCCTTTTTCAAATTTCTCTTTTTCCTTTCATGTCTTTAGTCTTTGTTGTTGAAAATTGGAATGAGATTGAAAACATTCTTGTGTGTCTGATACAGACATGGATAATTTAACCTTAAAATCATCTTAAAATGATCAGAAAAAGATTTGTCCCAAGACTGAAAGCAATGTAATCAGGCTTGAAATTGCACTTTAAATAAAGTTAAACAATGTATATGACTATTCCTGACAATGGACATTCAGTTAAAGAAGATTTGGCATTAGAACACAATTAATTAAAGCTCTAAAGATGAGGAAACTGTGAAAATAGGATACTATTAATATTCCAAACTGATTAAACAAAACATTTCATCATAAAACCATGAGAAAACACACAATTATGAGTTGTTTAAATGTGAACACAGAATAATGAGACATAAATCCTAAAAAGCCGGACTGAGCGAGAAAAAGCTCCAAGCACTTTCAGCGATGCAAATGTAATATTACAAAAACATATAAATGAAGCAGTAATACTGAACTGGAGCAA
>CM029392.1:13476802-13489475 GCA_017165825.1 Hepsetus odoe
GAGAGAGAGAGAGAGACAGAGAGAGAGAGAGAGAGAGAGAGAGAGAGAGAGAGAGAGAGAGAGAGAGAGAGAGAGCTGCTGATATAATGGATTAAGTTCCCTCAGCCTTTATTTTCAGGTGTGTTTTGTACCTCAAAAAATCCACCTTAAAAAACTCATCCACTTTCGGTAAGTGAGTATAAAAATGAACATTGTGCGGCGCTTATCCAGCGGTGATTAACCAATCACATCATCCAGTTATCGAGACTCCTCCACAGGGTCGGGTCAGGCCGTGGGCAGCAACCTTCCGTCACGTCTTATTCCACAGCGTTGTTCAGAACCAAGCACCAGAAACCCAGGTTAGCCTTTGCGTTTTGGGGAACCTGTTGTTGGAGTTTCTGGTTGCTTTAAATACACAGTCAGACACAAAGTTCTGGCTCAGCAGTTAAAGCACCAGGAGACGCCCCCACTAGTGCTGGTTACTGACAGGGCAGGGGCCGCACATCACCACAATCTCACAAAAAGTGCAGCTACGCTCCCCCATCCCACTCAGCGCTCAATCCAACCGCCTCCAGCTCCACCAAACAGTTCCGGTTCTCAGCTCAGTGCTCTTCTGGAGCATTTACACGCCGATACTTGCACCCATCTGTTTTGTGTGCTCACTCCAGAGCAGCATTTGGCAGCCATTTGTTATGGCTCTAATTCTCTCCGAGGACTGTGGGGGATTCAAACGCTGTGTAATTTGGAGGGAAAAGGGAAAGGCTGTATCCTTTTTTTCCTTCTTCTCTACGTCAGGACTCTGTTAGGAGAACAGGCTAATTACGGGCAGAGAGAGGCTTGCCAGGCCCGAGCTGTCTCCTGCTCCGACTTGTTGCTTATTTAGACAAAGTGATGCCATCCAGATAATAGTGTCTGCGCTGAGTGCAGCCCTGCAGCTGTGACCATTATTACCATAGCTGAACACACACACACACACACACACACACACACACACGTATAATTTGACACCCACAGACACACACACCTCCCACAGGTTTATTCATGCAGTTGCACATTAGGACTATCAATAACAATCAATTAGACACAGTCTTGGCTTTTGCTTAAAAATCGTACAATTATTTAAGCAAGATGTTTGTACTCCGTTATGCAATGACGCTCCGTTCCGGAGATTTTTCAGGACTGTTTACCTGCTGCTTTATTTTGTCCATTTTGCTAACCTGTTTTAGTCTCAGCCTGCAGAATCACCCCACTACACTAATCTGAGAGGCCAGTTATGTCCAATAAAGCTAGGAGGAGTGAGACCCGAGCCCACAGCATCGGCTGTTACAGTCGCGAACCCGATGGAGGCAGCATTCATATGAAATAAACCTTTCATTTATTTATTTATTTATAGGAAGCGTGGTAAATCATTAGAGTTGCACGCACAGTTAAACCTTAAGCCAGCTTTGTTAATGAACAAATAAACATTTCTAGAATTAACATAAATATCTGGAAATGAAAATGACTAGTGAGTAGAGAATCATGTGGTCAAACCTCATCACGTACAGTTTCAAATTGAAAATGTAAATATTTTATCATTCTCTTGTCCAGCACCCTTACCAAACCTGGTTAGTTTAAGCAGGTCCAGTGGATGGATGGATGGATGGATGGATGGATGGATGCTGACCGATGTCGTAAACCTTAAAAATACTGTTAATAAAACTAAAAAACAGCTTTTAAATGAATAAATGGGACCATTTGAATTACTTTCCTTTGAAAACACTGATTTATTAAGACTTTTCGCTTTTAAGTTGATCCTTTTCCCAGGAATGTCTTTTGGAACATTTGAAAGGATTTTTCCAGCTTGTTCTTGTTGAGTGAAGCTCAATCCTTTTAAAGCTTCAAAATAACTCTCCTGTCACTGTTTCACTCATCTGAGTATCGGAGCTGAATCTCGTACTTTACATTCACATCCGCTCACTTTTACACACAAACACACACTCAGATATGCATCAGACCACTTCATGAGCCTGACCTGGGTGTTAATTGTAAGCAAACAGAAGCTGCTGTCTTATGACCCAGCAGGAGAAAGGCTGATTAAGCACTAGTTCCTCATCAGTGCTGACATACAGCATCACAGACACACACGTTTCAGCGCTGAGGGCCCGGAGAAAACGAGTTCTCCCTCGTCACCCACTGCACTGACAGCCAGTTTGGAAGGTGAATTTACAGCGGGCGACGGGCAAGAAAGAAATGGAATTTTGTTTCGTCGCTTGGTGTATAAGCTTGGCTCCCGCAGAAAAGCAGCAGAGGCTCAGCAGCGACCATTAACGCAGCGCTGCGGCTATAAAAACACAAACAGATCCCTGTCAAGCAGAGGGCCCGGACAGACCTCTCGAAGCAACGCAGCACCTTCTGTCACCATGGAGACTCATCCGCACTTCAGAATCAATGAGGCACTGACCCGCAGTGGGACTCCTTGATCTCTCCTTTTGGTTTCAAGCTGTATGAAATCGAAAACGCACCATAACTGTCCCACGCATCGGGCCACGGTCCCAGCCAGCAAATTAGAAATATCCCTAATATCAATCCAGCCAAAATCTCATTACACCACTGAGAGTTTAATCAACACCTTCACATTGAACCGCAGCATCCTGAATGGCTTATGTGATTAAAGTTCTAGCCGGAGGGGGCCGAGGTGGGGTTCTGGGTTAGCGCTACCAAGTTACCAAGATCATTTTAAAAAGCTGAGCACTTTAAATAAGTCTGGTTTAGCCATTGTTGGGAAATGATCTCCTCCAAATCGGCACTATCAGAGCGGCTTTTAATCCTTACGTTTGGTGAACTGATTGAATGAACTGAAAGTGACTATTCTTGTCATTGTGAAACTCAGCACAGGCACTGAGGCACTGTCTCCCAGCACTGAGGCACTGTCTCCCAGCACTGAGGCACTGTCTCCCAGCACTGCGTTTATGGACTAAACATAAAAGAAGCATTTAATTGAAGAGTGCAATGAGTGCAAATAGTCACTTTCACTTTGTGTTTCTAACCTGGCATGGACGAGACCTTTGGTGTAAAGCTGTTTAAAAACATTGTTACACTTAACATCAAAAATGTTTGTATATTTCTGAGCACAATTGTAGATAATAGACTCTTAAAGGGAAATAAAATGGGTCCATGTGTCTGACATTCTCCACTTCAGATGTTTGTTGGAGCATCAAAAACACTCCAGTTCTCTCTTTATTCCTAAGAATGAACCTGTCTGTTCTCCTTCTTGTGCTCTATATATTATATGTAAATATAATATGCTATAATATGCTTGCTACGGCAGCACATATACTAAAATTGGAACGATACAGAGAAGATTAGCATGGCCCCTGCGCAAGGATGACACGCAAAATCGTGAAGCGTTCCTTATTTTTAGGGGCAGCGGTGGCCTAGCGGTTAGGGCGTTAGCTGCACGATCGGAGGATCGGGGGTTCAAACCCCTTTCCAATAGGTTGCCCTGAGGTACCCTTGAGCAAGGTACCGTCCCCGTCACTGCTCCCCGGGCGCTTTCAATAGCTGCCCACTGCTGCACGGGTTTGAGTGTGCATGGGTTAAATGCAGAGGTCCAATTTCGTTGTGGTTCATGTGTGCTGTGCCGTGACCTCGCAATGACAAGGGTAGTCACTTTCACTTTCATTTTTTTTTTTTTTTCACTTAAAAGGCCTTTTGGTTGCCCTTCTCCTGATCCCCATTCAGAAAGCACACTGGGAAGCTCTTCTTTAGTGGGAATGGGTGGGATACACTGTTCGGGGTGGAATTAAAGGACTTACAGTTTATCCTCGTGTTTTTGTGACACTAAAACAAAGCAAAAACAAAAACAGTCAGTTTGTGTTCATTTGCGGCATATTTTCAAGACTTATAAGGACCAGGAGGTGAAGTTATACCTGAGTTACAGGAACGCAGAAGTGAATATGAAGCACTGAAGTAAGTCGCTCTGGATAAGAGTGTCTGCTAAATGCTGTAAATGCAAAAATGGAAAATACGTCTGTTTTTTTTTTTTAAAGGGAAGAAATTTCCCTTGAAACAGAACTGTGTTGTTAATGGATAATGAATGACTGTGCAAGTTCTACTCCTGCTTTTTTTTTCTGTAAGAAAACGAGTCATATGTAATCATTTATACCCATTTACATGCTTTTCTTTTGTTATTTTCAGATGATTCAGTTATTACTATTAAATAAATCATCCAATGTATTTAAAAGTCACCACATTTGTCTGGATTGCAAATTATGTTTCCACATATTGTTTCTAGCGAAACTATTTTCTTAAAGTGATTTTTCTCAGTAATTCTATTTTTTTTAAAACTGGTGGCTAAATTTTTCAACCTCTTCAGACTTGTTGGAGCCATTTTTGCTCCAGTAAAAGTCTCCTGGGGTTCATTTTTTCACTTGGGATTGATTGAAATTAGTGAAAGAGAAAGTGAAAGTGACTACCCTTGTCATTGTGGAGCGCAGCACAGCACAACATAACAAAACTCAACCTCTGCGTTTCACACACGTGCAGCAGGGGGCAGCTACTGAAAGCGCCCGGGGAGCAGTGACGGGGACAGTACCTTGCTCACTGCTTGCTTACCTTGCCCTGGGTCCCTCAGGGCAACCTACTGGGGGTCGACTCCCTAATCGCTGGGGCAGCGGTGGCCTAATTGAATCTGGCTCTCACCAGCTGAACAGTGAGCACTGAATTTGTCCTTTTGCATTTAAACCATCTGAACACATCTGTAGTCAACACACACATCAGGAGCAGTGAGCTGCAATGTCAGTGCCCAAAGAGCAGTGCTGGGGACAGTACCATGCACAGAGATACCAGAGGGTTCCGTACTAGTCTGGGACTTGAATCCATGACACTCCAATCATGGGGCGTGGTCTCTAACCATCAGACCTCCATGAAAATATAATTCAGTATTCACTGTAATTCACTGTTCAATTCAGTAATTAAAACATTGGATAAAACTGGATTCAAACTGGTGACCTAAGGATGATGCTTTTCTCCTCTACAGTCCTCTGCTCCACCGACTGAGCTTTTAAAGGAAGATGTAATTATAATTTTCACCCTTTGTCAAAGACAGAACAATTTCAGGAAGCCCCAGATTCTCGGTTGGATTGATAAGTGCAAGTGACTATTTGTTACTGTTAAACACAGCGCAGCACAGTGAATCAGACTTTAACCCATACAGAGCAGTGATGGGGACAATACCTTGCTCAAGGGAACCTCAGGGCAACCTACTGATCTGGGATTCAAACCCACGACCTTCCTAACCTGAGACCTAATCCCTAACCACTAGGCCTAACCACTGACTCCTGCTGTGGACATACACTCTCTGTCCCACTGAAATAGGACATTTCTCCCAAGCTTTAGACTAAAGTCTGCTGTCTGACTTCTCTGTGCTGATCTCCATGTAAACCCAGGCCTACCAACATGCACCGGAATCACTGAAAGCAAGTTCATGATGGGCTATTGTTCAGTTCAATGCGTATGTTCAGCTTAAGAAAGTTTTTTTCATCAACAAACGGAAGACAGTTCGAACACTGCTTTCATCGGTAAAGACAGCCCCAGTCATTATCTTCAGCAGTGCACTGACCACGTCAACCCCCAGCCAATAAACAGTTCAAACACCCAGTGCTACTCGGCCAGCGTCGCCGTTCCAGACAGATCCGCTTTACTAGAGTGGGAGAATTTGGCTGTGGTCAAGTGCTGCTTCTAACTGGCCCACAAAAAACCCTTACAGGGCACTTTCACAGCTCAGTGATGAAGTGCTTTGCAAGAACATACAGTCTCTTCTGTAGATGAGCAAGCGCATTTGATTTCAGTTCAGTTCTAGGTTTAATCTGTTTAATGAGCAATTACACAAGGTACCCAATCAGAGCAGAGTTCATCTAAATTATATAATGAACATTATACAGTGTCTTAATAGTGAGGCAACCAAAGCAAGCGGTTCAATGTGAAGAGAAAGGAGGGTTTGAAAAATTACAAAAACACATGGATATCTTAAGTTTAAAAATGTCTAAAATACCATAAAATGTTCAATATGTAGAAATATACAGTGGGCCATTAAAATAGGATTTAAGGAAGTTTTAACTCTGAGAACTCTGTGCTTGGTTCTAGTTTATAGTTTCTGATAGTCAGTCTCTCAACCATTTTTATTCCCTTTTCAAAGTTAGATGCTTTTCAACTTTTGGGGTGTTTGTAAAAATGAAAGTGAAAGTGAACGTGAACGACGACGTGGGTGACAGTGACTATTTGTCATTGTGAACACAGCACAACACAATGAACCACAGAAACATCCATGCCAGTGGGCAGCCATATCCAGCACCCGTGGTGCAATGATGGGGATGGTACCTTGCTCAAGGCAACCTCGACAACCTACCGGTCTGGGATTCAGACCCACAATCTTCTGATCCTGGGGCTGGTCCCTAAACACTAGACCACCCCTGCCCCAATATGCAGTCTCATAAAAAGAACATATCAGATATGAAGGAGATAAGAACAGACACTACACAGATAAACTAAGAGTCCTGCTCGTTTGGTGTGAATACAGCCTGTCCAGTGTAGGAACTTATACAAACAACCAGGTTCTTCACCGTGACAGTCAAACTCAAACATTGGGATAATAAGGAATAAACTATTAATGATCCCCTCAGGATACTGCAATAGATCCTTTGTTTTTCTGTGCACATCCATGTAAACAAACGCTGCTCCTGTTTGATCCTAAACTCCACCTATGAGCATCAATAGACTTGCTCCACTGCACACCGTGCAAACTGATCGGCAGTGAAAGTGCATGCCAGATAGATCTTCTGCCCGACGACATGCTGATATAATTCCATGGGGCCTCGTGGCGACAGTTCCAGGCGCCGCTCACCAGGAGACGGAGCTTGATGAGTTAATCCTGATCGACTCAAAGCTCCACTGTAGCTTTCAGATCCAAACCGCAGGAAAGGCCTCACGTAGCCTATTCAATTGATCACGTCATTGTGATCATGATTATTGATGTAGATTTCATATTTCTTAAAAAAAAGAAATGCAAATCACGCAGGTGTACACCAGCCTGCGTGAGGTGCAGCTCTAAAAAGACCACCAAGGACAAACCCACAGGCTCCCGCTGAATGCTCTTCTTTTTTTTGGCTCACCCTTGAAATAGCTTCAGGAATTAGGCTGCTTTTCATGTAAACTGTATGTATGGGTAAACGTGTTAACTCTTCCTTCATCAATCACTGCTTTTTCCTGAATCAGAAGGGCAGCACCTCATCCAGGGTGAGCAAATTAGCTCTTGCTTCCACACAACACTGATGAAAAAGGGCTGCAGGGTCTGAAGCTTTCATTTAGATATTATTTGTGTGTACTATTTCCATGCATTGTCCCATCACAGGAGGCAGTTTCCAGCAAGGCAAATTCCTTGTGCACAAAAGAGTGCAGAGATTCTGCCTCTTCACTATGATGGATGAAAAAGGTTTTGTTAGTTTAAGGCTGAAAGGGAAGGAATGAATCTTTTCTGAGAGGAAACATTGCATTTCCTTTCCTCCTTTCAGTGGAAGGAGCCTGACAATCAAGGGTGCATGGAGCAAGGTCGCAACTGCATAAAAACTTTCCATAAGAGCACACTGCATTTACGCTCTCCACAACTGCCAGGAGCTCTGAAGGCGAAGAAACATCCTGCTGTGAGCAGAGTCAAGCCAGGGCTCCTCTTCAACGGAGTCCTTCAAAACAAAGCAAACACGCAGTGAACAGATTAACTGACAACGCAGATAACGACAGACCAGGCCATTCTGAAAATACACCCGGCGAGCGGATTAATTAAAGCACTAAAGTTATTTACTCATCCCCCCTGAGCCAAGATAAAAGATGTCACCTCCTTCTCACTCCTGTCTGTTGCTAGGAGCAACACGCCCTCACATACAGCACAGACGCATGACTTTCACAGCTCCAGAAATAGCAAACACCTTCTCTCGGCACTCTCTGCTCTGTAGGTGGGCACTCCGAGGGGTGAGAGTTGTCCTTCGTAAGCCCGCGTAAGTAACGGATGGGGTACTGGAGACGACATGGGTCGATATGGTAGTGAGGGACGGTAAAAGGACAGGAGGGAAAGGGCCAGCGGGGACTGGGGAAGAGGACGGACGCGGATGAGTGGAAAACCATTTACAAATGAAAAACAGCTGCTCGCCAGCCACCCGGCGGGTCATTAACAGACTCAACGGCACGAAACAAAGTACATGGCGACTCGGCCTCAAAGTTGTTTACAAGTCACAGGGGTGAGCAAAGGCAATGGGAGGCCTGTACAGTTGCACACTCTCTTTCTCTCTCTCTCTCTCTTTACTTTTCTTCCCCAGCTCCTGGCCACACTCCCCATTAACATCCAAGCAGAAGCATTGCTATTTGCTCCAGCAGGTCTCAACTGCATCGAATGCAGTGTCAAGCCTCTGGTTGGATTTTGTAACTGGAGGTGCAGCACACACTGAAGATTAGAATCTCATCTTATTGGTTGCTAGACAGCATTTCACTTCATTATGCCCATGCATGGGCCATATAAAGTGTAGGGCATTGTAGTGGTGCCAACGTTTTCACCGTCATCTCACAGAGAGAAGTTTCTGGGTTTGATCCTCTCTTTGTTGAGTTTGCATGTTTTACCTGGGGCACAGCGATGGGGGCGATACCTTGCTCAAGGGTACCTCAGGGCAACCTACTGGTCTGGCATTCAAACCCACCATCTTCTGATCCTAGTCCCTAACCACTAGGCCACCGCTGCCCCATCAAGGAGCAAGGTACTGTCCCCATCACTGCTCACTGGGAGTTGGATAAGGCTGTGGGTAAAATGCAGAGAAGCATTTCATTGTGGCTCACTGGGTGCTGTGTTTACAATGGCAAATAGTCACTTTCACTTTACATTTCTCCAAATCTATTTTGAATCTATGAACTCAAGTTCATCAGTGATGACTGGTCATGCTGAGTTGCTAAAACCAATAACCCCATCAACAGAACACCTTCCCAGCTACATAAAACAAGATGTAAAACCAGTCCTGAACCACATACTCAAGCCTGTTTCAGCTTAAAGAAAGGGCTGCTTTTATGCAAATGATTTGTTCTCAATCCTGGTGAAGTCAGGCACCCCTTACCCTACTTTCAGAGATTCGCAGTCTTAGATGTTTCCTCAGATTTTTTTTAAAGAAATTATTTCAGAAATCATTTCCATTACTTCTAGTAGGATATCTGAAAATGCCACACAAAAATAGTTCATAAATATTATTTTCTGATTTATTTTCATTCCTTGTTCTATATTCATTTTTCATGTATTCCATTTCTACTTAACTGTAAATTCACGGCCTAATGGATGGAACTGTGGTGCCGTGGGACGCGATGTCACATCACAGCCAAAAGGTTCTGGCTTTGATTTTCAGGCTAAGCAGTCTGGAACCTTTCTGTGTGGAGATCGCATGTTCTCCACACGGCCTGTCCAGGGTGCTTCCCCATCTTTCACCCTGTGGACACGGTTTGGGTTAATGGCTTAGAAAATGGATGAATGGATGAAGTGCTTCAGTCATTCACCATCCTTCACGTGAAGAATGGCAGAAGAGCCTCAAGTGAAAAAAGCAGCAGCGCAAGAGTTTTTAATGAAATATTAAATAAATGTACATTTTAAGGGAGTGTTTTTAACCGTAAACAGCTCACAGTCAGTAAACTGTGAAGTGTCAGTACAGCCTGCTCATGCTGCCTCGAATGAGTACGACTAAGCCCAGAAAACAAGCCTTCGGATATCACTGCTAGTAAGTTCTTCTACCACAATTGCAGCCTTCACATAAATAAATATGGCGTCTGAGCACATTATCTATTCACCTGGGCAGCGGCGGTATCAGAAGGCCATTGGTTCGAATCCCGGAGCAGTAGATCGCCCTGAGGTACCCTTGAGGAAGGTACTTTTCCCATCACTGCTCCCCAGGCACCAGATATGGGTCTTATGCCAGGTGTAGCCTTTAAATGCAGTTGACGTGTGCTTTGCTGTGTATTCGCAATGACAAATAGTCACTTTCACTTTCAGGTGCTACTCTAATAGTATAGATGTATACACCGGTCTCAGTAGTCCCTCACACGATGTGTTGAAGATTAGAGATTAGAGAAACACAGTATCTGATTATATTATTAGAAAGATTGTTGTTATAAAGAAAGGATCCTTGTCTATAAATGCCACGTTACTGTGTTATTGTTCTGAGTTCTGGAGTTTTATTTGGGAAGTGTTTTATTAAAAGTGAAAGCTTAAGAATCCTGCATAAATACGCATTCGTGCACACTCATTCAGCTGTGTCCAGCCGCAGCATCGACAGGGCTGGGCTCTCCGTTGCCACGGCAACAGCAGCTTCCCGCAAGGGCCTTCAGCAGATCACTATGGCAGCTAATGAGCACATTTGTCTTAGAAAGGTCTCGCTCTTCTGACCAGCTCTTAGGGTTTAACAACAAAACGCTTAACAATAAAAGATGAAAAGCTGGCGGAGTTTGAGGCTGGACATTTAAGCCTGACTAGTAATTTATGGTTGTGAGGGAAGGGTTGGCTTTAGTGCATGATTTACATAAAAAATGTTTGCTAATCTATAATGTTTGTGCATGCTGACAGATTGCAGTACGCTACAGGAAGTGTTGGGGGCGAAATAGCGTCTGTTGTATCTGTTGCAAAGAAGAAATGGCTTGTAGCATTAAATAATAGCGCGGCTGTGAAGAAGAGAAGAGAGAGGAAATTTTATAAAGCGCAATGGTTTGTTAACTACTTGATTAATAGAGCAATCGTCGATAATCAATTCTGGCTCCAGTCAGGATGGATAGTGGCTGCTGGATATGCAGAATACAGTTCTTTCACTTTCCTTGGCTGGAGAGAACCCAGCGCTGTGCCCTCTCTTCAAGTGAGATGCAAGGGGCTGACAGCTTCTTCAGCAGAATCGACCCAGGCGCCGGCCATGCCGGGGGAACCAGTCCAAAAGTCTGTCCTGACTTATCTTTTATTTCAATCATCTCTCACCCTAACTCTCAGTTGCGCACTTTCTCTCTCTCTCTCTGTCTCTCTGTCTCTCTCTCTCTTTCTCTCGCCCCTCTCACTGTGTACACACCCTCTCTGTTCATGAATGATTGAAGTGATGGAGGCTGGCTCCAAGGGCACAAGTGGAAAGAGTGTGCTCTACAGTCGAGTCAGATAAGAGAGAGGTGTCAGGAGAAGAGTTAATCCCACTGGTAAAGAGTCAAACACACAAACAAACACACAGACACAGACATGCAGTCAAAGACAGATCATTTTAGTTCCAAATGCTCTGTCAGTGTGGGGACATTTGGCCTCCTTTCAATTAAGCCAAAAATAGAAAGAGTAAAGGAGTGCACTCAATGTCATGCTATTTTCTACATACGCTGCATGGCCGAGAGTATGTGGACCCATCAGACCTAAAATGAGCATGTTAACACTGAGGCCGCCTCATCCGAGGCTTGAACAGCCTTCCTGGAAGGTTTTCCTCTAGAGTGAAATGGTGGGAATTTGCTAAAGAATCTATTTTAATCTCAAAGTTGTTCATTTGGGTTGAGGTCAGGGATCTGTGTAGGCTTCAGTACTGATTTGCATGGTCTGCCTCTTTGCCACTGAGCTGTTGCTTCTCTGCAACTTAGAGCACTTACAGCTGGTCAGGCTAGACGTAGCTGGTATCTTCACTGGGTCACTGGGCCCTTTTATACACCTCGTTATTCTGCCAGTAACAGTCTGTGGAGACTGCATGTGGAAATGGGCTTACAAAACTGTTGGCAATTGTTAAAATATATGAAGCTTCGAATTATTGTCCACATACTTTTGGCCATGCTATGTTTTTGTTTTTGTTTTTTGCCAGATTTCAGTTTCCAGCCACAGAGGCAGACTCGTATCCACAGCTTCTTTTTGCCGTGGTGTCCTCTGTTCTGAGAGCTCCACCTGACTGTGTCCATGTCCCTTTGTTACCTGAGTCCCTGCAAGCAGGAAGTGCTGAACACTCAGATGTGCAGTCCGTTCTCCAGTCACTGTGTGAAGCATCCTGCCAGCCTCACTAGTCTGAGTGCAACTGGTTGTAATTACAGTGATCTCCACAAACACCTGCTCAATACAGGTATGAGCACCTCTCCCCACACACACACACACACACACACACACACACACACACACACACACACACACACACATATACATACACACACACACACACACAACACGCAGAGCCAAAGGGACAGCAGTCGAAAAAGCTTCCAGACGGCAAGGTCAAACAAGCACATCCAAACGCCATCTGGACGATCTACAGCTCACAGCCATGTGTAAAGATAACACACACACATACACTCACACACCTATAAACATCTGACATTTCAGAACATCACTAATAAGCAGAATAGGAGTACAAACACACACACACACACACACACACACACACATACACACACACACTCTCACACAAACAAACATTATACAATAAAATCACTAACATGTTTCAATAACCTGAAAATTGTGTGTGTGTGGTGTGTGTGTGTGTGTGTGTGTGTGTGTGTGTGTGTGTGTGTGTAAAAGATTCAAGTGGAGAAAATGAGAGACACTGACAAACTAGACAAGTTTGTTCTTCCCCTTTTCCCTTCTGTTCCATCTTAGCTCACCTCTCACAGATTGCTTGCAATTATTGTGTGTGTGTGTGTG
>CM029392.1:13493748-13868430 GCA_017165825.1 Hepsetus odoe
TTTTTTGTTTTAGACTGTCCAAAATAAAATGCAGTGACACTCTTATGGCTTTCAAATCAGTTCTTTCTGGGATCTCATTCCTATAAGCCCATTTGTCGGGGAAATAGAGCATCGAGTTAATACACTGGCAAGAGTTACAGAAACATGTTTTATATGGACATACAGCTTTCAGGAGGGCTGCATGGAAATGGATTCCCTAAAGATACCCAATCCTGAGAGAGAGAGAGAGAGAGAGAGAGAGAGAGAGAGAGAGAGAGAGAGAGAATCAGGACATTATGAAGAGTTTGTTTCTGGTGCTAAGTCTGTGGCCGGTACTTGAGTTATTTGAATAATGCATCCTGGATGTTTTATGCATTAAGGTGAAAGCACATTTGTACCTCCATCAAGATCCAGAGTAGCAACCGTGGTGCTTAAATAGCCTCCATTTACACACACATACATGTGCTGTGCACACTCGCACACGCACACACTGCCTGTAGTGGCCAGCGCTTTACATTTAAAATGAACAGAAACATACAGGGTATCCATTCCTTTTCTTCACCTCCAGCACATCTCCCAGCACATCTTCTTCTTCTGAGTCTCTGTACGTGTAGGTGAGTATCTGCTCATAAGAATATACACAGATAAGGTTAGAAATGAAGTTTTAGGGAAAAAGTATTCAGCCACCACAAAATGATAGTAATAGTTCGCTGCTGCAAGGCTGACGTCTTGAGCCAGCATTGCTTTTAGTGGATCATCAGGGTTCGCCAGGTTCCCTTCAGTTCCCCGGGATTACAGTGTTCTCTGTGTTGGGTTAGTTTATTATTGTTACATTTTCAAAAGGACTCAAGTTAAAGGCTGGCAGGCATGATCACCACCGTCACATCGTGACTAAATAGACCAATTGAAGGAAAGCAGATGAGCTGAATTATGATGAGCTCTACATTTGTGAGCCTCTTTTATAGTCGAGGAGGTTTGTGTGGAGTAGGTTGAAGGAGGTTGTTTTGCTGTTTGTTGCTTATTGTTCTCCATTTCTGCAACTTCCAAAGGACGGCTGGCTTCTCTCTTACCTCAAATCTTGAAAGGCACACAAGGGACCATTTCTGTTTCCATGAACTTTTCACACGCAAGTTAAGCCAATATCTGCTTGTGCAGCCACTTCCTTTCAAACGCTGCTCAAGGTCTGACCACGATCTGAGCCGCGATCACTTCTTGTTGAATAAAAATCTTCTTCAAACTTATGCTTTACAATTATAACCATTAAGACTCCAGGTGCAGATTCTGTAAGAGCTTTTCCTTTTTATCTTTTTGAGTCATGTCAAAATAATGAAAGTTGAGTGTGATAAAGGTGATATATATTAATTAAAAAACACAGTTGACTGGATACTTCTCTCCCTCGCTACACACACACACACACACACACACACAGCAGCTGGATGCACTACTGGCCTACTTCTCTCTTCCCACCGCTTTTGTCTACAAAAAAGGGGCCAGAAGATGAAAGAAAGAAAGAAAGAGAGAGCAAATGAGGGAAAGAGTGTGAGAGGAAGAGAAAGAGCAAGATCAGAGAGCAAAAAAGAAAAGTGCGCCAACATCCAGACGTACAGAAATCAAAAACCACAGTAAAACTGAAAAACGAATGAAAAAACATGAAAACATGAAAACACGAGAAAAGATGAAAGAAGGCGAGGCGGCGAGACGGAGCGAGATCAGCTTTCACTGGTGGAGAGAAGTGAGATGTGGAGGGAGTGGCGAACAGGTGGAAAGAAGAAGAAAAAAGAAAGTGGGGGTGGAGAAGAGGAGGGAAGCACTGCTTTGGGTCTTTTAGGTTCTGTAATGGACCCCAGCCTATGCGTCATCCCTCCTGGATTAGAATTCCGGCTCGTATAAATAGGAGGGGTATTTTTAGCCCCTCCGTTTCTCTGCCTCCCTCCTCTGCCTTTTGCTGAAGAGTATTAATTACCAACCATCCATTCGGCCTAATAATACACTTATTAATGCTCCTAATGCAGGCCTCTCCAGCTAATGTACCAGCCCGAGCCAATCTGTACTGGGTACACCGAGTACACCACGGCTATAGTCCCTCAGCACGTCCATTACATGGGCTGCAGTGGACACAAGCAAGCACAGAGTAGTTACCGTACAAGAAAATACCCCCCTCGACTGGACATTCTGAGATTATGGCAGTAATCCATTTTTCAAACAAACACAGGGGTTGGTCGATCTTATACAACTGTCCATAAAAACTGCTGTATGCTAAATAGTTCATACCCTTGGCTAGATGATATGCTTTGTTGATTTTCTAAAGGAAGGTAGAGATATATTTACACGCTTCTGTAAATTTTAAGACCGCCTGAACTCAACATATTGAAAGCACTAAAATTGTGGACTGTGGTAATGAAAAACGGGCTAAGCAGTGCCCTGGAGAGGATGTGTTCAATCAAATATCATGTGATCTGATAGGGCTTCTCAAAAATAACTGCACATCACGATCGTTAACCATAATTCTTGTGGACTTGCTTGTTGCAGCAAGGTGGGGCGTGTGTTTGAAAAAGCACTGCATCCTTGCCCCGGTTTGTCGCTGTCAGGACAAAATCTTATTTTTTGATTAACAGAATGCAGAGTAGCTGCTTCCATCGCCATGACGAATACACCAAAAGAAATAACACACAAATGGTCCAAATGCTTTTATGAAAGCAATGGTTTCATCCCAGCAGTAATATACTGTATCAGTGTACAGTGCAGCATCCAGTTACCATCACACGTTACTCTACAGGGCAAGGAAAGACTAGAGCACTTCCGGAAGAGCAACTCTCACTCAGCCACTCGGAGCTGAAATGCTTGCGGACTCTTTGTTTACCAGCTCAATTTTGTCTGATGAGTGTGGGATGGAAAGAGTTTTAGATTTGTTAAATTATTTGAACTTGAGCTCCAATTTCCAGGATCTTTCTATGATTTGTAGCAAACTGATAGGTGGAGTGTGGCTGTATCCTGGTTACAATTAAGAGCAGAAGAGTTTTGTCAAGCGTCCAGCCACACTGATCAGACCTGCATCATTTCCACAGCCCTCCAATCAGTGTTTAGCAACTGTTGCTAGCCAGATTTTCAGTTGTCTTATGGCATTGAGTTGAGCCAGAGTGGTGTCTTCTCTCTCCAGGAGGAATCCTAAATACTAATTATGGCCACAATCGTTCCATTATGAGCATCGGCCTCTTGAAAACGGAAAGTGTGTAGCTCACAGAAGATCTGAGTTGATGTGTTTTCACAGAGAATTTCACGAAAGATTTCAACTTAAGTATCTTTTGCATAGTCAGTATAATCATGCATTCATCGCAATGTGAATGTGCAAGCAAGTGCGACTACAGTCTAATCAGACAAATGGGATCTGGTTTATATATTTATACTCTGCTAATTGGATTTAGGGAAGAGATCTGGATGGCTCTGCAGTGTGAAGAAAGACTTCCCTTACAGATAATTGTGCTTGTGGGGCAGTGGTGGCCTAGTGGTAAGGGAGTTGGCCCCAGAGTCAGAAGGTCAGGGGTTTGATTCCCAGACCAGTAGATTGCTCTGAGGTAACCTTAAGCAAGGTACTGTCCCTGTCACTGTGCCCCGGGCACTTTTTAAAAAGCTTTCCCCTGCTGCACACGTGTGTGTGGGTAAAATGCAGAGGTGTAACTTCGTTGTGGTTCATTGTGTGCCGTGCTGTGTACCAACAATGACAATATTCACTTTCACTTGTTTCGTATCATTATTTCTTAATACAGAGTACACGTACACACTGATATTTTCAGCTTTACCTCATTAGCTGATGCTTTTAGGTGTGGAAGAGGCTTCCATTTACACTCCCATTCAGCTCTGTTAGATGACAAGTGTACATAATTTTATTGTGCTGAGCTTTAAACCTATTTTTAAACCTATGTTTTTAAATAATATGAATTATGGCCTGGATGGTGTAGCGTATCATCTATCAGTACATATTGCCCATCTTTAGCACAGGGTGAAGTGACCACGTAGGAAATAAAACACAAGCAAATTAACATGTGTTTAAAGAAAACGAGAGCAAGAGAGTGGCACGAGTGTGAGCGTGTCTCAGCGGGGACATTCCGGTGGTCCAGTACGAGCTGCCCAGATGGTCCGAGGGAGGACGAAAACAGAGCATTAATCACCATTCCAATTCCGCGTCACCATCAGGAACATTAGCAACCAATTATAGACTTCGCCGTCTCATTCGCACTCCCTCACTACCAGTAACCTTCTCTCTCTTTCACATTAACAAACCTATCCAAAGCATTTTAAGTGACCAAGCAGATCTTCACAGTGTCTATTAACAGCTCGAGGTGCACTATCATCACTCCACCTACGTCTCTGTAGGACATCCAGACGCAGTACTGCAGCTGAAACGAGGCCACAGAGCGACTCCTTTTATGCTCTAACTGCTCATGAGAAACATTGTGTCCAAAAGTTTGTAGACACCGAGAAACACAGAAAGATGACACTTAGGGAGGTGAAATCATCACACAGGGCCCATACAGAGAGTCATGATCCATTTTTTTAATTAAATCCTTAAATCCTTAGAAGGCTGTGCCTTTAAGTGTGATGTAGGGAAATGAGCTCCAGTCTGGTTAGCTGCCCAGGATTGGGTCTCATTCAAAAAGGAGTCTGAAACGGTCCTTGGGGTGAACTTCATTTGTGCGTGCTGTACATGCCTTTATGCACATTGGTCTCCATTTATGGACCTTGGAAGAAAATGGGAGAAAGTTTAACAGCACCATGTTGTTTAATAAAAATAAAAAAAAGAGGAAAATTCAGTTTTCAGTATATATCAGTACATGATAAATATATTCAAGAGAAATCAGAAAGTAAAGTATCGTTGTCAGATGATCATTCGTGTGTTGTTTCTAAACAATATAAGAGATAACAAGATATTTCCAATTTTCCCCAAAATCTACTGGATGGATCTCCATCACTCCAGAAAATACGGTTCCACTGCACTGAAAGGCCAGGTGTGGGGTTTTCTATGAAGACTACACAAGCACTGTGTGTGTGTGTGTGTGTGTGTGTGTGTGTGTGTGTGTGTGTGTGTGCACCTAAATGTTTGTTTCAGCAACGGCTGCACATTTAAGCAACCAAAATCACTCATTCGAGGAGCTGTCTGGACACTTCGGACAAATAGTTCAACACAAGTCTGGATATTTTGGACATACAGTGCAGGGCAGGGGTCAGCTTTGGTTGAGCAGATCTCCAGCCCAGTTCCCCCCAGAACCTGCTAAACCTGATCCAGCAGACTATTTCTCAGATGCATTATTTAAGGGGGCCGGATCAACATGTTAGTGCAGGAACTAAACTGCCAGAAAGTGCATCTCCAGGAGTAAACCAATGGTGCAGACAACGTAGAAGAGAAGGCACTGCTCTTTAGCACAGTCCCTGCTGCCATCCAGTGGAGAAAATAGCAAACTGCACCTATTCAACCCAGAGGTCAATGGAGGTCACAGCATGACTGCCAAGCTAAAATCAGGACATTAATATTACAATGCATCCACTACAGTCTGAATAAGCTCTTCATTCCCCCTCAAATTCAGTGGCAGAGGTTTGTTGGTTGCACATATATAAACACACTCTGCTAAAATGTGTGTGTTTATTAACATGCACCAGAAGTCACCTTAATCATTTCTCCACCTGCCAGTCACACCACACTCGATATCCTTCACGCTCTGATTTAGAGTCTCCATTCAGTTTTCATTCATATTTCATGCGGAGGAAGTTGAAAGCAGTTTATTTCTTATTAGCTCGGGTTATGCAGGGTATGACTCCCTGTGTATCTACATCAACATTTTGGCTGTGTGTGTGTGTGTGTGTGTGTGTGCTGTAACAGAGCAGCTGTAAATAAAAACGCAATTTCTCATCACTCCCGCAATCTGTCCCCTCTCTCTCTCATCACATGGAGGCGATTGCATTTTCTGATAAGCCAGCCTGTCTCCTCCATTAACCTCAGCCCCGTCGGGTGCCTGGAAGAGAGAAACCACCTCAGCATCACACCAAACACACTCCTTCACAGTCACCTCCCTGCTGATCACGAAGGTGAAATGATCTGTTTATTCCCAGCTTTTACTCTGATTTTTTATTTCACCTGACATGGTGTAGCAGTTCCATTCTGTCAAGAACTGCTGTGTCATTTTAGGTGCAACCAAAGATCTGGTGATCAGACGGACCTTAGTCTATCAACACCAAACACCAAAACACAGGCAAACACACTCCTAACCTCAGAGATGATCCAGAACAGGAGGAACCTTACCTTTAGCTCAGAAGTTCTCAATGTCAGTCACTTCGTGTTCTGGGTCGGGTGTGTAAGAGTGTAATTCCTGCTATAGGGTCTCAGGTGTCACTGCCCAGCCATGTTTTGTTACCATGTTACCATGTTTTGCAATGTTTTGATGCTGAGAAGTAAGGTGAGGATTATGGGTAAAAATGTTCAATCTTGCTGGATGGGATTTAAACCAGAGTGTGCTTTAATAAGGGAACCTCTTGGAATGCAGAGAAGAAGAGGAAGGACAAAGAGAAGGTTTATGGATGTGGTGAGAGAGGACATGCTGGCCGTGTGAAAGAGGAAGATGCAGAGGACAGGGAGACATGAACAAATGAGGGATGGTCTTTGGTCTTATTTTCTAGCTTTATACTCAGGTGTGGCAGCGGTGGCCAAGTGGTTTGGGACTGGGCATCAGGATTGGAAGGTCATGGGTTCAAATCTCAGACCAGTAGTTTGTCCAGAGGCAAACAAGAGCAAAGTTCATCCCCATCACTGCTCCCCGGATGCTGGATATGGCTCCTCACTGCTGCACGGTGTGTGGGGGTTAAATGCAGAGGTTCCATTTCGTTGTGTTCCACTGCGCTGTGCTTCACACTGACAGAGAGTCCCCTTTGGACCTGCACCTTTTGAAATGGCAGAGATGAGGACCAGTGAATGATGGTACTCGCTTATTTTTAGCAGTGCAGCTACTTTTACCTTCTGCTTGCCTAAATCACTTTAATCTGTAATCTGTGAATTTAACCCCATGTTATTTATCCTTCAGTCCCCAGCAAATAGACCAATCCGCTTGCACGGGGCAGTGATGGCATAGTGGTTTGGGACTAGACCCCATGATCACGGGCTCAAGTCCCAGGCCAGTAAGGTTACCCGAGGTACCTTTAAAGCAAAGGTCCTGTCTAACACCGATCCTGGGTACTGGCTTTGCAGCCCAAAGCTCCTGGTGTGCGTTTACTGCCAGTGTGTTTGAACTGGTTAAATGCAGCAGAGAACCTCACTGTGTGTGAGTGCAGCTTAACTTCTTCCATATTTTGGGGTGAAAGTGAAAGTGACTGTCATTGTGAACCAGCACAGCACACAGTGAACCGCAACGAAATGCAACCTCTGCATTGAACCCAAACACACAGTGGACATATCCAGCGCCCGGGGAGCAGTGATGGGGACCTTGCTCAAGGGTACCTTGTTGCATCCTACTGGTCAGGGATTCAAACTCACGACCTTCCGATCCCTAAACACTTTTCACCCCCGCTGTAGTGAACTGCACTAACACTAATATGGTGTTGGCTTGCTAGTTGTGTTTCTGGAGCTCTGCTGCAAACAGATCATCTCAACTTCACAAGTTGGACCAACAGTGGGTGACAATGTTCCCAAATCAGACTTGCTCAGTAGGGGTCCTGACCTGATGAAGGGGTTAAGGGGGGCTACTGCAGAGAAACAGATGAATAACAGTCAGTTATTTGTATTACAAGGTTGATCTCTATGGTCAGTGGCGCTGAAAAAATGGACACCGAGTGTTGATGCCAGGCTGGTGGACCCAGTGGGGGACCGGAGTACAGAAAGCTGCATGTCTGATCTGTGGACAGTGAGCTATAAAACAAACCTCTTAGTCTTTTCCCACCTAGAAGTGTGTCCTACTTAACAGAGTGCAGAATTAGAACAAGGCCCACGGTTTCATGGAAACCCACAGGTGCAAGGTCATTTATATTACAGAGTGCATCCCAAATGCAGCACCGCTGCCAAACCCTCCCTCCCCCTCCCTCCCTCTTTCTTCCTCTAATAGCTGCTTCCACTGCTCCTTCCTGTGGCCTTGGCGTAATGAGGAATCGATTGGTGAAGTACCCTGGCAAGGCAGTGGAAATATGTGGCTTTAATTCCCGTACCCCAGGCCTGTATCACCATTTACATCCTCATTACAAATGAACAGGGATCCATAGCGCATCTGTCGCCTGCTTGTTCTCATTAAAATGACTTTTAGCAGACTTCGGAAAGCCTACGTCACTTTCCAGGAGTAGGAGCTACTTGTCTACTGTGCGGAGACACAAAGACAGAAATGGACACTGCCCTGTGCAATGACAGCAAGCCGAAAGTGCTGCAGATCTCTTTCCAAGTAGTGCAAGATCAGGTTTTCTTCCCAAGAAATGAGGTAAGTAAAAGCCTTTTTTAATGCTTAAGGGCTGAAGGGTGGGTCCTGGGTTTGATTCCCAGGCGGGACAGTCTGGATCCTGTGTGGAGTGGACATGTGCTTCCTGTGTCTGTGTTGGTTTCCTCCAGAAGCTCTGGTTTCCTCCCACCATCCAAAGACATGAACGTCAGTTGGATGCTACCTTGTCCTTTAGGTGGGAGTGTGTGTGTGTGTGTGTATGTGTTTGTGTGTGTGTGTGAGTGTGTGTGTGTGTTTGTGTGTCTGCCCTGTGACGGACTGGCAATCTGTCCAGGGTGTGTCCCCACCTTTCGCCCTGCGAGAGCTGTGATAGGCTCCAGCACCCCTGTGACCCTAACTAGGACAAGTGGCTCAGAAAATGAGTGATCGGATGTGATGTTTAACTTACATTATACAGTATGGTGATATCTGTTAAGCTCTGTTGCTTCAGCAAGAAGGTTGTGAGTTCGATTCTCTGGGACAGCCTGAGACACAGTCTTGAAGATTAGTTCTTGATTAGTCCCAGATTAGTCCATCTTTAAGGTGAATGTTTGTGTAATTCACTCAAAAACCAGAAGAGGGCGTATTTAACACTTAAATAAGATGGAAGTGTTCTGTTGAGAGTTGAACAATGTGCACATTTTGACTGGCAAATTAGCAATAAAACTTTTAATACGCCTGCACAGATTTAAACAAACAACAGGTTAAAATATCAAACAGTATTTTATCCATACACATCACTTATTTCTTTTTATAAAATTACTATAAAATGTCACTCTTTAATACTGTTTTCCTAAAACATTCTTGAGCTTTAAAACATTCCCGTAAGTGATATAAAAGTCTTGCTCATTCATGACGCTGTCTGCAGGACATCTGTATTCTCATTTCAAGCTTCACATCAGCCCGTCTGCATTAGTGAGTTTTCAGAAGCGAAAGGCCTAAACTTTGGACGTTGCCTTTTAGTGTTAAGAGATCAAATCGTGTTCTTCCTTGTAAAAATAAGACAAGTATTGACTTGAAATAAATAGAAAGTGATTTTCTTTATCTGCTCATGGTCCTGATGGCAGCTCAGTCATCGTAGGGCTGCTGATATCTAGCACATGTTAACCTAAATGGATTCTCCAGATCACTGCAGTATCTTTCAGCTGATTCACCACATGATACCATTCACTCACCTTTATACATCCTCTTGCATCCCAATAACAGAAAATACAAAACACTATTCGCGAAAAAGAGCAATGGAGAAAACACTATTACACCTTATAAAATGCAAACGTGGAGAATGATTGGCACAGAAGCTTGGCAAAATCGTTTCTGTGATGTTATCTCGATTGCTCTTCAAACAGTAAAAGTTGTTTGTGAAAAGGTTTGGCACTGACAGCGAGCACTGTCCTTTCTCGGGACAGACAGTCTTTGCATAGTGGAGAGATAAGGCGGCTAGCGTGGACGGAGTGAAGGTTGTCCATTCTAAAGCACTGTGACGTGGAAGGGGCTGCCCGGGACCATATCGTCGCCCCATTTGACGATGAGAATGTAGTCTCCTTTCTCCTTGACCGTGTAGGTAACGTTGTACATTCTGTTGCCCATGTGCTTGACGTAGACCTCCTCACATGGAGTCTTTGGCCCGTGGACACCCACCATCAACATGTTCGTTCCTGTGGAGTGAGAGACATTTGTTTAGCATTAGTTTCGTTTGTGTGTGCCTCCGTGTGTGCCTGTGTGGGCACATGCTGATTTTAACGATCTGGGCTTTGTTTTTGTGTATTGTTGCCCCTTTAGATGATCTCTGATTTTTTTCTGACAAAATTCTGGGCCGAAGCCAAAGGCAGAATTCTGTTCATGCCGAACCACATCTGAACAAGCTGATTAAAAAGAAATGACATTTAAAAAAAGGTTTAGCTACAATAAACCTACTAAAACTGTAACATAGTATGCACCATAAAATGTGCAATAGAAATGAGTTTCTATTAGTTTTCACTTTTACTCTGCCAGTTTATTTATTTATTTATTTATTTTGGTTGTTTTTTTTAATTTGTGGCTACAGATTGTGTGGATAAAAAGGTTTTGGATAAAAAGCTTTACTTCTTTTGTGATGTTTTCTTTTCATCTGATTCTGAACTATAAAACTAGGCAAGCAATGTGTCTAAAACATTCTGTTCTGGGTACAATTCTTCATTTTAATGTAGGATATCACATGCTGAACATCTTTAAGCCTTCAGTTATGGTCTTGTGTGCAGGCACAAGACTACAGGAAATGACATGCAGGTAGTAATACTTTCTGTAGAAATGGGACTGGACGAAGTCTCACCTGCTTTGCTACAGTCCACCGTGAAAGTGTTCTTCTGGCCGATGAAGGCCTTAGAGAGGCCGGCCCCTCTGGAAACCACCTTACTGGCATCAGATGAAAACTTGGGGAGGGTAGCAAAGGAACCAGCCACAGAGGAGGTCTTTGTCACCGTCTCCACCAGCACGGATGAGGTCTCATGTAGACTGTGACCACCAGAGAGACGTGCACCTAAGGAAAGAGAGATGAACAGTTTTCATCACTTTCATTCTGTCTTTAACAGTATGATCCCACTTTTTCTGCACTAAACTGGAAAAATTTCCAGTTTGCACATTATGGATACATTTTCATTACCTAGCCTTCTTTAGTCTCTCTCTCTCTCTCTCTCTCTCTCTCACACACACACACACACACACACACTCGCTCATGTGCTTCAGAAACTGCTGCATCAGTGCAGGGTTATCAGAGGAGGAAAGCGTTGTTCAGTAACAACAGAGGAAGTGGTGAGACCACAAGCACCAACGGCACTTTCCAAATCAGGATGCATCTCCATGTGCCACACTGTACTGGAGTGCAACCATTCAGAAAAACATGCTTTCCTTTCTTCTTTCTGCAAATGGAGTGGCCTGAAATAGCTCAGTGTAGTGCAATAGTATGGTCTCTCACCAGAGACTTTAGCTTTAAAAGGACTGCCAACGATATGCTGAGGTCCTCCGTATTTGATGGAGATGAGGTAGCTCCCAGGAGCCATGGGTGTATATGTGACCTTGTAGCCCTCTGGACACTCTTGGCAGTCCATCTTCACCTTAGAGGGTCCATCGATGGTGACAGACAGGGCACCAGATCCAGCGTTGCATGTATTAACGATGAATTCAGAGGGCACACCTTTGGGAGAGGGGTGTGGGTTGTGTTTAAATTTCAAATTGTGTTTGAAATCTGAATTGTGTTTGAAGGAATCCCATAACCTTTTGACCCTGCTGTTTTACTACGTCTGGTCTGCATTTTAAGTATAGCTACTTAACAGGCTCTATCATGAGAAATGTGGAGTTTAATTCAGACGCCAACTTATGCTGGTCGGGTTTGGATTTTAAACTCAGTGCTCGGGCTATATATGGGTTTGGAACCAAAGTCCAGGCCTGATCATGTGTCTGCTCCTAACACCAATGAATGCGGCTGTGCTCATTTTTTGTTTAGAAGTGGGCACAGTTGTTTACCTGTGGTTCCTCCTTCCAGGCCAGGCCCAAAAGCAGACACCAGGCCTGGGTCTCCAACCTGACCTGGCTCACCCACACGGATTTTAAAAGGGCTGCCAGGGATGTGACTTCCGTTGAAACGTACGTCAATAGAATGCACGCCATTCTCCCGTGGGATAAACCGGATTGCGTGCTTATCTGCAGAGCGAAAAAAACAAAGCTTTTCAGTTCTAGAGACAAACTATTTCAAATAGCTGATATAAAAAAAATATTTTCTCATAAAACATGTATAATACAGCATTATCTTTGTATGTGTGAAGCCCATTCCCAGCAGCGTGTATCATAAAGCAAGTGATTAATGCGTTTAAACCGGGGCAGAGGGGGCCTAGTGTTTACAGCCCCCAGAATCGAAAGGTTGAGGGTTCAAATCCCAGATCAGTAGGTTATCCTGAGGTACTGCTGAGCAAGGTACCATCCCCATCACTGCTCCGCATTAGCTTTAAATAGCTGCCCCCTGCTTCACGTATGTGTGGGTGAAAAGCAGAGGAAGCATTTCCTTGTGTGGTGTTTCACAATGACAATTAGTCACTTTCACTTTAGACCAAAATTCTTCACATTTAACTGCAACAATGCAGTTAAAGGTCCTACTAACATTCAGGCACTGTTAGCTAACGCTAGCGGTTCTGGTGGATGGAGTATTCTTTAGATGGAAAACCTGCTCCCAACTGCAGAGTAAGTTTTGCAAGGCTGATGTGTGTGCATTTATGTGCTCACCATTGTCTAACTCTGTGATGTAGCACTCCTCCACTGCGCCAGAAGGTGTGTGCACCTTGGCATCAATCACACCCCGCGCTCCATTCAGCTGCACTGCAAAGGAAGCTTCTTGATTCACTCTCAGGCCCATCTCCTAGAAAAGAGATAAGAAAGAACAAAACAGCAGTGTAAATACATCTCTTTCATTAATGGATTGCAACATTCAGTATTTCTGTCAAGGATGGATTTAAAAGCTTTGGGCTTCTTTTAAGAAAGCCAGTCTGCTCATTCGAAACACCAGGTAAAAGTTTAGACTGTTTTTCACCCATAAATGAAAGAGTTTTTCTTATTGTCTTTTGTTTCTACATTTTAGACTAGGCCTGTTTTGGTAGCAGAGTCTTCTAACTTGTGTAACCGTGTGCAAATGATCTTTTTTTTAAAACAAATCTTTAAATTAATAGCAATAATAGCTATGATCCACAAAAACAATAATAGCAATATATTTTTGTCTCCTAACTTTGTGATCGCACCTAACCGATGACGAGACTGACAAAGCCAAACATTGATAGTGTGATCCGAAGCTTAATCTAATTCAAACCGTTAAGCTATGTTCATTTATACAAGCACAATTCTGTCTCACCTGCAAGCTGGTTACAGTAAGTCTACGAGCATCGTCGGACAGAGTCGCTACTGGAACGATGAAAGGACTATCAGGGATGTGTTCGTCGTTGAATTTGATTGACACCTCGTAGTCACCTATTATGAATGAGAGTGCACTGTAATCAACAAACATATTCTCTCCATCAGGAAAAAGTCGTGAAGATTTATTTAAGAAGTCCTGTTGAGGTGGATCTTACCAGGCTCTTGGACCACATAGGCCACACCACAGGAGCCATCCTTCCTGTCCTCGAACGAGATTTCTGCTTTGCTGGGTCCTTCCACAGCAATAGACAAACCCCCCGCACCAGCCTCCCGTGTCCAAATGCTGAACTCCGCTATAATGCACGCAAAGACAAAATATTATTCTCAAAAATGTTTCTTTAAACAACACGGGCAACAGACAGATCTAACTTTACACTTTTTCTATTCCGTAGCACTTTTTCGGGAAATAGAAATTTTTCTATTTTGTAATTATCTTATTTCTATAACAGATAACAGAGTTTTTGGATCAAGAAAAAGGTATGCAAGGGGGACGCAATGTAAAAAATATGGTAAAATAAACATGGCTCACTGAAAAAAATGTATCATTCATTAAATAAAGTATATCATTCATTAGAGAAAGTGTATCTTTCATTACAATACACATTATATCTTCTATTTCTTTTAATCTAGGCCCTCGTGACATGGATTAGGTCAAGTGGGATCTGCCTCTTACCTGGCACTCCTGCCACTCCTCGGTCCAGTCCAGTGCCACCAGCCCGCACTTTATGGGCTCCTCCTTCACCAAGAGGCCCCACTGTGAATTGGAAGGGGCTGCCAGGCACATGCTGGCCCCTGTATTTAACATTGACTGTGTGAGGGCCCATCTCGTGGGGCACGAAGCGCACACTGTAGGTGCTGTTTTCACCCTCAATGATCTCAGCGTCCTCTGTCTTACCGCTGGGACTCGTCACCTGAGCTGTCATCTCCTGAGTGCTTGTCTCGCCTGAAAGACATGAAAAACAATAAGAGAACGGGACACAAACTAACGGGAAAGAAAGAGTGGGAGACAGACGAGGGCTTTTCCCGCTCAGCTTCTTTTTTTTTTTAATTCTTTCTGGATCAAAAAGATGTTAAACAAGCAGACACACATGCAGGTCCAGGACAGATATAATGCAAACAAATGTTAAAAATCAGGTGATAAAGTATGGGTTATGAAAATATTCCCAAGGTAACACTTTCACTTAGAACGTTACATGTTAATGTTTTACTGAAACATTTGTATTCTGTTTTCTGTAATCTGATTGCTGTAAGACAATCTGTTGCTTGACTTTATGGTAACTGTGCAATAAACACACTAAAAAAGCACCAGATTAACCAAGTGACATTTATATGAATGTTACACTTTCTACATAATAATATAATATATAAATGAATGCTCCTGAAAATGAGCCAGTAAATCCCTCCTCATATTTTATGTGATTGTGATATCTGTCACAGGAATTCATCTTATTTTGAACATTTAGACAGTGGCTAAAAGAGTGGCTAAAAGAGACGGTGCCCAATGCCAGTGTAACGAGTTAACTGCTTCTTTCCATTTGCTTTGTAAACCAGGCCCCAGGTTAGTCTTTGTGGAAGCCTAAAAGTAAAACAGGTCTTTTTAAGATTCCCCCACATTTTTGACAAGCATGGTTGATGGATAAGGCTGCTAAAAAAAATAATAAGTACTTTTATAATAAGTTAGATAACTAAAAAAAATGCAAATTAGTTGTGTCGCATTAAAACACCTTCACCAATTGTGCAAGATTGCAGCACCACGCACACACACACACACCCTCGGGTTGGCGAGCCTTGACGCTGCTGAAGCTCCCCATGCTCTCTCTCCCCAGGAAGCCTCCAAACACATCTCTGAAGGGGTCCCCAACCTGTGTGCTCTCCTCCACACGAACCTCGCGCTTGGTCTCACCAGCTCGTGTCTTGCTGATCTCGGTGCGCTCAGTGCGTGTGTACGTGTGGCTGCTGCGCGTGAAGGTGCGCGTCAGCCGCTCTTGAGCCGAGACCATCTGAAACCAGTTCCCTGGAGAACGCAGGGAGGGCCCAGAGAGAGAGAAAGGAGAGAAAAAGATTGTGAAAAGGTGGAAAGTAGGACAGATAGAAAACATATCAGAGAAGGAGAGACAGAGCAGGTTGTGTGTGTTTATTAAGACTGGCCCGAAAATTACAAGGTTCCAATATTTTTGATCCAAAAAAGAGCAAATCAAGAGGAACAAGGCAGAAATCAGAAAAGACTGTGGCAGATGGAAAAGGACAGAGAGGAAGAGCGACTTGGTCTCCAAAGTTGTTTTTCTCCGTTCAACATTTGTTTAAAAAGACTCCTTTTGAGTTAAGCTGGACTCCTCACTCACCAGGGATTTTGAGGTTCAGGTCACATGTGCTGCCAACGGTGGCAATGGAGGGAGCCTGCCTCCTCCTGGTGATGCTTTCCTTCATCCTGCCCTCTCCCAGCACCTTCACAGTGAACGGACTCCCTGCAAAGAAATGGAACCTTAAAATGGAGAGTCTCTAACAAAAGAACTCCCCCAAGAAAATCTGACTTTTCACATCTTGTCCCAAATTTAGGATCACTATTAAGACCTTAGACAGGAGGAGCTTCCGTCGTATCATGTAATGTAAAATTTGTAGCAAACTGTCACGACCGTAGAATAACTAACTAGAATAAAACTTGGCCAAAGAATGCCCTGAAAGATATGAAGTGTGTGCTCTAAAACTGTTAGTTTTACAGACTGATAGTGATGTTAAAGTGAGTAGGCTGAGTACTGTACCTGGCACATGCTGGTCAGCAAACTTTATGTTGATGATGTAAGTGCCAGGCTCCGTAGGGCAGTATGTCACTTTACACGTGCCGTCCTCTACGTCCTCACAGTTAATGTCCACTTTGCTCGGCCCCTCAATGGACAGCCCCAGACCACCATAACCTAACGGAAAGGGGTAATACATTTGTGGAACAAGGATGTTTCTCATATCAACATTTATTAATTTTATCATCATTTATTAAAAAAAAAAAAAACTTTTAAAGAGCTAAATAATTCCTTTTCAGATTAACCTATGGGAAAAAAAAATCTAGTCATACACATGCAATATGACTGATGACTCTGGAGTCCGGGTATTGACTCATACCTGCGCTCCTGGTGTCTACAATGAACTCTGCCATCTCGAAGGTGTGCCCTTCCACAAGGCCTTTGCCAAACACCTTCACTTTGCTGGCATCTCCGATCTCAGACTGGCCAACCATGATCTTAAAGGGGCTGTTGGTGACGTGTTTACCATTCTTCTTGACACTCACCACATGCTCTCCGACCTCTTTTGGAGTAAATGAGATTCCTGAGAGGAGAACAAAAGACTTAGCAGTTGTATAAATTAAAATAAAGAGAGGGGGCTTCCAGGATGGCACATGGTGATTTATGGAAGACCTAAAAAGAATAGCGGGATGATAGGTGGACAGACCAGAGAGCAGTGGCCTTTAAGACCTGTTTCATACACACTACCTCTATGACATTAGTGGTACAGCAATGTGACTACATCTGGCAAACAATGGCCATTCAGATATAAAGCGCTTGTACTGCAGAATGGAACGGCTGGCCTTTGCCTAAAAATGCCACAGTTTATAAGCACGTTCAATAAACAGTTTCTGAAAAGGATAAATAGTTCAAGTGGCTTCTTTGCTCAGTAAAAATATTTAGTAAAAGAGTGAATCATATTTGTTTACCCTCAGACTGGTAATTTAGCAGTTATTTCCCAACCCATGCATATACCAGAAACTGAGAAGCTGAGCATGAAGAAATGAGAGGCTCAAGACTTTTGCACAGTATTTCCAAAAACTAAACATCTAAAAAAAAACCCTTATTGTGCTTTAGAAAAGAGAGAAAAGAAGAAAATCATTCTGAGAGCTGATTAATTATCTCTAATGGAGTGATGCTGCTGATGGCAGGACCGGCGAGTCGCTCACCGATGTGGCGATTAGGCAGCCTCTTGAGTAGACACGGCTCCTCATTACCAGATGGAGCTCTGATGCTGGCAGTGAGAGAACTCAGGTCTGTCTCTGTGATCTTCAAGGACACGTCTGTTGCCGTGCCAACATTCAGCTGTGACGTCCTCATAGAGTCGTCCCCTTGAATGACATAGAGAGTGAAGAAAAAGAGAAAAGATTGAGAGGAGATAACTAGAGGAACAATGGGGAAAGTAAAAAAATGTATTTAATGAAAACTGAGAGATTTACTTTTAAAGCAATATCTCATTGAAATGCAGCAACCATAGAAACGCTCACATAGTTGGTTCGGTTGAGTTTTATATGGTTTAATAAACGAAATGACACGAGGCAGGATGGAGAGAAAGCAAGGAGACACAGGTGTTTCCTGTTTGCATAAAGCCCATAACGCTAATAACAACCCATCTTCAACACTCATGCCACGTGGTGCGGATGTGGTGAACCCCCCCAAAGTGATCGCTTGTAAACATACAGGTGTTTGATGCACACACACACACACAGACACACACACACACACACACACACACATTTAACCACGTATAATTCCTAGACCTCATAGAGAAACATTACATTGCTCTTCTTTACACATGTGCACACACACACACACACACACACGAGCGTGCGATCAAACAGACCTGTAATCTTGGCCGTGAAGGGACTACCAGGAATGTGTTTGTTGTCGAATTTGACAATGATGTTGTAGTCTCCTGGTGCAGTGGGCATGTAGGAAACAGTGCAAGTGCCATCTTTGTTGTCCTTACAGCTGATTTCTGCTTTGGAAGGACCTTCCACCGCCAGAGACAGACCACCTAATACAATAGAGAAGAAGAGCAGCACCAACTTAATGACTATACAGAATGCAGCATCTATTAAAACACAACTGCGTAACCATCAGAGTATAGACAGAGCTACTGGGGAGGAAATGGAAACCCAGTTATTAGAAATGTCCCATCTGCAGAACTTTTGAAAGCGTGTGTACCCTCTCCTGCATCCTTGGTGACAATTGTGAAGATCGCGGGCTTGTTAACGATCCCATGACTAAGTCCAGGCCCGTAAGCAGTCACATGTCCACTGTTTATGGCATCAACATAGAACTGCAGTGGACTTCCTGTAAAAGGAAATTAGCAGATCAAACAGATGAATTCATGGTAATACTGACAAATGAAATTAAAAGTAATACATAAAGGAATAACAAGGATTATTCAAGCACCTGGTATGTGGTTGCCATCATATTTAATGTCCATCTCATGCAGGCCTTTCTCAGTGGGGGCGTATTTCACCGTCACTGTCCCGTCCTTGTTGTCAGTAATGTGAGGTCGGGCTGTCTTACCGGATGGCATATGCACCTCTCCTGTGAAACACACGCTACAGTCAGTCCTCCGGACCAGGACACTGATAGACAAATCAGTAAAAAAGGACAGGCTGTACCTTCCTGTATTTTTGTCCCATGTAAGGGTGGCAACAGGCATGAAATAAAGCCATGATGTTCTTTAATTTGGGATAAAATTTGGGATAAAATTGTAACAAACTGACTTGAGCACTTTATTGCCTTTTTAACCCTTATCGCAACAAAATCGTACAAATACAGCCAAAATAACCTTGTTTTTTTTTCCAAGAGTTAAAATATCAACAACATAATAAAGACAGATTTTACAATAAATCATCTGAGTTATTGTTAAAGAATAATGGTGATAAATATTTATAAGGTGTAGAAATGGTGGTTTGTATGTTATATAAACCATTTATATTTTCCCTTTCTGTCGAAAATGAATAAACTTTATAATATAGCAGTGTTTGCTACGATGGTGCCAACACCCTGGGGCTGAATCTCAAATGGCTCCTGACAAAGTGAAACTGCATTCAGTAAACGTTCATGTTCTTGGAGTGTAAATTCTGCTCCTCTCAAACCTGTGATCTCTCCTTTCTGCACAGTGAATGGGATGACCAGGTTGAAAGGCCGAAGCATCGGTTCCATGCCATTGATGGCTGTGACCGGCTCCTCGGTGGCCTGGAACAGGAAGAGATTAAAGTAAGCCACCTTGGTCGGTGTAACAGGGGACAGCCATTATAAGACAGCCAGATGAGAGGCAGCCTGTACAGATCAGGCAGGCCGAATGCACCCCGAAAGAGCAATAAAGCCTCAGCAGATAGCACTACAATCAAGCCATGCACAAAGAGGGAGCAAAATGGCAACAGAAATGTAAAACAGGAGACATTGAACTCAAAATGTCTACCAAGAAGCTGAAGCTGTTTTGCTTCCAGGAAGCCTTGATGAGCGAAAATCATTTTTGCACAGAAGATGGATGGAAAAGATGAGGGGTTAAAAATGGAGAATGAATGGGATTCGATGGAGCAAGAGAGAAGGAGTGGAGAGTGCTAAGATGTGTACCCAGTGAGGGGAGTAACCCTGGTAGGGGGCGTAGGGCTGCTGTAACTGCACTTTATCACACGGCTCCTCTATTATAGGAATGGTATCAGACGCCTGGGAATGGAGGGAGTCATACCATTACATAACTACACACACACACACACACACACACACACACAGACACACACACATGCAACTACACATAATTCAGATACGTAGTCCTTGCTCTATGATCTTATTTCTCAACAAAAGTGAGCATTCCAATATTAACTCAATAAGGAACTCAATGGTCATCTACATCAATGGTCTGGTCCTCAAGCACTCTTCTCATTTTTTGTTGTACATACCTACATGATTTATATTTCCCAAAATGTGTTAAAGAATACACAACTCTCTGCACTGCATATTCCTATAGCCTTAAAAAATGATATAAACAGTAAAATCAAATATTCTGGCTTGTCCTTAGTTAATGCATTACTCAATATCAATGTGGACACCAATATGGAGGTCCTCGAGCACTCAGCTGATCTACCAGGTCTACTAGATCTCAGCTATGAAAAACACTCACCACCACATGGAAGGGGCTGTTGGGGATGTGCTCTCCTCCGAAACGGATCGTAATGACATATTTCCCGGGCTCTGGGGCCGTGTAATAGATATCAAAAGTTCCATCCGAGTTCTCTACCACATCCACGTCCAATTCGGCTCCGTCAGGTGTGGACACTTTGCAGGTGACCTTTCCCTTCCCGGCAGCCTTTGCATCCACAGTGATGACGGTCTCCTCGCCAATCTGAATGGTGGGTCCGAGTCCTGAGCCTAGTGCAACCATACACAGTTAGTTAAAGGACATTTCTCTCTACATAATTATACAAAATGAATAAATTAATAAACACAGTGACGGTGGAGCAACGGGACTGTTTAATACTCACCCAGGCCGTGTCCTCCAATAGAAACTGCAAATTAACAGAAAAAAAAACAATATGCCAAACCACAAAACATCATATGCTGGAACTGAAGAACACATGACGCCATGATATCTTAACAGATTCTAACCTGTGACCAAGCATTTGCTGGCATCTCCAGTAGGTAGAGCATGGATCCTGTAGGGGGAGTATGGAATCTCGTCTCCACCATATTTGATGGTTATTGTATAACGGCCCGTCATGTCAGGTACATAGGATACTGTGTATGTTCCATCTCTGTTATCTCGGATGTTTGCTTTTTTTGGCTTTCCCTCTGGATCCTATGAAAAAATAAAACATCTTAATGAGCAAGTATGTGTCATTTGTGTTTCAGTGTCTTCATAACTGATGTACTAAACCCCTGAACACATAAGGCTAATTATATGCTTATGTTTACACAATACTGTGCAAAATGATAAAGTGCAAGTTATTCATTTTTCATTGTCATGAATAAAGCAAAAGCATATATCTGACAGTAAATTTCATTAAAAGACTAACGGATCTATCAGTATTTCATATGTCCACTCGTTACTCTGAGCCCACTGCTGCTACCCTGCGGTTACTGTAACCAGTTACAGCTGTGGCCTTCCAACAAAAGCTACTCATTAAGCTCTCGGTGACATTTTATATCCCATCAAGGAGACACACATTCTCATAAACGGCTGCACACACACCTCAGCTGCTTCACACATTTTATTTCATGTGCATCAAAAACAGCGAGAGAGATTTCTGAGCAGGTTAGATAGAAGATCAGCCACCAGTTTAAGTCAAAGATAGTTTTAGAAGGGGTTGAAGGGTTGCGCAAGACCAGGTAGACCCCCAAAACTGCCTCTTTCTGATAAACCTTCTGACTGAACTTTGAACTTTGAGTTTACCATGAGATTTCTGCAGAAACATTGAAAGTTACTTCTGAAAAGAATGGAAACAGTAACAAAGTGAAAGAGTGGACTCACTAAATACTGACAGATTTGGTATTTTATTAAGTTATTGAGGTTTCTGTGTATAAAATGTGCACATAAGGGCAGCTTTACATTTTAAAACATAAGAACAGTCAGATTTTTGCACAGAATTGTGCCTCTGTTATTCCAATGTTTTTATTTAGTTTTCAAGAGAAATATGAATCTTTGGCCAGTTCAACCCTTAAAAAGGCACTAATTATTTTAAAATGTGTTAAGCAAGCCTTCCATATCAGTTAGTTATGTAGTGTACACAATTAGCCCAAACTCAATGGAGTGTCAGTCCACAGAGACCAGTAACAAAGGAACATTAAGGGCTTTGTGCTCATCTCTACATTAAGATCAAACAAGTCCACATCCAAAAAAGACAACTGTCCCTCAAAGACACTTCTCTTTTTTGAATGCGCATTGGGTCAGGGCATTCGGCTCCGTTTTCAAGTTTCAAGTGTCCTTTTGTATAAAAGACAGCAACACATATACAAGAGCTAATAGACCTTCATCAGGAACTATAACTCCCAGCATCCCCCAGGCCCCCTTTATCAAGTTTTGAGTTCTTCTAAAAACTGATGAGGTATACATGAGAACTGATGAGAATTTAAATATGAAGGAGCAATAGCTGGAGAGAGAGAGAGAGAGAGAGAGAGATATCCCAGGGCACTGGGCAATGCCAGAGGAGCCTCATTAAACTCTTTCCCATGGTTTATATTAGCATCACTATGTTCCACAAACACCTTCTGGCAGAGAGCTGTAATACTTGAGCTGCGAAAGGTGCTTTACCCTATAAGATGATGAAGCAGAGGCAAAACTAGGGCATACCAAGCTAGGGCAGAAGGTGCAAGAGGGTATGAGGGCTCAGGAAGTAGAGAAGATGAGGGGGAGAAGAGTAGACATTAGACATGATGAGGGGGGGAAAAAAAACGGGGCCAAAAGAAGAGATGGCCTTACACAGCCTTTCCTAAGAATATAGAAGGGAATGGTGCCCTTTACAATATGGCTGTCCCACACCCTCCTTCCCCAGTCCTCCACATACACAGAGACCTCACGCCTGCACCCATCCGGATCCTGCAGCGACAGCAGGGAGGGGGGAGGGGTCAAAAGGTCAGGCCGGGAGAGAAGTGGGGGGGAAGGGTGACATCGGACTGTTTGAGAAACTGCCAAAAGATCAGCCAAAATTACACAACTGCTTCCCAAATTCTACTAAAATGTACAACCTGTTGAGAGAGGACATCGAGGGACTTACCAAGATCTGGACGGTGAGGAGTCCTTCGCCAGCATCGCGGGCATCGATGGTGAATTCCACTGGAAGGCTGGCAGGCACTCCTGAGGCGTTGAGGCCGGGCCCACTAGCCCGAACTTTACTGGCATCATGAGCAGGCAGGGCTTTTATTTTGAACGGACTGGAACAAAATAAATAAATGCTCAAAAAGATATATTCTGGGTGATCTTATAAACAGAAGTCATAAGAGCAGTAATGATGAAGCAGCTGCTCTGGAGCGTATGTGAATGAAGGGTATTCACACCTGCGGGGCACCTCTTGGTCTGCATACTTCACACACACGGTGTACGGTCCATCTTTGGCAGGTGTGTATATCACGGTGTGTGTGCCATCACCATTGTCTGTGACACTAACAGGCTCCGTTGCCCCTACAGAGATAAAGTTCATTCAATCTGTGCATTTCAGTCACTGCATTCAGCAGACACTCTTATCCAGAGTGACATACACTTCCAAATTACTGGGTCAGACTCCCCGTCACATCATCACACTCCCACACTGCCTTTATTAACACACTGCCTTTATCATCACACTCCCACACTGCCTTTATCAACACACTGCCTTTATCATCACACTCCCTTTATCATCACACTCCCTTTATCATCACACTGCCTTTATCATCACACTCCCTTTATCATCACACTCCCTTTATCATCACACTCCCTTTATCATCACACTCCCTTTATCATCACACTCCCTTTATCATCACACTCCCTTTATCATCACACTCCCTTTATCATCACACTCCCTTTATCATCACACTCCCTTTATCATCACACTCCCTTTATCATCACACTCCCTTTATCATCACACTCCCTTTATCATCACACTCCCTTTATCATCACACTCCCTTTATCATCACACTCCCTTTATCATCACACTCCCTTTATCATCACACTCCCTTTATCATCACACTCCCTTTATCATCACACTCCCTTTATCATCACACTCCCTTTATCATCACACTCCCTTTATCATCACACTCCCTTTATCATCACACTCCCTTTATCATCACACTCCCTTTATCATCACACTCCCTTTATCATCACACTCCCTTTATCATCACACTCCCTTTATCATCACACTCCCTTTATCATCACACTCCCTTTATCATCACACTCCCTTTATCATCACACTCCCTTTATCATCACACTCCCTTTATCATCACACTCCCTTTATCATCACACTCCCTTTATCATCACACTCCCTTTATCATCACACTCCCTTTATCATCACACTCCCTTTATCATCACACTCCCTTTATCATCACACTCCCTTTATCATCACACTCCCTTTATCATCACACTCCCTTTATCATCACACTCCCTTTATCATCACACTCCCTTTATCATCACACTGCCTTTATCATCACACTCCCTTTATCATCACACTGCCTTTATCATCACACTCCCTTTATCATCACACTCCCTTTATCATCACACTCCCTTTATCATCACACTCCCTTTATCATCACACTCCCTTTATCATCACACTGCCTTTATCATCACACTCCCTTTATCATCACACTCCCTTTATCATCACACTCCCTTTATCATCACACTCCCTTTATCATCACACTCCCTTTATCATCACACTCCCTTTATCATCACACTCCCTTTATCATCACACTCCCTTTATCATCACACTCCCTTTATCATCACACTCCCTTTATCATCACACTCCCTTTATCATCACACTCCCTTTATCATCACACTCCCTTTATCATCACACTCCCTTTATCATCACACTCCCTTTATCATCACACTCCCTTTATCATCACACTCCCTTTATCATCACACTCCCTTTATCATCACACTCCCTTTATCATCACACTCCCTTTATCATCACACTCCCTTTATCATCACACTCCCTTTATCATCACACTCCCTTTATCATCACACTCCCTTTATCATCACACTCCCTTTATCATCACACTCCCTTTATCATCACACTCCCTTTATCATCACACTCCCTTTATCATCACACTCCCTTTATCATCACACTCCCTTTATCATCACACTCCCTTTATCATCACACTCCCTTTATCATCACACTCCCTTTATCATCACACTCCCTTTATCATCACACTCCCTTTATCATCACACTCCCTTTATCATCACACTCCCTTTATCATCACACTCCCTTTATCATCACACTCCCTTTATCATCACACTCCCTTTATCATCACACTCCCTTTATCATCACACTGCCTTTATCATCACACTCCCTTTATCATCACACTGCCTTTATCATCACACTCCCTTTATCATCACACTCCCTTTATCATCACACTCCCTTTATCATCACACTCCCTTTATCATCACACTCCCTTTATCATCACACTGCCTTTATCATCACACTCCCTTTATCATCACACTCCCTTTATCATCACACTCCCTTTATCATCACACTCCCTTTATCATCACACTCCCTTTATCATCACACTCCCTTTATCATCACACTCCCTTTATCATCACACTCCCTTTATCATCACACTCCCTTTATCATCACACTCCCTTTATCATCACACTCCCTTTATCATCACACTCCCTTTATCATCACACTCCCTTTATCATCACACTCCCTTTATCATCACACTCCCTTTATCATCACACTCCCTTTATCATCACACTCCCTTTATCATCACACTCCCTTTATCATCACACTCCCTTTATCATCACACTCCCTTTATCATCACACTCCCTTTATCATCACACTCCCTTTATCATCACACTCCCTTTATCATCACACTCCCTTTATCATCACACTCCCTTTATCATCACACTCCCTTTATCATCACACTCCCTTTATCATCACACTCCCTTTATCATCACACTCCCTTTATCATCACACTCCCTTTATCATCACACTCCCTTTATCATCACACTCCCTTTATCATCACACTCCCTTTATCATCACACTCCCTTTATCATCACACTCCCTTTATCATCACACTCCCTTTATCATCACACTCCCTTTATCATCACACTCCCTTTATCATCACACTCCCTTTATCATCACACTCCCTTTATCATCACACTCCCTTTATCATCACACTGCCTTTATCATCACACTGCCTTTATCATCACACTCCCTTTGCTCATGAAGGATGTCATCCAATAGTAAGAGTTTCCTGTCAGAGACGGCCTGCAGTGGATCGGGTTTAATTTCAATAACAATTCCATTTTGTTTTTAATAACGTACTTTGCTTTTTATCAGAAAACTTAATTTCTGTTATATTCCGCCTGCTCATTTGAATTGTATTTTATTTAATATTATTTTCTTTTTAATTTTATTTTTTATTATTCTTTATATGTATTTATTATATATTATATAATATATAATTAAGATCATATATTATATATTTATTATTTATTTTCTTACATATAACATTTTATATTATTATATTTGTTACAAATGATATTATCTTCAAATGTGATAAAAAAGTAAAATACACAACTTTTCAAAATGCCCTAATTCAGTGTGATCCACTTTTGCTTTAATGACAACATGCACTTGAGTTAAACCCCACAAGCTGTTTTGCAAAACTCTGATCATATTGTGAAATAAAGGTGAAATATCTGCACAAACACCTCACAAAAAGGCATATAAACATGTTTTACCTTTTTGAACAAATTTGAAAATGAGTGACTGGGGAACATATAGAATCGCTCTTTTTGGTGGAGTTTGGATCCACATTGTTTAAACTGTGTTTAATTACAGGTGTGATCATGACAGGTGTGATCATGACTCTTTTACTCTCTGCTCACCAGATGGGCCATAGAGCAGCACTTCCAATGGGGCAAGTCCAGCCGTGCTGCAGTCCACGGTGAAGGTTTGTGGGACGTGAGCTCGCACTCCACTACCCAGACCCGGGCCAGAACACCTCACCTTGCTAGGGTCCACAAGCTCTCTCACTGGAACCCGAAAAGGACTCCCTGCAAGTTCAACACATTAAATAAAATCCTGACCATACGTTCCTGCATTTATCAATTCGGCATAAACCTTAAACTTCTTAAACTTTGGAGTGTCACCTGGAATCGGCAAGCCTCCGAATGTGATGTTGACGTCATAGTCTCCCGGAGTGAAGGGGATGTACTCTACACTACAGCTGCCGTCTTTATTGTCCTTACAGGACATCTTAGCCTCAGATGGACCCTCAATGGCTAAACCCAGGCCACCTGTACCCGCGCCCCTGGAAATGGGAGGGCAAGATGTCGAGAGCCGAAAAAGATAGATGATATTAGTAGATGGTATTTGCAGGGTTTCAAGGCTTAGAACAAAATGAAAAAACAACGTTTTTTTTTTTGTTTTTTTTTTTACAATGCAGTGCTTGTACAGCCCTTCGGCAGATAGAAAATGTAAAGGAGTACATTATGAGGAATTGTTTTTATTTTTATTATGTAATTTGGTGTTTAAAATCATTCTAATTTCCCCAAATTCAACATGATCACTTTAGAACGACTTAAATAAACATTTAATCTAACCGATAAACTCCATCGATGATGGGTAGAATCATCATCTGAGCAGATACTTCTTTAGACCTCTGCTTCTTATCTGTACATGGGGCAGCAGTATCCTAGTGTTTAGAGCCCCTTGATCGGAAGGTCGTGGGTTTGAATCCCAGACCAGTAGGTTGCCCTGAGGTACCCTTAAGCAAGGTACCGTCCCTATCGCTGCTCCCCGGGAGCTTTGCTTGGCTGCCCCCTGCTGCACAGTGTGTGTATGGGTTAAATGCAGAGGTTGCATTTCACTGTCTCACTGTGTGCTGTGTTTCAGGATGACAAGTAGTCACTTTCATGTTACTTCACTTTACATCATGTACCTGGTCTCCACGGTAAAGCGGTTAGGTTTGTTGACCAGACCCTCTTCCAGTCCAGGTCCATATGCCCGCACACGGCTGGGGTCACAGCCTTCGGTTACTGACACCTTGAAAGGACTCTTTGGCACTGACACGTCATCGTACAGCACCTCGATAAGGTGCACGCCTGCACAGATACAGTCCACATGTCACACACAGTACTGGTCACACAACGACTTGGAGCTAAAATGACATTTGGTGCATCATTTTAATGCACAGTTGCTTTTTCATTTGTTTATATATTGGAAAGCACGCCATTTTACAATGTCAAATAAACTGTGAATTAAAATGCACCAAAGTGTGTTCTTTGTAGGGGAGGAATATTTATCATTTCAAAAAATGAATAAATAACATCATTTTCGCACATTTTACAACATCTGCAGTAACAGAGTTTCAGGCAGGATTTCCAAAATAAAAAGCGGTCATGAGTTTAGGAGAAAAGCCATTGCTTGTGACATGTGTTTAAAACTAAATAAATAAAAGGCTTCCAAATTGATTTGTGGTTCATTTCGATCACGTTCTGTGTGTTATGAGTTAAGGAATTTGACTGAGACCAAATTTGACAAATTAAAATGTAACTAAAAACATGGTGGTCTCTTTAGCTTTTAATCAGACGATATTACTGGTTATCAGGAATTACTCCTGGGTTCCTCTGCTTCCCTTAACCAGTTTAAAATGCTCATGGGATCCTCAAGTTGCTTGTTAAATTAATAATTGCTACTCCAGCCTTGTGTCCTCCAGCGTGAGGAGAGACATTCACAAACTTTACACACACCACAGCAGTTTGCGTTATTTAATGGCGACACGCAGCTTGAGGAAAACACTCATAAAAGAGGTACAGCATCTGCTCTACAGTTCATTGCTTCCTGCCTCCAGGTCTGCGTTCTCATTGGCTTAATCTCCACGCTTAGAGCCGCCTCACTGCCTGAGTCAGCAAAACCTGAAGTGCAGACTAACTGACTGAGCTACAACTAATATTAAAGACGTCCCTTAAAAGCAAGTGCTGCAGAAAATGCTGCAACACTTCAGATCAAACGAGAAAGCTAGGAAGTTTTTCTAAAAGGAAAGTCGTTCTGTGTCGTACCATCTTCGTAAGCAGTATACTCCACTCTGTAGGTGCCGTCCCCTTTGTCGGTGATGTAGGCGTCCGTGCTGGCACCTGAAGGGTTAACGATTCTGGCTTTGATGTGGTTGCCCCCAGTCTTGCTGTGTGCACGGATGTCCACAATAAAGTGTGTAGTGACTTCTCTAAGGACCCCTGTGCTCCCAAATAAACATCAAAATATACAGCCATCAGACATTTTACATTTTCACTGCTCTTAACACGTACTTCATAACAAATGTATCTTACAAGATACATTACGTGAAGGGTCTTCCTTTTTAAAACCAAGGCTTAATCAAATCAAATCTCTTTAGTTTCCACAAGATCAATAAGAACATGCTTGGTGTCCAAACTTTCAGTTAAAACTGAAGCTGCAAGACTAACGCTGCTAACACATACTAGAAATAAGCAGTCGCCCTAATCTTATCCTAAATACCTTCCTAAAACTCCTCTCAACCTGCTCAAACCGGATCTAGGCCTTCAACACAAACAGACCCTACATAACAAGAGCTGTAAATTTAACAGGACGCTGTAGACGTGCGTATGTAAGAGTGCTGTGGCATGGACACCATAAATGCTGAAAAATCTAATCCGAGAACAATCTTCATTGCCAGGCAATATCAGTGTCTGAACTGGTGACCTGTAGCAGTTTTGTAGTTTAATAGTTCTGTGACCACCTTAATGAACAGCTGAATGCTCTTATGAAAAAGATCAGATTATTGAGTTCTAGTGTTGTATAAGCCTCTGATCTCCAGTTCTAGCAAAAAAAGCTACATTTGGGCTCTAAATATACCTCGGGTGTCTGGCTACATCATGTTTTTTTTCATTATTATTTGTTTGTCAAACTTGTCCTTGTTTCAGTGTCAAAATGAGACTAACAAGGCTGTATTACGTCTTCTCCTGGCAACATGCAGGTCTGCTCAGCTGCTCACCTGAATCAGGTGTTTTGTATAAAAGAAAAAACTTGAAACTGGGGGGTGCGGTTGGTCAGTGGCAGCAGAAATAAGAGACACTGATGTAATAAATGGCTTTTCTTCTAGCAAAAATGGAGATTCTTACCTCTGGGCTCGACTCCTGGTCCGTATACCTTTATTCCACTGGTGTCTACAGCAGGGTCCACCTGGACGCGAGCAGGGAACTTGGGCACAGCATGTCCTCCATAATTGATGGTGATGGTGTACATGCCATGGAAGGGAGGGATATAGGTGATAGAATAGGTTCCGTCACTGTTATTCTGGACATGGACTTCAGCCTGGGCTCCAGAGTCTGAGATGATCTCGATGGTCAGTTCAGCCTCCCCTGCCTTGGAGCAGTCCACTGTGAAAGAGGCAACCTCGTTGACCTTGCCCCTCTCCAGGCCTGGGCCACTGGCTGTGACTTTGCTGGGGTCGAAGACAGACTGCACCATGGCTTTGAAGGGGGACCCGGGGATGTGCGCATCGGCGAAGAGGATGTTGATGGCGTACTCTCCAGGCTCGGTGGGGAGGTAGGACACAGAGCAGGAGCCGTCGCCGTTGTCCTGGCACTCGATTTTGGCCTCACAAGGACCCTCCACCGTCAGGCCTAGACCCCCGGTGCCAGCCCCCTTAGTGTCTATGGCGAATGGAGCAGGTTTACCCACAATTCCTCCCTTCAGGCCCGGCCCATAGGCTCTCACCTGGTTGAACGGGACATAACATCGATAGAGTAATGGTGTTTTCCTTAATTCACTGCTAATTTAATTCAATTAAGAAAATGGTCAGACACTGCAGTGAAAGTGAGAAAATAATACACTAAAATAAATACAACTAAATTAGAAGAAATGTATTAATAATAAACACAACTTCACAGCTTTCAAATATAAAAAAGACATTTTAGAGGTGTACAAATTTATGAAATGTATGATTCTTCAATGAGAAATGATGAGAATAGAATAGTCAATCAGTCAGTCATTTTCTGCCGCTCGTCCCAAGCGGGGTCGCGTGCCGGAGTCCTTCCCAGCTCACACAGGGCGAAGACGGGGACACACCCTGGACAGGTCGCCAGACCATCGCAGGGAGGAGCGTGACGGGGACGGCACCTTGCTCAAGGGCACCTCAGGGCAACCTATTGGGAAGGGGTTCGAACCCCCGATCCTCCGATCATGTGGCCAACGCCCGAACCACTAGGCCACCGCTGCCCCCAGAATAGAATAGTTCAATGAGAATAGTTATATTAATATTCCTTTTTAACATCTGCCTCACTTTTCTTGATCTAATCTTTAATATGACAATGATGTGCTTTAAATAGATCAATCCAGCTTATTATTAACTGCCTATAGTCTATAAAAATATTAACATATTTCTATAATATATTTAAATAAAAACTATATTATAAATCTAAAGTTTATAAGCTACAGCTGTGCTGCATGTTTATTTTTATTTTGTTTTATTAGTGATCAATTAACAGTTTTACTTTGAATGACCAATTACGAATCTTCATTTCCTTTTTCACCCTGAGTGTGGGATGCATCTTGCATCTCCACTTAACAGTTATATACTTGTGTTTTTACAGAGTTTCCAGATGTGCTTCAACTACCCCCTGTGGCCCGGCACACTCTGGCTCACCCCCTCTATGGCAGATTAATTACAAACCACATCTTCCAGCTATTTCCTTCAGTGGTTCCATGTTTCGTGTTCCGCTATGTCGTATTTGCTTAAAGCGTCTCTTCAAACAATGTGGACGTACAAAAGGGAACATCTGGCACATGGACACATTATAGAACCCCTGCAGAGGACACCAGTGACCTCATTGTCCAAGTAATCTGATCCTTAGTTAATTATGGGAATGCTGAAGCAAATGTACACACACACACGCACACGCACACGCACACACACACACACACACACACACACACACTACACACCACATTTCTCTGGCAAATCTCTGGTAAATGAGAGCGGACACTCGGGATTGGTTTCAGTCATGTGTAGCAGATGATGATGAATACTTGACATTAATTATTAATGATGAAGATTGTTCCTTAATAATTTATTACTGAGCCTCGAGGGTTCCGGAGAAACCACATTTCATCAGTAACATCAACTTTCTGCATAATTAAACAGTTCTGATGTCAACAAAGTCATTCGTTCTGATTTGATGTGAAACGCTCCACTTTAGAGAGCAACAGTTGCTCAAAGTGCTGCTGAGAGAACCTCACTTTTGTGGCATCTCATAGCCACTCAGGAAGTTCTGTACAGGGTGGGACTTGGTTACTTATGTAGCCTGAGGAGTGAGGCACAGCTTTTCAGTTGTTAAATGCAGTCTGTATTGGATTTTAATACACATTGACAGTGCAGGGATGCAAATGTAGTGTTTTTAGGCGACAAAATGCTTATTATTTCAAATGTAGCTCTATTTTTAAAAGGACAAATCTTACAAATTAAGATTCAAGACAACTGTAAGCTCACTACCTGTCACATAGTGAACTTTACCTTCACGGTGCTTTAAGAGCAGTGTGAGCTATAGAGTTTGAGTTCTCTGATCCCACGATTTTCCTCACAAAGAGAGGTTTGTCTGCTTTGGCCAAATCTTAATATGTTTCAGGCCTCGGGCCTGCGCAGCATTGAGACGATCCGTGACCTGCTCGAAATGTCACACCACAAACTCCGTACTCCTTCAGAGCGCACGGCTAATTAGTAAACAATCACGGATCTAATCACTTTAGGTCTCCTCACAGTCTCCTAATAAACGTAGATGGTGATAATGGTGGCCCATTTAGGTCTCATTAAAGGTCTCTGTGTAGCTCACCCATGTATAACTCATCTAAATCAGTTTACCAGAATTCATAATTCTTTATCAGTTTTCATGTTTATCATTATGCTCCACATTCAATTCCCAGCATGCATCGTGCAACTACACCAAAAAAACACTTACAATCCCTGAGTAGTGAAGTAACGCTCCCTGTTAGCTTAGCGCATATATATAAATATATATATATATATATATATATAGGCTGAATATATATATAGGCTGAATTTCCATCAGAAATAACTTTTTTTTTATATATACAACATTTTTTGGAGCAGTGACGGGGACGGCACCTTGCTCAACATTACTGTTTTGTTGACCTGCTTTTTAAATCGAAAGGCAAAGTGGGTGAAGGAAGTGAGTGTTTGCTGAAACAACAGATTACAGAGTATCAAGAGGTGCTGACATAAAGAGTATGGTAAAAAAAATGCCATTTAGTTCAACAGTCAAGGCTTTGGAGCAAGACTACCTGCTGGCGTACTGATGCTAAAACCAACTGCTCCAGTGTTGGATGACTGTTGGAAGAATTTAGCTTTAGAAGTGTTTGGCATCACAATGTTATTTTTACTATTTTCCTGCTTGCTGAGGCTTGGTGAAGTAGTCAGTAGAGCAGATGTTCTAGGCACTTGTTCTTTGTTTAATAGAATAACACACAAAGCATATTTTTATGTCTGCCTGACTCCTTGGATTATCTGGCTGATTACCTTCATTTGCTTTACTTACTTTAGAGGGGTCGGGGGGCATGACGCCTTCCACGGCAAAGGGGCTTCCTGGTACAGGGTTTCCGTCATAATTGATGTCCACTTTGTAGGGTCCCTCCTCAGGCGGGATGTACTTTACAGTGTGCACTTCATTGGCTGTTTCAGACTCAACCTTGCATGGGATTGGTCTTCGAGATGGTGAGGTGATTTTCACATCCACTTTGCCTTGGCCTCCTGCTCCACGTGTGTTAATCATGAATTCCTGATCCTGTCCTACGTCCACTTCTGCACACACACACACAGAGACAGACACGCACACACACACACAGAGACAGACACACACACACACACACAGAGACAGACACACACACACACACACACACACACACACACACACACACACAGACAGCATGGTTCTTCAACATGGAGTATTTTAGACCATAATGGACTTTAAAAGTATTTTATTCCTCCATTGTACGTGCATCTCTCTGTCAAAGAAACATTTAGACAGTTTGATATTAATTGATATTTTCCTGCAGACTCACTGGTGTTAAGTCCTTGCACTTTGACCTTGCTGAGGTCCAGTGGGGGAGCGACAGTGATAATGAAGGGACTCTTGGGAATGGGATCTCCTCCATGGCAGACAGAAATACTCATGTTGCCCTGAAAAAGATCATTTATAAGACATTTCTTTCAAAAATAGCAGATGTTTTGACAGTTCCAAGTTATCTCAGACAAAAATGAAAGAGAAAAGCATTTAAAAAGTTTCTAATACATTCTACCCATGAGTTGATTCAGAACTGAAGAGTTCACTGGCAGTTCACTGTTCATTTTAGAATATTATTGTATTTATTAATCTTTTAACACATATATACATTCCTCCATATAATTCATGCGTTAATAGTCAGATATATAACATCTATATATGAGGTATCTGGTCTGGTTTTGCAATACTGTGTTGTTTTAAATATTTTAAAGGCTTTACGAGTGGGCAGTATACAGCATATCTATGCTATTTTTGTATGATGGCATTTCAAAACACCACTAATGATTTAAAATTCAGTATTAACAAGCTGTATTAAAAAGCATGTGCACATGAGATTAATCAGACATTGCAGGGAATCTACATTACACATTTGTTTATTTTAGGCTGCAGATGCTCCATAGATCCTCACCTGCTGAAGAGCAGTGTAGCGTACAGTATAGGAGTAGTCATGGTTATCAATGATCTCGAAGTCACTGACAGCCTCTCCCTTGAGCGACGCTGTAAAGTGCACCTCAGGCGTGGCTTTGCCTGCTCCTTTAGTGTAGACCGTGAAGTGGGTCGGCTTTCCCACCTCCACACCTGTTGACCATTAACGTGATGAATAAAATGCCGATACAAGCTCCAAGAACAATTCAATCCTTGTTTTCGGATATAAAGATCTTACCATTCTTGCACAGTCCGGGACCCTCAGCCTTCACTTTATTGGCATCATGGGAAGGGTCCACTTTTATACGGAAGGGGCTGATTGGAATTTCCTAAAGGGGTCAACCAGAGATCACGTTCATCATAGAAAAAAAATCTAACATTTCACAATTTGCTACTCATACAGGAAGAAATGCTAACCTGGTCAGCAAACAGCACCATGATGGTGTAGCGTCCCGGGCCAGGGGGCGTGTATTTGACAGTGAAGGTGTCATTGTCGTTTTTAATAATGTCAAAATCAATGTCGGCCTCGGCTGGACCTACCACTCCTGGAGCACACTTGATTCCAATGCTAACATCTCCTACATGATGAAAGAGCAAAAGCACAGCTCAGCTTAAAGTTCCACTTTAGTACTAATAGTCATGCAGTTAAACAGTGACCTTAGATACGATAGTAAAATATTCAGGCCAACCTTGTCCAGCCTCACTGCAGTCCACGGTAAAGTAGGTGGGTTCGTTGGCTTTCAAGCCGGCCTTCTCCACTCCTGGCCCGTATACCTTTACATTCTCAGGGTGACTGCCTTCTCCGATGGTCACCTGAATTTGGGTCAAGAGTCAACTATTATGAAAAGCATGACAAGCATAAAAACATGGAACAAAATGAAAGCAAAACAATGTGGACATGTAGCTTGGAAACGATGCTGTGAATGCACTCACTATTACATTGCGAGCTATCGTAGTAGAAAAGATGAACAGGAGAAAATGACAGAATGTAAATATCCACCTCTTAGGAGGAAAAAATATAGTTCATTAAAGCTGTATAAATGTTTGTATTGGTGCCATCTGGCAGGTGAGCTCTTACCCTGAATGGGCTGTTAGGAACATTGACTTCCCCCCAGGTGATGATAATGGTGTGCTTGATGGGCTTTGTGGGCATGTAGACACAGAAAAAGGTGCTGTCACCATTGTCTGTCATCTGGATGTCAATGGGGTAGCCTTCTGAGTCCTGACAGGTCAGAAACAGGAAGAAACATTCATAATACATGATATTACAGTGTTTCATTGGGTGTGACGAGGAAGGACAAAACTAGAAATTAGTATATTAGAGCGACAACTCAGGTTGGACATTTTGGGGACAAGGTTAGAGAAGCAAGGTTGCATTGGTTTGGACATGTCCAGAGAAGAGACAATGGTTATATTGGGAGAAAAATGATGAGGATGGAACTGCCAGGAAAGAGGAAAAGAGGAAGGATGAAGAAGAGCTATATCGTGGTGAGAGAGGACAAGCAGAGAAAGAGGAAGATGCAGAGGACGGGGGAAATGGAGATGAAATATAGCCATAGTTTATATAAAGCATAACAGTTTTTATAATACAGAGCACTTCAGCATTAGCACAATAGTTTATTTCCCTTTTAATGTCTTTTTATTCTATATATTTTTTCTCATTTTTTTCACATTAGCCTTTATGCTTACTGGTGGATCTGTTCAGTTGTAACGTAAGCAATCTCTGATTCTGATTCTAGATTCTGTAAAAATATTAATGTCCAAATAATTAGGTGATTAATTTAGGTGGATTAAATTAATCAGGTGGTACCTGAGCATAGATCTTCAGCTGGCCCCTGCCTGCTCCACGAGCGTCTATAGTGAACTCTGCTGGCTTGTTCACAATGCAACCAGTGGGCTCCAACCCAGGACCGTAACATTTCACCTGCAACAAGAAAGAAGAGTCTGAACAGTTACTTCTCTTTTCCATTTATATCACCATACACTGATTAGCTGCTATTAAAAATCAATGAACGACTGGCAGTCCTGTTACCACTGGCAGTCCTAATCTTGATAAGCGCAAGTTTGTTATGATTTCTTCATTAATAACTGTCCAAAGTTCATGATCAGGTCAGAAAGAGGGGACAACCTTGTCAGGGAAAACATCAATGGGTGCTGGGAGGATGTGGGCCATGAAGGGACTGTCCTTAATATCCTCATCGTCACAGATGACATGGACAGCGTAGTCACCAGGCTCCGTGGGCCAGTAGAGAACATCACAGGAACCGTCACCCTTATCGTCACACTCAATCTTGGCCTGTGAAGGACCTTCGATGGAGAATCCTATGCAAAAACACATTTTCTTAGAGCATATCTGAGATAATCCCCAGAACCTAAAAAAAGTATCTCTGAGACGTATTTTTATGACAGCAGAGAAGATTCTCTTGGAGAAATACACACCATTCACTAACGTCTAGGCACTTTATGGGTTTTCCTGCCACAATCACACCTCATAAACACTAAGTCTAAAGGCTCCAAGCCCCAGGCTGGGCTGAGTGTGTGGAAAAAGGAAAGAAAACAGCAAATGTGGCCTTACCCAGAGTTCCCACCTCGGTGCCAATGGCCTCTACCACAAAGTCAGCTGACTTGCCCACCATTCCTGTCTCCAAGCCAGGACCCCAAGCTCTCACCTTCTGAGGCCCTGCATCCTCACTCACCACCACTTCGAATGGGCTGCACAAACACACAGAAGACGAGGCCAGTGTATCCAGCGGTGTCAACAGTTCTTGTCTCGGATTCACAGCCAGTGACCTGTAACGATGTAAATCTAGTGTGTGTAGCTCACCTGCGTGGGATAGGATGGCCACCCCAGGTGACGATCACGGTGTATTTTCCCATAAAAATGGGGTAGTAGTCACACTCATACACCCCGTCACCCAAGTCACGCACCTTCACGGGTTCATCTCCACCCTCTGAACACAAACACATGCAACAGAAGACATGCTTTACAAATGAAAGACACTTTTTGGACATTTTAAAAACGGATTCCTAAAGTTATGTGAACATAATGTAAACTATGTGTTAAAAAGGCCTGCAGCTTCAGTTTTTTCTAATCCCTCATATGTTTACACACCCCCCTTCCAGAGGAAAGTAATGGAGCATCGAATCCAAGTGTCCCTGTGACTACTGAACGATCCGAACGACAGTTCTTGACGCATTCTGAGCGAATTCCGTTCGCTCATGTCACGGATCAGGTGTTTTGTGCACGATAGAGGGCGCTCTGTTCTGACGGAACACACCTGAGCTAATGAAGGCACAGGTGTGTTTCATTGGGGCTGACTATTTAAGCCCCGATGAGTCAGAACAGAGCGCGGCTCATTAGTTAGGCTCTGCCACACACCACACTGTGGTGGGTTTGTGTTTGGGAATCTGGTGTTCTTGGTTTAGGCTGCAGTTCTCTTGTTTTAGTTAAGACTGCAGTCCTTGTTTCTTGTTTTGTTAATATAGTTAATAAAGTTACGTTTCGAACTCCTGGCTCAGCATTGGCGTCCTCCCTGAACCCCGCCACCGTTACAGAATGAGCCGCCAGTACCTGGACGTCGCGAGTCAGGAGTGCGATCATGAGCGGGTGCTGCGCACAAATGCAGCCGTGATCAAGAAGACGTTAGAGTTTATTGGAACCTGGGAGACGAGGGTACCGGCGTTCGTTGAGTCCGTGGACCTCCATGAGGAATTGGAGGGCGAGGATTGGGTACGACGGACGCCGGCGGCCACCGCCAGGGAGCTCCAAAATCGTCTGACGCGGCTGACGTCAGATATCCCGCTCGTCAGCCGCCTGGGTCCCGAGGTAGGCGCGGACTGGTTCGACTTCCTGCTGCAGAAGCTGGTCGCTCTCGCCAAGAACACACAGCGCTACCTCGATACACTGAACCATGTGTTTTTTCCCTCACGCGACATGGAAGGCGGGGCTTCGTTGACGACGGGAGTCACGCAACGCGGAAGGACGACAGTCAACGAGCCCTACGTCATTCAAAGCGGAACGCTGATAGTGGAGCCGCCCTGCGCTATTCAACGCGGAGATTCAGCGCCGAAAGCGCCGCGCGACAATCACCGTGATCCGCCAGCGGAGAACGTGCCCCGCGCAGCTGATAGAGGAGCCACGGTAAAGAATTCTCCCTGCGCAGCTAATGGAGGCGTTACGGTAAAGGATTCTCCCTGCGCAGCTAATGGAGGCGTTACGGTAAATGTGGCGCTCTGCGCAGCTCAACGTGAGAATACAGCGGTGAACACAGCCAGCGCGAATAACAGCAAAACGGTGGAAATAAACGCTTCCTGCAACCTTAAACACAAGAGGAGGGCAAAGAAGGCCGCCCGCAACAAAAAAAGCGAGGCAGTGGCAAAGAAGGCCGTTCCTGACACCGAGAGCTGGAAGACGGCAGAGACCGCTTCCTGCATCGTGCAACTGGGGAGGTCGACCAAGGAAGCCCTTCACAGCAAGGAAAGCAGCATCAAGGAGTCGACCCATAAACCCAGCCCCACTAAGCCATCCGCTGCACAGCAAACCGAGAAGGAGCAGCTCCAGGTTAGTGGAAAGTTTAGAATGAAAGTTCGGGTGCAGATGCGAATTGAACAGGAGGCTGCAGTAACCATTCAGGCACAGGTGAGGAAGCATTTGAGCAGAAAGTACTACCTGAAGCTACTGTGGGCAGCCAGGACTGTTCAGCGATATTACCGAGCTAATAAGATGATGAAGCAAGAAATGAAGTCTTTGAAGGAGAAAAAGATGGCTGCTGTTGTTCTGCAAGCCGCATTCCGAGGGATGAAGACCAGACAGACTCTGAAACAGAAGCACCAGGCTGCAACTGTGGTACAATGTGCTTACAGGGCTCACTGTGCTCGGACACGATATGTATGCATCAAACATGCTGCTGTTGCAATTCAGCTTAGGTATCGCTCCACACTTGAAGCCAGAAAGCAGAGGGAGGAATTCTCGAAATTGCGCTCTGCTGCCATGTTCCTGCAAGCCTGCTTTAGAGGTCAGAGGGTCAGAAGGGAGGTGATCCTGCAACATCAGGCAGCTTCCCTGATTCAGGCTGCGTTCAGAAGACACCGGGAGGTAGTTAAGTACCAGGCCATAAGGGTGTCAGCCATCATCATTCAAAGACATTATAGGTCCTACATTAAGGGTAAATTTGAACATGAGAAACTCCAGGTGTTGAGAAAGTCAGTGATATGCATCCAGGCAGCTTTTAGGGGTTATTCTGTTCGAAAGAATGTTGCTGCAATGCACAAAGCTGCCACCATGATTCAGGCTGCATTCAGAAGACACCGGGAGGTAGTAAAGTACCAAGCCATAAGGGTGTCAGCCATCGTCATTCAAAGACGTTTTAGGTCCTACACTAAGGGTAAATTTGAGCAAGAGAGATTCCAGGTGTTGAGAAGGTCAGTGATATGCATCCAGGCAGCTTTTAGGGGTTTTTCTGTTCGAAAGAATGTTGCTGCAATGCACAAAGCTGCCACCATGATTCAGGCTGTAGTAAGAATGCACCAGCAAAGATTGGTTTTCAAGAAGCAGTGCTGGGCAACAAGTGTTCTTCAGAGGAGGTTCAGAAGGTGGAGGCTTGGGCATCAACAAATGCAGAGGTACCAGCTGTTCAGACATGCTGCAATTTACTTGCAAATGTCATTCAGAGGAAAGCAGGCAAGGGATCTGGCCAAACAGATCAGAGCTGCAAGGGCAAGCCAATCTCACCTCAGAGATGAACAGATCAGCTGCATGATCGTTCAGATCACTGAACAGGAGGAGTTGCTGACAGAGCTCTACCAGCAGCTGATGGCGAAAGAAGCCTCGATGCTACAGGTGAATGCCTCAGTCACGAACAAAGGGTTGAAACACAAGGAAAGGATCACCTATCTGCTTCCTCAGCTGGAGAGGACCAAAGGACTCTTGTCCAGTTGCCAAAGGGAGATCAAGACTATGGAAACTGAAGGAGAAGCCCTGGCTCAAGACAAAGGTGAGCTTCACAAAAAGAGTGCGAAATTCAGAGAAGAGAGAGAAGTCTCTAGAATAAAGCTGCAAGCTGTGACTGCTGTCCAAAGAGAAAAGCTGGAGAGAACGGATGAACAGAGGGGCCAAACTGTATGGCAGACAACGAGGAGAGTTGAGACTCCAACCATTCAGAAGAAGCTGGAAGCTAAAATAGCCACTATGGAGGAACAACTGAGTCAGACCAGAGCAGAGCTGAGATGGGTGCAAGACCGCAACGTTGCTCTGCAGGCTGAACTGAGAGAAGCCCAAAGTGAGGCTAGTAAGCTCAGCGAGCTAGAGAAGCAGGTCAGGGGTATGGAAGCAAGATTGGCGATCTTCGAATCTCGACTCACTCCACAGACGCCAGTGCATGCTGGGACCCTGGTGGTTAAAGCCAGAGCGGAGCAGCTGAAGAACAGTCTGATGGAGAAGCAGGGAAAGATTCCAGAGATTGACCAGCTGCATGATGACTCCCTACATTTAGTTCACCCTCACAATGCAGCAGGCTCAGAACAAGGTGGCTTGTGGAGGAGTCCATGTGAAACTTCTCATAGTGGAACCAGGAGCTGGGACGTTGCCTCACTGGGCTCCAAGCAGCAGGGGAATATGATCAAGAAGAGGAAGGAGCCTAAAGACATCAGCAATGACCTGTCTCAGTTCAAGAAAGCGAACGACAGCTTCTGCACTGTAGATTCTGTGATGAGAGACGTGAAGAACAAGGATGGCAGGGGTTGGAAACAGAGTTCGGACTATGTGAGAGAGACTTCCTCTTTGAACCCTTTAAAATCTGTGTTTAGCTCTCTTTCAAGTTCTGCCAAGGCGAGGCGTTCCACTGAATCGGGCGATTCCTCCAGTGACTCTAGGGTCAAGTCCAGGCAACAGTTAAAGAAGTGGACTGAACTTCTAGGATTCCCCTCGCCACCTCCAGTGCCTGGACATGGCTGGTCAGGGGTCCTTTGTATAGAACTTGTTTTGTGGACCTGACCATATGCCCCTAAAAGACTTTTGTAGAGTGTTTTTTGTTCTTGACCTCCCCCCCAGGTGTTCGCCTATGTTTTTGCGCTTCGGGAGCCGCGCCTTTTGGGGGGGGATTCTGTCACGGATCAGGTGTTTTGTGCACGATAGAGGGCGCTCTGTTCTGACGGAACACACCTGAGCTAATGAAGGCACAGGTGTGTTTCATTGGGGCTGACTATTTAAGCCCCGATGAGTCAGAACAGAGCGCGGCTCATTAGTTAGGCTCTGCCACACACCACACTGTGGTGGGTTTGTGTTTGGGAATCTGGTGTTCTTGGTTTAGGCTGCAGTTCTCTTGTTTTAGTTAAGACTGCAGTCCTTGTTTCTTGTTTTGTTAATATAGTTAATAAAGTTACGTTTCGAACTCCTGGCTCAGCATTGGCGTCCTCCCTGAACCCCGCCACCGTTACAGCTCATGTCACGTATGAGGTGTTTCTGGCACGTATGAGGTGTGTTGGGCACGCTAGAGGGCGCTCTGTTCTGACTGAGCACACCTGAGCTCATGAAGGCACAGGTGTGCCTCATTGGGGCTGACTATTTAAGCCCCGATGAGTCAGAACAGAGCGCGGCTCATTAGTTAGGCTAAGCCTACGTGCAATGGTGGTATTAGGTTGTGGTTTTAGTATTTAGTAACTTGGTATCTTGATTTAGACTGCAGTTCCTCGGTTCTTGGTTTTTGATTAGAACTGCAGTCCTTGCTTCTGGTTTTTTGTATATCTAGATAATAAAACTACGTTCCGAACCCCTGGCTCTGCACTGGCATCCTTCCAGCACCCCGCCACCGTTACAGCTCATTGTTTGACTCAATCATTATTATTTTTTCATGATTGAATGTATCTTATTTTCGATTCTTGGTGTTCACCAAGCTATGGTATAAACATCTTATACTATCTCCCGTGTCCAGCAAAGAGAATGTCAACCTACATTTATAATACACCTATGAAAAGGTGTGATATGAGTTATTATAGGGGCAGCGGTGGCCTACAGGTTAGGGAGTTGCCCCTGCATCGGAAGATTGTGGGTTTGATTCCCTTAGGTACATTGCCCTGAGGTATCCTGAGGCAAGGTACCGTCCCCATCACTGCTCCCTGGTGCTTTCAATAGCTGCATGGTGTTTGCATGGGTTAAATGCAGAGGTTCAATTTCGTTGTGGCTCACGTGTGCTGTGCTGTACTGCGACCTCGCAATGACAAGGGTTGTCACTTTCATTATGGAAACAATTCAAATGGAAAAAACATCTAAACATCATGTGTACTTAAAAATGCTCACTACTGCTGAGGACTAAGAGCTGTTTTATTTTCACACCCACCCTGATGTTAATAATGTCCTGTGTTTTATGTCATATATATGAAATGATCTATAGTAATAGTTTAAAAGTGCCATTTTTTCAAACATGAAATAAATTCTCACGACATCGATGTCTGCTTCAGAGTTGACACATCTTTATCAACACAACAGAGAGAGGCATAACTTAATAAAAACAGTGCGTTCATATTTCAAACTAATATTTGAATATCAGATGGAGAAGCTCTGTTCCATTGTGGGAGTAAAAGCTTAGTTTTCTGTCGTTGGTTTTGGTCTATCGGTTTGGGTAAATACTCACTGGGGCCTTTGATGAGGACTCGGAGATCTCCGCTGCCTGCTCCTCTGGTGTACACTTTAAAATCAGCCACTTCCTTTACCCGAACACCCTTAGGCTGCAGACCCCGTCCGATGGCCCGGCAAGCGTTTGGATTACTTGCTGGTGAGTGAAAGGAAAGGTTAGAGGCTCTCTCTCTCACACACACATGCACAGTGCTCACATACAGTACACGGAGACACGATGACTTAAAGACGATCAATGATTCAATGTTCAGCGGCAGGGTTTCAGAGTTAGTTTTGATGAAGATGATGTTAAATATGAAAGAGTTATGCATTGTCTGTTTCATTGACAAGACTAAAGACACAAACACAGAGTAAAATTAAAAGATGAAGAGGCACAGAGGACAGATGTAGATCTTTTGTCTTCAATGCAACTAAAGTTAAGAGGAGCAAACCCTCCCAACTCCAGGTCACGGTTCTCTTTTTACATTTAACAGGTTAGGTGTTTCAACAAAGTGAAAAAATGAACTATGGTTTAAAGAATATATCATGCTCTGACTTGCTGGAACATTCAGCGAAATGAATGAGATCATCGAAGGAAAAACGGGCTAAACAGGTCAGTTTTTCCGAGAAGAATCGGTGATTAGCTGCGGCGACGATGCTGTAATGTCACCGAATCAGAACATTTCTGTCAAAATCTGGCTTTTTCTCTCAGCAATATATTTAATAATGGGCTCATTAAGTGAAATTAAAAAAATGATTATTGTCATATCAAAATGCACACCAAAAAAAAAGGGAACTTCAAAAGGCACCTAAAGTTCAGCTGTAATGTTTTTAAAAGTGTGAACAAACACTTGTCAGATTTCTAGTTGCTTTTAGGTTAAACCTCTACATAGAACACGCCTAAACACAGCATTTTACACTCATTTTAGTGGACAGTTTCGTTCTATGTTTTCTTTCTTTTCAGTTTCCTGTATTTGAAAATGATAGGATTCATGTTTTTTCCAGTGTTAAATAAATTCAGTAAACAGTAATTGATTAATTAAAATGTGCAGTGCGTTCCTTGATTTTGAATGTTAATGTTGACTTCATCGACAAACTATGTGATCTGACAGGGCACCCGAGTTTTAGCATGTTACCGTGTCACAAAAAGACAAAAAGAGAGAAAAGACACAGAAAGGTGGAAAGACACATATGCTGGTAAAACCATTCGTGCTGTTAATTCCATTTTTTTTTTTTTTTTTAAATCCACAGGTTAGAGGAAACTTTGAGAACCGAAGCATCCACGTTCTCTGTGTTAGTCACAGCAAATCGTTTCAAGATTCCATGAATTCTCAGATGACATTCTCGGAGGCAATGATGATGATGAGGATGATTACGATGATGATGATAATGATGATGATGGAAACAGTCATGCTGCTTTACAACGACGACGTTTATCTTTCTTAGAGGACTAGACAGTCACTTTGACACTAGCCCCTTGATGCCAGAGGTTTTGGAAATGCACCTGGGGAAAATGTATTATTTTATTTTTTGAAAACATGCTAAGACTAATATGCTGAGTTGCCATTTGACCATATTGGTGCAAAGCACACCCTTTTCTGCACATGTCCCTGTAGGGTATAGGTCCATATATGTCCATCAGCAGAAAGGGAAAACTACAAGACCTACAAAAGGGAGGCTAGTCCAGTTAAAATGCTAGCTTCATGTGTCACAAGTGACATTCATGGTATATGTTTCTATAGCTAATGGCTGATTTGCAAAGATCAGAACTCTTTCTTTTTATCAGCATATTCTCTATTGCTTCTTATGTTGATTAAAAAGGAATCGACTTTTTCACCACACATTTATACCCCAGTGAAATAGGAACACTTTGCATATAAGGATGACATTGACGCATGGATTTGTTAAAATACCTTTTTAGAAATGTACTTACGGTTAGATTAAGATTCGTTTTTTAACCCTTTTCTTTACATCTTTACAAGGCATGCCAACAATGTCGGCATTGACTGCATACAGCGCAAGGTGTTTCTGATAAATTGGCCAACAAGAATAAGTAAATGGTCAATGTAAACGGCAAATGGCAGTAAGTGGCAACTCGGTATATTTTTTTCCCAAGTTTGTCGGCTAAAGTACTTTAACTGATGAATTTGAGCTAAAATGTGTTACATTTAGAGTGATGACATATTGGGAAGTGTCAGATTATCAGATCCAGACGACCTGTAAAGGTCACGCTGCTGTGCTCTGCTTGGTGAGCTCTCCTAGATGACAAATGGAGTGCGTGTGAAGGTGACTGTCCAGATCAACCACCAAGTGATGGCTTTCTTTTTGCAAGTTAAGAAGACATTGGCAGCCAAGTTCTAGTTGTTATCGTTTTCAAATGTCTAACACACACTCTCCCTCACACACACTCTCACAAACACTCCCACTCGTTCCGATCCCTCCCTGCTGAAAGCTTTATCCGGGGCTTTGCTGTATACAGCCAAGCTGCAACACATGCCAGACAGCTGAGGGGATGTGAGATAGAGGGTAGAGGACCGGACAGAGGCTGGATGGAGGATAACGGAGAGACAGAGGGAAATGGAGGGGTGGGGGGAAGCAGCCGAGCTTCTGCAGGCATGTGCCGCGCCCCAGCAGCCCTTACTAACTTGGTCGCCTGGGTTTGGGCGGCGTTGGGGGGGGCACTTTCTTGTTCTTTTCGGAGGGTGGCGTGCGAATAGACTGGGGGATTATCTGAACCGGGGAGCCGGCCTGCACGCTGCTCGGAGGAGCTAGAACGACACACAGGCGACAGAGAATAATACAGGAGCAGGTTTCATGGTGTTTTTGGTGGGGGTCGGTGCCAAACCCCCGGAGCAGAAAAAAGAGAGACCCACAGAGAGTCTCTAAACCACATTATGGTCTGGACTGAAGATCAGAAGAGGTCTCTCACCACATTCAGCAACACACAGTCACTACATATAGGCCTTTAAAGATTAGTGCATGGTCCACCATTAGATCTGCCTCTGGAAGATTTCTACTAAATACAGCAAGGGCTCTCAACCTTATTGTGCACTCTGCTCGGGTTCTAACATCATCACTGTCATAAGAAAAGCTCATTTTTAGTTCTTTATATTATTTGGAAAAGGCTATTATACTGTGCGTTGGAAATGAAAATGCTTTCACTACATTTACAGATTTATTTTCTCTTAAACTACAAAGTTACTGGGGTTTCTTATCAAGGCATTGATCTGTTAATAACAGAACTGTAGCCTTCATACTATGTAGAATTATTTGGTTGTAAAGGGCTCAGACCACCAAGCTACTGAGAAAGCAGCCACTAAGGTGCATCCTGTGGCCAAAATTCTATCACAGCAATTAAATTGCAAATGTGACTATTATTAAAAAATCTATCAATAATCAGACAACAAATGAAATAGAGCTTTTTTTTTAAATGTTCATTAAAAGACCCAGTTTCATATACATTTGATTCATTAAAAGACCCAGTTCTGGTATCTGTGATTGCTCGCTGATTGGTTACATCTAGGTGATGGTGGTTCGAATCCCACCCAAATCAGTACCATCACTGAGTTCCCTTAACCCCAAGTTGCTCCAGGGGGACCGTGCCTGTAGTTAAGAAATGTAAGTTTCTCTTTAAAATGTACATGGACCTTCTTCCAGTACTGAAGAGACCAACACGGCGAGAATGAGTGACAGATGTATACTCCCCAGAAACTGCTGTGGAAAATCAGCATGTGTCTTTCATATGTTTGAAAGGAAGCACATTACTACCGCAGGTGCTGCCAGACATCTAAATGCAAAATATACTTAAAGAATAGTAAAGGTTTATTACGAGCATTAACCGTTTGCGCTTAAGCTAAACCCAGAGTGTGAAAGTGTCAGTAATTACCGTAAGCTTATAAATAAAAAAAAACTCAAGACTGCAGCAGAAAAAGTCTAAAGCTATGTGCAGAACATGTGCACATAAAACAGTCACCATTGCTCACTGACATCTTAACAGCACCTGGTGGCTGACAGTAGGTTTGGTGTGCTGGAGCCCGATGAGGCCTGGAGATGTTTCTAAATGCCCTGTTGTAGCTTGAGATCCCTTCATTTACAGGCATAGAGATTTGGGAAGGGTAAAAAAACTATAGATTACAGTCATTAATTGGTGAGTATTAGATAAATCGTACTTCTGGTCTTAAAACAGGCCCTTTAGAAGGTGGCGCTCACCCTCTGAGATGTGGACAGTGAATGGGCTTCTGGGTATCTGTTGGCCAGCGAATGTCACGTAGACAACATGGGGGCCTTCCAGCACAGGGCCGTAGGTGCAGCGGAAAATACTGTCGCCCTTGTTCTCCAGTATGATCTCCACTGTGTCCCTGCGGCCCTGGGAGTCCACGATGATTACTCCTACATCACCTGCACCGGCACCTGAAAGAGGATTAAAAAAAAGAGTTATCAATAAACACATTTCTTCGGTTCATTTCTGTAACACAATCACGTTAGACCTGCTGTTATTTATATCAAACTCTGTTGTTTATTTACGTCTATCTCTCTGTAAAAGATTATGTTAGATTAGATTACTCTCCTTCCCTCTTAAGAGTTGATTACAATATTGGTTGTTCAAATTCTTTGTCCACCTACCTGCAGTATAGATGTCAAAGTATGTCGGCTTGTTGGCCATATTGCCCACTGGTTCCAGACCTGGGCCACGGGCCTGTACCTTATTGGGATCTCCTAGAGCTTTGGATACATTCACTAGAAAGGGACTTTGGTTAATGTCCTGCCCCGCAAAGAGAACCTTCACCTGAGCACAGAAACAAGCAGAATTACCTGTCAGATATACAGTATGTGTGTGTGTGTGTGTGTGTGTGTGTGTGTGTGTGTGTGTGTGTATAATGTAGCCTTATGACCTTATGAAGTCCCTCCACTTTGGGCATGTAGAATACAGAGTAGCTCCTGTTTTTGTCATTGTTAGGGATCACTCGAGCCTGGAAGAGGCAGAGACAGAAAGAGAGCATCAGTTAGCAAAGCAACCTGCTGTATTTCATTCAATTCATTTAAACACTCTGACTGAGCGGACAATAAAGTGTTAGCTTTATAAATTATATATAGTATAATATAATTATAGAGTATATTCACCAGTACCAGAACTGGCAAACAGTAACAGAACCCTAACCCTAACCAGAACACTGAAGAAGCAGCTTGGATGTCATTTAATGATCTTAATTTTTATATATATATAAAGCACCTTTGTTCACATATGTTTACATATAATTATCAGAAGATCTTCAAACCTTTGCCTTCAAAGCAGCATCAGTTCTTCTAGGTACACTTGCACAAAGTCAGGGATTCTGTAGGATTATAGTCGGTGAATGATCAACCAGTTTTACCAAACAGGTACTGATGATCATCAATGTCACACGGAGGTTGAAACACAGTCACGTTTTGAACAACCGACCTCCTGAGTTCCTTCAAAAACTGTGTGCAAGTGTACCTAGAAGGACTGATGCTGTTTTGAAGGCAAGGGGTGATCACACCAAATATTGATTTTATTTAGATTCTCTTTTGTTCATTCACTGCATTTTGTTGATTGATGAAAATAAATGATTAACACTTCCATTTCTCAAAGCGTTCTTTGTTTACAGCATTTTTTCACACCTGCCTAAAACTTTTGCACAGTACTGTATATTTACTTTGTACGCTTTTTTTTTCATGTTGTCCACCCTTAGTCCTAATAAAAGTGTGATTAATTATCAAAGCTGACCTCTTCAGTATGACCTTCAGGATCCTCAATGTACACCAGAACCTCTCCAAGCCCTGCCTCCACTGTCTCAACCACAAACTCAGCTGCCCTTAGCACCATGTTGCCTCTAGGCTCAATGCCTGCACACAGAGAGAGAGAGAGAGAGAGAGAGAGAGAGAGAGAGAGATCAACATATAAGTGATTATTTTGTTTGATTTTGACTTTGATTGCAGGCGTGGGGTAGTTTCCCACATCTTTTTACTGAGAGGTAAATTACCAAGGTAAAAAAGACAACAGGTCTTTCGATGTTAGCAGTCCCACCAGACGGCACACATCTGGTCAAAACCGTGATCTGTCTGGGGTGAAGTGAGGATCGGTTTGTAGGCCTCTGATTTAAGAGGTATGTCACTTTCAGTCTTTTTGTTCTGAGCATGTGGTCAGATTTACTTTATTAAAGTGATGAACAGCCCAGAAACCCAAAAACACTGGCCAAAAGAAACAGTTCAAAAACAGCTGCCTCAAAATAATTTGTTACAGATTTGTTTCTGAATGAAAATTTGGAGTTTGGGAGAGGCTGGGGATCTGTCTTCTTCAGCACACACCTCCATCCATCAGTTTCATATCAGCTTGATTAGATGATTTGGCACATTGCTCAAGTTTTTGGGGGTGTACATTGCTTTCTGTTTGCTCCCACTGCTCTGGTCAGGTTCACAATCACAGCTGTGCATTCTGTTGACTCAGCTTTGACATACAAGGTTTAGAGAAATCTCTCAGAATGAATAATGCTTTTAGCTTAAGGTGACCACAATCCAGCTTTCAAAAAACCAGTATATGGGACCAGGAGGGCAGCACAGGGAGACTGTAGAAAGCATTCAACATGAATTTAACATAGCAAAAGCCCTCTTCTTTTCAGTTTCTGTGAGAGTATGAAAAAAGAGTTTGTATGATCACTCTATTTGGTGAGACAGTAACACATTTCTGTTTTTTAGTCACTGTTTTAGTAAATGTTAAACCTTTATTTTTGCACCATTTGCTCCCCAAAGTCATGAAAATGGCATCTCACCAGGTCCATAGGCCTTGGCCCTCTTTGGGTGCAGAGTTTTGGAGCGCAGTGGAGCACCTGGCTTCAGCTTGGCTTTGGGGAACTGTGAGAGGTAGGTCATCACAGAGTGCTCGTCCACATTTGGATCCACGATCTCCTCAGGGGCGATCACCTGTACAGGGAAAAGTCGAATGGGTCAAAGGTGAAGCCTGATTTTTACACATTTAACTTTATTTTGACTTTCAAAAATGAAAAAAGGGGCGTATCCTCCTCTCTAATCAAGATCAATGACAGAGGAAGTTATTCAGAGAGCAGAGACCTCATGAAACAGCACTTCTGCAGTAGTGGAAGTGCAAGCTAATGAGCCTAAAATAACATTTCCTTCCACTGGAAGATGCACAAACTGTGTAAAAAAATACTGAGCCAGACAGAACATCATTGTAAATGCAGGACGTTTGCAATTTAATCACCTCAATTCGGCTTTGCGCTATTTCTCACTCTTTGTTTGCAAATAATCTCCATGTAATTCACTGTTACTGATAATATTTTTCTGGAGTCAGCATTTGTAAGGCTTCACGACATCTCTCTCTCGCACTCAGAAAGGCGGGGAAACAACCTGGACAGGTCACCAGCCTCTAATCCGCCTGATGTGCAGGTCTTTGGACTGTGGGAGGAAACCGAAGCTCCTGAAGCGAACCCTCACGTAGATCATGCAAACTCCACACAGCAAGGAACCGGACCACCCCACCTGAGAAACAATCCTACGACCTTCTCACTGTGAGGCGACAGCTCTGAAAACTGCGATAATCCAATGTGAACTTTTACAAAGGCTTATTCATAAATACGGTTCAGTGATGGCCTGATGAGGGTTGCCAGTTCAATCCCACTGACAATAAAAATCTGGACCAGGGTGGAGTGGGTGAAATGCTCTCCCACACCCATGGCTAAAGCCCTTTTGGGCAAAAATCCTGAAACCTGCTATGAGCTCACTATGTCTACAATTGTTTAAATGCAGAGAATGAATTCACCAGCCTGTATACAAGAGCATGAATTTATTCTTATTTATTTTGTGTATGTGGGGAAAGGCTTGTAGACTGAAGTGATATCTCAGAAAACACCCACAGTAAAATATTCATCCTGATATCCTCCTCACTACTCTGCTCCCCTGCTGCACCACATGTATACACAAAAGAGGGATGAAGGGAGGGAGAGAGAGAGAGAGAGAGAGAGAGAGAGAGAGCTAGAGGGAGAGGGGAAGGAAATAGAGAGGTCAGAAGCATCTGGCATGCACATTTGAGTCATATTAAAGGGAGAACGAATTCAGACTGCTGTGTGTGATTACAGCCCACTGAATTACAGGTGCAATCTCTCTCTTCTCTCTCTGTGCCCCCTCTCTCTCTCTCTCTCTCTCTCTCTCTCTGTGTCTCTCTCTCTCTCTCTCTCTCGCTCGCTTGCTCTCACACACACACAGAAATGAACACACAGTATTGTGGTGTGCGTTGCTGTATTGTGGTGTGCGTTGCTGTATTTTGGTGTTTGTTGCTGTATTTTGGTGTGAGTTGATGTATTTTGGTGTGAGTTGATGTATTTGGGTGAGTTGATGTATTTTGGTGTGTTATTGTATTGTGGTGTGTGCTTATTGTATTTCTGCAGGTATGCTAAGTTGGTATTTTGGTAAAAGGTTATTACACAGTGTGCTGTTGTATTGTGTGTGCGTTGTTGTATTTTGGGTGCGTTGTTGTATTTTGGTGTTTGTTGCTGTATTTTGCGTGAGTTGTTGTATTTTGCAAAGTACAGAGTTAGGGTGTGTGCGTTGCTGTATTGTGGAGTTGCTGCATTTTTGGTGTGAGTTGTTGTATTTTGTAAAGTGCTAGTTGTATTGTGTGGTGTGAGTTGATGTATTTTGGTGTGCGTTGCTGTATTTTGGTGAGTTGTTGCATTTAAAAGTATTGCATTGTGGTGTGAGTTGCATTGTGTGTGAGTTGTTGTATTGTGTGTGCGTTGTTGGTATTGTGGTGTTTGTTGCTGTATTTTGGGTGTGTTGCTGCATTGTGGTGTGAGTTGGATGTATTTTAAAGTGTTGTATTGTGTGTGCGTTATTGTATTGTGTGTGTTGTTGCATTTTGGTGTGAGCGATGTATTTTTGGTGTGTAAGGTCAGATTGTGGTGTTTGTTGCCAGTCAGGTGTGTTGTTGTATTTGGTGAGTTGATGTATTTGGTGTGTGGGGTTATTGTATTGTGGTGTCATTGGGTTGTATTGTGGTGCGCGCGTTGTATTTTGGGTGTGAGTTGCTGTATTGTGTGGTGTGCGTTATTGTATTTGCAAAGCGTTGGTTGTATTGTGGTGCGTTATTGCACAGGGTAAAGTGTTGTATTGTGGTGTTGCTGGTATTTGTGTGCGTTGTTGTATTTTGGTGCATGCTATTGTATTGTGGTGTGCGTTATTGTATTTTGGTGTGCGTTTGTTGTATTTTGGTGTGCGTTATTGCATTGTGTGTGCTGCATTGTGGTGTGCGTTGTTGTATTGTGGGTGTATGCTGCTGTATTTTGGTGTAAGCATGTACATTTTGGGTGTGAGTTGCCACAGGGTGTGAGTTGCTGTATTTTGGTGTGCGCTATTGCATTGTGGTGTGAGTTGACATTTTGGTGTGAGTTGTCAGTATTTTGGTGTGAGTTGCTTGTATTTTGGTGTGTGTGCGTTGTTGCATTAGTGTATGCTAGTTGCATTGTGGTGTAAGTGCTGCTGCATTAGAGAGTTGTGCTGTATTGTGGTGTATGCTGTTGCATTGTGTGTGTCGAAGGCTGTATTTTTGGGTGAGTTGATGTATTTTGGTGTACGCTTGTTGCATTATGGGTGTGCGTTGTTGTATTGTGGTGTGCTATTGTTACATTTTTGGTGAGTTGATGATTTTGGTGTGCGTTGTTGTATTGTGGTGTGCGTATTGTATTGTGGTGTGCGTTTGGTTGCATCTTAAAGCGTTGTTGTATTTGGTGCGTTGGTTGTGACAAAGTTGTATTTTGGTGTGTTGTTATTTTAAAAAGTGTTGTATTGTGGTGTGCGTTGGTTGTATTGTGGTAAAGTATTACATTGTGTGTGTGCGTTGTTGTATTGTGGTGTGCGTTGTTGTATTGGTGTGTTGCTATTATTGTGGTGTATGCTGTTGTATTGTGGTGTGCGGTTGTTGTATTGTGGTAAAGTACAGTATTTTAAAGCACACTGTGGTGCATGCTGCTGGTATTGTGGTGTGCGTTGCTGTATTGTGGTGTATGTTGTCGTTTTGTGTACAAGTATTGTATTGTGGTGTATGCTATTGTATTTTGGGTGTGCGTTGTTGCATTGTGGTGTGCGTTGGGTTGTATTGTGGTGTTCAAGAGTTGTATTTTAAAAGGTTATTAATATTTCTGTGTGCTATTGCATTGTGGTGTTCGTTGTTGTATTTTGTGAGTTGCTGTATTGTGTGTTGTTGTATTTTAAAGTATTGTATTTTGGTGTTGCGTTGCTGTATTATGGTGTGCGTGTTTTATTTTTGGGTGTGCGTTATCGATGTGGGTGTGCGTTGCTGTATTTTGGTGTGCGGTGCTGTGAGTTACAGTTAAGAACTGATAATAATATCAGTCGGTAAAGCCCTGTTCAACTGAAACTTTAATATTAAAACCTGAAAATAAAACCACATCGGCCATCATTAATCGGAAGGTGAATCAGCCTTAAGACTTTCACATCAGTCAGCCACTAGGAACATTTATAACCTTTGCTCAGATTTTCAAGGACGACGGTCACGCTGTCGCTTTCCTAGTTCTTGTTCTATGAAATGAGAAAGCAATGCAAGGATGGTTTAAATAGTGGATTTCCAACTGTATCCATTGTTTCTGCAAGTCACTGCTCCTCTCCTCTCGCCTCATGCCTCGCGTTCACTCAGGCTGCCGCAGTATGGCTTCTATTTATCCTGAAGCTGTGGGGATAGTGGCCTGGAAATAGTGCCACATGGTATTTAGCACAGCTTGCAGCAGAGTGGGGGTCGAAATGACCGAGAGAAAGAGGCAGCAACTCACCCATCTCCAAAACAGATACAAACTGAAATCCCTCACAGCAGGGTGTAGCTGCTCACTGTACGCATTCCAAAAATTCTCCCTTTCTCTAAAGGGAAATGGCTAACCTCTCCCTGAACCACACACCCGGCTGCTGAGTGTTTAAAGTGTGATTTTACCATCTCTAGTCTGTATGCAGGGAAGCACTGGATTATTTTCCATCTAGAAACTCTATTTCTCTCGGGATCAATTAAGCTGTTCAGACTCTGACCAATATAATTGTAGCAGATAAATACTTGTTCTCAGGCCAAATCCAAGCTAACGAAGATTCACGGAGTACGCACACACCGAAACGCAACGACTCTAAACTCAAAATGGAGCCAAGCGAAGACGTGAGGAGATCCACATGATTATAAAATTATGGCCAGATATTCAGCAAACCGTAAAAATTTGTGTTCCAGGGTATTTTTCCGCTTAATGCAGAGCAGATTTGACCGAGAGACAGGATGGTTTGAAACGCACTGCTTCACACAGGCACACACACAGTGTCCTTTAGCTAACTGGGCAAGTGAATGGATAAATGAACTAATCAGGAGCTCCTAACGAGAGGAGGAAAATCTGTGAGATTTGTAATATGTCAGTAGCACACACTCGCACAAAAGCGCACACATACAGCGCAGCTTTCCCTTCCTAAAACATGAAGTCATGTTTCCACCTCCAAATGTTATGTTCCTGTCCCTCTAACAAACACACCTTACGAAAGCTTACTGGTGTTGGCAAGCAGGAACTTAAATACTGTTCTCCGCTCACAGACTTCAGTATAAACCCAATCAAACCCTGCCAATCAAAGTCTGCAGTGATGATCAATAAGCTGGTTGTACATCTGTACTCTCACACTATCCAAAGTCCTGTCAAGCTAGACCAGCAAGTTCTGGGCCAAACTGGTGTACTGGTGTCTGGTTTAAAGCACTTCTTTAAAACTGTCAAACGAGTAAGAGTGAAATCAAGCGAGTAAGAGTGAAGAAGAAACTCAAGCTGTGTGAGGTGATGAAGACTCACACGGCGGAGCCGACAAAGCAATTAACCTACCTGAGGGACTCCAAGCCAGTCGTCAGCCTGCTGCATGGCCTCTCTGGCATTCTGCACGGGCTGATTCGGGTCCCACATCTCCCAGTCGGGGCACAGACCTGAGATAGAGGGAGAGAGAAAGAAAGAGAGAAAATACTTAGACAGTTACCTTCCTTTCCATTATATTTAACAGATTTTATTATTGGTATCACACATGGATGGTGCCTCTAAACTGTTATTTCCAGTTAAAGCTTAACCTTAGCTTAAATGGCATATTAGCCAGAATTAACAACAAGAAGTGAAAGCTTGTCATTGTGAGCACAACACAGTGAACCACGCATTCAGTCCACGCATCAGCAGCAGCAGCTTTATCCAGTGCCGGGGAGCTACCTTGCTCAAGGGTACCTCATGAAAAGCTCCTGGTAGGGGATTCGAACCCATGATCTTCCAACCTGGCCCCAGACCCAAATCACCGTGGGCCACCATTGCCCCACAGTGCGATGCAGGGTTGTCAGTATCGGCTGCACTGATAGTTCACCAGGATTTACACTCGGGAAAGGCAAGGCACTTTCTGCCACACAGCTCCACTTGAGACACCCTGAGCCCTTGCGCTGGTTTAGTGAGCGCATCGGACGCTTTCTGACAGTGTCTTATGTTCAAGAGCAGCACGAGTCTAAACACACAGTTTATGGACCGCAAGGTTAATACAATCCAGAATATACCGCTTTCTCCTTCCAGAAGCTTATGGGACATCCCAAACACTGGAGGATCCCACAAAATTCAGGGCGACGACATTACACATGTGTCGTTTAAAACCAGGTGTAAACTTTCATTCTGGCCTTCAAGTTTTTTTGACAACAGCAGTGAACATAGAGCACGATTTTCGAAAGAACAAGCTTACTCATCAAATAATACAGGATTAGATGTGTTTGTGTGTGCAGGCAGAATATGTCATTGCGCTTATGCAGTCCATGTTTCACAGACTCTGTTTTCAGCTGAGTACACAATTACTCCTCAGAAGGCTCTGTGGAAAGAAAACTCAATTTATTAACCCGCTATCTCCACCACTAAACCTGAGAAAGAAAGCTGAAAACAGACTACCAACATTCAACCAAACATGTTACAACACACAGTAACACTTTTAATGAAGAAAACTATTGAAAAATGAGAAGAATGGATGAACAGCAACCAAAACCCAAAAGCTTCTGCTTTTCAATCCAGTTTACGACATGTGGAAAGCGAGAACAGAAAGTCAGATCTGACAGTAAAACACTGTAGAATTAAAACTACTGCGCTATAACAGTGAAAGCTAAATGATACATGTAACTTGATATCAGCTGATGTTTAATTATTGGGGTGTTTAGCCCCATTGAAATCAGCTTTGGCCCCATAATTTAATATCTGCCAGCCCTTTAACCCCTCACTATATAACTATTAAACAATGTTCGGGGTGAACTTTTCTTTGTTTTTCATTTAAACTTCATAATCATTGACACATCATATGCTGAAAACACATTTCCCTGTTTCTTCATCACCCCTGTTTCTCACCTTCTCCGGCCCAGGATTCAGGCACTTGAATCAAGTTTCTTGACATAAAAAAATCAGGTTGTTTAGGAGTAATATGAAGACAGAGGTGGAGGTTATTTAGACACTGGATTATGACTCACAGGAGTTGGAGTAGAGTCTGCATCAAGTGTAACTAGAGACCCTCAAACCATGAGACTACACAGCCACAGCCAAACCCACACCCCAGAGCCAGCTTTGTGCATGGTTGGACCCTCCAGAGCTCAACATCCTACAAGCCTGTGATTAACCCCGAATGGGTCACCTCCTGCTGCCAAAACCGATAAACCTGGAGATTTTTATAAAATTCTCCACAAGCCCAGAGTGACATTTAGCTCTTTTGAGGAGAGTGACAACCGCAGTAAAGGCACGGAAAAGCCGGAAAAGGAAGAGCGGGTAAATAATATTAGACTAGATGTCCACCTTGTTCGTGTCTTCACTTCAGAAATCAGTGTTTTTTGTCTCACCTGATCACAAAGCACACCCACTTACACACGTAAACACACACACATGCCCATGACTGTAGTGCAGGCAGTAGTGTGTGTTGGTATGGAAAGTCTGCAAGCAGCATGTGTTTCTCACTTAATCAAGGGGCTTGCTTTGTTCGCCTGACACTTTCCATGCTGCTACGGTATAAAGCAGCAGCTCATTAACCACACACACAAAACACACACACACACACACACACACACCTTGGTGTGGGCACTACAGTAATTGTGTCTCTAATAGTCCCAGAGTAGAGTCGTGAGGTTACACAATCAGCAATGGTGAATTTCAAACTTTCATTTTTTTTTTTTTTTTTAAGAGTGTGAGGCAGTGTGTGTGTTTGTGTGTGTGTGCGTGCATCTATTAACCCCCTACTGGCCTTATATTCATTTGTTTGCTTGAACTTTTAAAGTATCTATTGATCAAAAGAGCAAAAACAATACAAATCTACACATTTTCTGAGATCATGTTCTTTGCTTTGAAAATAAAATGCAGTAACACAATTGGAAAACACACATTTAAAACAAAAGATTAAACAGCAGAAACAGAAGCTTTTGTTTGACCTCAAAGAGTCAGAAGTAAATACAGAGACTATTCAGACAGGCTTCCGTTCTGCAGTGTCTGCTGTTAATGACAAAAACTTGTGGGGGAAGTTGTTATATTATGGAATATCACTGAACTGCTGTGCCATCCAGTGCTGTGGAATTATTCGACGTAGGTGGCACCTTTATTCCTAGTGTCCGAATCCCAGACCAGTAGGTTGCCCCAGCACCCTACAGGCAAGTGTTCAGGAGAATAAGACAGCAATACCCTTCCTTGTCCTTTTCATCCCTTCATCCCATCCAGTTCTCTGCCATTGTGATCAAAGCCTGTACTTGAGCCAGATCTGAGCTATTGAGAGCCTAACTAAAGAAATGAGCGCCCCACTGGCTAGATGTAAGATGCTTTCCCTTCGAAAAGGGAACCAGATGCTGGACAGCTGTCTGGTGAGATCCAAGCTGCGCAACACAAGGCTATTAAACCTGACGAAAATCTCATTCCATCCCTCTAAACACCACGGCTGGCCAACTGCACCATGAGAAATAAATTGCATATAAAAAAAAAAAAAGAAACACTTAAAAAGGACTGTTCACAGGCATACCACTACGAGTGTCAACAGAGATGTGTACATTAGCACTTTGGTATGTGAGATTTCAAAGCAACGTGAGGCAGCGATCTGAGTGCCAAAGAGGCACAAACTGCAGGTTCACCGTTCTAAAAGCAGAAACAGATGCAGATGTCATGACAACGTGAAGAAAGTGAATATCCAAAGATGATCAGCGGCCATAAATGTGAGGTCGCTGGCAGATTTAACAGAATCATAGCTAAACAGCAGTAAAATATAACCCCAAAAATTGACCACAGACTTCAAACTGTGGTATCCAGGAATTTGTAATGGGACAGACGTTCAAAAACTACACGACTGATCCGAGGCCTGTGCACAGAGAGCACAAAGGCCGGACCATAACTCAGCACTGAGCACAAAGCCAGCAAAGCCTTAAATAGTGTGGGAGTGCCAAATGTTAAATATGGTAGTGGGATCCACAGTAATTGGGACGTCGTGATTGCTCTGTATTGCTTTATTGGTGGCCAAGCAACGACATCATTTTATAGCACCAGGTACCACAAAAAGGTACCAGGACCAGCCAATTTCTGTCAGGTCTGGGAAAGGCTTGAGCTAAAAAAACACTGGACCTTTGCATTCAGCTCATGCCCTTCCATTTGTTTCGTCCTTAAATGACCCACTGTAGCTTGGTTTCTTATATATATGTTATATATATATATATATATATATATATGTATATATATGTATATATATATATATATATATCGGACAAAAGTGGAAAATAAGGGTTTTGGGGTTTTTTTATAAAAATCTCAAGGCTAACTTCAAGTGATTTGTCCACACAAACTTTAAGATCTGTAATATTTATTAATTGCGCCACTTAGGATTAGTTTAGACTTCCTGTTTTTTAAGACTTACTAACCTAAAATGTAATCTGATCTGACTGGGGGTGGTGTTTGAAATCCTTTGGCCGTCTGTATGTTGCACATGCATGAACCAGCCAAGTCTTCAGAGCGTCAATGCCAGAATTTAAAAGTGAGGAGCCGTGTGATCAGGGGATCGGAGGGACTGGAGCTTAGCCTTCGCTGCCAAGACTCCATAACTTCTCTACAAAATACAACAGCAGAGACATTTGCCCTTGGTCCTCACTCTCTTTACAGATCATGTTACACTGTCGAACATTTTTTAAATCATCAGAGGAGCAGTCACCTGTTTTTCCATCACTTCTTCCCACTGGCTTCACTGAGTTTGTTAACATAGTAGCATAGAAATGGCCACCAGAAAAATAAACAGATGACTCTGATTTACTTTCTATTGCTCAATTTTCTCCTAATTTAAGTCACATCCACTCCCATCCACTCATTGCCAAGTCCCTCCAATCACCTTACTAAACATATTTGGGAGGGTAAGGCTGGCAAGCGCAGTAAGCTGTGTGGAAAAAGACTGAGCCCACCTCTTCCCTTTAGGCGTTACAAAAGAGACACCCTATAAAAACACTATTTCATGCCTGTCAAACCTATCTTTAGCTTAATGAGTGGATTAATTGAGAGAAATGAGTACACGTTTTTACTGTGACAGGCTGCAAATATCTAAAGGTTCTAGATACAGGGGTTCCAACCTCCAGCCTTGGGCATCAGCGCAACCAATCACCTGATCATCTTTTGAATCATCTGCCCTGCTTTCACCGTTTCATGTCTCAGCGCAGATGCTTTGGTTCTGTCATGAAGTTCAGATGTAGATCACTGTGTGGGACAAACAACACAAAATCATCAACCCGCTTCAGGAAAGGCAGGACTGAATTGAACTGGATAGGAGAAACATGTCCTTCAGGAAGATCTGGAGAACTGCTCAGGTACAGAGACTGGACTGAACATGAGAGATAACAACACTGTCCTTCAGGAAGATCTGAAGAACCGCTCAGGTACAGAGACTGGACTGAACATTAGAGACAACAACACTGTCCTTCACAGGAAGATCTGAAGAACTGCTCAGGCAACAGAGATTGAATTTGAGAGAGAGCAACAACACTGGGTCCTTCTGAAAGATCTGAGGAACCTGCTCGGGCAGAGACTGGACTGAAATGAGAGACAACAACACTGTCCTTCAGAAGACCTGGAGAACTGCTGCCGAGGCACATAGACTGGACTGAAAATGAGAGACAAATAACACTGTCTCAGGAAGATTCTGAGAACTGCTGAGGTGTTGAGACTGGACTGAAAATGAGAGACAACAACACTGTCTCCTTTCAGGAAGATCTGGAGAACTGCTTTGTACAGAGAGGACTCAGGCCGAGAAACAAAAACACTGTCTCAGGAAGATTCAAAGAACTGCCTCAAATATATGATCAATCGAAAGAGAGACAACAACACTGGCCCTTCTGTAGAAGATCTGAGAACTGCTCAGGCACAGACATCGGGACTGAAAAAATGGCAAACAAAAACATTGTCCTTTCAGGAAGATCTGGAGAACCGTCTCAGGTACAGACTGACTGAAAATGAGAACAAACTACTTAAGTGAATGTTTCTTAACAGTATTAAAAATACAAGAAATTTGCCTTTGGAAGAATCATATGGCAAAGAGGCTGTTTGCTGACTGCACAGACCGTACTCCATCAGAATTACAACACAGGCTGTGCATATTCTTGGAGAACACTCAACTCAATTTATCAGACCAGCAGGAACCCCTGACCCAGATCAAACCAGGACAAATGCTCTCTTGGACAGCCAGTCAAAATGAGAATGATTTTAAAATGTCCTAAACAGCTATAAAGTGAGTTAATAGTTTGGAGCTTTAGAAGTTATGGCCAAAGGCTTACTGTTGTTAGAAGACATAGCCTGGGGATCAGCGGCCACAAACTGCAAATCATTTTCAGGCTTCAAATTATAGGCTTAGCTGACGCCATTAGTAGCTCAATTAAACCAGTTAGGCTAATTAGATAGTTCACATTGCTAGGCACAAGGTATCAACAAACTCAAACTGGTCTGGTCAATTATATTCACAAATACATAACACTGAATATAAAAAATCACTAAATTAAAAATAAACACAAATACTTCTCTCCAGCTTGATTCAGCTAAGTGAGCCTTCCAGAATTACACTACACATTACACATGCTAAAAATTCATTATCCTTGCAAATCTAAATCCCAATTTAACACTCAAGCCAATAAAGTGTCCTACAGAATTACACATCTTCTACATACAAAAACAGCAGTGGGGCCCTCCATCTGTTTTGTGATTTGATCCAGGCCCAATCATAAAAACTGCAGGTAAAAATAATAATAAACTGCAGGCCTGGACCCTTCAAACACAAAGCCCCTGCCCAGAGCCCTTCTGCTCACCTGGGGCGCAGTTGTCCACCAGGGCACCCAGCGCTTTGCCGTCCCTCCAGTCCCGGTGGAAGCTAAGAAGGTGCCGGGGAACTCCGTTTTTGATCCAGCCCAGTTGGGCGCCTCGTTAGTGAGTTTTCGGCGATTCATCACCTTCATCCCCACATGGGCATGGAGATGGAAAAATGCAACATACGCCCATATCAGCCCGGTGATGAGCTTCATGCTGCCGCCCACTGCGCTTACTAAGTCTGGCAGACAGAAAGAATCTAAGAACTGTTAGAAGTAAATCTTTTCATTTGAAATGTTCTTCAAAAACAAACATATGGGACCATCCGATGCTTTTTCTCTGGTAAGGTGGACAGTGGTCTTGTTACCCTAATGTAAAGAAGTTGATGAATCTAAACTTGTTTTATTCCAGCAGCTGTTCACTCTAAACCAATTTCTCAGGAAGAATTGTTTAACGTAATTTGTTATGGAAATTTAAATGTTTTGAGGATTTGATCAAGTTTGGTTGCCATTTTATAAAAACAAAAAGCTTCTAGATGCCCATGCTTTACAATGATTAAAAGTTAACACATGGCCTCTTCTGACTTATGTCATTGTGTAAATACAGGAATAACAATTTAAAAATTAAAGAAAAAAAAAAAAAACAGCTCTTCAACACTTATTCAGAAACATTGCAGGCCAATGCTGGATTGTAGTACTGGGGAAAAAGATTTCAGCACTTCCAGTGATCCTCACCTGGGTTGTTCATCTGCAATGTCGACCACCTAAAAAGAGCTGAGGTTTCATCTCCAAAGTAAGAACTAAATGACCCTTCAGACAATATCGCAGCACAGGGCACTGCTGTAATGAGACACATGCCTGCTCTGCTTCTCCTGTGATAACTACAACATCTGTGTTTTTCTTGCCCTGATTCCTCATGGCCAGTTTGTGTACAGTACATTGTGTGCAATGTGTGTGTGTGTGTGGGGTGCTGGCATGAAGATCATCTGCTCAGAGATTTTATTTCTGCATGTTTTTGTCTGCTGTGCTGAATTTTTTCCAGGACTAAACACCCATCACATCTGGGACAACAGGGAATAAGGCTGCGTGTTGCTGCTGCACGTGGGTGATTTTTTCCATTGAGCAACATTTTCCTTGTTCTTGCATTTCTAGGGCTGCACAGTCTATCATTTGTTATCATTATCACAATATCAGTCTCTGCGGAACTGATATTAGAAGGCAAACGAGCCACTGTTTTTGGCAGGGACCAATCATAGCTTCAGGTCAGCATTACTGGGAGTTTTAACAAATGAAGGCATTCGTGTAATCCAGCAAAGGTAAAAGTTTTTTTGGAATTTATGCACCAAGGGCCCACATTTTACATGATGTTGTTTTTTTGCCTAAAATGTTGTTCATAATTCATGATGTATCGATTTTGTGACAGCAAAAAAGCTATGATTTGAAAACTTAGTTTAGTTTAGTTTCCATATCTGGATAAAAAATAAATAAAAACAGGGATATGAAGCAAAAAATGATTAATTTCTCAACAGTTAATTTAAAACCACTGTCATGTAGCTAAAGCTCCACACTCAACCTAAAAATGTAAGCTATAGGGTTTTTATCTAGTCTGCAAAGCGTGACAATACACTTAAAAAATACCCTGTAAAATATCCTAAATTATGATGAAAAAATCACTGACACTGCGAGAACAAATATTAACAGATGACTCCTTACGGTACGTCCCTTATCAAGAGATTTTTGAAGAAAATCAAGAATAATAAATAAATTACAAATAAAAAAAAAACTTGTATCCTTGTAGGACTTGTATGAAAATGTATCTGGTCAAGTATAACTCCTGAGTAACTCCTAAAGGCACATCTTCTTCACTATTGTTCTCTTTCTTTAGTGCTCATTTGGTCTAAAATAAAAGAATAGGGCTCAAAAGTGCAGCCATATCCTGAGTTAAGTTACCTTTAGAGAATCTAAGCACAAGCCAATGTAATAAACTGAAAAACTAAACAGTTCTTTTTAAACTACCAACAATTGCAGCACTTTATTCATTTCAAACGGTGTTTCTTTTTCTTTTGAAAAACCTGAAGGGACAGTAAGTCGGGATCTTCAGCTTGTTACAGCAGCACATCCTAAAACCGGAGCAAGGATTCAAGGGTGCAAGGATGACACACAAATTCATGAAGCTTTCCTTATCCTGGGGGCAGCGGTGGCCTAGCGTTTAGGGACTAGGCCCCAGGATCGGATGGTTGTGGGTTCGAATCCCAGACCAGCAGGTTGCCCTGAGGTACCCGTGAGCAAGGTACCGTCCCCATCACTGCTCCCCAGGCACTTTAAATAGCTGCACGGTGTGTATGGGTGAAATGTGGAGGAAGCATCTCACTGAGTGCTGCGTTTCACAATGACAAATAGTTACTTTCATTTCACTTTCACTTCACCATTTTAATGGGATTTCCACCTGTGTTTGTTTTTCTCTGCTGAGCTGCTGGACTTCCTTCTCTTTTCTTCTGCTTTTTTATCGTAATAAAGCTAATAAGGGGACATAAAGCTAAAGCTGGCGAACGCTTCTTTTAGAGCATGAGATGTTTATCACTAAAAACTCTGACAAAATGAAAAAAAAAGTATAAATCAGTCCACACACATTCCCAAATTCCAACCATTTGAAATGAATAGCGCTGTGCCTGCTGGTGTTCTGGGATAAAACTGAGCTGCAGTTTCTCATTAGGTCCGAAAAACCAACCTCACAACAGTAACTACGATGTGAGACCACCGATGCACTTATTACTTCTTTAAAAATGTACATATTAACCTTACACACGTACCACCACACTCATGAGTGTGTGTTGATATTTTTGATGTGGCTGAAATGTGGCTGATGTGGTGACCCACCAGAGTGCCACGCTGTCCCGACTGTCAGAGTAAAACTCTGCTCCAGAGAGGAATGTGAATCAAGATGGACATTACTGAGCCTCGGAGCAGAGCCCAAGGGCTGATGTCATTTAACCCTGGCTCCGCGGAATGAGGTCAGTTTAAATAAAACACATTCACTCACTCACACACACACACACACACACACGAATTTAAACCAGACTTTACTGGAGCCCCCAGTGGAGCTGTCTAAACCGAACAATGCAGTGGGCTTTCAAAAAGCAAATTCAATTCACTCAGATCCCTCCAGTCTAATAATACTGCCATACCACACGTCTCCGTCTCCATCGGTGTCCCTCTCCCTCTCCTTCTATCTGTCTATATTTTTATCTTTCTCTCCCTGCATCTCTCTTATTCTCACACTCTCTTTCTGCATCTCTCTCTCGGTACCTCTCCCTCTCTCTCTTTATTAGGACAGCACCTGTTCTACACTATTAAAAAACACTTTCCTATGAACTATTTTGATGGGCGGTTCTTAAAAAATGAATGAATATCAGCCTTATTAATTAGGCTGTAAAAATCTGAATGTCGATTCAATCCAATCAAATTGTGGAGTTCAATTTTATACAGAGCAGAAAATTCATAAAATGAAGAAAAATACAAAACACAAAGCTCAGCTGCTCTACAGCCTCACAGCACTGACAACACCTGCTACGTGGAAACAATGTTACTCTGTCACACACACCCACACACACACACACACACACACACACACACACACACACACACACACAAGGGACAACCATGGCCTAATGAATGGCTCATTCCAATTGCTTGACAGGTAAACAATGCTTTCCCTACCCTTTGTTAAGACACCTCTCCCCATAACTGCCCTCTGGGTCAATTATACAGCCCACTGCTGCTGGTGTGTGTGCTCACTACTGTGTAGGATGGATAAAATGCAACAGACATTTTCTCTGTTCACTGCTCACGTTTCATATCCACCCAGGAGTACCAAAACAAATCTTGTCCTCTTACTTGCGATTACAGGTATATTAGTCTTCCAGCTCCGTCCTTGCTGAGTGAAATAAAGAGGGTTTGGAGACCTGAGGCTGGTTAAAGCTACATCAGTGCTGCACAGGATGAAGTCCAGACTACAGTACACCCAGACCAACTCCAACATAGCCTTCAATCTCAAGGACACACATTAGAGCCGCCCTCTTTTCCCAGAGGTTTATGAGGAATTTCGGTGGTGACTTCCTTCACTAATGGCTTTATTTTTCTCCAAAGAGATGGATGGATAGATTTAAACACTTAATGAGAAAGTGTGATGTTCTGATGATTGAGCGTTCAGACGCCTCCCACAGATGCTGCAAGGTACAGGCATTTCTGATGGCATGTGTTGACCTCAGCTCACCACTCTAGGGTGGACTACATGGCAATTTGAGGTTTGTGATAAATTGCCCTGATAAGCACATTGATGTGCTTTATTGTTATTATGATACATTTTGTACATTATATCACTTTCAGAGTGCTTTTCAGGCAATTGCTCTGTGCTTCCAAGCTGTCCTTCAAGGCAGAGACACAGTCCAAAGACCTGTGTATCAGGTGGGCTGGAGATTCTAATTATCCCTGAGGTGTGAGTGTGTGTGTCAGAGTGTGTTTGTGTGTTTGCCCTGCAATGGACTGGCAGGTTGTTCAGGGTGTTTCACCGCTTTTCACTCTGGGAGCGCTGGGACAGGCTCCAGCACCCCCCGACCCTGGACAGGATAAGAGGTCGAGATAATGAATGAATGAATGTGGAAATGCTTCAGACTTAAAGGAGCCAGCCTGTACCATTTACCAACCCCCCACCCTCCATCAGGGCATGCTGTTCTCTCTCTCTCGCTCTCTCTCTCTCTCTCTCTCTCTCTCTCTCTCTCTCTCTCTCTCTTTCTCTAGTTTTGTCTCTCTCTCTCAGAGAGCTGGTAAGAGGAAGAAGAATGGCTTTGGGCTGCAGCCAGTTAGTTTTTATTGAATGCTGAGAGTTTGTTCCTTGACTGCTCCGGGGTGTTTATTAGATGCTCTGGGTGACAGTCGTGAGTTGCTTGGGGAAACCAAACAAATAGTCCTCTTCCCGCAGGCCTGGAGGAGATGGAACGGTCAGTATGTTCACCATGGAGGAGGTAGAGACAATGGCCACTGTGTTTGATAACAGTTTGTCTCCAGAAGCATTCAGTCCTTCAGATAACCCACGTTACACACACACACACACACACACACACACACACACACACACACACACACACACACACACACACACACACACACACACATATGCATAGTTTCTTCTGGAGAAAATGTGTAAAGCTTAAAGTTATGAGATGTGACCTTTATGTCACTGCAGTAAAGAGCTTTGGCCTGGTTGGCGGAGGAGAGGGAGAGAGAGAGAGAGAGAGAGAGAGAGAGAGAGAGAGAGAGAGAGAGCGAGAGAGAGACAGTGTTTTACAGGGGATAGATTTTCTGTGAGGGAGCACTGGGTGCTTCAGACGTCTGGTTCCATAACGCATAGTCTCCCTACAAAGATCCATATAAGAGTATAATGTAGCTCAGATTGAATGATATGGAGAAAATATACTGCTATAAACTATACGTACTGCTTCCTGTATATTTAAAGCACATTAGTGAACCAATGACCAAAATAGTTCATACCATCATTAAAAAAAGGGTGGCTCAAGACTTTTGCATAGCACTGTATGTTATTTCTACAGACTAACTCATGCGTTTTTGTCCAGTACGTAAGTATTCCCTTACTGAGCACAGACAATGGAAAGATAACCTTTCCCAACACTCCCTCCTTCCCTTGCACATTATTTCGCTTCTCCCTGTTGAAAATGAATGGAAGCGAATTATTGGGTAAGGAATTTGCGTGTAGATGATACACACCGCATTACGCCTTCAGCTATAAGCTGCGCTTCAGTTCAAGTCAGGAATCCAGCTGTGTTATAAATGCTGTTCAGCATAAACACGAAATGTATACAATCTGAAATCCTCAGAATCACAACAGTCTTCTAAAGAAAGACATGAGAGGCGGTATTATGGACCTCACACACACACACACACACACACACACACACACACACACACAAGCTGCAAAAGGCCAGCATACCCTTGAGCTTAGAAAGCAGACGTTTGCAGCAGAGCACATGACATTCATATCAGAGCTGAGATCTAAACTCCAAACAATAAACAAGAGAGGGGTTGACAGACATTAAGCAGGACCCAACAAGCACACACACACACACACACACACACACACACACACACACACTCACTCACTCACACTCATACACATACATGCATGGTCATAAAGCAGGATTATACACAGGATGAATCTGACCTGAACAATATCCTTAACACACAACAGGGCATGAACACTTGCTGAGGAAGATTAGCTTTTGGACTACAGAAAAAGGCTCATTAATATATTTTATTTTATTTTATTTTATTTTATTTTATACAAGTTGAACATGAACACGGTCACTGTTTCAAAACACAGTTTTGTTTCAAGTCAGCCTGTTCTGTGTTCATTATATTTATATTTCTGCCTATGGCGCAGTTTAGCTCCACCTCTTCAAAGTGACCACAAGAGGGAGAGGCGTTCATTAAAAAGTGAAAAAAGTGAAAGTGACTACCCTTGTCATTGTGGAAACAAAGCACAACACAATGAAATTCAACCTATGCGTTTCACCCATACAAACACAGGGGGCAGGGGGTTATTGAAAGTGCCCAGGGAGCAGTAACGGGGACGGTACCTTGCTCAAGGGTACCTTAGGGCAACCTACTGCTGAAGGAATTGAACCCACAATCTTCCAATCTGGGGCCAGCTCCCGAACCACTAGGCCACCGCTGCCCCAAAGGTAAAAGGCGAAGGTCTATGAACTATGAACTAAATTTGGGTTGCGTTATAAAACTGGTTGCAATGTTTAGATTTGAACAATATTTGTTGACAAATGTCAGTCAGTCAGTCATTTTCTGCCGCTTGTCCCAAGTGGGGTCGCGGGGGGGGTACTGGAGTCCATCCCAGCTCACACAAGGCAAAGGACAGGGGACACACCCTGGACAGGTCGCCAGCCCATCGCAGGGAGGAGTGAGACGGAGACGGCACCTTGCTCAAGGGTACCTCAGGGCAACCTATTGGGAAGGGGTTCAAACCCTCGATCATGCGGCCAACGCCCGAACCACGAGGCCACCGCTGCCCCTTGGCAAATTTTTTGTTCAACAAATGAGAAGCTCACAGTGATTCCTAGGCGAGACAATCAGGGTCTCTTCTTTGTAGAGTTTAAATGTTCTCCCTGTGTCTGTGTGGGTTTCCTCAGAGAGCTCTGGTTTCCTCACCCCGTCCAAAAACCTGCGCGTCAGGTGGATTGCCTCCTGGGTGTGAGTGCGGTGAGTGTACGCCTGTGTGTCTGCCCTGTGATGTACTGGTGACCTTTCCAGGTTGTGTCCCTGCTTTTCACCTCTGAGAGCTGGGATAGACTCCAGCACCCACCGCTACCCTAATCAGGGTAGCAGGGTGGTGGTGGTCTAGAGGGAGGGTACTTGCCTGTGGACTAATGGAATAATCAAGAGGTCCCAGGTTCGAATCCCACCTCAAGCACTATCACCGCTGGGTCCCTGAGCAAGACCCTGAGTTGCTCCAGGGGGACTGTCCCTGTAATTAGGACATGTATGTCGCTCTGGAAAAGAGTGTATGCTAAATGCCATAACTGTAAATGTAAATTTTAGTCCTTAAAATATTTATAGACTTGACTGCCCCATGGGCACTGGACATGGCTGTCCCCCCGCTGCACGGTGTGTGTGGGTTAAAAGCAGAGGATGCATTTTGTTGTGATACTGTGTGCTGTGATTCACACTGACAAATAGTCACTTTCACTTTATGTATCAGAGAAATCAGCAGATCAAGGCAAGAGTTCCTCACTCCTTCTAGAGCAGTCTTTTACAAATAAACTGTATGCTTTCCAGTCTATACTTGCACACTGGAAACACCCAGTGGTTGCTGGATAACAGCCTGGGTCACGGCACGGTGGCAGAGAGCAGAGCCGGAGGGAGAGTAGGGGGGTTCCCTACACGCTCTCTCTTAGGAACCAACAGGAGATTCACTTCCTCTTATCTGACTTCATCCAAAACATCCTGAATCCATGGACACTCAGCCTAATCTGGTCTGTATGTATGCGTGTGTGTGTGTGTGTGTGTGTGAGAGTGTGTGTGAGAGTGTGTGTGTGTGTGTGTTTGTGTGTTTGTGTGCACCATCCTTGAGGCAAAGTTCACTGCGGATGGAAGGAAAAAGTGATTTCATCATCCTATCTCTCTGACAGAAGGGAATAAGAAAGTTGAGGGAATGAGAAAAAGATGAGGGAGAAACAGACGACAGCATGGACACAGGCCGCTGAAACTCAATTTTTCCACAGGATATCCCAAGTACAATGGAAGTGTGTTGGAGAAGCAAAGCACTCACACATACTCACACATACACACACACACACACACACTCAGTTTGCACAGCCAAATGCTGTTTGAGTGATGGCCCTTAGGGACTGCTGTAACTACAGTGTTTCTGTGCAGATAAGACACAGCAAACACATCCAAACACAACAAGTTCTGGCTTCTTGTTTAGTTTAGACGTGAGATTCAGGTTCTCACACACACACACGCTCCTTTAACAGAATTCCCTGCAGGTCTATAACCAACATCCTAACACTGATTAACATGGCTGAAAAATGAAGCAAACTAGGGGTGAGGGATGGGCACTGGCACTGATCTTCTCATTAACCAATACAAAAGTAAGACACTGTCATGATGGCAGATTTACTAATACATTGTATAGTAGTTACTAATAACTATATATTTGTAAATAATAACTGTAAAAATATGTGTAATATTCTGGTGACAAAAGTTACTTTTAAACGGGGTACAAAAGGGGATTTCTTTATCATTTCCCAAATTAAATGCCCCATCCCTAACACACACACACACACACACGCACGCACATTTATCAGTGACCCACTTGTGTCTAAACAGGTGTCTGTGATGCTATATAAGGCCATAGATGATCAACAGTCTCTCAGTCTGCAACACATGCTCCTGTCCCACCTGCGAAAACTATGGACAAGAGGGTTTAAAACACACACACACACACACACACACACACACACACACACACACACAGCTGACAACTTGTAGCATTCTGCAGACACATAACCGGTGTGCTCAAACAGAGGGAGAGAGCAGCTGCATAAATCTAAGGCGAATTATTTAAACTGACAGGTGGTCCTTCAGGACCCCTGCTGAAATCAGAAGACATTATTAAAGTCAGCGGAGAATTCCGCTCGCCATCACTGAGGTCAGTCACCTCCACCTCGTAAACCCAAAGGGCCATCTGGTTTAGGATTCATGACCAATCCACTCTTACGCAGCAACACATAAGACATGGCCTTTCAGATTGAGAGACGAGCGGTTTATTTCCAGGGTTGATAATAGCAGTGGGTTTATCTCTGCTTTTTGTGAAATAACTTTAAACAAAGTGATGTTAGTGGTTTTGGTTTAAACAGCTTAGTTTAGATTTTTTGCATCAGAGAGAAAAGGTTTTATATCATTCGCCCCTGTTTTCACATCACATGGATTTCTACTCTCAAAACAAAGTTTGTATAATTACTTCTGACACAATGCTTTAGTTTACCTCCCTTATTTATGCAAAATAATCATACAAATCCACAAGCTGACAGTTTTCATTACAGCCTCAATTTCTGTCATCTTCAGTTCTGCAATAACGGTTCTGGATTTTGTTCACCTCAATCGTCAGAAAAAATTGTCGTGGCTGACACTTCTCAGATCCAGATGCCACCAAAAGAACGTAAATAAACACCAATTAAACCCCAGTCTCCTCTCCTGAATGCCGAGGATAATTTGATTTCTGGGGTACAACGTGTATATGAATGGTTACCACTCAAAACAGACTACCCGCTCACGTGTTGGCATTTGTACCACAATAGAACATTTACATCCATTACCCAAAGACCAAATCTAGCTCATTTTGGCTGAGAGGGGGGTTCATGCAAAGTGTGAGAAGAATGTGCCATCCTGTGCATAAATTCAGCAGCAATTTCTCTTCAGCTCAGTCAAACAGCCAGCGAAAAACCCCAACTCCAAAGTAAACAAGGAATAAAAGTCTACAATAACTCTGTCAGTGGTAGAAGAGGTCTTCAGCAAGAGGACCTTTTCTAGCCAAACCCAAACTCCACAAAACAGCCTCACAGGTTGGGGAAAAAACTACCCTGGATACTATACAGGAAAGGAGCCTTTTCTGTCACCTTTTGCTTTTTTCTTTCCTAACTTCTTTGTGTTGCTGAAAAGTTTCATCAGGAAGCGGTGTGAGATTAACTGAAGGCTCTCCTCCAAGCCTGTTCAGGAAGCTGTTTGGTGGGAGGAACAGGAAAACTCACAGGAGCACTGAAAGAAAGTAATGCTCTGAATTTCCTGAACTCAAATGTATCCATCAGTTTAATTACATTTGGCTGTAATTCTGCTGCAACACGTTTGACTCATGTGGAAACGGTGTTCACACTTAAATCCGCTAAACTCAAATTTGGCTTTTTCAGTGTGACAGGCTTGGTCAGCAGAGGGGACCGACATTCCCACATTCCCTTCCTGCAGTCAGCTGCTGCCACAGCTGCAAGCAGGCCTCCCAAACCAACTGATGGGGTCACACACTCACTCACACACACACACACACACACACACACACACACACACACACACACACACACACACACACACACACACACTGTCCTAGCTGTCTGCACATGCAAAACCCAAGCACTCGTCAGCAGTGTACTGCTGATATTCAGTTCACTGCATACTGAACAACTGTTTCATTTCTCCTGTTTAATTGACTTTCCTGAAGTGCATTGTTATCCATATCCACGTGCTCCATTTTATAGACAAATCCTTTTTTACAGACAAATCGCTGTCTTCCAAAGGAAGCTGCTCACCAAAAATAAAGGCTACAAGAATCCAACACTGTCACTCTTTCACTTTTAACAGTCTAGACGAAAGAACCTAGGGGTCCGGGCTGCAGTAGGGAGTGAGCTGTCACTGATCCTTCAGCAGGGCTTTTTACTGGCCTGTACAATCTCTCACTAAAATGAGCCCAGGAGGACTGCAGTTCCTCTTAAGTTCCTCTTCTCTGATCCACTCAGGAGGCGAGGAAACAAGTCATTCATAAAAAGGAGAAAGGCTTATGCCAGTCAGTGTGAGTGTGTGTAATGCCCTGCTTCAGATTTAGTTACGCTGTTAAAAGCAGGAATAAAAGGCAAATACACACAGCACTTCAGAAACACTCAGGATGGAGTGTGTGGAGCAGTGCGGAGAAGCGAACATCTGTCTGTTACAGCTGTTGCACATGCACACATTCCCTCTCGGTCACTCTCGGCACAGAGCCTAGGAAACCCACCAAGTATCTTATCTAGCGTTAGCCTTTAAACACCTCGCTCTCTTGAGGCCATTCGGGCTGCTGCAGATGCGGAGATGGGGAGGCTTTTCCTTCCCTTTACCCCTCCCCCAAATCTGAGCAAGGGTCTGGCAGCCAGTGACATCATCAGCCCTCTGTGCCCGACACCAAACACCACTTGGGTCCTGCTGGCATTCACAAACTCACCAGAGAAGCAAGTCGCAGGGCCAGAAATATGACTGCAACACCATTACAGGATAATTAATCAACTAACCCCAGCTCCACCCAACTAACAGCTCAGAGTATCTTGGCGTATAAGAAAATATATATATTCCAGGTTTTTTTTCTTTGTTTTGCCACAATTCTGTAAATCTAACAAAAGTTTCAGCCAAAGAACACAATGTTGTGAATTTTTGCCTTTCAAATTCCATATTTAATTTGGGCATTTTTACACTAGACTTTGATAAAATAGCTGCACTGGGCAGCAGGGTGGTGCAATGGTCAGCACTGGTTCTGAGTCGGGTTCCAGTCTGCATGCTTTTCTACTTTTCTCCCGCAGCCCAATACATCGTCATGTAAATCAAAGGTCCCAAACAGCCCCCGAGAAGTATGTATTTGTGTCTCTGCCCAGTGATGGGGGCTCCAGCACCACCAAGACCCTGGTTAGGATAGGCAGCTCAGATAATGGATGGACTGAAAGAAAGCATTTGGCTGTTTTGTCTTGGTGATCTTTGTGGTGAAGTTTGTACTGTTTTCAGAACAGGGCAGTCTCGTCCTTCTCCCTTCGCTTGATTGCAGCTCAACACAACTTCCTAATTAGTCTGATAACAGTGGTATGAGGGAGATGCTTTATTTGATTATATGAATTGAGACTGAGTTGATTTGCAGAAAGAGGCCACGTGGTTGGGCTGTGACCTCATGACAACAACCAAAAGCAATCCTGAACATGACCCTGACCAAAACATTCTACCCCACCACCTACCACCCAGCCTGACAGGCCAAGAGAGATGGCATAACAAGTTACAGACAAGAAGGCTCCAACACAAAATTATAGCCACATACTGAGACTGTCCAGTCCCAGCGTTTCCCCTACTGTTAAAAACTACTGAACTTAAAAAAACTACTGAAATTAAAAGCAAACAGAATGTAGAATTTGGTGAAACCATGTAGTGTATTAAAAAATGATAACTGTGTGATAATACTATCCTGGTCCTGGATATGTTTCATGTCACCCATAAAGCACAACCAGAGTCTTCCAACAGTCTTTCACTGTTCATAGTTTATAGTTTTGGGGGTGGAGAAGAATTGATTGAATCATCTGATTGAATTGTGTTACAGTGGAATAGAGGTCCATGCCAAAGCACAAAGAGAGACTATGAGTTTATTAGAAAAGTGCAAATCCATCTTGTTAAGGGCTATGGTCAAAGTTCTCCTGAGGCTTTTCCACTTGTACCAGGAACCGAACCCGGACTGTGAAGACATGTTCTTCTAAAATGCATAAAGCGAACTGGGCCCAAACCAGAATAGCACTTGTGCCCGTACAGATTGGTTCCTGGTTACAGGAGAAAAGGCCCCAGTAAGATGCTTCTGGGAGCCCCATTCCAAGAAGTTTTCCTTCATCTTGCTCTGTGAATGATGTCACATCATAGGGCTTGAATGGCTGGAAAAGTATCTGACGCACTGCTGCCACATTTTGAGAATCTCAGTGGTTCTGCAGACTCATTTTGATCTATAAGTCATAAAAACAGAGGGGATCCAGGAAATGATGCTTCAGGGATAAGCAAACTTATGAGTCTCTGCATTTGATTCACAGATGGCCTTACAGTTACATCAGCCCACCTTTCACATATGCTCTTTCTGTAAAGAGAGCGGCATCACTTGGCAAGCGTTAAGGCCTCTTTTGGACCAGATAAAGATCCTATAAAGAGCTGGGTTTCCAATCTAACCTTCTCAGAGTGTGTAAAATCCAGCAAGGGCAGGCTGTCAACTGGCGTCCACAAGACTCCAACACTGAGTCTGCAAAAGAGGGCAAAGATCAAGTTCCTGGGTTTTCTATCATTACACGCAACCCTCTGAAAATTCAAATAAATCTTTCTGGCAGTTTTATCACATCATAAACTAAAAAAAAGGTCTGCAACACAAACAAAGAACCTCTGTACGATAAAGAATTCACTGTCAGACACATAAAGAAGATGCCAGCTATTTGTCAGCATCATGATCTATAGCCAAAATGCTATGACTACAATAATCACAGTGTAGCTCACAAAGCTTATTTTCCAATGTTTCTTCAGCAATAGATTGTCAAAAGAGAGCTGTACAGTAGATTAATAACAATAATTAATAATGATGAAACACATTGTAAACCATAAAAATGTATTAACATTCAATTGTAAAAAGCATGTAACTCCACCAGAATAAATTACCATGTAGTGGTCCAACTACAAACTTCATTACATTACATTCAACCGAGCGAGCGCACACACACACACACACACACACCACTGTCTGACAAATACCAAAAGTTCAACAGCACAAAAGGGAGATCATACTCCATGAAGGAACCCATTTATAACAGCAATAAAGAAAAAGAGAAAAGGAAAGTGCGTGTGTGTGTGTGTGTGTGTGTGTGTGTGTGTGTGTGTGTGTGTGTGCAGGGGGTGTTCACTCCATTGCTCTCAAACATTCCAGTGGACTGACTAGACCCTGACACATGGTAACAATTAGAGATAGTCTTGTATGAGAACAGCAGAAGGAAGTGAAGACACATAAAGAGAAACTGAGAGTCACACACCGTCCAGCCACAACATTAACACCACTCTCAGGTGAAGTGAGAACTCTCATGACTATGTCAGAGCATCTCCATAACACCAAGGCTGTTCCTACAGCTGCAGACCAGTTAGAGTGCCCATGCTGACCTGTGTCCACTGCTGAAAGTGCCTAAAGTGGTTACATCACATTACAGCCTGGTCTGAAAAATCCAAACTATTTTTTTCTAAAACACACATCCAGTAATATACACATCCAGTTAAGTGTGCATCATTTTCCTGGGAAGAAAAACTGCTGGAAGCGATGCTCTGTTTTGACCGGTACAGAGGGCAGCTTGCCAAGTCCATCAGTCGCCATGAGGTTTTCCTGAACTCCAGATAGTCCAATGTCTGAGTTGACTGACCATCATCAAACACCTCTCCCCACCTGAAGTTCAGGTCAGCTACATCATACTCGATGACTGCATGAGCTACTGCCACTAATCAAGACTAACAAAGGCTCCACCCACTCAAACAGAACCACCACTAATAGCTAATTAACTCCCGATTACAGACTCTTCGGAATCTTTTATAGTAAATCATACTTTACCAGAACTCATCGCTAAATCTACTCACGTAGAAAACGCATTTTCTCTTGATTATCGGTGAAAGTGACCATTCCATTCCTGAGTACACAGCACAGCGTGAACCACAACGAAATTACACCTCTGCATTATACCCAATCACAAACACATGCAGCAGGGGACAGCTGTTGAAAGTGCAGTGACAGGGACGGTACCTTGCTCAAGGGTACCTCAGGTAAGGTATTCGAAGCCACAATCTTCCGATCCTGGGGCCAACTCCCTAACCACTAGGCCACCGGTGCCCCAGTGTCAGTGTCAACCACTTTAAAGTCTTGGTTCCTCCCAAGGTTTCTTCCTCCAGTTTTAGGGAGTTGTGTCTCTGTCATTTGCAGCTTACTCCCTTAGGGCTCGGACCCGGATTCTGTAACGCTGCTTTGTTAAAAGCAGATGCAAAAAAGGGCCATATAAATAAAACTGACCTGACTTGGCTTCTGGGCATATTCTACTAGGAAATCTGAGTCCTGGCATTTATGTAGATGTTCACTCGACATGTATCATCAGCTTGAACACTGTGGCAGACCCAGTATACCCCTTTCCCAAACGGCAGTGGTCTTTTTCAGCAGCAAAATGGCCTGCCATATGGTAAAAATTGTTCTGGAATAATCTGAGTAACATGAGAAAGAGTTCAAGGTGTTGACATGACCTCTAAATTCCTGAGATCTCAAACCAATCGAGCAACTGTGTTGGAAAAATTTGCCTGATCAATCTAATGTATAAAACTTAAAGGTGAGTTGTGCACATCTTGATGCAGAAACAACAGCGCACCTTCAGAGACCTTGTAGTTCTTGTAGAGTCCATGCCTTTTCAGCTGTGTTTCAGAGGCTCCACAAAATTAGGCAGATTATTTAAACATTATGCCTGATTAGTGTGCCTACAAACACAGTGTATAAAGTTCCACCTTCAGAGGTCTAGTGGAGCCCATGTCTCAGTGGATCAGAGCAGTTCCGATGGCACAAGGGGCATGCAGTACTAGGCAGGTTGTTCTAATGTTACGACTGTTCTTTGTGATTTCACTATTAGTAGACGCTCAAAAACAAATTCAGAACGAATGTGCACATTGACATCTGCGCACAGCAATCAACACACACTCCAACACACTGCTGTTAAAATGATCTTGGCCAGTCTATTAAACTCTTTCTGCTTCTTTCATCATTTGTGCAAGAGAGATAGAGAGAAAGAGAGAGAGAGAGAGAGAGAGAGAGAGAGAGAGAGAGAGAGAGAGAGAGAGAGCGAGAGAGAGAGAGAGAGAGAGTGGTTTTCATGAATTCTTTCTCTTACTGTTCCAATTGTCTTTAAATCTACCTGTTGTTTTCTCCAAAGACATGTGGACCTTCACCAGTTCCACAGATTAAATAAAGTGGAATCAGATGGGTTTCGATTGTCCTGCAGTAGAATTCAATTACACTTTACAGAAAGCACAAATTTCCCCTCGGTTTGGGGCATTTTTCCACTGAACTTTCAAAGACAATTGCAGAAGATTCAACCTGATTTAAATGGAAACCAACGGAACATATGGTTCTTGTTCTAGTTTGTTTAACTCCTGCTTGAGAGACAATAATAGTCATTAATGATCTGATTTTCTTTTTAATGTCACTCTAAAGCAACAAATTTGCTGTTTAAATACAGCATAACTTATAAACTTTATCATTATCAGTACCAGTCCTGAGCCGGAACCATAACCCAACATCATTTTTGAAACTGGAGCAAAAGTAAGTGGAAGAACCACAGATTTCTGCTGCCAAAAGTTGCTGTTGAAAGCCCCTGTGTTGCTGTTTTGTAATAGTTCCCATATATTCATACACCTCTTATCAAAAATGCTTGTTTCAGCAACATACATTATTTCCATTTGTTCATTATTGAGTCACAGGGGGTGCTGGAGCCTTTCCCAGCGCTCACAGGTCTAACAGCAGAAAAACACCCTGTTTTGGTTTTAAAGTAGCACTTGAACATGAATATACCACAGAGATTAATGAACCAAAGGTGAGTCATACATCATTTTATAAATTACTTTAGTTTTACCAACGCTAGAAAGTTTGTAAAACTGCACTTTTATAACAGCATTGTTACTAAAACAGTAATAAACAGGAAGCAGTCAGGGCTTAATACCCAGCTTAATAGGATTATGTTGTTGCTGATACTGATCTAGTGTATGGGCCTGGTACATGAGTATGGAAATTTCTGAATTTCATTTATATCTGGACAACCAAAATGGGTGTGCATTTGTAAAAAACATTTGAATGACTTCCCTACTTGTAAACAACTTCACACATAAAAAAGGAAAGCACTGACGTCATTTTTGCAGCGCTGAAGCCTCAAGCTTAGAAGTTCCTGGAAACCGAGGCTACTCCTTAAGTAACCCCTGGGCTCCAGGCTCCGTTTACCCCAGCCTCTGTCCCTCTCCCTGAAACACCCTCTCAACCACCCATCCTGGCCCCTGTTCTCTACGGCTCATGATCTATTTCCAGCACCTGTTAGTGGATGGACGCCAGGGTCCAGCTGTCTACGCATCAATCATCCCCGAATAAAGAGTCAAATGCAGGACCACTATACCACTATTACAAAACGCAGAGTAAAATCTGATTGGCTGAGCCATATGTGATAAACTATTCATTTTACACTCAGAAGATGCAGTCCATCAGTTAAACTCAGTGTTGAGAATCCAAGTTATTAAAGACCATCGTGCGATTTTGGGAATCTTTGCCATTCACTACACTGGCACAGAAATGATTTATTATTATTACCAATAAATAAATGGAAATAATAGTAAACCAAACTATATCCAGTTTTTATTTTGTCATTTTTTTGTGAAAGCAATAAATTATTTTAAGTGTGTCGTGGAAATTTTGTGAAGGTTAAGGACTATGCATAGCATAATGCATAGCATATCATGGCTTATTATGGCTTAAAAGGATTCAGAAAGGCCTATAAGATCGTTTTTTAACAAAAGCAATACATGTGGCACTGCCAGCGTTTTAACCCATACCATTAACTCCCCAGTGCATGTCTGGAAACTAAACTGCCAAAACAGCCTAAAGTTTCAATCCACTATTTGTCACAAAAAACAACGTATTAACAAACATCCACCTATTCCATGTTTATGATCATGTAATAAATGAACTTGTTTCTTGATTTTTATGCATTAAACAACATAAACGTTATACATCCAGAAAAAGCTGGGATGCGTAGGATATAGTCCCCTTAAATCACTTGGCATAAAATCTCCTGGCCTTCTAGGTTCCCACAGTGTAGTTCAACACTAAGAACTGCTCCTTGATCGCTTCATGATACTGACTTTTGCCAAACAGGTCCACAACAATTCTATTTCCGGCGCCCTGTGGAATACAAGCAGTTGGGCTGTGTCATGTACTAAATAGTACTAAGTAAATACCATGTAACTAAATATCAAAGTAATCATATCATCATTTCCTCTTTTTGTATGTTTGGTACTTGTTGCTTTGTTAGAACTTACAGTGACAAATGAAACCACTCCAGATTACTCTGAATTAAACCACATGCATTAAAAGCTAGATTCATTTATCCATCACCTTTAAAGGCGACTCGATGGAGATCAGAGGTTTTCACAACAGCGAAAACATATTTTGATGCATCTAACCGGGGGTGTGTTCTACAAAGCTGTATATGAAAGTACGTGTACAGGTGTGTGCTGTGTATGATGGTTAGGCGTAACGGTTAGGTCTGAAGTGTTGTGCAACCCGGGGGAGTGTGTTTCCTGCAGAGGCAGCAAGCCAGCTCCCCATGTGACACTTCCATTTTGCATGCGGTGTGTGTGTGTGTGTGTGTGTGTGTGAAAGTGAGGGGGGTTCTGGAGGCTTTCCTGTTCTTCTGTCACTCAACACTCAAAGAGGAATCCATAGCAGGTGTTCTTCTGGAAAGATCCGCCTTATCGCCAGCAGCAGCGGCCCGGCTGGACACATGCTGGTCATGCGTGGGTGTCACTGTCTGAGTCTGCTGACCTATTTCCCCCTGCGCTCACTCTGTGACCACCTCAAACACACATCTGCTCTCCATCTGAAGTAATGTCCCCCCAGCCTGTCTGATCAGTCTTCTTCTCCCGCTGTCTCTCCTCTTCATTCAGCTCCTTTCAGTCAGCCTGCCTTCGTCCGCAAGTCTGCTCTGTCTCTAACTTAGCCCTCTCGTGTCCGCCACTATGAGCGTATCAGAATACTTTGAGGAAATAAAGTCCATCTTCTGTCCTTAAGGCAAATCAATAAGCAAACTCCTGATCTCTCAGTGACTTTATATCTTCTCGGCACAAATCTAGTGTCCGTGTTGCTTTAAGCTCTAGACGACATGCTTTAAACTCAAGAATATATCTCATTATATAAAATAAGTCACTTTCCTGACAGGCGGGCCAAAACTGTGCACCTGGAGTTGAAAAGTTGGCCTAGAGCTGAAGAATGATTCTTTTTCGTAATATCGAAATGTCTAATTCAGATGCAAAGGCTGCAACTTTATTAATAATAAAATCTAAAAATGTCAGTAAAGCATACACTCCATAATTAAGACTCGCCTGAAGAAGTAGGCTCAATTAGAAACAGATTCAATAAGATATTTACTCTAAATTATTTAGCGCTAATGTGATCCGCCGCTTCATCAGTGGAACATAATTAATCCTGTAATCAGCCCTTCGCCAGCCTTTTTTCCAGCTGAAGAGATGCCGGGAAGCTACATCCGTATCGATTAATGTGCATTTCACATGCCCTCGGGCGTCTGCAGGGCTGCGGTTAATACGCCTGAGCCTCATTTACATTGCTCCAGCGCCATTCAGCAGCTTAGAAACACTCTTCAGGTCTGATTCTGTCCCACTTCATACGGTCCATTCAGAGAAATGAAGCTGGCAGTTCCGATTGAATCGTTTGGCGCAGAAAACAACAAATGCACTTATTCTTATTCTGCCTACTGGAGTTACTCAGCACCTATTCATGCTGAAGAAGAGTTTGGGTGCAGCCAGTCAGAAACAATTTTAATATATCACAATAAAAATGTCCAGGCGAGAGAGGGGTTGGAAATAGTGTAATTATGACTTGGGCTCAATAAAAACCCAAAGCCAACCTGTTCTGTAGGGATGGGGATAAGTCCACTGTCCCTGTGAGATGGAAAAGTTCTTCTTTTCCTGTGGGGGATAGGTTGTCTGTCCCACCGGTGGGAAAGTCAGCCTGTCCCTGTAGTGGGATCAGTCAACCTGTAACCGGGTGCGATCAGTTCACAGCCCCTTTAAGTTAGAAGTCGAGCTCTCCCTGTGGGTAGATAAGTTGGCCTGTTCCTGTTGGGGGGAGTTAAATGGACTGTCAGTAGGGGGATGAGTCAGCTTATCCCTGGGAGTGGGATAATTTCAGAGTCCCTACAGGTTGAGGGAGAATTCCAATTCATCCTGTCCGGTGGGAGCATAAGTCCACCTGCGGGGGGATAACTGGACTGTCCCTGCATGGGGGGCAACTTAGCTGTCCCTGTTGGGAGATAGAAGAACAGTCCCTGTTGAGGGGGTAAGACAACCTGTCCCTGTGTGGACGGATAAATAGTTGAAAAATGGTGCCACTAAAGTTTATGATTTACTACTTTTAAACCTCCCAGTAAGAGAAACAGCAACTTTCCACCCAACAGCTTCTCTTCATTCAAAGACCATAAAGAAGAAGTAATCTGGCTGATTTTTTTCTACAGGGAACTAATTTATCACCTGTTATTATTAATAATAGTAGTGCAGCCCAGGTGGCCCATCCCAAAACCTCAGTTCTTACACCTTCATCAGCCCGTGTGACTCTAGGGCGCCCCCTGGCAGGAGCGCGCGGAACCGCCACTCACCGATGGACACGAGTTTGATGTGCTCCCTTTCGAGGAACTCCAGCGCCACGGACACGTTCTCCAGCTTCATCTGCCTGAAATTGGGCCTGGCGTGGTACTTTCTGTACATCTTCTTCTGGCTCAGCACCTCCAGGAGACCGATCAGCTTGAGCCCGTCGCTGAGGTCCCTCTGCAGGTCCACGATCTTCCTGTTGATGCACTTCAGGTGCTCATTGCACCACCTGGTGAAGGTGTTCTGCTGGATCTTCTTCCAGGGCGCGTCCTCCGCCAGGTCCTTCTCTGTGGCCGGCATCTCCTCGTCGCCTTCCTCGCCGTCGTCCGTGCCCTGATAGTACAGTGTCGGCGGCGGCGGCTGCGGTTCGTAGTACGCGTTGTTGCTCATCATGTTTTCGCCTTTTTGCGCGCCCCCTTTTTATACGGCGGTCGGTCCGGGCCAGCGCGCGCGTGCTTGAAAGGGGGGGGGCGCGTGCGAGGGCAGTACCAGGCGCGCGCTCTCGCTGACGTAAAAAAGTGACGGTTATAAAAGTTGGAAAAAGTAGTGAAAAAGGCGTTTTAAGAGCCTTTAAAGGGGGGAATATAATTTTTTTATAAAGAACGATTCCCTAATCTTAAGTCGAGCCTCGCCTTTGTCCAGAACGCGAGAAAATGAGCCTTATTTAGGTCCCGGCTTTTTGAAAACGGACAGAAAAAAGTAAAGAACGGAAAACGACGAGGAAGGAGAGACGCTGGAGCGCTGTGGACTCGTCCAGCTACACTTAAATAAAGCAAGAGACCGGTTAGAGCTTTAAACCCCCCTCAGACCCCCGTTCTCACGTCAGGCTCTCGGTATGCCGCTGTCACCGTGACCATATACAACTGTGGGATGGGTGACTGTGATCGCCCTTGGATACCGATACGCCTGATTGGCTGAGGCCAGTGCAGGGGGAACGGGGATTGGCTGAGACCCCCAAGAGGTTGTCACGGTGATGAGTATTTTTAGGCCTCCCTAATAAAAAAGCGTTGTTGTTGTTTTTTTCACTTGTTGCTCCGCCCACATCTCCACTCGCCCCTCCTACACCTGTTACCATTGGCGCATAGTAAAGGTCTTAGAAACTTTCGACCAGTCACGGTGCAGGAGGGCGGAGTCAGGGGAAGTTGAAGCCCCGCCCTCTTGACAATTGAGGCCAAGAAAAGCAAGTGACCTCAGAAACCTATAGACAGAGGTGATAAATATACAGCACTTTATTAACACTGGAGATGTTTATTAACAAGCATGGACCCATTTCTGACAAGCCTCCCATGAGGTCATTTCTATGAGCTTATTATACAGCTGATGATCCGTAGGCCGCTGTGTGATCAGATGCTGGAACGGATGATACTGATGATACATCTTCATGAAGCTTCTGAGATCACTCTGGAAAGCTGAATTCGATGGCCCACAAAAGATAATTAGCACAGTGGCAGCGAACATGGATTTGGAGTTTAAATTAGACCTAGTGAAGAGTTCATAGCTGAGGATTTGGGACACCATGATATAACCTTATCATTGGTAGAGCTTAAAATCTACAGACTTTTCTGAACAATGTCTGTGAACATTCTTTCTTTAATCAAATACAGTTTATTTTATGTTATAGGATGCTTTCCTAGAAATCCAGCCATAAAGTTAACTATTTGGCCAATAGTGTATCAGCATGAACAATTAATTTTAGTGCAGGCTTAGGCCATCAGGGTCCAGTAAACCCTGTATATTCATTTTTGGATTTTGGATTATGCATCTGACATTTCACCATAGACGGGCTTGACCTCAGAGCTCATGTTATATTTTTATTTAGTTTCTATTGTGTGACATTCCGTAATCGATCCTTAAATCTGAAAAAATAGATTTTTTGATGAATAAAGGGTCTGGTTGTGAATGGGAAATAAAATAAAGTGCATACAAATACAATAAAATAATAATAATAATAATAATACAGTATTGGTGGGGCAGTGGTGGCCAAGTGGTTCGGGCGTCAGCCATATGATTGGAGGATCGGGGGTTTGAACCCCTTCCCAATGGGTTGCCCTGAGGTACCCTTGAGCAAGGTGCCGTCCCCGTCCCGCTCCTCCCTGCGATGGGCTGGCGACCTGTCCAGGGTGCGTCCCCCGTCCTCGCCCTGTGTGCGCTGGGTTGGACACCAGCACTCCCCCGCGACCCCGTTTGGGACAAGCGGCAGAAAATGGATGGATGGACAGTATTGGTAAAGAAAACATTGCAAATAGATACTTTCCCAGAGTCTTTCAGCCCATTGCAAATATGTAAATGATTTTGTTTTTTTGAAAAATAAAACAAAAAAGGTCTGCTTTATAGTTTTGATTCATGGACTGTATGACCTGTGAATGTTTGAAACTTAAAAATGTCTTCATGAACTCATTTATTAAAGCAGTAATATTTGATCTCTACCTGATATGCAGCCCTGAATTGGTCACATTATTATGGTCACATTTTTATAGCAAGTCAACTATACAGCTTTTAAGTCCGGAGCAGGCTTGAAGGCCCAGTCTCCAGGTTCTCTTAACCGAGTGCTGAAGGAGCTTGCGGGTTGGAAAGAGAGAGCGAATATGTTCTTGTGCAACTTCAGAGCTCCTGTGGTGGTCAGCAATGAGTAAACCATACGGGGAGAGGTGGGTGTCACAGTTACTGGAAGAAGAAACCCCTGGGGCCTGGACTCACCATGGTATGTCTTACACAGGCCCTCATACTCATGCATACCTGAAACCTTAAAATGAAAGGCTTTGAAAAAGTTCATCTTCTCCACTCAGTGACATACATAGTCCATAAATAGTCTTGGGCACTCCCAGCATTGTAGTATGATGTCATTTCTCTGACTTAGCATCTTGGCATGTAAATGGAGTCTCTGGTGTCCAGGGATTGGGAGTAAAAACCTCAGCGATGAGAGAAACGCAAATGTCATGGGTAAGAGAAAGTATAGAAACACTTATTTAAGGTATGTTTAAGAATAAAACTCTTAATCTCCATAATCCCACTGTTTACTCCTCTGGCAGAGTTCTTCCATTGACGTGCTGCTTTAAGAACAGAACAGTTATTGTGACAAATGGGATAAATTCTCCATGACTTCATGCTCTTTAGTGGCTTGGACTCCAACAGCCTTTCCTTATTAGACCTACATACCAGAGTAGAGGTAAGAAAATCAGAAGTGATTGTGCTGCTAAAAATAAATGCTTTGTGGTTTGAATGGACACTTTGTTTTTCTGTTTTACAAAACTTTACTTTTGTTTAGATTCCTTGTATTATGTGCACTTCAAACTTAGAAATCACTTTTTTCAACAAAGAATCATTCATTTAGATTCTGCAGTAGCATTAAAAAGCCATTTCGGCTGGTTTTGGTGGTGCCTTTTTTGTATTTTGATGGAGATCTTATGACTTTATGAGTCAACATTGATAAAAGTGTTCTTACAGCTTCGTGTCTGAATGCTTGAGTACTTTTATATGAATATAAAGCTGGGCGTTTTGTTTCAACACCGGTGTGTAGAGAAGTGTGAATTGTTGAGAATTGAACCTCATTGCTCCCTAGCAGCTCCACACAGTCACAAGTGAAATAACGTCAATAAACATCATCCGAACAGAAAACTGCATGGATAAACTACTTTATTTCTTTAGATCATTTACAAAATGTACAGTCAGGTTACCAAAATACTCAATGTTTTCTTATTTTTTTACACAGATGCCACAAAGGCATAACATATCATAGATGTGCAATACAGTAATACACAGAGACAGTCAACAGGTTCTCCACAAAGCCACACATCAACATCTCGATACACTGTCAGTTTCTGATTAAAGCTTTTACTAATGTAGTGGATATTTTGTACTTTTTAACAACCCAGAAGCATTTAAAGCCATATTTCCATTTACAGAAGAGACATTTGTGCAGAATGGAAGAGGACGGACTTAAACATTGAGCAAACTATTCTTTACACGCAAGTATTTCAGCGAATACCCGCGCATAAAAACCAAAAGGAAGTACTGTGTTGAAGAGCGAATAAGGCTTTACAATGTCCATCCAGCTTACGTCCTTGGTGATATTTCCCTTTTTCCAAGTTTAACAGCCAATAGACTCTCGCCAGATGGCAAACCTTTCACTTGACCTACTGAACCTTCTCTATTTCCTCCTTTAATGATGTCTGAAAAAGAGCTACATTCTCGGAAATGGTGTGTCTCTGATAAGTCGAAGCAGTTTTTTGTGCAAACTGGGTGAGCAAACTCAACTAACTGTATTTCTAAGGTTTCATCCATCCTCAACCGCAATTTCGAAATCCACAAAGAGAGGACCCGGGATAATAAAGAACACAGACAAACTCATTACACCTCGTTAACATATCAAACTTCTTAAAAACGCGTAATTAACTGCAAATGGAACCAATTGGAATTGTCTCAACAATTTCAGTAAAGGCAAACGGACTCATGCGCTGTCAAGGAAATCAGTGTTCACTGTTGTTTCATTAATATTCTTAAAAATCTACCTACTACCATCAGACTGCATGCAAAGCCACAGTGAGAAACATGCAAACACGTCAAGTTTACATCATTTACAAAAACCCACTGCGGGCCCATCAGGCTGCCTGCTGTGTTCATTTCATTTAAAAACTATACAACTTCCCGCCTCTGCAACTGCAATGAGGCTTTAGATTTGAAGGCTCTGCGTCTCGTTTCACAGTATATCCCACCAGAGCTGTATACCTACTGAATTATTTACAGTACAGTAAAATACCACAATTTTGATAGAAAATAAGCTTTACTGTGTAGCATGCATGTCTTAAAAAGTCATTAACCCATAATACATAGCTTTCAGCTGCACTAGCATTGAGGTCTAGAGTTCTGTTCTATCCATCTATCCACTAGGTATGGGAAGACAGCACTGCAGCAACCTAGGCACACTGTAGACAACCCAAGTACAGCAACACACCTAACTTGTTTTGGTCACGGCATCCCTTCTACGCGTTAAAGCCACGTTACGAAAGAGGCACAGAAACACTCAGAGCCACTGTGTTATGTGCATTCGTTCTTCTTCAGCTACACATTTGAGGGAAGAGTCTAATTTGCAGTAAAGATATAGTGACAAATATCTGGACATGAACAGTTATGAAACACTCTTATACAGAGACACTAATATTATATAGATGACCAAAAGTGGAAATAACGTCTGGATCAGTAAAGAGATAGAGATAGCTTGTCCAAACACATTAAGAGACTAACAATCAATGGAAGCGAGTAGTCGCCAATATATAATGCGACTAGTCACTTTCACCTGATGCAAGCATTAGATTTTTGATGGGACGACTGCTTAATGCTTTAAAACGGACAAGCAAATCTGAACACAGAAAGTGCATAATTTGAGTATCGTTTGCTGTATCAAGCTGCATAATTCAGATAAAGCTAGTGTATCTGTGCTACACATTTTAGGTGCACCATGCTTCAAGCGTTCAGAGATGAGCTTCAGAAGAAATTTGACCATGCTACACGGCTCTATGTCGGAATGCGTTCTTTGTTTTATGCTTCAAAGAAAAGAAAGATCCTGAAGTTAGCAAGCAGCTTATGTATAGGAAGCCAAAAGGATGCTAAATCCACATTGCAGTCTATCTGTGATTGGACAGGGACACAGTTTCTGTTGTGAATTTGCTCTGCAACAATGACTTTCAGCTAAGTAATGCAGAGAATCAGACTGAAGGACAATATCGTATTTGTACTGGAAGAATGATGTAGAAATCAAGGCCCGGCTAAGACTAAATTCAGCATCTCCAGATGTTATGCTGCCAGCTGTGTGATGCAACCACATTCTCTTTTTAAGCTTGTCACACAGCCTTTCTGTTCCTGAGTTGGTTGGTTAGTGGTGTATTAATCTCTTTATGGTCAAATAGGACATAATTCTGGTCCAGATTCTTGTTCAGTGCAGCTGTTTTCAGCACAACTGAAAGTTTCTACTTTCACTACTGAGTTCACATGAGTCGCCTGGTCTGGCATCACTCAGTATGACGATCTAGCGAAAGTACCTATTCTGTCATCGTGAACACTGTGACACATGACACATGTGAACACATTAAGACTGAGAGATAAAAACCCATGCTAGCTTTCACTTTCTCTCTGTTGGTGGTATCTTGGGACTATTAAGTCCTGGAAAGCTAGTGCCATGACAAAATTGAGGAGAAATTGGGAAAACATAAAAAAAAATTTGTAGATGTAACATCCCTCACATTAAATCAGATTTTCTGCACTTAGTCACTGTTTCAATGCAAATCAAACACGCTGGAGTACAGAGCAAATAACAACCGGAAACTGCGGCACCGTCCAGTTACTTTTGGCCTGCGCTGTGTCAATTGCAAAAGAAGAACATTTGCTCTGAAATGTAATTCTCTGATTGCTACCAGCCAGCATTAGCACTCATAACTAACACTGGAGAATCCACTGCAGTTTAGCTGTTTACAAAAATAATTCTCTCTTTTTCTATCATTTCACATTGAATCAGCTCCATTTGATTGAACACATTTACAAAAATATCTAACCCACTTCAAGTGAGCATCTATACAGTAGTTTTCTAGGAACATATACTGTTACTTTAGTTGCTCATAACCAATCCGAATAATCTCACCTTCTTGATTACACTGCCTCCACGATGAACCACTGAAATGCTCTGAATGTAGCAAACTCACCCAAACCACAGGCAGGTGTAAACATATTACGGAATGCATGCTTTAAAACAAAGGGCTTTTTTCTGCATCTAAACATGACACAGGAATGAGCAGTTCCTGGAAAAACCATAAGATATTAGGTAAGTACCCTGTCACATGCTGCCACATCTTAAAAGCAATGAGAATGAAGCAAGAGACTGTAACCAAAGCAACAGTGGTGAAAGAGTGATGACCTGCATGCTTAAACCCATTAAAGAAAGTAACCTATCCGAAAATAAGGCAAACAGGTCCTTTGTTCTTTTAGATGGCATTCATTCAAAGATAAACATGAACTTAGTCAATAAAGATGGTTCTAGTGATGAGGGATTGAATAATGAGAGGAGATCTGAAATCCTTTTAGTACGTTCTCTGCATTTCCCCCATCGCTGTGTGCTCTGTCTCTGCGCCCATGTGTGATTCACTGCTCCCCAAGTGGACTGCTTTTATCTATAAAGGCGTGGAGGACAGTAGAGCAAGACAAGCATACAAGCAGATCAGCAAGACAAGTAACAAACGCACTGGGTTTGGAGGCGATTGCGTGTCTAAGGTCCCTTAAACTGTACAGCTTGGTGTCCATTTCAGAAGTTCTCATAATCATGGTCAAGGAAGTGGGGTGTTAATGTTTCTATATGTACCACAGAAAACATAAGCGAGAGTGTAGAGATGATGCTGGAGGATGTCACTTCCTGTCCAAGGCTCAAGAAAAAGCTCGGGTCAAACTGGGCACGAGCATTACTGCTGCTGCTGCCATGGCAACCACCATCACCAGGTTCCATTCCCCCTCTTTCTCCTGTGGTCAGCAAAAAGAAAGAGATGGAGAGAGAGAAGTCAGGAGACATCGTGGTCACACAAACACAGATCAAGTCAAACCTTGGACTGTTTGAAGGTACAGATTGTCCAAAATTGCCCTTCAGCTAACAATGTGTTTGGTGTACAATGTCATATTCAGTAGTTTTGCTCTAAATCACCAGTGTAACTAAGAATGAATCATGTTTTTAATCTCCAGTAGATTTCTCTATATGGTTTCTAAGACTGGAAGCCCAGAGAAGTCCCCCTCAACAATACATAACAAGAAAATCTGGCTCTTTGGAAGCAAACTATGAAGAAATAAGGGCTGGTTCCAGACATTGCAGAGTCATGTTTATTAGTGGATAAATTACAGAAATAATTTGGGCTTCTAGGAAGAAGGGACTATTGTTTTTAGCTTTAGTGCATTTTTTGCTCTCATGTGGAAAGAACAGCAGGTCCACATAAAAACAGTACAGGACATCTAGAATCTAAAGGGGCACAATCATCACAGTGTTGGCTCTTTCAAGTGGAGCTCATAAGTCAGTCTCCAGCAGATCCAAGAGAGCAGTTTCGACTTCATTCTCTCCGGCTGGGTAGGATGATGGAGCCAGAATTGGAATCTATCTGACACAATAGAACAGAGATCGTACAGGGACCATACCTTGCTCAAGGGTACTTCAGGGCAACCTCCTGGTCCAGGAATTGAACCCATGACCTTCCAATCCTGGGGCTTAGTCCCTAAATGCTAGACCACTGCTGCCCCAAATGTAATCTTAATTTCAGCACATAATCACATTTTCAATTCAGATCCAATGTGCTGGATTACAGAGCCAAAAACAACCTATACTGTTCTACTGACCTGACCTCTGGTGCTAATTACTTAGTGAAACCTTCACTTTTAAGCCAAAGATCTGCCTACTTGTCACATTATCCATTTGCTGAAAGTTAAACGTCTTTCTTTCAATCTTTTATATCCATTATAAAATAGGACAAAGCAGCTGTAGAACATTTACAGTATGTAAAGTGGGCTTAATGAGAATTTTAGAGTAAGTACATCACAGACATATACACACAAACACACACACACACACACACCGCCCCTTTCACCTTCACAAATCCATGTACAGATTTCCTGTGACAGCATTTAGACCTGAACTGTTGGAGGCCTTTAAAAGAATAATTTAATCATCATAAAAATACTTTTTAACAAACACCCTCCAGTGTGTGCAGTTTTTTGAGGAGAATAAGCTAAATACCTCCCTGGGTGACCTGCAGAAACACACAGCTGACAGCAATGACCTAGAACACTCTAATAACGTAGTAGCACTCTGCTCATTCTCACTTCTCACTGTGTGTGCGTGTATGTGTGTGTGTCGCCCCCTCCCATTGGGCTTATCAGGTTGTAAGAGAGTCCTAACTTCCTGACCAGCTGATTAATTGTGTGTGTGTGTGTGTGTGTGTGTGTGTGTGTGTGTGTGTGTGTGTGCGTGTGTGTGTCAGGGTTTGTGTGAGCAGTTTGAGCCAGAGCAGTGATCTCCAAAGGTCTCACGGTGAATGACTATCACATCAGTGCATGTTTTCAAACTGAACGAGGCCAGGGCCTCACCAATGCTCACCAAAAACACCTCAGATACATGAATTAATGCTCTCTCTTCTCTCCCCAGTGCTTCTCTAACTCTTTCAGGCATAGCTCAGCCCACCAAGCCTGAGCGAGGGAACTGTCCAGGAACATTTCACAGACATCAAAGGATTTTCCTGATCAGGTCCAGGTGACCGGCCCTGTGACTCGGAATGGACAATATTTGGATAATTATCTTTACCATGATAGGTCACGTCACGTTACAGATCTCGAACACCAAACGGCCGCATGCTTTTCACACAGGCAGCATGACTGATTTCATTGGCTTTAATGCAAACCAAAGTGAATAAAGTCTGATTTTCTTTGTATATCATTGTGTAAGTTATTTTTACCACACCTTACTTCCCAAAAATTAGAAAAGACATACAAGTAACACAAGTAATGCAATTCTACTGCACTTTGTTATTAGGAGAATGTAAATAAATGCATTAAATGACACTCTCTCTCACTCATTTTCTGAGCCGCTTGTCTGAATTAGGGTCGTAGAGTTCATTGCAGGGCAGACACAGACAAACACACTCCTACAGGCAGTTTAGCATCTCCAGTCATCCTGATGTGCATGTCTTTGGATGGTGGGAGGAAACCGGAGCTCCTGTAGGAGTCACGCGTCGACAGCTTCGGATTCCTGGAGCTCCTTGCCGAACCCTGAGAAGCGAATCCTGGACCTCCTCACAGTGAGGCGACAGTGCCACCGTTTCGCCCCATTATTGAGATTCATCCCATCACCATTTTGCTCCAAGAACGTGTTTGTGGAAATCAGCTCCACTCCAGCTTATATAGACCGGCACATTCGGCTCACTAGAATGGCAGCATTTGAATGTGTATCCCGTATCTTTACAGGCAGATTAGATTGTTATTATTTTATTTTTACATCATTTCATTCGCCCTTTAAATAATCACATAGGTGAGCTCTTATACGGAGGGATATACATGAACATCCACATTTGCTCAGGTCTTTTAGGTTCAGGCTCAGGTTATTCTAGTCCAGTTTCTGCAATCCTGCCCTCAGCGTGCGTTCAAGGTAGTCTTAAAAGAGAGTGTGCATCCGACATAAACGCAACATGAATCGGATCAAATGAAGCAGCAGCAGGAACGCGTGAACGGTGAGAACGCTGCTGTTCTCCGAAGTGCTGACAGTAACGATCCTAACTGCTTATCACCAACATTTCTGTAGAATTTCATCTTTCCTGCTGACATTTCCTCAATTGCGTACAGGAATCCCCCTGTGCTTTTTCCAAATCTGATATAACTTCGCCTCCACCAAGCTGAGTGCTCATTTTGAGGGCACAGGGCTTCTGAGTAGATTATATTTCATCTAATATATATACTGTATTGTGTGTTCAGCTAATGAAAAACATCCTCATTGGCCATTTAATTAGACACCTTGTAAAATTAAATCATTTCCACTTATAAGAGTATTTCTGTTACTGACTGTAGGTCGTCTATGCATTTAGACCAATAGACCTAATAGTTCAGTATGCAGTGTTGCTGGTTCAATCCAGGCAGGAAAAGTTGGGTGAACCGACATGGATAGAGTGACTTTGGGCAAAGCACTAAACACCACAAGTCTCCCCTGGGGTGCAGGCTTTACAGCCCACAGCTCCTGGTGTGTGTGTTTACTGCTGGTGTTACTTGGATCGATTCAATCCAGAGGACAAATTCACTGCTCACTTTGCCTGATTCACTACTGTTTACCATTACGTTTTATACTTAGGGGGCAGAATGGTTGTGAAACAATGTGCACAGCTAAAGAAAAACAGCACCTGATGCTGAAACTTCACAGATTCACTGCAAGCAAAAAAAAAAAAAAAAATCAATAAATTCTTGGTCCAGACTTGGTGAGGACGCTGTAAGCAGGCCCTGTCTCTGCAGTCTGAGAGAAAGAAAAGGCAAAGCCGTACCTTTCCCCCTTTAGGACAAGAGCTCCGTCCAGCAGCACCATATCAGCGCCATTATTACAACCATTCCTATGAAGGGTATGGAGAGAACAGGAGACTCAGACGGTGGAGAGGAGTTCTGAGGGAAAAAAAACAAGGGGTCGTGGGGGGGATGGAGGAAGGAAGAGAAGGAGGTGGTGAGTGAGAAAAAAGAGAAATAAAAGAAAGGGAAAGTGAGAAAGAGTGCACATGAAAGACATAAAGAAAGAAATGATCACACGTGGATAGAAGGGTATACATGGATAATAACAACAACAAATGGAGAAATGAATTGTATTGTGTGCAGAGATCCGAATGAGGATGAGGGTTGACCAAAAATTAGATAGATAGATAGATAGATAGATAGATAGATAGACAGACAGACAGACAGACAGACAGACAGACAGACAGACAGATAGACAGATAGACAGATAGATAGATAGATAGATAGATAGATAGATAGGTTGGCAGGTTGATTATTAGAAAGCATCAAATTGGTTCAGAATTTGATAGTGCAGTGTGTGTTGTGATTGAATATGATGGTGTGGTGCACAGTGATTATAGAGCAAAACAAAGCGATGCCAGATGCCACAAGGGGAGGGGGAACAGAAAAAAAGACACTGCAATTAGAGCACACCAAAGATAGTTAAACACAAGACAGAGGCTCTGCACTCGTCTCATCGGCGGAGTCGCTGTCTTGTCATTTAAAGATCCTTGCTCACACTGCACTGAAAAACGTGATGCACTGAATTCATCAGCCTGGGTCGAAGCCCCCCGAACTAAACGTCACTCTGCCCTCCCGGCCCACCAGGATGAGTCAGGTGTGCCTGGGACATGGAAAAAAAGGAAATCACGCAAAGTAGGGGGGTCCTCAGCACCAGGATTGGGAAACATTTCTGCATCAATAAAATCTGTAACATCAGCTAAATAAAGCTCCTGTTTACTTACAGTAATCAACACACTGATGCCATATGTTATGAATGCAGAAATGATATACACATATGTATATGAGACTGGAAAGTGAATTCAGAACACCACCTTTCCCAGTGGACAGAGCCTGCAAAACCCAGCAAAGGAATTCTGGGAGTTGTAGGCAGCAGCACAGTGTGAGTGAGGGGTTCACCACACAATAGAAGTACAACTATGGAGGAAAGGTGAGTGATATGGGACACAGTACTCAGACTGGACGGCCAGACTTCTTTTTCAGAGAGTAAAAATCGATAAGCGGCTTCCAGTTAGAGGCTAGAGGAATCCATTAGCTGTCTGCTCAAGACGAAAGCATTAAAGACCATTATTTTAGGTGCACATTGGCACACAAGCATCTGTTTTTTAGTAATCATACACTAGCATCAGAAAAGCATTCGATTTTAGGATTTATAAATTGCATTTGTGCGTATTAGTCACGGCAGGAAACTACGGTTAGTTGCACCACATAGACAAGGACAAGCAAAAAAAAAAAAAAAGGCCCAGGATTAATGTGTGAGAGCGGACAAGAACATTCGACCAACAGTTAAGTGACCTGAACAAGACGCATGTTGGAAGACACTGATCTTCACTGATGACTGTTACCATAGATACAACCACATGCAATCGCTGAACACGAATCACGTGTCATCATAGGTAGACAGAGACATGTTAGCATGTGGAAATGTGTTTGTGGGGTGTTAAACCATTTCTCCTGCATGGGCGGTTGCTTAGCCATGGAGTAAATATAGTGGACCTATATACTCAGTGTCAGCCATAACGTTTAAACCATCTGCCTAATATTGTGGAGCCTCCGAAACATGGCTGTGAAGGCATGGACTCCACAAGATCTACAAGACCTCTGAAGGTGTTCTGTGGTTTCTGCACCAAGATGTTAGCAGCTCCTGTAAGTTGTGAGGCGAGGTCTTGTGGATCAGATTAGTTTATCCAGCTACTACTGATGCTTAATTGACTGAGATCTGAGAAATTTGGAGATCAAGATCCCATTCCTGAACAATTTACCTTGCTGTAAATACACACTGTGGTTAAGCATCATAGTAGCCATGAAGAGGTGTACTTCATCTGCAACAATGTTTAGGTCAAATTTACATCAACATGAATTCCAGGACCAAGGTCCCAGCAGAACGTTGCCCAGTGTATCACAATGCCTCTGCCATTTTTCCTTCTTGACACAGTGCATCCTGGGCCATCCAAAGTGTAAAAAAATGTGGTTCTTCAGACCTTCTTCCATTGCTCAAGCTTCCAGCTTCCACTGCTGCATATATCCCACTCCTTGAGAGATGTTGGATGTATAAAAGGTTCTTCACTTCACCCCTCAGTGGTTTTAATGTTATGGCTGATTGGGGTATTTCCCTAAGTCACTTTAAAAATATCCCAATAACTTGTATGTCATCTCACCTGTGCCTTCCTTCCTGCCAGCCTGTCAAGCTCTGCCCTACAGCGCTGTAGCTCCGCCTCCAGCTCCACCCTCTCCCTCTGACTGCTCTCATAGAGGCATTGTAGCTCCAGAAGTTCTCCCTTCAGCCCGTCACACTGAAAGAGAGAGAAATCGGCATAAGTGGCAGATAGACAGATGGTAGGGGTGTAGGCAAGGTTGTGGGTTCGAATCCCGGACCAGTAGGATGCCCTGTGGTAAACTTGAGCAAGGTACTGTCCCCATCACTGCTCCCTTGCCGCTGGACATAGCTGCCCCCTGCTGCATGTGTGTTTATGGGTTAAATGTAGAGGCTGCATTTCATTATGCGCAGTGCTGTGATTCCCAAAGACAAATAATCCCTTTCACTTCAATAAACATTCCAAAACCTGAAATGAAAAACAGTAAAGAAAGTTTCTGTCCAGTAAACTGTTCCAAAACCTGGCATGGACTGCTGATCTGTTCAGGGTGTTTCTATGCCGTTTGCCCAGTGAATGCTGGGAAAGGTTCCAGCACCAGCCCGTCACCCTGGTTAGTCTGGGCAGTCAGAAAAATGCATGGATGAATCTTGGCGTTGATTGTTCACTGTTTTCGCTGCCGAGTTTAATAAAGAGTGGAAAGTGAAATTAGAGATGTTCTCACTCTGGGTTCTGGGTGCGGCTGTGCCACAGTTCTCTGGAATCTGAATCTGCCTCACACATTCTACAGAAGTCTTTATATTTATAAGACTGCTTATTTACCCCTTAAAGTGACACCTTTCCTACCCTGATCGGACATCAGTGGCAGAACAGGTTCCCTTAATTAAGGATTTGTTAAATCTTCTATTATTCAAAAGTTTGCAGTCATTCTTTATTAATAATTCGCTTTTATTTATTCAATAATAACTAACATCTCACTGAAATATTATTAAATAAACCCCAGATGGCAGTTTGAATGGTATATTGGATATCGGACCTTTTTTGAACAACAATGCTAAACAACATTTTATAAGCATTTTTGGAAATTTCTTGGTTAATTACCTCAATTAACTCAAAAATGGGTGGCCAAAACACACCTCTCTCTGGACCTGAGAAGCCCTCTCCTCAGCCTGTTTAAGCTGGTCTCGTAGGGAGAAGACCTCAGACAGGTCTTCACTCGGAGCTCTGTCCTCCTGGCTGGAACTGTCCACCATACATCCGCTCTGCTCCGACTGCAACATGTTCATGTAGCTTTGGGCCTTCACCTCCTTCTCTTCTTTCTCCTGCTCATTGTTCTGTCTTGGGCTTTCCTCAATGCCCTGCTTTCCTCTAACAGCCAGGCAGGAGTCAGTGGAGCTGGAAGAGAAAAAAAAACCCAGTCAGTGGGTCAGAATATGAGGCAATCAAGCAGATTTCGACGAAGTTCTGACACCCCTGGACAAAGGGGGTCATGTTTCTAGACATTTCTGGGGAGGGGAGGTGGGGGGAGCCACGTCTCCTGTCAGCACAATGACTAAGCATCCCCCTTGTTGAGCTCCTTGACTGATTCTAATGTTTAAATGTCTCACCCCTACCCCATCCCATGAAAATGAAATGAGATGTGTGCACAAATTTGGAAAGCCTGTCCACTTTTGTAAGGTATCTGACTCATTAGGCCTTAATCCAAGCCAGGTGTAGTGAACTCCAGAGCGTAATAAATTATTTGACCCTTTAACCCACTCAGGGGTTGCTTACACTCAGCAGGCTCTGGTTCATGCAAGCAGCTGACTGAGGATCTGAAACCAAAGATAACTGACTGTTGTTGCAATAGATGGCTATGAAAGACAACTAAATCTGCTTGTTCAGAAACAGAAGTTGAGCTTTTAACGTCAAGATATGAGCTAATATGAGATATGAGACCAGGAAAGTGCTTCACTGACGCACATCACTGGCAAGAACCTACAGGATGATCTGCCAGGTATGGGAATAGTTATACAATAGCCCAGTTTGCAGTGTTGTTGCACAGACATCACCAGCATGGAGCACCATCAGAAGACAACCTTAACAGTGGTGTCAACACAAATACAACACTAATGTAAAATTAGAGGCGTTTTGGAATCAAGTGCTGTGGCCTGATAAAATTAAAAAGCTCTTTGGCTACAATCACCAGAAAGCATTTCAGGAAAAGGATAGAAAATCTCTTCTAAATATTTACAAATCCTAGAAGTCAATGAACCAAAGTCAAGAATTAAAGACTAAAAGAGACTGAACATTAATCCAAAATACATCATTATCACTTATTAAGGCTTTAAAATGATTTGAGTGTTGCTGAAAATGTTTGAAATCTTAAACATGACAACCCATCAACACTTCTGATCTAGAAGCGTTCAGGAAAAGTAAAAAAAAAAAAAAAAGAAGAATAAATAAAATCAACAAAACATGTCATTTAACCCCACTTTGTATTCACACATACAGTACTGTGCAGAAAAAATCATCCCATCCCTCTTTTCCTCATATTGTGCTTCCAAAGAGCCACACTTTTTCATTTTAAATGTATTGTTGAGGAGGAAAGACTTTCAGAGTTATTGGTTCTCATTTTCAGTCAGAGCTTTGGAACCTTCTTCAAGAAGCATGGAGAACTGCTCCTGAAGACGTCTTAAATAACAACCAAAAAGCTCGCCTAAGAGAGTTCATGCTGCGCTGAAGAATAACAGTGGTCAAACCAAATTCTGAATTTCAAGCTGCATTTACATGTATGTTTGCACATCTTGTGGTTAATCACTGAAACTATTGTCTCATTTTCCAAGCAAATTTTAAAGAAAGATTTTTTCACAGTTTGTGATGTAGATCTGAATAAAACCCCGCACAGGGATGTGAAAAAGAGACTTATGGGAGAAAGCCGTTAGTGAAAGCTATTCCTAACTGTGTGATCTTGGCGTAACCCCTGAGTTCTTTCTTTTCTGTTACTCTACACTCAGACCTGTAGCTGCTGACAGACAGGGTGAGTGTGAGCAGAGGGCTCTGGGGCAGGCCTCCCCAAAGTGGGGCCTACGGGCCAAAGTCACCGCTCAAGGACGTTCGATTTGCTTGCCAGAAATCTGTCTAACTCCCTCAACACAGTGAGAGAACCATTTCTTATTTTAGCCCATAAATAAATTAAAATGCATGAAATAAATAATGACGACGCTACCAGGGAGTGAGACAGCATTGCATACATCCTGGTAACCTAAACCTAATGAGTTGCTAATTACAATTTTACTGCTTATTTAACATTTTTCAGTGCCTAACACACAGTGACAGTATGTTTCGGGGAAAGATGTTCCTGATCAGAACAACTAAAGCTGCAAACGGTAGCTCTTGCTTCCATCAGGATCTGGAACACTGTTCAGAGTAATATCTCTTTTATTCCCAAACAATATAAATGAGATTAAAACGAAAAGAAATGACATCAACAATCACATAGGGAGTGATTTTAGTCAAAAAGTTTTAAAAACAAGGCCCAAGCAGTTTACTCCCAAGCAGTTACTTCAGTACTCTAACCTTGCTGCTTAAAGAAATAATGCCCCAAATGAGGGGGGCTTTATTGTACGTCTGTTTCTTTTTGTTTTGATTGACAGGCAATCAGGCCACTCACCTGGCTTTCTGCTGCTCCAGCAGCTGCAGCTTCTCGGAGAGCTGCCTGTTGTCCTTCCTCAGAGTCTGACACTCATCCATCAAAGAGCGACACTCTTCCTTCAGCTGCCCCACCTCCCCTGAGCAAACACAACACATGCACGGTTTCAGGAAGGCTTTCAAGAGGCAACAAACCTAAATGGCTTGTCTCCTTTAAACCCACTCCAAAAATGTTAACGCAATTCAAAAGCCACTCTGTGAGCTGCTTACTGGTCGCTACATGACCATCTATCAGCCTCTTTTATCCAGGAAGCTGCTTTTGGTGCTGTGCCTTTGTGAGTGATGTGTAAATGGTGATCCCTTCATGAGTGACAAGTTCAAAACGCCCAGTTCAGAGCGAAATACTCAGAGATGTCAGAAATATAAACTTCAGCCGTTCCTTTTGGACGTTTGGATGTTGCAGTAGGCTTTATTAATTTCTAAAAAAGATTTTCAATGCAGTAACTCTGCAATGTAACTGTGACATCACAACCCTGATCACGTTTGATTTGTTGCGAAATAGTTTCCTACTGTGAAAGCAATTCAATTTTTAACCAGTTTTCCATAATAAAGGTCCTTTATAGATCCCATTTTTAAATAACTAAGTTTTCTCTTTTAAATGCTGTCCATTTATGATACACATGCTGTTTTATTTACCAAAAGCAGTTCATGTTTCCATGTTCATTTTGAAGCCTTTATTTATCATGCAGAATTAAGGAGGGTGTTCGTTACTAATAACTGATAAATGTAAAAGACCTCTTTTCCAAATTGAAGCTCCGTGTAGTGCATTAATAACACAATCTGGACTTAAACGTTACCTGAAGCTTTATTGTGGATGGGCATTGTTGGTAAATGTGTTGGCTTTAGTCTCCAAAAAAAACGGTAAATGCAAAGATACGATGACAAGTCATACATGCAGTTTTTAAAATGATATAGGCATATTGGCAGTGGCGTATGCAAAAACTGTATCTTACATGCAAACCTTTTTTCTAAGCAGGCACTTTGCAGATAAGACAGTTATTCATAAGTGCACTAATTTTCCTCCTGCGCAGTGAGCCTGACCTGTCATTCCATGCTCTGCCTCATCGTTTGCATATCCCTGACACAGCCAATCTGCAGCAGGCCTGCTTCCTCTAATCCCACAGGCATCTCTATAGCACAAACAACCTTTATCTATCTTGCTCTGCAGTCCATCAGCAGGACTTTGAGTGTGTGTGTGTGTGTGTGGGTGTTTGTGTGTGCGCGTGTGTGTGTGTGTGTATCTGTGTGTTTCTGTGTCTGTGTGTGTGTTAGTCCTACAATGACTGGCCCCAAAGGACATTGCCAAAGGTCATGCAGAAGATCTGCAATCAAGCCAAACTGTTGCTGTCCCCAGATCAGAAGTAAACAGACAGTTTGGCTTGTGCTCTATGCGTGGAGCCCAGGTCTGAGGTCAGTGTGCAGTGCTGAGAAGTTAAAAGCATGCTGTTTACAGTATGCATCTTAATATAGTAAAGAGCTGAAGCCACTGAGAGGCTGCAGAGCTGAGAGGAAATCAACACACACACTGACGCAGAAACTAATGTCTCACTTGAGGCTTTCTGCTCCCTCTTTATGGCATTTCAACATGCCATGTGTGCCTCAGAGCTTGCACGAGGTCCAAAGAGGACATAAATCTACTACAAGTTTCATCGTACACTATACACGTCTGGGGCAAGTAATGGGTTCACAATGAGAATTTAGTGCACCGTTAAAACAATAAAAGACGGAAGCACCTCTAGAACCCACGTGGAAATGTGGATCTGGACAGCGAATAAGAATCAGATGCAATTGGAGTAAAATTTTAAAAAGCTGAAATGTGCAATAGGTCAGGAAGAAACATCCCATGAAGTTGCATTTTTACTAAGTACATTTACAGTCTGACCTAACATCTTTACAGTGATTTGGCAGTTTTCATGGTCGACTGTGAAATTTACAAACAGACCGTAAACCTAACTGTTAGAACTAATAAAAACCAGAAGAGAAGACCACTAACTTCACTGTCACAGTGCATTTTTTGTCACTGGGATGTAAGCCAACATTTGTGTATTTTGTGTTTAGGATGCTGGTATGCATGTCATCCAGCATGTGGTGTTAATCTTTATTTCACTGGATAAATGTATGTACTTCAACCTGAGCAGAACACCATGACAGCACTACCCACTTCACCACCACACCCTTGAGCCAGATCTGAAATAATGTGGTTGGAGTCCTAATGGAAGATGTTGGACTCCGTGTGGCAGCTTGCTCTTCTGAAAGCCTGCGCTGCTTCTATCACAATCCTGTTAAACTGGACTGAGCTGCATACCTGAACACGGCCTCTTTCTCTCAACCTCACAGGGACCCTTAAACCCCAACTTTAACCCAATAATTTGAGTTTAATAAGAGCTTGTGTTGAAAGCCTGGAGAGAAATCTAGAAATAGATCACTGCCGACTTGAGTGCTCCAAACCTCTGCATGAAATGAGGCTTATGAGATGCATCACTGAAATAAACCTAGCTAGCTTTTTTAAGGAAGTAATTATTTATCATTTAGGGCAAGCATAAAAGAAGCCTGAAAAATAACACTTGAAAAGCAGGAGAGGCGCAGCATTAGGAGAGAGAATTGGCTTGCGGTGAAAGGGTTCGGATAAAGGCTTTCATTTTGATTACCGAATTACATGAATTGCTGCAGTACCTACAAAAAATAAATACACGCATCAACATATTTGCTAATAAAATTAAACTAAACAATACCATACAGACCATACAGATCAGAAATCACAAGGCCTTTTCAAGAGACCTAGCAGGCCCTTCGGGGTCTCAATAAATAAAAAAGCACAGAGGCTGCTTTATTGCTGGATGGAGGTTTTTCAGCAGGAATGCACCCACATTTAGAGCAGAAATCACATTACTTAACCTTATTCATGGCATTCAATTCATTTAAACAGAGTCACCATAAAGTGTTTTTTCAAAAAGGTTTTTTCTGTTTCTTTCAAAGCTATATTTTTTGGCCTAGCAAGCCAATTTAATTCATTTTCTATCCATGTGTCTTCGCCAGTATGTGTTTTAATGCAGAGGTTTGTGAAGTGAAAGTGAAGTGAAAGTGACTGTGTTTATGTGAAACACAGCACACAGTGGACCACTTTTAACAGACACCATGCAGCAGTGGGCAGACAAATCCACCGCCTGGAGGCACTGATGGGTGGTACCTTGCTCAAGGGTACCTCAGGGCAACCTACTGGTCTGGGATTCGAAACCATGACCTTCTGATCCTGGGACCCAGTCCCACTGGGCCACGGCTTCCCCAATGTAATGCCCAACTTATGTCACACTTAAATTTATGCCTCCCGGCAGCTGAGCAGGGCCACAAGGGTGAGTTGACAGTAATCTAAAGAAATATGAATCAAAGCTTCTACACCAAGTCTATGAGGTATTCATCATGTATGAACTTGTCAATAGAAGACTCAACACATCTTGACTAAGGTTGGAAGGGTAATGCTGAGAAAGTGCAGTGAAAAAGAAAACTGTTGCAGGATTAAAGGCATAGATTTCTTTTTTCCTTTGCTCAGGGCACAAAAACAAACCCAAAAGCAAACTCAATGCCAATGCATTCGAAACCCTGGAAGCCTTACACCCTCCTTAAACTCTCTTATTAGCTCACACTCAAGCTCTGAGTTATAGGCCCAGGCTGGCCATCCAAACAGCAGTTGGTGTAATGCTATAATGTTTCATTACTCCTGTGTTGGGCTTCTCTTCAAATTAGGCAGTCATACTCCAGTACGAGTTTTCCAGTGGCTATGCAAGTGTATTTTGTTGCCCCATGCTACACAATATATGCCTGATTGGAGTCCTCTTTCCAGCCAAACAAGAGGAATGGAAGAAATAGGAGACATCAGAGAGAGGTTATGGTAACAAGTATGTTTGGGTTGACTGAATTCTGTGTTGATCTTAAGGGACCACAGCATAAATTAGAGTACTATAAAAGAAGAGTGGCAGAAACCACAGTATACAGTCCTCCATTTCAGGGGACTTTAAGGAACAGGACATGGGTGTTCAGTCTCAGCAGTGGAAAGTTGGTGTTAGTGCAGGTTTTGATCAATGGTGTCTGCCTGCCTTTAGCCCAATGAGTGCTTTGTACTGAAACAGATACAGTATAGTCCCCACTTTCTTAAGAGCATTTGTGTATTAAAGTATAGCCATATCCAGTGCCCAGGGAACAGTGATAGGAACGGGTCTCAAACTTCACTCAGGGTAACCTACTGGTCTAGGACTCTTGTATCTGTGTTGTCTTGTATCTGACCTTCGGTGTTGGCCTGGTCCTGCTGCTCTCTGCGCTGGCTCTTCATGCTGATTTCAGCCCTCAGCGTGGTCAGCTCCAGCTCGTATTCCTGTGTGGTGGAGTGGAGTCTCTGCAGCTCGGCCCGCAGCCTGCACAGCTCCTCCTGCAACAGTGCAATGTCGTTCTCCCGTTCGGCCGCAGCCTCCTCCGCCGCCTGCTGCAGCTCCTGCACCTCCACCTGCGCCACACGCAGCTCCTCCTGCGCCTCCCACAACTCACTGGCCTTCTCCTCCTCTAGACTGTCCAGTTCCTCCTGCACAGAGCGCAGCTGAGCTGCAGAGAGAGAGTGAGAGAGAGAGGGAAAGAGAGAGAGAGCGAGTGAGAGAGAGAATGTAAAATCCCTAAAGATTAGAAAGCAAAAAGTCAACAAATGATAAAAAGATCATGAAAACTTTTTCATAAGACAAATAAATAAAACACACTGTGCAGTTCGATCGCATGTACCCAAACTTTTGATTGGTAATACAAAGATACTACAAAGGACAGAAACACACAGACACACACTCATACTCTCTCTCTCTCTCTCTCTCTCTCTCTCTCTCACACACACACACACACACACACACACACACACACACACACACACACACAGATTGAGCGATAAAGAGAGGAGTAAAGAGGCTTAGGCTTTACTGATCTCTCTTTGTGTGCAGAGACATGTTGCTGGCATCTGTCCTAATCCTGTCATTACCCCACGTCCTCACCTTTCACTCCGTCTCGCTCTCTCACATACACACAGGCTTTGCACTTTAAATAAGGAACACTGGACGTACACAGGCACAATACTGAGAAATGAACTCTCTTTCAGAGCAGTCTAGATCGATGAACTTCACCTCAGAAACCAAAAGTGAATGTGTTCCTTTTCCCAGCTGCATTTAAAGCCACCAGGGGTGGCAGTGGTCTAGTGGTGGGTACTTGCCTATGGACCAATGGCTCAAGAGGGTCCCTAAGCAAGACCCTTAACCCTGAGCCCCTGTAATGAGGACATAGAAGTCGCACTGGATAAGAGCATCTGCTAAATGCTGTAAATGTAAATGTAAAGCTGCTTAAGGCACTTAAGTAGCTACTATATGAAGCATGCAAGCATATGCTCCTGCTGAAGTCCTCAAAGATGATAAAGATGCATCAGGAGAAACTAAACCCTTAGCACACACACACACACACACACACCCACACACTCACACACACACTACAGTCTACAGTGAAGAGCTGTTAAACACTGCAGGCGAATCTGTAACACAGATGACTCTAATGCATGAGGTCAGCACTCTACCCCTCACTGTGTCTACAGCTTGATCTGAGCACTCTGTGAAGTAAATTTTCAGCATAATTGATATAACAGCTGCACTGGAAAGTGGCACTAAATCAAAACTGCTGAAACAAAGCACATCTAGTGTGCATTATGCCCCGCAGGAGTTTTCCTGAAGCACTGTAATAAATCTCCCTCTAAACATCGCAGTGCTGTAAGAGGCTACTGAACTGTCGCAGCTGTGCAGAGTGATCGGCTCGCTTCGCTGTTGCAGTAACGATAGCTGGGACTCAGTCATTTTGAATCTGCACGTTTAGTTTAGTATTTAGCATCACTGAGATGACCTAATGGCAAACTGTGAAAGGCTTGCCTGAACCATGAGGGTTCAATTAAACTCGACTCAGTGTGGAGTCGACATCTTAAAGTATTTAAATATGAAAGTCACTGGTGGTCTTTGGGAACACACCACAGGGAACCACAGCAAAAGGCTTCCTCTGCATTTAGTCCACCACACAGTGTAGTAGCAGGAACCCAAACATCCAGCACCCGGGACCAGCGCCGCAAAATAACCTACCGGTCCGGGACTCGAACCCACAACGCTTCAATAATGGGGTCAAGTGCTTATCCACTAGGCCACCACATGCTATTAAAATAATTTTTTAATCATTTATTTACCGTCTTTATTTCAGATTTCTGATATGGAGCCATTCTTTCAGACAAGCAGCCCAAATTGAACCAACAGTAGTTCAAATACACGGTTAAAAAAACGAATTATTAACTATAAGATGAAAGTGAAAGTGACTTTTTGTCATAGTGAATACACAGCAAAGCACGCACTGAAGTACGACGTGACGCATCCTGTGCATTTAACACTGTGCCCAGGGGAGCAGTGATGGGGACGGTACCTTGGCTCAAGAGTAACTCAGGGCAATCAGCTGGGATTCGAACCCACAACCTTTCAATCATGGTCCCTGAACACTACCCCACTACTGCCTCTAATATTCCTTTATTTGAGATGTCAGACAGATGGAAAACACCATGGTTTTAGGCTTGAATATTCTGCACAAAGTAAATGCAAAAAAGCAGGGTTTTTTAGGGGTATGATGTGAAACCCAATGAAGTCACATAAGAAGAGGAAATAGTACCAGAAAAAACTCAAACAGCTAAACAGGGACATGTTTCCTATCTGCTCGTATAATTACAGAGAACAAACAGAACAGGCGTAATCAATAAATGTCCACTAAGGTGCCATAAACTTGAGACAGACTCGAGCACGATTTCTTTCTTTTCTCACAGATGGAGCATGGCCTATTTGAACTGCCACTTAATCAAAGGGAGACAAGCCGTCGGCTGTGCAGCACATGACCCCACACTTCACTTCAGAGCTACACTGTGTCTGGCAATCTCTGACCTCTATGCTCTCAATCTCTGTCTACATGACTTCCAGACTGATAACATGAAGATAACCTCAACTGATTTGGGGGCATAACAGCGTGTGTGAGAGAACTCTCTGTGCTTGGTTTCTGTGACGACTGCTTTTGGGACAATTTTTGACAAAATTTCCAAATTACTATACACAAGATTAAGAGAAGAAAGCTATTCTTTATTTCAGACATGGTTAGGAATTACACAATGATCTCTGGCTGCACCAAGGACAGTATGATGGATAACGAATGTGTATGTTTCTGGCTTATAAATCAACACTGCCGTGTCAAACAATAAGGCAAAGAGAAATAGATTCATCAGCACCTAAAAACTACAGTCCATGGGCTGGCAGATAAGGGGACTGAGATACAAACAGGAAATTGATGGCTTTTAAAGTTGTATATGTGGTTGCAGATGTGTGTGAGAGATGTGAAGGAGGAGAGTCTCAGTGGAGGATCTGTGTTTGTTCGTATGAAAATACCTTGAAGTCTCTGGATCTGTCGTGTGAAGCTCTCAGCCTGGTGGGCACTGGCTAAACGCTCTTCTTCCAAAAGGCCTACAAAGAGAGAGACGTTGAGAGGATTATTGTTCAGAGTTTGTAGGAAAAATAGAAAGCCATTAATCTAGTTTTCCGGTGTTCTTTAAGGTTCGTGTGTGTGTGTTTGTGTGTGTGTGTGTGTGTGTGTGTGTGTGTGTGTGTGTGTGTGTGTGTTTGCGCGTGTGAATAGTTCTCTTTGGTTCCTACAGTCAGTGTAACTAAAGTCTCAACTATTGACCGGCCTGAGGCGGTTGGACACACATGACCAAAAAATCCATCTTAATGTTGGAAGTTGCCTTCAGCCTGTTCTTCAGGACCTGATTAATGGGGGAGAACCTTTTAGAACGTTATGAATGGGGGAGAGCATTCGAGACACAAACGTGTAAATGTTGGGGAACATTCTAGAACTTTGTGAAGGGAATTTTATACATCTATGAATGGGGAAAGAACGTTGAATATGAAGAACTTCCAAGTGTGTGAATGGAGGAGAATGTTCTGCAAATGTATGAAGGGGCGAGAACATACTAGAAACATTGTGAAACAGGGATGAATAATCTCCAGATGTGTGAAGCAGGGAGAACTTTCTAAAACATTGTGAATCAGGGGAGAACATTTTCCAAATATAGGAAGGGAGGAAAACATTCTAGAACACTCTAGAACATCGTGTTTGTGTGTGTGAGTGTGTGTGTGTGTGTGCACATGATTCAGCAGAAATGGGGGGGACAGCTGGCCGCACAGAGCGGTGACACAGTGACAGCTGAGCATGTTGACTGGGAACTCCCAGCAGTGATGTCCCAAAAACATGACCACACACACTCCGACCTTGCAGCTCGTTGTAGCTTTCCTCATGTCGCTGGGACACCTCCCTGGCCTCCTCCAGTTCCAGTAGTAGCTGGACCACCTGTGTTCTGAGCTCCTCCACCTCCTCCTCTTCCAGCATACTAGACTTCTCTCTCTCTCCATCCCCTGTCTTCTCCTCCTCCGCATCCTTCTCCTTCAGGTTCTTCTCTCCATTGCCTTCCTCTACGCCCTTCTCTCCATTCCCCACCTCCACCTCTTTCTCTTCCTTCTCATCGTTCTCCTCCAGAGATTCTCGTTCTTTGGCTGTCAGCTCAATGCTTGGACGCTCCACCTTCAGCTCACACAGATCATCTGAGAGACAGGGATAGATAGATAGACAGAGAGAGAGAGAGAGAGAGAAAGAGAGAGAGAGAGAGACTGGTTAAAGTTTATTAACACTGAATAAGGCCATTGCATTAAAGGAATTTCCTGAGCTGTCCTTTTGCCGGGGTCATCTCCTCCCCTTTCTCCATCTGTTCCCCTTAGAAAACAAACACTAAACCCTAGAGAACCTCCTCCACAGCCTCACCTGTCAGCCTCAGGCTCTCCTTTCCCCCGTCCCACCCCATCAGACCACAACACACCACCAGGGACATAGTACCGCACAAGGCACTACAATTAGCTGCTCTTCTGTATCACCTGTTGTCCCAGTGCACCTCTCAAACTCACACACACACACACACACACATCACTCAGCCCCAGAGCTGGAGCCTGATCTGTACTCCCAACAGCTGTTGAGCAGGGGGACCCTCTAGTGTCAGGAACGAGTACAACACCATCAAATCTTAAAACTACTTTGTGCCCACTTAGTCGTCCCTTAAATTAAATATCTGTGCACAGCATCCAGACAGAGCAAAAAGGGTCTAGTTTGTGCAAATGTATGTAAATGGTGAAAGGAGTAAAGATTGAATTCTACTAAAGTGATCAGAAATAACACAAAACTGCACGCTTTGGTAAGGCTGGACATGATCACAGACCCGAAAATGAAGAATGGATCAGAACTCTGGCCTTCACTGCTTTCTGAGCCTGCTTTCAACTCGGATCAACTCTTCACACCCGTCCACACTTTACTGAACTAATACTGTTCCGGCAGTTTTTACTGCTCCGTGTGGTGAAATGAGTCACTCTGGGTAAAATCCCCACACCTGAGCCCCCAGACTCAAACCCACCACCTTCCCATTCTAGGCCTCCCCCTAACCACTGGGCCACCGCTGCCCCAGTAAAAAAGTCCCACAGCAAAACCAGAAGACTACAGAGCAAAGCTTTTGGCACTTGGCTGTTTGAGAATAACAGAATGGACCTCCAGCTGTAGAGTGTATCATTTCTCTCACACCCTGCTGGTTCCCCTCATCAGAAACCAGACTGAGGAGCTAGCTGATAAAAATAGTAAGGCATTATCACTTTCTACTCTTTCTTTCTCTCTATATCTAATTTATCCATCCTTCATGGAAGTAGCATCCTCTTCCCTGCTCTCCTTCTCTCTCTCTCTCTCTCTCTCTCTCTCTCTCTCTCTCTCTCTTTCTCTCTCTCTCCTAGTGTGAATGCTCACTGCTGTTGGTGGTGTTGTCTCAGGACCACAAGTCAACCAGTTCAGTTCAACCAGTTCAACCAGCGCTTCAGTTCAGACTCCTTTAGTTCAGTATATGTGTGTGTGACCGGGTGTGAGTGTGTGTTGAAGGATGATGGCTTTGAAAAAATATTGCCAAATTTGGTGATTTTTGTAGGCAGAGGTGGAATGTGCTTTGATGAGTTTTTATTGGGTTTTTTCTTTACAAATACTAAAAACCCCGTGTCTTGATGCAGCTGAAAGTTGAATAGGCCTCATTTTCCCCACGGAAGAAAACATGTTCTTTTAAAAAACAGCATTTCAAAAAAGCTTTTTATCTTGAATTGTAATAGCTCATAATAAATCATACTGTGTCCTAAACTACACTGACAAGTCTGCTCCACCCGAATAAAGATGCGGTGTGAGCCGGTTGAGTGAAGCGGGGATGCATTCCTGGAACAGATTTGGATGACCATTGACTTCCACTGTGTGTTATCAGCATTAGAGCACTTATAGAGCTTGTGCTGAACTGCAGAAACAATAGCTGGACACCAAACATGTCTTGGCTGATCGAGAGAAAGTTTAAACTGAGTGATGACAGTATCATCAGTGTCATCATATCACCTCTCTCTCTCTCTCTGTCCCTCTGTCCCTACAGTTGTCTTTGCATCCTTTTTAGTTGTCTTTGCATCCTTTTTCCTTTTCATCTAATTGGTCGGATGCTGTATGTCTGCACTGTTTATACTAACTTTCTTCAGTGCAGCGGTGGCCTAGTGGTTAGGGAGATGCCCCAGATTGCAAAGGTTGTGGGTTCGATTCCCTCACCAGTAGGTTGCCCTGATGTACCCTTGAGCAAGATACTGTCCCCATTACTACCACCGGGCACTTTCAATAGACTCGCTATGAATCATTTTTTGGAACAATTAAATCACTCTTGATGACTTTGTTCAATGAGAAAATCTTTTAAAACGGTGGAATTCTCCAAGTAGGGTCAATGGACTCTACATGTGTATGTATTTATTTTATATATTTATTTTTCTTTTTTTAAGCCATAAAAAGATTTTTTGGATACATTTGGCATCTCCTGGACTGACCTCATGTATATAAGAGCACACAGAATATTCTGTCCATCATATAAGAAGGTAATAACAGTGCTCAGGTATCGTGGTAGTGTGGGATGACATGCATATTTTTGGCTCAGCATTAGCCTCCTGCACCTGATGAATACACCACAGAGCAGGAAGACAGTCCAGGATGTTTTGTGGAACATCCTGTTTATTCTATTTTTGTAAATGAAGCTTATCTTGTTTTGCATCAATTAAGTATTTCCAGGTTATCAGATCAACTCTGCATGTGTGTATGTGTCTGTGTGTGTGTGTGTGTGTGTGTGCTCTTAAAGTTCTTGATGTTGGTATGATCATAATTATAATCTGAATTAATTATTGCTGAATCAGCTTAATGATACTATATGGTAGATGTTCATTAGCGTTGATAAAACTGAAAAAAAGGGTGTTTCAAATTGTGTGTTTGTTTATTTGTTTGTTTGTCTGTTTGTTTTTCTGTGCTCTTCATTTTATCCATCTTGTGAAGTTGGAGTAATGACCGTGATGCTGCAGTGTAAAATGTTTGTTATTGACTAATAAATAGTGTGCAGTGCTGCTCTTTTATTTCTCATAATCAATGTACAATAGTTTGTTTTTCTTATATTTCTCCTCTAAACTACTTTTTTATTTATATAAATTATATATAGAGATTTTTGTACAAAACAGGCGCAACGCTTGCTCTGAGGGTGTTGATGGAGAAGTACAGAGAAGGTCAGCAGGAGTTACATTGTGCCTTCGTGGAATTAGAGAAAACATATAGCTTAGGGAACATGTGTCAAACTCAAGGCCCGCACGCGAGATCATTTTATACATCTTTTATGAAAACACAAACTACAAATCCCATAATGCAGCGCAACAGCTGCCTTACCAAACGATAGGCTACCTGCGATCATTCTTGTTGCCAAGAAAAATGCTAAGCATCCAGCTCTGACAAAATGGCATAGGAGCAAAGAAAATGGAACATTTGCCTTGTTATTGTTTAAACTTGTACTTAAAAGCACAATTTTTACTGATATTTTCAGGCTTTTTTGCAGCATGTTCATATTTTGAATTTGTATCATTTTGACAGGAGAGGACAATTTTGACATGGAGAGCAAAATATTTAAAGTTATTTTAAGTTTCAGTTTATTTATTTTGGAATAATATTGTATCCTGGCTGTTTTGATTCATATCAATGTTTAATCTGTTCAATATTTTGTTCGGCCCGCAACCTAAAGTGTGCTTTGAGTTTTGGCTTAGGGGCAGCAGTGGCCTAGTGTTTAGAGACTAAGTCTCAGGATCAGGATGGGTTTGAATCCCAGACCAGTAGGTTGCCCTGAAGCACCCTTGAGCAAGGTACCATCCCTGTCACTGCTCCACGGCTGCTTTCAATAGCTGCCCCTTGCTGTACATTTACATTTTCATTTACGGCATTTAGCAGACGCTCTTATCCAGAGCGACTTACATGTCCTAATTACAGGGACAGTCCCCCTGGAGCAACTCAGGGTTAAGGGTCTTGCTCAGGGACCCAGTGGTGGTAGCGCTAGAGGTGGGATTCGAACCGGGGACCTAGACACTAGACCACCGCCACCCTATACGTGCTGTACGTGTGTGTTGGTAAAATGCAGAGGTGGCGGTTCACTGTGTGCTGTGCTGTGCTTTACAAAGACAAGAAAAGTCACTTTCACTAAAGCAATTTTAACACCTTCTCCTTGACTGCTCCCTTTAGGGGTCTCCACAGCACATCAACCCTCCCCATTTCTTCCTGTCCTCTGCAGGAAGGACAGGTCATCTTCCTTCAAACCAACTGTCTGCAAATCCTCTCTCACAGCATTCATAAACCTCCTCTTTGGTCTTCCTCTTTTTCTCATTCCTGGCAGCTCCATCTTCAGTGTCCTTCTCCCGATATAGTGAAAGTGACAACCCTTGTCATTGCGAGGTCATGGCACAGCACAGATGAACCACAACGAAATTGGACCTCTGCATTTAACCCATGCACACTCAAACCCGTGCAGCAGTGGGCAGCTATTGAAAGCGCCCGGGGAGCAGTGATGGGGACGGTACCTTGCTCAAGGGTACCTCAGGGCAACCTATTGGGAAGGGGTTTGAACCCCCGATCCTCCGATCATGCGGCTAACGCCCTAACCGCTAGGCCACCGCTGCCCATTAGTGAACCACAACGAAATCACATCTCTGCATTTTACTCTGCATCTGAAAGGGGAGCAGTGACGGGGACTGTACCTCGCTCAAGGGTACCTCAGGCCAACCTACTGGTCTGGGATTCAAACCCATGACCTTCTGATTCTGGGGCCAACTTGTTTGGTTTTATAGATATAATCATTTTCAAGTAAACAATTATTAGCTTCTCTTTTTCCCATAGAACTGAAAGTTTTGTGCCTAAGACCAACGTTTACTCAAATTAGCTCTGTTCTATTTGGCTTTCTGCCTTCTTCAAAATGCAGTCCAGGCTCATTTTCTTCTTAAAACTTCAGTTTTTGAGTCAGAATGGGCTCATGAGTCATGAGCCATGGTGTTATTATGCCATAATAAATAAATGCCTTTGAATGACTTGTTGCCCTCCATGTATAGACTTTACGGATAGGGGAGTGAAAACTACACCTGAATTTTTTTCCATGAAATTCTGGCCATTTCCTTACACCCAAACTTTTTTTGAACTGTTGTTGCTTAACAACCAATAGAATACAGCTATGGTGGAAAATGTGCTCTAGCACTCAGGTTGCATGTTCAGAACTAAGTGTAAGAAAATAAATAAACTCAGCACCAAAACCTCCCTCCAAAATAAGATCATACCCACAAAAGCCTCCTGACACAGTTACATAAATGGGGCTCATAGTGACTGAGAGAGGCTATGAGGAAAATGCAATAACCAGCATAGCAGCACAATTAGCAAACCATGACCGGAGGGTCGGATTTGCTCTGAATTTCGCAGATGAAACTGATTGCCAGTGACAGAATAGGCACCTATTATCGTCTTATTGTCAAAGGGGAACGGCTCACATGCTCCTACCCCAGTCTGCCTGTCTGTGCCGATCAATAGCAAGCTTCTGTGGGTCAAAACTCTGACCTCGTAAACGACCGACAGCAGACAAAAATCACGTGGCCGCAGGTAAGAGCATCATCAGCCGCTCGATAATCAACAGCACTCATCTCTCTTCTTTGCCCTTTTCAGGTTTTCTCCTGCACCCTCACTACAGAGAAAAAGAGTGATGCATTGATCACGCCTGATTCAAATGTGCACAATCATTTCCATACGATTGAAACGCCCCATTACTGCTGTTTGCCTTCAGCAGTAATAGTTTGAAAGGACCCATACCCTTCATTTGCCAACAAAAAAACAATGATAATTCATTTGTACGACCATGGCTGCCTTGTATTGTACACAGCACAGCACACTCTGCATTTAACTCATACCATGCAGAAGAGTGCAGCCATATCCAGCATCAGTGGAACAGTGATGGGGACGGTACCTTGCTCAAGGTGTGTGTGTGTGTGTGTGTGTGTGTGTGTGTGTGTGTGTGTGTGTGTGTGTGTGTGTGTGTGTGTGTGTATGTGTGCATGTGACAAAATAAAGCCATCCACAATACTGCCCATGTACTTTCACTGTACATATATACAGTAGCATGCATTCTCGGAAATAAAGTATATTATTATTATTATTATTATATTATTGGTGGTGGTGAGGGGGTTTCTTTCATTGATTAATCAATGTATTAATGTATTAATTATATATAGAACATTTTCTTTAAATACTAATATAATATAATATAATAATACACAACATATATAAACCCTGCAAACGATGCATGAAAACTAGAACCTTATTTAAGTTTTTAATGTGCACTTACAGATTTTAGTTTTGCAAGCAATTGTTACATAAGCCAGTTCAATGTGTTTCCTTTTTCAACGTCCAAAATGTGTCTCCTGTTTATGAGCGTTTTCTGCTTGTCAGCCCATCAGTCTCTGCATCAAGTGCATCCATATCCATTCGGAGAGACATATTTCAATGCGGCTGGGAGGGCGATGAGTCACTGCTCGCTCTCTCGCTCTCTCTCTCTCTCTCTCTCTCTCTCTCTCTCTCTCTCTCTGGCTGAAATCCAGCTGGTGACATTAGCTTCCTGTTTATAGCTATACTCTCACTCCTATTACGCGACCATGGTGTAACTGAAGTCCAACACACTTAACCTTCACACTCTCACCACACACACTCCAGATCAGAGTTTAAGTCGAACCATAAATGAACTGCAAACTGAAGTACATTCAGCAAAGCTGTACACAGTAGGTAAACAGCACTCTTATATAATGTGTGCTGCTTGTTCCACACTTCTGAAGCGAGCTGCGCAGTGGGAGAGAGCACATATAGAGAGTGCAGAACAGTCTACTGCATCACAAGCCAGCCAGAAACCAGAGAGGGGAGGAAAAATTGACTCTCATACACACGCAACCTTGCATTCCTTCTTTGTGGGAAATCTCCATTGACCTCTGTACTACTGCAGCGCTACGGCTATTCCAAAAACACAACCACAGGAAAGACTTCAAAACATCTTTTTAGCAAGAGCATTTGAATCTTGAAGTTATCAGAGAAATTGCATGGCACATGTCAAATGCATGCACAATCACCTGCCGATCCAGTACCAGGCATTCAAACTGAGCCAATTCCAGCAGAAAAAGTAAAAAATCTCATAACAAATAGAGTTTTAAACAGGATGCACACTGTGTGATGTCATGTTTTGGGTGTTATTTTTGCCTCCTGCGGCATCAAGTGTAGGTGTAATTTAATCATGTCAGCCTGCTTTCAGCTTGTAAGCTCATCTTTAATAAGATTTATACCTACTTTTGAATTAAATGGTTAAGATGTAAGTCACTCAGGGTGGCTCATCCATCTCATCTGTTCATCTATTCAACCATCCATCCATCCATCCATTCATTTATCCATTATTTTAACCACAGGGCTAAGCAGGGCAGAGGTGGCCTAGGCTCCAGGATCTGAAGGTCATGGGTTCAAATTCAAAACCTGCAGGTTGCCCCGAAGTACCTTCAAGCAAGGCACAGCTCCTATCACTGCTCCCTGGGTGCTGGATTTGTTTGCCCCCTGCTGCACGTTGTGTGGGGGTGAAAAAGTATAGATTTCATTTTGTTGTGGTTTACTGTGTGCTGTGTTTCACAATGACAAATAATCACTTTCACTTTAATTTTCCTAACTAGAGCTAAGAGGTCCTGGAAGCTATCCCAGCTTTCATTGGGTGAAAACTGGAAAAACACTCTGGATAGGTCACCAGCCTATCGCACAAACACAGCCGTACCAAGAGGGCAATTTAGCATCACCTGACATCCATGTGTTTGGACTGTGGGAGAGACCAGAAACTTTTAGAGACAACAACAGACAGAACATTCAAACCTCACACATGTCGCCCCAGTTGGGAAAAGAACCCATAGCCTTGCAAATGGAACCGGATGTCTGAAATGTTTTATTCCTCTAAGCATAAAGTTGCTACATAAATCAACTATGAATAAGCTTAAGCCTTAAGTCTTAAGCCTGGGACATTGTTTAATAGTGGTTTTAAAAGGATTTTGGACCCGCATGTACTATTTTAAAGGGTGTTGCATGGCAAAAACTCCTATCACCACCAAGAAAGTTTAGGTTAGCTTCTCCACAATGAACCACTTTAGAGCACAAAACTCTGAATGACTTTACTTCTGTGAATCTGATCATCTCAACATGATTAATGACATTTTAGGAAGAAAAGAATAATTCCTGATGTGAAGGCTTCAGTTAAAAAACAGCTCCATTTACAGAACACACACATACGCACACACACACACACAAACACATAAACTCATGCTGACATCACTATTACTCATGGCAACAGACTCTCTCTTATCAGCTGGATGCAGGAAAGCCTGTAACCTACAGTAACAGTGAGCTTCCTCTTTCAGCCGGCCCAACAAATAACTTTTTGCTTACAATCGCCCTCTTGTCTCCTCCATTACACTGAGTACTGTGGCTGGAGGATGCTGTGCGTGCATGTGTGTGTGTGTGTGCGTGCATGTGTGTGTGTGTGTGTGTGTGAGACTGCAGTAAGGCCTTGCTAAGCATAGCCTGACTTGTGAGAGGTGAGACCACACACAGCTGCCTAAATGCAGGCTGACAGCAAAGAGCGCTCAGAGCGGTGGTGAAAATAGACAGATATAAGGGAGTATGGAGAGAGAGAACAGTGCACCACTCACTCTCTCTCATTTTTTTTCTGAGCCCCTTGTCCTAATAAGGGTCGCAGTGGGTTCTGAAGCCTATCTCAGCTCTCACAGGGTGAAAGGCAGGGACACAACCTGGACAGGTCGCCAGTCCATCACAGAAGGCTCCACAATGAGTCCTATAAATGCCAGCTACATACACACACACTCACACACAGCGGCACCGTGTTAGAATGGCCTCCGCTGTCCCCAAGAGCCTAAGCCTAAAACATGTCAAGATCTACTTCTCCTAAATGGTGTAAATCCAGTCATTCCCAAAAGAGAATATATTTAGTGGAAAACACCTCTAATTAAAAGGCTTTCAGGATTTGTTGAAAAATTTACACAGAACATACTTTTTCTGGATTTAAGCACACGATTATGATTTATTTGCTGAGTTTAACATATGAAAAAAATTGTAAATGTAATAAAATGGTATCATTGGGCTTATGGAGTGGTGGAGTATTTCAGGGCAACTAGCTGCCAACCTGTAAGCAATCAAGTTTAGATCTTTCTCATCAGTCAATAACACTATAGTTCAGATAATATAATAAAAATATATGAAAAGGTATATATGCTGTGTGTCTGGTTGGATATGCTCCTCTCAGTGGACCCTCTCAACCAGTCATCAAAACACCTGCCGTTACTCTCGTTACTCTCAGCTCTCCTGATGGTTTGGTTTGGGCTGAATGATATGAACCACATTGTAATTATATTACTACATATTAAATACTAGGACTGCAACACGTCTTCCTGTATATTAAAAACCCATTAATGGCCATGTTATGTGATGTCATGTGATGTGATGGAGTTTGGCCTGCATTATTATCGATCATAATAATTTATGCTAATTAAATTAAACCCCAAAAACCTTCAGTCAGGATGTGCAAAGCCCACACTGATTATTGCTGGGCTTTGTTTCAAAAGATTCAGACAACCTCTTCAGGAAAGGAAAGGAAATATATAGGATACATTAAAGACTGTAGAATGTTACAATAAAGGACACTGCCAACGAGGTGAATGCAGTAATGCACACACACACACACACACACACACAGTCACAGAAGATTCTGACTGGACACACATTAAATATCCAAAAAGTCCAAGTGCACAAATACAGACTCAGTCGATAGCTGTGAGAACACGCCTGCATCTGAAAAATATAAATGAGGAAACACAGTCGGGGGATTTGAATCCATGGGGAGATTATATGTGTGTGTGTGTGTGTGTGTGTGTGTGTGTGTGTGTGTGTGTGTGTGTGTGTGTGTTGTGTGTGTGTGTGTGTGTGTGTGTGTCAATGGACATGTCACAGTCTGAGTCCTTGCAAGAATAACCACAACTAAATTTACCTGCAGCAAGCCAGGCATCACTGCAGTTCACTATATCTCATCAAACTTTGATGAAGCCTTAATGAGAGAGGCGAGAGAGCGAGAGAGAGAGAGAGAGAGAGAGAGAGAGGTATGAACATGTAAGGTCTGAGAGGTAGGCAAGTTTAAAAAAGGACATTTTAAAGCTATCACAAAAAGGCCAGAGGCAGAAGAGTGCAGATTTGTGTGTGTATGTGTGTGTGTGTGTGTTGTGTGTGTGTGTGTGTGTGTGTGTGCGCGTGTGTGTGTGTGTACACGCAAGAGACAGACAGGAGAGACCAACAAAAGAGAGAGAGAGAGGAGAAAGTCGCATTACATTTCTGGTGCAGTGAGGAGAAGCATGAATTATTCACATCACCTCCATTCTGGCCCTGCTTTAAAGCAGCAACGGAGAAACAGGAGACATAAAGTGTGTGTGTGTGTGTGTGTGTGTGTGTGTGTGTGTGTGTGTGTGTGTGTGTGTGTGTGTGTGTGTGTGTGTGTGTGTGTGTGTTTGAGAGTGGGTGAGGTTGGGTGGACAACAAAAACAAAAATAGAAGCAGTGAAAAGCTGTTTGGAGAGATATGGTTACCATGCATAATCAAGGTGATTACTCTCTCTCTCTCTCTCTCTCTCTCTCTCTCTCTCTCTCTGCTCCTCTCTCTCTCTCTCTTTCTCTCTCTCTCTCTCTCTCTCTCTCTCTCTCATGGTCTCTCTCATGTGGATGGAAGGGCCCTGTGACGCAAAAGCATGTGCATCTGACACGCATTGTTTGTAACCATGGTTACAGCCCCCTGCCCAAGCCCATATTAGTGAAAGCCTGCCTCTAAAAATAAAAGACGTCCGCCCGTCCTTCCATTTTCAACATCTGGCTGCTGATTCATTATCAATCCATCAAGTACTTTTTCCGCCCAGACTCCAGAACGGCTCAAGCTGTTTGAGGCAACATGATCTGCCGTTCTTCACTGCAGGCTCAGCCAAGGGGATGGGAACCCGCTAAGCGTCAGACGATTTTAGATGGCCAAGGCCCATTTGACAGAAAAACTTTGGGGGCAAATAGAAACAGACAAATCCATCAGGCCTCCATGGTAGTGCACATGACAGTATCTGGCAGCTGATGAAGTTAACCTGGAATAAGAGGATCAGTACCAGATCAGCTCTACTTCTTGCACATCACTCAGACTAGAAGTTTACTTGTATGTGGTGGTGGTAGCCTAGGGGTAGGACGTTGGCCAGAGGTTATGGGTTTGAAACGGGTTCTTCAGCTCTAGTACCATCTTAGCCCCTTGACAAGACTCTTCAGAGATACTTTTCTAGACATCCGTGTATGTCTAATCATGATAGCTGACTGTGTGACCTTTAAATTACTAGCTTCCTGCACTTACACACATTGGGCTACCTGCACCCAGGGAGCATCAGGTGCTTTACCCAAGGACACTTCAGCCATGGATGTGGGAGGGCAAACTAACTGTTCCCTCACTCCCCTCACTCACATTTGTCCTACCAGTCCTGGGGATCAAATTCCCAACCCTCCAGTTGCAATTACCCCTCTCTAACCATTACAGCTGCTTTGACTGTGTATGTGAGCTGTGCAGCATGAGTGTGGGAATCGTCATGAGGGACCTGTCTGTTTTTTAATGGTTATAGCTTTTCAGCATCCTTTAGTGTGCTTAAAAAAACCTAGCAGAATAAAGCCACAAGCGGATATAGAGCAAAATAAATGCTAAAAAAATGAAGCATTTTGTTGCTCTAGCATTGGTCTTTAAAAAGGACTTGTTTTTAAACAGTTTTCACTTAAATTGACTCCCTCGCCCCTCAATTAGGTCATCTAACAAACTTCACTGGAGCTGCTGAAGTAATGGAACAGTCCTTATTATTAGTGACTGTCCCCTGAACACTGCCTTACCAAAAGAGGGGAAATGCTGAGTTTATAATGGCCAGTTTAGAAATGGAGGCCCAGTAATTAAATAAACTGACATTTCCTGTGTTGAACTCACGTCCACCAAAATGCCCCACCCTCGCTGATAAACCACAGGCCTTGAGGACACTTTATGACTCCTTCACACCATTTCCATGAATCTAAGCGCTCGCTGGCCGAGCTTCTGCAAAGAAGAACGGACTAGTTTTGTGGGATTCTTGAGTTTCAGAAACAGCAGAACGCTCACTGGGATTTTTAATCCCTGCTGGAAAAAGTCACACAAGAGCAGAAAACTCTATCAGGAGCCAGCACACACAGCACCCCCACATGAGCGCAGGAAGCAGAAGAAAGAGTGAGAGAAAGCCAGGGGGAACGAGAGAGAGAAACAGAACAAAAGAAAAGTTAAAAAAAAAAGTTAAACTCCATAAACTCTAGTTAGTCAGCAGTCTCACAGAGCCTCTGCAGAACTTAGGAAACTTTTCACTTTTCTTGTGTGTGTGTGTGTGTGTGTGTGTGTGTGTGTGTGTGTGTGTGTGTGTGTGTGAATGTGTGTGTGTGTGTGTGTGTGTGTGTGTGTGTGTGTGTGTGTGTGTGTGTGTGTGTGTTAAACTCACCAGTCCACTATATTTACCTTCCCTCTCTCTGCATTTAGGGTCCCTGAACCTACTCTTGTCTTGTCTACTCTTGTCTCTGTTACCTCCGTTTCCAGCAAGAACCTCACATCACTGTTGTGAAACACTCTAAACACAGAGGAGAGCATGTTACAAAACACCCGAGGGACATAGGTCCAGAGGAAGAGGAAGAGGAAGAGGATGGCGTGGAAATAGAGAGGAAGGAAAGGTGGACAGACCCTGCTGGTTCTGTATGGGTTCACAGATCAAAGTTCACAAACGTGTGCACCTCCGCTTACGACACAGTCGCTGAGCTTAAATCTAAAGGGCCCCTGTCGTCCAAGAAGAGGAAGAGAAAAAACCTAATCCATCAGGCGTACAATGGGATGCTGAAGGTGTGTTTTATATCTATATCTATGCAAATGGATGCTTTACGAATAGCTCAAAATTCCTTAAAAATGGTTGTGAATTTGCTCCTTAAAGGTATAAAAAGCAGCTATAACACATAAAACAATGAGCTACTCGTATAAACATATACATTGGATAAATCTGAATATGCGGTCAAGCTGAAAGGTATATCGATTGATAAACATCGATTAATGGAGAAAAAAAAGTAAGACAAGCAACTTGGAAGGCCCCTTTGAAGGCCTTTTATTGGCCACTTTAACGAATGTGGGCTCAATATTTGGCAAGCAACAGGATACTGTTGCTTCTGTTATTTATGTTTAATTAATGTTTATTTACTCACTTAAAATGCAATAGGTTCTTGCATCATCTTTTTCCACCAAGCAACCACCGAAATCACTGATTTCCCACAGCTGCTATCACCATGGCAACCTTTACACAGCTGTCACTGATTACAAACCTTGGCAATTTTACACCTTTTCATGTTCAACGTAGCAAAAAAAATGACATGAAACCTTCCACTTCAAATATCTTTACCAAAAAAAATGAAGGCCTTTGATAAGCTAATACCTGCTGTGGTGTGAATTAAGTCATAAAAGAAACCACACAGTTCAGTGTGAGGTCAGTAATGGTGTGTTTGATTACATTTTCATTTATTTTCTCTCCAGTTGTTGAAGCAACACAGCATGCCAGCTAGTCGGTGGTTGTTTTCCTCACTATAGCAATGTCCCCAGGACAAAATGTTTCCAAAGGCTCGTCAAAACTTTAACCAGAACCTCCCACTCCAAAATTATATTCTGCGTGCGGCAATAGTATGTTGATAGGTGTGGTAGTTTAAGGGTGTTTGGTTGTGATGACTAGGCTGAAATCCTTTAGAACATGACTGTGGGTGCCAACAAGCAAAGACAAGCAGGAGCTGTCGTGAGAGAGTGATAAAGAAATATATTAAAGGGTGTGTGTGTGTGTGTGTGTGTGTGTGTGTGTGATTGGGGTGGTCTCCTTACTAAATAGCCAACGTCCCATCTACCAGTGTGAAGCTGTAACAGTGAGACATCAGTCCAAGTGGGTGAGACAGACACACTGCCTAAATCAGAGCCAACGGAGACAGAGCAGGAAGAGTAGTGTGTGGAGCTCCGGTTTTGGGGGAAAGAAGCTTTGAAGATCAAAAATGACTTTGCCTTTGATCAGTTTCTACTGAAACAATTCTCCAGTGGACACAAAGAATAGATCTCTAAATCATAATTCTAAACACACACACACCAACACACATGCAAGCTCTCCCATACATTCAAACTGCCACATCTTATGAAAGGGGGAAAAATTGGAACAAACTAAGCTTCTAAGCTTCCTCACACTCTTCTGGTTCAGTGTCCGTACAAGGATCTTAAAATTCGTCATTTTTATGTCTCAGACAGGATGGTTCTGTCAAGGCCTGCACCTCTGTCCACTAGTATCTAGCCTTAATGCTAACATTGTCTGGTTTTTAAGATTTCAGTTATAAATAATGATTGCGTGATCCTGAAGGTTGCTAAAAATCCGTTCCCAGTGTTCTCTTAACAGAGTGGTGTTGTGTTAGAGGGCAGCTGCTGAAGTACGTTGCTAACTGGACTTTTCTGGGACCGTTCCCCATAAAAATTTCAGGGGGCTTGGTTGCCACGGGCCGCCCTGCTCCATGTTCTTTTTCAATAACACGTTTCTTCCAAGAACTGGCAGCTCCCATGTTAAACCAATAGCTTATAAACTGATGGTTTCCAAGTGCAATCTGTCAAAACATGGCATGAAAGCTTCTACCATTTTTGTCAGCTCTCAAAAAGAAATGATGTCTTTTCTGACACCATGATAATGGACAAAGACCCAGAAAACCTTCACTATTGATTTAACCTGGGCTAACTGCTGATTATTGTTTTAAACTCTTTCTCAATTAAACCAATGATGGCAACTAGCCAGTTCATTCATTCATTCGTTCACTTTCATTGAGCTTATCAGGGACAGGGTCATAGGGTCAACTGGGCATCGGTGGCCTAGTGTTTAAGAACTAGGCCCCAGGATTGGAAAGTCATGGGTTTGAATCCTGGACCAGTAGGTTGCTCTGGGTTACCCTCGAGCAAGTACCGTACCAATCACTGCTCCCTGGGAGCTGGACATAGCTGCCCCTTGCTGCACGGTGCGTGTGGGTGTAATGCAGAGGATGTATTTTGATGTGTTTCAAGTGCGTCGTTTCACAACGACAAATAGTCACTTTCACTGCACTTTCACTTCATATAGGGTACATGTCTGTTATTTTATATGTGGAAAAAACTGACATAGTCAAAGCCTAAACACTGTTGTTTTAGCTGTTACAGGTCTTTTTAGTCACATTTGTTCATTTCATTTCCAAGTTTTTTGAGTTTAAAAAGCCTCGTTGGCACCAAACATGACTTGGCTGACATTTAGGATCAGGGTAGAATGGGGTAAATTTGATGTGTTGCCAGGATGTTGCCTGCAAAGTACACTGGTGACCTCAGGACGCAGCACCAATCTTGCTTCACAGCAGGAACAAAAGCTCACATGTCCAGGCCTACTCTCTGCCTGCAAAGCCAAAATATCTCAAAGCTGCTCAGGTGGTCTCTGTATTTAGAGCTTACATACTGTCTGTGCTGTGGCCGATATTTCCTGCTCTAATGCGGGGTGCAGTTTTGAGCACGAGCCTGCCAAACCATCTGCTCTGAGTCACAACCGAGGGATGTGTCACTACACATTGACTAGCCGTCCACGTCTGTCTCTCTGATCGTCTGCCTATCTTTACCTTTTACGAGCCCTATAACACTGATTCACTCCAGTAATCCTACTAATCGCTCTCACGCCAGCCAAGTTGGAGGGAGAAGGTGCAAAAAAAAACCTCTCAAAATATAAACAATGACGCTGTTTTATTATTTTCCTAATGCATCATTAGGCTGGTGTGGAATATATTAAAGATGCATTTAAACAGACATATTGTGATTACATTTCTTTATTTGGGATATGTAAACTGGTTCTCTAACTGGAACTGGAACAGAGCAAAAAAAACCTGAAAACCAGTGCTTTAAAGGATTCGTATAGTGTATAACTCACCCCCACCATGTTGAAGATATAAGGAGTATCTGACAGTGGTTTATAAATAAGGCATAATTAGAATTAGCCAATGAGGTCATATCTCATTTACATACCAGTATTAAAGGCACAGTCACAAATAAAAGCCTGTTAAACTACAAAGGAAAAGAAAGATGCCGTTTTTGTGGAGACTAGCAGGGAAATGTAAAATATATGTAGATTATGAGCTCTTCTAGGGTACAAAATAATTTACGCTTATGTCTGGGTTGATATAAACACCCATAGAAACATCCATGAATGGTCAATGCACAACATTTTATACGTTATCATTAAAGGCTCATTTGCATATCAAAAGCAGTATCATTGTACCAGTGGCACTATAATGATTCTATAGTATGCTGTGAAGACCTAAACAATAGTATATATGTATGATATGGAATCATACACACACATACCTGCAGGGTCCATGACCTCTTCGATGACAGGCGGCAGACGCAGTCCGCAGTCCATGGTTGTCGTGGTGACAGGCTTAGGGGGGTTGGAGGGGGATCAGAGACGTCCACACAGTAAGGCAGCACAGCAGGAGCAGAGACAGAGCCGAGAAAAAGACACACGAAAGGAACCTCAGGATCCACACACACACCGCTGCAGTGGACGCTTCATCCTATCACACACACACACACACACACACACACACACATACATATAAACACAGTTAGATCATGATCATTCCTCCATGTCTAAGCTGGATCTATTTAGAGATACAACCATCTGTCTATATGTTCACATGTTCATGTGTCTGTTTTCTCCTCTCTTCTTTCTCTCTATCTCTCTATCCTATCCCTCTTGCAAAACAATGGCAAAACAATGCACCACATCACTGACCACCACAAACAACACACACACACACACACACACACACACACACACTCATTCTCTTCCAAATAGCCTTGTCAGACGCACCTTTAATGAGATCAGACTGCTTCTCAGGGAGCTGACAGCTAATACTCCAACAGCTTGCTCCTCATTACCTCTATGCTGTTTTCCCCTGTATCCTTCTCTCCTCCCCTCTCTTTCTCTCTCTCTCTATTTCTCTCTCGCTCTCTCATTCCCTCCCTCCCTCCCTCCCTCCTCCTGCTCTATTGCTCCCTCTTCCTCTCCCTCTCTCTGCCTAATTCCTCTTCTCTTTGTGCTTTTAACCTCTTTAACCCAGTTTGTAGGATCCCTCCTACAGGATAACTGCAGGGAAATAAGGCTCAGTGATTCTCTGTGTACAGTCTATGAGTGAAACTGACCATTTTCATAACAAAACCTCACATCTGCACTTCGTAATGTTAACGTTAATGTTTTGTTGAAATGTTTTAGATCATTTAAATTCTATTGATTATGAAACCGTCACAGGGTATAAAGCTTAGCTAGAGGGAAATGTTATATTTCTGTTTTAATAATATGTTTCTGAATATACCCTAATCTACCATCCATCCATCCATTTTCTGCCGCTTGTCCCAAACGGGGTCGCGGGGGAGTGCTGGTGTCCAACCCAGCGCACACAGGGCGAGGACGGGGGACACACCCTGGACAGGTCCCCAGCACATCGCAGGGAACCCTAATCTACCAGAACATTGAAAACGCCTGTTTGTATTGTGTCGTGCTGCCAAAGTAGCGCTGACCTTCTGTAGTATGGACCCACAGTATCCATGTTCATGTAGTAGTATCTCACCCCAAGACATCTGGCTAGATTGTCCAGCATGTCCCACAAAAGCTTCATCATTTTGAGATATGGGAGATTGGACACTATCTACCAAAGTAGTAGATACTCTGAAGCTGAATCATGTCTAGGTAGGAGCTACATGTCAAAGTTACATTCACATGAATGCCAGGAACCAAAGACCTTTGATCCATGGTCTGGTGCTTCTCCTCACTTGTCCATTGTAGGCACTGTGAGTGGTCATTGTGACCAGGCTTTTCCAAAGCTATGCAGCCTAATAAACAGCAAGCTGTGATGCAATCTGTTCTGACATCTTTCTACCAAGTCTGCATTAACTAATCAACATTTGCTACAGTTGAACCTTTTGTTGCTTCAGGATAACCTTAACTCCACACAAGCATTGATGAGCCTTGGGCACCCCTGACCCTGTTGGTCTGTTAGTTGTGCTTCCAAGAACCACTTCTGCCAGGTACTAAACACTGAACACCAGGAACAAAACACAAGACCTGCTGTGTTGGAGATGCTGAGCCATCTAGTGAAAGTGACTATTTGTCGTTGTGAAACAGAGCACAGCACACAGTGAACCACAATAAAATACACCCTCTGCTTTTCACCCATACACACTGTGCACCAGGGGGCAGGTACTGAAAGTGCCGTGAATGAGACAGTACCTCCTCAAGTCCAATCTGATCAAACTCGAGGTGATGATGATGATGATGATGATGACAGTACCTTCCTCAAGAGTACCTCAGGGAAACCTTCTGGTCTGGGATTCGAACCGAACGACTTTCAATCCTGGGGCCCACCTTAAGCACTAAGCCACCACTGCCCCAATTTTATGCTTCCTCTGCATTTCACCCGTACACACATATGCAGCAGGGAGCAGGGGAGCGGCTATTTGAAGCCCGGGGAGCAGTGATGGGTACAGTAACTTGCTCAAGAGTTGGCCATACAGTCATTGAAGGCTTCGTTAATTGTGGAACAGTTGGTCACTCACATCTTTACAATTGCTGCCTAATATATTCCATTCCTTGACAGCTGCCGTTGTAATGAACTTATCAGTGTTATTCACTTCACCTGTCAGTGGTTTTGATATCAAGACTAAGAGTTGTGTTTGCATCAGTGAGCAGGTAGTATTTGGGTACTCAGTGAAAAACACCAAAATCTACTTCGAGGATGGGCAGAAACAGCTTTGGTTGTTTTCCTCTCAAAGATTAAAACCTGTTGAAGAGTTTCTGAGGTCTAACTGCAATAGCATTGGTCTAATAGTATTAGAAACCTGTTTTTTCTATTGTTTATTTTCCTTGAGCGATTTCTTACTTTGACTTGCGGTGTAATATCTTTCAGAATACACCTGCAGAAACGCGTGAGGCAGCTTAAGAGGTAAAATGTTCTAGTATTTCTAAAAACACATGGGCTGGATGGCTCCTGAGGGGTCGTACAATTCAGCCGACTCACCGACGCTCAAAAACAGGAACAAGGTTCACCTTCATCCATCAGTGGCATTTAATGAGGTTGCCAAGCAACCAAGATTCCTTAGATTGCAGTGTGAGAAAACAAAACAGAATCATGTCCCAGTCTTATATTTATATATCTCATTATTTCTGCTGACTAAGGAAGTGTGACTGCATCTGTTTAAAATTAAAAAGTAAGAGGTTATGAGAAAAACATTATTCTGTCCAGCCAAGTTAAAAATAAACGCACAGTGGGAGACCACCCGTTCATGTCCACAGAACAAAAGGATTTAAGTAAACATCTTCAAAATACTGTTCGCATCAGATCCACCTGATTCTCACATCCAAAAGATCCCACAGGTGTAAAAGTGTTTATTTCCAGCCCAGTCCAATATAAACAAATGACGAGTATGAACAATCTGAGATTTATCATTATAATATGTTAACGCAGGGGAAACCGATCCACAAAAGGCAGGTTTTCATCTCAGCCAAGTCAGACCTTAACTAACAAGTGTCTGGACACCAACATGTAAAACAAGAAAGAAAAGAAGCTGCTACACTGGGCCTTCACGGCTCCAAGAGAGCAATATCCCCAAGCTAGACCAATGAAATATTCTGGAAAACGTTTCTGAATGAACTAGGCAGCACAGCGGTGAAGTGGCTTCACCTCACAGAGAGAAGGTCCTCGGTTCTGTTCCCAGCTGGCAGGGCCTTGATGTTTTCTTTGAGGAGGATGCATGTTCTCCCCCTGCCTGGTGTCCTCAAGAATCTCTGGTTTTCTCCCACAGTCCAAAGACACGCATCATGGACTGGCCCCTAGGTGTGACTATGAGAGTGCAATGCACCCATGACATGTCCAGGGTGTTTCTCTACCTTTAGCCCTGTGAGCACAGACATCATCAACAGCTCCTTTGACTCAAAAATGCCAGTGACTACTAAAACAATCTGCAAAATGCAAAAAAAAAAAAAAAAAAAAAAAAAAAAAAAGAAATGCATAAGGTGAATGAAGGTTTCAGCTCAAAGCTGGAGCAAAGATAAGGACTCATTAAAAACCCAGATGGACATCACCACCTTGCTCTCACACATTCAAATCCAAGCACAGTCAAAGTGCTGTAGTGAGATAAACAACACTAATCTGCTTCCTGTTTCAAGCAGCTCTGACTGCAAAAACACGCCACCTTGTTTCCATCCATGTGCCCTGGACGGGACGGAAAAAAAAGGACAGTCAAGGGCAGTTCACAGCTGCACTGGTGCCGCCCCAGACACAGGCAGTGTAGTGGAAACACACTGACTGAGCTGAGCTCAGTTGGCAAAAGTAGAACATCTCAAAACCAGCAGGTGATGGTGGGAAAGAGAGGAACAAACCCATGTTAATGTAACAAAAAAGAGGAACAAATCGCTCTCTCAAATACCATGTCTGATACTTTACATAATAGGCTTTGGTAAAAATCCAAACTGCAAAAAGTATGAGTCATGCAAAAATTCTCTTTGCATTCAACACTTTGAATATATAATTTGTGTGTGTGTGTCAATAAAGCATGCACAAAATACTCAATATTTTAGTCACATTTACTAAATCTAACAAAGCGTAAAGGCGAGAGCACTTATAAAAGCCTGAAGGCACTTGAAGTGAATTAAGCTCTATGTGGAAACACCCTTTTTATTAGGTGGACCATTTTAGAATAAAGGGCTTGAAATGAGTCACGCTAGTCGTGCTCAGAAAAATCATTCTAATGCCATCAGGTCTACTTGCAGCAGACTGCAGACACAGCCGAAGGAGAAGCGAAAAAAAAAACATAGTGGCATTAACCTTTTATTATGAATGAAGAGAATATACTTCCAATAAAGAAAAATTCATATTATTAAACTTGGGTATATGAGTGAATAACGAATTTACAAAAAAAATCTAGTATGTGATACCCATCTCGTTAAGGTTTTTTTTTCCAAACATTCACTTAAACGATCCTTTGACAGAAGGAAATGAATAATCTCATCAGATCCACTTCAGACCACGGTCCTTACAGAAGTACTGCAGCGTGCTGCTCTTCTCCAGTCTGATCAGATAGTTCACTCCTGAAGGGATCTTTAGCACAGCTCACACTCAAGTGTACTTTAGAAGGACAGGCCATACAGTCATTGAAGGCTTCGTTAATTCGATGGTGGTGGAGGTGGAGGTGGAGGTGGTGGAAGGTGGAACATCATGCCTGGGTAAGGACCCGGGCCCCAGGGACCCATGCCCATGCGAGGAGGAGGCAGTCCAGGGTAGGGAGCAAAGTTGGGCCCCTGAAAGGGAGGATGGAATGGGTTTGGTGGAGGGAACACATGGTCTGGTCGAAAGTGGTTACCTTGGGGTTGAAATTGGGGGCTGCCTTGTGGCTGAAAGCGGGGGCTGCCCTGTAATGGAAAGCGGGGGTTGTCTTGTGCCTGAAAATGTGGATTGGCGTGGTAGTTGCTGTGGAAGCCACCGTGAGGATTGTTATATGTAGGGTGGTTGTGATGAGGGTGCCAGTTCTGGTTCTGTGGTTTTCTTCTGGGGGGCTTCCGAGGTCGACATGAAGGCTTTTCATCTTCTGATAAAAAAAAAAATTAAAAAATACATACGTTAGTGGCTTTCTCTCTAAAAGGATCACCAGACAAGAAAGAGAATATGTTGTCAGATGGGAACATGTGGGAAGTGACAGAAGAAGCTGGTAAAAATGAGGAACAGAATGTAATAATCAAGGGATTTGTTTGGTTGTGAGAAAGATGAGTGCTTGGTAGATTTATTAATTGTGTTTAGCAATAATGAGATAATGAGTAGTGTGTTCCCTGCAGCAGAATAAGTAATAATTTGATCTAGGCAACATTAGTAATATTTAATGCAGACTTCTTTTGAAGAGACACAGAGCAGTGTTTGGTAGATAGGCAGCAACGCTTTGCAGGGATAAAAGATAGAGCTATGTTTAGAAAAGATATCAAATGCTAGTTTTAGCAGATGTGTGAAAGTGTTAGTAATCGGTAAACAGCAGTGCTTGGTAGGCATATAACCAAGAAATGTAATAAAGAGCAGCTTATGTAAATGGCAGTATTTTCCTAATAGTGATTTAGAAAAAGTGTTTGGATGGGGCAAAGTATATGACAGCGCAAGGTACCGGTGTGGTAAATGGCAGCATTTATTCAATTAATTGAACTGCAGTGTTTTCCAAACAGTCAGATGTTTGGAAATGTTTGAAAATGGTTTGGTAAAGAGCCGTGTTTGGAAGAGGTGCAGCATAAAGTCAAGCCCGCTGCTGTGACTGACCCGATTCAGATTCTTCCCGTTTCTGCTGTTGCTTCTGCTGTCTTTTCTGCTCCTTCAGCTTCTGCTTAGCCAGCCTCTCCTCTTCATCATCACTGAAGTCTAGAGCCTGCAAAACCAGCAAGCCATTTTCAATTGAAAACCACTCCAGCAAACTTCACAAGAACACACAAATATTCCCAAACCATCAGAGAAAATAGGCCTGAAATGTCATAGTAGTAAGTCACTACTAATACAACTGCACAAGAACTGGACTGCAGTGGTGAAGCCAAACTGTTACCTCTGGAGGAGGCTCCTGATCATTTTTCCAAGATGCATCTGATCCTTTCATTCTGAAAGAAACATCAGACAACACGTTAAGTAACCAAAATACCATTATATAATCTGGGATCTAGTTTATTCCTGGTAATTTCTTGTGGCTTCTTTGGAGTGTAATCTGATTAAACTTTAATAACTTTTCGATTATCCTGTGATTAATATGCTAGTAACCAAGTTCCCTGTGATGCTTCTGCACCAAACACTAAAGCAGCGTTTTTGGACGTTTTGAAAACGCTGTTCATTCCCTTGAACCTGCAGCCCAAGTTTATTCGAACATCTGCTAAAAATGATCACTGATCAATGACGTTGCAGCAAGATGTTGAATAATGACATGGCTAAATAAAGTTAAATCAAACGGATGCTGCCAAGAAGCTCAACTAAACTATGCTGCTGAATTAAACTGGGCAGAAAAACATCTCCATGAGCACAACAGCAAGGGGAGGCATCTTAATTGGGGTATCTAGTGGTGGTGGTGGTGGTGGTGGTGGTGGTGGTGGGGGGGGGCGCCATTTCTGAGCCATTTTGTGGAGTTGTTCATTCTTGTTTATAACTTCAGTGTGCTCTTTATTTCTCCCAGAGCAATGAAATTGCACCATTTATAATTGCATTTGTTTCGCTCAATTAGAAAAGGGAGCTGTATTGCAAATAAAGTTTGAATCTGAACCTGTGTAGTTTGAAATGGGGGGGGGGGGGGTCTATCTAGAACAGGGGGGCCCTGCAGAGAAAGTTCTGGTCTAGTGGGACACTCGCAGAGGAGAATCCCACCTCCAGCAACACCACCAGCAACACCACCAGTAACACCACCAGTGGGTTCTTGAGCAAAACCCTCAACCCCAAGTTATTCCAGGGGGACTGTCCCTGTAGTTAGGAAATGTAAGTCTGGATAAGAGCATCTGCTAAATGCCGTAAATGTAAATGTTTAGTGCTATGAGGGGTTTTGGTTCTGGCTTGAAGAGGCACATGTATTTCCTCAGTAACATCTGCATCAAAACTCACTTGTTGAGCTCCTCCGTGAAGATGTAGTCAGTAAAATCTCTGATTTTTGGAGCGAAGAAAACGGACTCCCCTGTTTTGAGGTTCTTCTCTTCTATATCTTCTTTAGAGTTGAACCTCAAGACGTAGTAAGGCTGGCAAACTGGGCCAAAGACTTCAAATACCTGAGGACAAAAAGTGAGTCAGCTGCCCATAGAGCATGAAAAGAAAGTATTTTAGTCCTATCGCATAATGTCAAAAGAGAGACTGTCCATGAAAACCAAGAACGTGAAGACACACCTTGCCGATTGCTGTCCTGTCCTTGTTGAACAGGACACTGTCATCGTTTAAGGGCTGCAAGTCTTTTTTTGACTCGACAATGACTACAGAACAAAATTCAAATGTCAGCAAATGTATCATGCATCATAATCATCATTTTGAGGCATCTTCCTGACCAATAATTCATAAAACCACCATAACATCACCTAGCTGATCGATGATGCTCGAGATGACGCCGACGGGTTCGATCACTGTGTCCTCGGGAAGGCTGATCTTCAGGTTTTCCACCGATGGGAGGTCCTAAACACAAGCAATTGACCACATTACATAGTGCTAGTGGTGGGATCCCACCTGCGACCTCCTGATCAATAGGTCTGTAGGCAGGTACCCTACAACTAGACCACTGCCACCCCACATTACAGACTATAATTGACTGCTACAAGCTGCAGTTCAGGAGTTTAAGCATGAAATTGGAAATTCTTTTCATTCATCCTAATGTCAGTCCATCCCAAGCTGCACTGCATGACTAATAACAAATGGTATCCCTTCCCTAAGTGTTTACAGGGGTGTTAGGACAGTGAAAAACTAAAACATGCAGGGCGGGGCTTCAGGTGTAGGTATGAAACCATTTAATAATCAGGTAACAGGTTTAAAAAGGGAAAATTGCATTAAAGCATCCTCTAAAATAGAAGCAAAAATAAAAACAAATACGTTAAAGATGTGTCTTTCGTAGTTTTCTAAATCTTTGCCTGTAATCACCACAGTCCACTGCACCTTTTTTCCCCTCTCCATCGCTGGATATTTGCGGTCCAATTTATTTGCTGTTAATTTACCATCTCCATTATCTTTTGTGGAGTTCCTCTCTAATCCATTTTACACTCAAACAAAGAGAAATGTCTACGTTCACTCAAAAACCAAAAAACAAGCTTTCATTCCCCCTTTTTTAAGCAGAGGGAATTACTTTAAACTGAACATCCACTTGTTTAAATCTGCAGCCAGAAAGATTCCCTCACTTCAATAAGAAGCTCATCTTGAGTCTTCACTGGTCGTGGTCTCTTCCCAAGATATAGAGCCTCTTCTTGATCTTCCTCTTGGTCCAACTCATTCATCACTGAGCTAATGACACCAGAGGAAGAAGATGAGGAAGAGGAAGATGTGGACGATGACGAGTCAGAATCACTGAGGAAAAAAAGAAGTAAAAATGACATTACAATGAGAAACACATGAAAAGTTCAACAAAATTGTATTTAAAACATTTTTAGAAAACAGCAGCTACACAACCTTTAAAAGCTTTGTATTTTGAATGTTATTTGTATTCATGCACTGGGACGCACGATCTGGACAAGAATCCTAAACTGCAATATTTCAAAATGTCTTGATAAATCATTGTATTTAAGGGTTAAACAGTGGCCTATAATTTGACTTTTCTTGGATTATATGATACCTCCCTGGTCAGAGTAGGGGTGAGCAAAGTGGCATTTTATAATATATGGTATAATATAACCATATTATAATATACGGACCCCTGCTGCAGCGGGTTTCATGCAGAGGAAGCATTTTGTTCTTTTCGCGCTGTGCTGGGTCTCATAATGGCAAACCGTCACTTTCACTTTCACTTAATTGTAATGAATTGGATGACCACAGGCTAAAAGAGCAGCATCAGTGGTTGGTGTAATGTTACCTATCAGAGACGTCTTCTGAGCCGTCATCTCTATACTGCCTGCTCAACAGGGCCAACGATCCTACACCACACATGGGACTCACTTCTTCACCCACGGCCTTGTTCTGAGAGTTAGAGCAGAGTTCTTCCTCATCAGAGATTCTTGTGTCCATGGCTTCATTCAGCTGTGGGTTACCCTTTGCTGCTCCTGTGTCAGGAACACCATCATGGTTTTGGGGTGCACAGTTTTCTGAAGCGCTATTAGAACCGGGCATCTCTGGTTTCTCACTCTCGTCTATCGGACTGCGATTTGTGGGCTCTGCTGTGTTCTGATCAGGAACAGTGTCACGTGAGGCACTTTTTTCAGCAGTTCTGTTCATTTCTGGTTCATCTGGTTTCTCATGCTGATGCGGCAGTTCATCATCCACCAGATCATGCCTTTCAGACCGAGATTTCAGCCCGACCTGGTCCGACAAGCTCATGTCCATGGGCTCACTCTGTAAACCAGCCTCAGGGGTACCAGATTTAACGTCAAGGTTCTTCTCTGTTTCGGTGGTCTCCATAGGCTCACTAACCTGTTGAGCGAGCTCTGGTGTAAGCTGCACAGACAGAGGGTCATTGCTCAGCGGTGCACGTTTTTCTGCAACAAAGTTCTGTTCTTCTGGTTTCTCATGTTGTTCTGGCAGCTTTACGTCCATGTTCTCACTCAGCTGTGGGTCAGCCTCTCCTGTACCCTGATCAGATATATCAGCATTGCTCTCCAGAGCACCAAAGTTCGTGACTGATGATCTTTCAGGCTTCACAGGCTCTGAAACAGGAACATCTTGGTCCTGAGGTGTGAATTTATCTGCTGCACTGCTGCTTTCTAGTTTCTCTGGTTTCTCATCCTGATCCACTGGTACATCTGCTTCAGTCTGAGAATCCAATAAATAAACATCTAATCAATACAAGCAACTAATCAAGATCACAGTAAAACAATTAGAAAGACGATGTTACAGAAGGAACCTCTCAACTACTAACTGGCAGCAAAGGCTAAAAACTCATTCTCCGAAAAAAATGTGTTTTGTGCTAATTATTTATTATTAATAATAATAATATTATTATTAGCTACTGTACCGCACTGGATGTTAAGTTCTCGGCCTCTGTTTTCTCCATTTTCGCTGTTTTGAAGTGTCTGAGCTCCTGCAGAGCTGAAGCTGAAACCACGCTCGCCTCACATGTGGTACAAACATAGACACAACTTCCGGAAAATAAAAGTTCCCGTTCACAATAAAAGTCCCCAACTGTTAATAAATGAAATAAAACTGCTATTCGCAGTTACATCGGGTGTTTCTCAGTTATTTTAATAATATTTAAAATATCCTTATATATATATATATATATATATATATTTTTTTTTTTTTTTCTTTTTTTTTTTTTGGTGTGTGTGTGTGTGTGTGTGTGTGTGTGTGTGTTTCCTTTTACTGATTAGTTCGAAAAAAAAATATTTTAATATTGAGCCACTGCTCTCTAGAGGCGATGTGCAGATATAACTTCAAACAGACTCTAACTTGTCCAGGAGATGGCGCTGTTTCTTTACCACCAACTGACATTGAACGTTCAAAACCTTTATTTAAAACAAGACACCAGCTAAACATACATTGTATTTCTGAGATATAATTACCAATGCTGAAATGGCTGATCTAATCAAGCAATCCAATTCAATTCAATCCAATCCATTCACACCAGTTCAGCATCCAAGCAATTATTCTGCTCTGATTTCAAGCGTGTTAATATTGCGTGTCTTAACGTGTGGTTTTATTGTGACTAGGTGTCCCCATCTGTCTGTTCAGTGTCTTCACTGCTTCTTTGTGGATGTGGTGGCGGATGGGCAGAGGCCTTCGGGCTGGGCCCTCCTGAGCTGAGTTCCTTCTTGATACACACAGACCTGCTCCGGGCACCAGGCTCCTGAGGTCACTCTGAGGTCCAAACATGCTGGTCTGAAAGGCCATCCAGGGCTTGATTAAAGCTTTGTCCATCTTTGATTCCCGGGGTGTCGGTGGGGACGTCTGTGTGGGAAATTCAGTTCTCCAATTCTGTCCTCCTGCTGAGATGGTTCTTGATCTTGAAGATGCTGTGATAATCAAAGGCTTCTGAGCTCCTGGAGTATCTGATTTTAGGGCTCTGAGTAAAAACAGAAGAAAAACCAATAAAAAAACATCCACAAAATTTCTATATTACTCCAAATGCAACCAGTCAGCCAAGGCATGTCAGTGCAGCTTGCATCTATCAGTGTTTGGACTGAAACCACAGAGCTGGCTTTATCTCCTCACACTTTCCTCAGACTCTCTCAAAGGGACTTGTATTAGTGGTTCCTGACACTGTATGACAGGCTGTTATCTGTAAGAGTGGACACGGGTAATTCATTCGTATTCATTTGATTAAACGTTTGCTTTTCTTCAGGTGAATTGTGCTTGAATATAATTTTTATAACAGTGGTGTTTTGACAGTTCAGAGTAACAACGAGTGTGGAAGAAGAGAGTGCAGGCAGGTTGAAATGGGTGGAGAAGAATGGCTGGAGTGATTTGTGAGAGACGCGTACCAGCGAGAGTAAAAGGAATGGTTTACAGGACAGTTGGACAGGTTGGAGACAGTGGTGCTGATGAAAACACAGGAGGCAGAGCTGGAGGTGTCAAAGTTAGAGATGCTGAGGTTTTTGTTTGTGTGACGAGGATGGACAAGAATAGAAACAAGTATATTAGAGGGACAGCTCAGCTTGGATGTTTTGGAGACAAAGTTAGAGAAGCAAGGTTGTGCTGGTTTGCACATGTCCAGAGGAGAGACGAGGATTATATTGGGAGGAGGATGTTGGGGATGGAGCTGCCAGGAAAGAGGTGAAGAGGAAGACCAAAGAGGAGGTTTATGGATGTGGTGAGAGAGGACATGAAGGTTGAGGAGGAAGATGCAGAGGACAGGAAGAAATGGAGATGGTTGACCGGCTGTGGTGACCCCTAAACAGGAGCAGCCGAATAAGGAAGAACAGTGGTATTGTTAAAATTCTCTCACTGGAAGTCTCTGGGCAGCAGCTCTGTAGGGTTGAAGAGGTGACTCAGGTCAGCGGCTCTTTGCAGTAAACTCAGTGCTTCTCTTCTCTCTGACTTAAAGGAGCTTTGCATTAAAATTTCACCTGGAGGTGGAAGGAGGGCAGTTAAACAGAGTGAACAGTTTTCACAGGGTGAAAAGGCCTTCACCTTTATATGGTGATGAATAATTATCACAGTTATGGGCTTTGCGATAAGATCACAGGCTGCAAACACTCCTGTCTCTGAATTCCTGACCAATTTAACCTGACATTACTGTTAATTCTACTATAGTACTGTGCAAAAGTCTTGTAGATAAAGTAGTTCTATCATGCAGCAAAAAGGGGACACCAAACTAGTGCTCTTAACCCTGAGTGGTTGGTTGGACCTAATCCAAAAATACCAATCATCTAACAGAACAGTGCACTGTAGTCTAAAATGGAAGCATTGCACTGAAACTGTGCCTGTTTCACCCACCAAGTTTGTGCAGAGTCTTGCTGAGGTCTTGTAGCGTGGGCTTGGACAGGAAAGTGTTGATTCTCCAGCACTGAGTCATAGATTGTCTTACGTGGATGACATGATGGTACAGTTTTGCAGCTTTCCTGTGAGTCCAGCTTTAGTTGAAAGCAGAAAAAGGGAAAGGTGACCTCACAGTGCTCTACAAACAGCTGCACAACCATGTGATAGAAGATATTCTGTAGGAATGGATGCATTTATGCCGCGTCTGACACTATACTTGAGGAATTGTACTTTATTACTCAACTAGAGCATCATTTAAACATTTAGATTTTTTTATCCTTACATGTCGACTAGGCCATCAAAGTACTTGTCACAAATAAAAGGCATAAAATTTTATTTTTTCACCAACACTGATGATGGTTCCCTGACAAAATATAAAGAAAAGAGGGGTTGCTAAAGAACCTGACAAACTCATCTCTCACTCTTTGTCCGAGTAGGAGCTGTCGATCCAAATGTCGGCCAGATGTTCCTCCACTGCTGCAACGAGGGGATGCTCACTTCCATACCATCCCCTCCTATTGGCCAAAGCAGCCTGCAAACAGCGCTCAGCAGCACCCAGCTCACCAACACGCCACCTGAACATAAAGTCAAAATTATTACCTAAACACAAATCCAGCATCCAGCATTAAATGAAATCTTTATCCAATATCACGTGATGCTATCAATTTTCTTTAAACCATTTGAAAACACCAGCTTCCTCTTAAATCGTGTGAACATGTGCTGATGGCTGGGCCAGTAAAGCACATTATATAAATTGTCATAAAGTTAGTTTTGGAAATCAAGCGTTTTGAATTGGCCAGTGATTTAGACCAAAAAAGAAAGGAACTGCATTGATTGGAGTGTTGCGCATTATTGTAATATGAAGTAATGTATTTCCACTAGTGTATGTAGGCTCGGGAGGCGCCGGGTGCAGCCTGTATACTTTCTGTGTGGAGTCTGCATGTGTCTGAGCGGGTTTCCTCCCAGTCTAAAGACTTGCAGGTGGATTAGTGATGCTAAATTTCCCTCTAGGTGTGAGTGTGTGTGAGTGTGTATGTCTGTCTGCCCTGTGATGCCCAGGGTGTTTCCCTGATTTCAAAGCACTGGGATAGGCTTTAGAACCCCCCTGAGCCTAGTCAGGAAGAACAGTTCAGATAATGGATGGATAATGGATGCAGGTCTATTTCTGTACATTGGCACTCACTTGTGCAGGCCCTTCAATAAAGTGACATTAGCTTCAGCACATGGGTGAACAGACATAAGGCCAGTATTGCTGATTTCCTCCAGAATTTCTGGGAGTGAAAGCAGACAGCCCCCCTCCAGCTCCAGCTGATACAGAAAACACAGCAACTGGCCTAAAAGAGAACAGAAATATCAGTATTACACAATAATCTAGTTAAGCACGATATTCTACACCGAATGCAAATGCATGTTAATGTGCTTTAATGCGGACTGAAAGAGCCAGTCTTGATACCTTTGATCGTCCTGATGTTCTCTGCACTGGAAACTGTAAGAAGGTTCGCTGTCTCAAGCCCCTTATTGCAGTACACCTTTGCCTCCTCAAAGCACCGCGCATGGATGTAGAGCTTAGCCAGCATGTGCTGTTGTCTAAGCAACAATCTCCTGCTATCTCCATCCTGCTCACCTGCCTGGGAAGAAACATCAGGGAGAGAAATTTCTCCAATTGTTGGTAAATTTTGTAAAATGTAAATGTAGAGTAGTTTGGTATGAAATTCTCTGTTAGCCTTAGACAGAATATTATGCAAGCATGTGCATGTGCAAGTAATTATGTAAGTTTATAAATAATAAATTACTGTATAAGTAATAAGTAATCAATTATTAATATGCCAAGTGATAATAATATTCAGTAAAAAAAAATGAATCAACTGATCAAAGTGCTCAAAAGGTATAAATCCCAAGACAACAGCATTCAAGCATTCAGAACCTGTCCGTGCTGCTTCTTCACCCTGTAAATGCTTGGACAAGCTCTAGGACCCCAAGCCTGTTTGGGATAAGCCTTCTCAGATAATCGATGGACAGATCTGGAGAGAAATTGCAAGGAGGTGCACCTTCCCTGGAAAACCATCTCACCTCATTTTCTGCTGCTGTTCATGAGGCTCACCTGCTGAAGAGCTGTCTCTGCCTGTAACAGTAGGTTCTCTGCTTCGCTGGTCTTTCCCAAACAGAGAAGAATGTGAAAGGAGAAGAGAGCTAACTTTCCAAGAGTGCCAGGATCTGCCAGGCAAATAACAAGGAATGTTTCATCAGCAGTGACTCAGCGATTTCTTCATCTGTAACACAGTTGAACGTACCTGTAGTTTTATGTGTGTGTGTCTGGACTTCAGTAATGAACACGTCCTCTCTCGCAGGTGGAACATCAGAAGACAACACTGCAGTATCTAAAGAGATTTCAGAAGATTAAAAAGGTTTACAAGGCCTGAATCCAACTTTTTTCCTTGCATTTTTTTTCTAATATCCACATGTGATATTTGTGAGGTTCTTTGTGCCCCAAATTTAAGATGATAATTTCCCCACCTTTTTTTAGTATCTTTGATTTAAATAGATTGTTTAAATGTCTATATATGACTGATCTATGTGAATAAGCTCTGTTTCTGAATGTCTGCCTTGAGTTGTGCCTCATTCAAGCCTGTGTTGACTAGCAAATTGGGTTAGAGCAGCTCCAAAATAGCAGATCCCACAATGCAGTGGTAAATACCAACCTAAAGTGGTCCAATAAAGCACCACAACAGGTAGTGGACATGTTGATCCCTGTCTGCTCGTCTGTAATGAGCACAGAAGGTGGCCTTGTCTGATGAATCATGTTTTCTTTTACTCTACGTGTTGCATGTGAATCTCTCCAGTACTATAGCACGATGAGATGGGAAGAAGGTTAGCTGCAGGAGGCCGTGTGATGCTCTGGGCCATGATTTAATGGGGATCCTTGGGCCCTGATGTTAAAGTAGATGATATTGCAGACATTGATCCCCTTCATGTGAACAGCATTCCCTAATGGCAGTGACCTCTTCCTGCAGAATAGTGAACCCTGCCACACCAGAAGGAAATATTCAGGAACACACATCTATTGGGATGTGTCGGCAAAATACCCCTTTCCATGGAGGCCCCACCTTGCACCTTCCTGGAGACGTCATGTTGAGTCTAAGGGAGAACCTACACAGGTGGTTTAATTGCCCCAGCAGACCGGTGGTCTGTAGAACCGTTAAGAAGGATTAGCTCCACACACACTCGGCACAGTCATGCTGTCCGTCCTGTGTAAGGTGTGGCAGCGGTGACCTAGTGGTTAGGGACTAGGCCCCAGGATCAGAAGGTCACTGGTTCAAATCCCTGACCAGTAGGTTGCCCTGAGGTACCCTTGAGCAAGGTACCGTCCCAGCTGCCCACTTTTGCACTGTGTGGGTAAAATACAGTGGTTGAATTTCGTTGCGTCTCACTGTGCTGTGTTTCATTTTGACAGCAATAGTCACTTTCACTTATTAGAGATTTCAAAAAGCTATTTTTGAGAGCTATTTGATACGGTAACCTATATCAGTGTGCATGTACTTGATTGTAGCTGTCAAAGTCTCTTAGAAGTTATTCAACAACTCAGTCTGGTTCTAAATCAAGGGTTTGGGCACACAATGGTAATGTGAGATATGGCAAATAGCTCCTGTGTAAAACTAAACAAGCAGGAACTGGACATTAAACATGTTTTCATCATCTTCTTTTTGGGGTGAGAAGATGATGCAAATTTATGTTTGTACAGAGCTACTCCATGAAATTGCGCATGGCGATTGAAGTAAATGGAAATACTTTCATAAGTTGTTTTTTTTCGGTCAGTAAAGATACCGTTCAGTTCAAGCAGCCGCTGGAGTGAAGAGATGGGCTCGTATCCTCTCTTGCTCAGCAGGGTCCAATAATGAACAAGATCAAGCCTGAGCTGTGGATAATACCTCATGCTGCTGGACAGGAAAGCCATGGCTCTATGGAAAATTTGGAGATATATTATCTCAGTGTGCTGATAAACATCACTGCAATCTGGAACCCAGTAGCTCAAGCTTATCTGTCCTTCTTTATGCACCCTGTGTGTGACAGTGATAACACAGCCTTTTAAACCAGCTTCAGTTAAAGTGTCTTATTTATAGCTTTATTTGCCAAATCAAATACCATCTCAATTTAGAGGCTGTAGCGAGACAAGCATTAAGGTTAACTGTGTCTTATGAACAGGGACGTGGTTTTTGTCCAAAGAATTCCTTGAATGCTCTCTGTATTAAGTTAACTCTCTTTGGTCTTACTCTGGGTGGGTGAGGACACTGTGTAGCTGCTTGAAGGAGCTTGTTTGTACCAGGTGCCAGGGAAGCTCCTCCAGCTTCTGGAGCCAGCCATTAGGTTCCTCTGTGGGCCTCAGAAAGAATTCAGCTAGAATATGATGGAAGTAGCTTCGACCTTTCTGTTGTTCCACAACGCCTGAGTGCAGAAAACTAAAGCGCATTACAAAAAATACCACTGCGAAAAGAAGATCTGGGGAAAAGCTGTTCTCTCTGGATGAAAACATTCATGCACTGAATCACATCCCACTCTGACTCCACTGACTCATTTTCTTAGCCACTTGTCCTGAGTGTAAAATTACTGTGTAATTTTGTTCTGATAATTGAAAATGAATAATTTAATGGTCTGATCTGATAGGAAATTAAATAATTACATTTAAAAAGTGCACAGATCTGTTTTCGCAAACCTCAAAACTAGATTCAGTTACTTAAGGAAATGCTAGAATGCATCATAAAAACAACATTTATGTTCCATTGAATTTCAGTATGTTGGTAGTAACTTCTAATACACAGATGGGGCAGAAGGAACAGTTTACACTGCATTGAAGTATCAATGTTAAAAACAATACAGTAACCTGTGTGTGATTTGTACATCAGAGGCTCCTTACCCATTAACAGCAGCTCCATTGTCTGGCAAAGGGACTGATGGCTAAAGCACAGGAGCCCATTTGGTTTCTGCTGGACCCATGGCCCAAAGGCAGCTCGTAAAAGGGCCCACTCCAAAGCCTGGACCTTCAGAGGCCCAGAGTGACCCAAATCCTCCAACAGAGTCAGTAGTTCAGCCTCTTTCAGTCCAGATCGAGAGACATGGATAAGGCAAAGCGTGTCCCACACCCAGCCTCTCAGCTCCAGAGATGGAGAAAAGGAAGCTACGTGACAGAGAGTGGCAAGTCAAAGGTCAGCTCAGAACTGGCCATCATGTAATAAATACAGTTTTACAGTATCTATAGTATGTTAATAGCAAGAGATTTTCAGTGATTCTGTAATAGTGAATTTATTGGCGAATTATAACAATTAATAATAGATTTTTGGTAAAGCATCGCGCAAACTAAGGGTAATTTTAGTAGCAGTGGCCTAGTGGTAAGGGAGTTGGCCCCAGGGTCAGAGGGTCATGAGTTTGAATTCCAGACCAGTAGGTTGCCCTGAGATACCCTTGAGCAAGGTACCGTCCCATCACTGCTCCCCGGGTGCGTTCAATAGCTGCCTCCTGCTGCACGTGTGTGAATGTATGGGTTAAATGCAGAGGTAATTTCGTGCTGTGTACTCACAATGACAAGAATAGTCACTTTCACTAATCAGATGATCAACAGACCCAGACTGTAAAGCAAAGACAGAGGCAAACACCAGGCAGGAAGGTCAGATCAGAAGATGGGATGAAGAAGCTGAAAAAGGGCACTAGCTGATACGTTTCTGAAGTTTGAAAAGAGGTCGAATTGGTGGCCAAATAACTTCTAATATTTCTAAAAAGTCATACCTGGTCTATTTCTTTTTCTTTCTGTCTCCCTTGGTGTAGGTTCCTCAACAGGCCTACTGTAATCTTTCACCCAGCGATGAATGACCTTCACCCACAACTCTGACACTGAATCCACTGCTTGGTACTCTTCCATCAATTCATCCTCTTCCTCTTCCTCCCTCTGCATCCCACACGTCCGTAACTCACTGCCGAGAATCGTGAGAAAGACTGGAAGGCGACGCAGCTTTCTGTTCATGGTGCTCTGCTGGAGCGAGGAGGGGAGGTTTTTGAAGGGTAAAGCCAAGTGTTGGCGTAAGATGCTGTACTGGGTACAGGGGGAGGATATACCGGACCAGGTGAAGATCTGGACATCTGACCTACTGGTGAGGCTTTTGTAAGTGAGGTCTGTGTTGGTGGTGGTGACTATCAGCTTACAAAGTGATGGTAGAGCAACTGGCAACCATTTCATTTCTTTCACCTATAACAAGCAGGAGGAGCTCATTTAGTAAAATTATACAACAAAAAAGCAAATGAGGATCTTCTCTACTAATTAGTCAGACCCTTCCAGCCTTTTGAACTTCATAACTGCAGTCATCTTTATTTCTAGAGCACATTTAAAAGACAGTTAAGTGTTTTACAATACACTCTTATCCAGAGCGACTTCCAATTCCTGATTTCAGGGACAATCTCCCTGGAGCAACTTGGGGTTAAGGGTTTTGCTCAGGAACCCAGTGGTGGTAGTACCGGAGGTGGGATTCAAACCTGCAACCTCTTGATCCATAGGTAATAAAACTAGCAAATTATCAAAGTAAGGGGAGAAAACATGGTTGACTGACAGCAAGACAAACACACCAACACAGAACAGACAAGTCGAACACCTGGGAAGACAAATTAGTTTTTAAATCTGACTTAGAGATCTCTACCATGAAAGCCCGGTCACTTCAGTCAAGAGTGTGAATATCTAAAAACGTCATATGAGTGCATCATATAATAGTTTCAAAGTGTTTACAGAAACATTCAGTGTAGTTACAGGTAATAAACCGTAATAATTCATGATTAAAATAAGTCCATAAAAGTTAATGTGCAAGGTAATGTGCATCAAAGTTTAAACAGTATAAATGTACCTGAAATGCACAACATGGTCCTTCAGGTCCATATCTGCACATTAAATATAATCTAATAAAAGTGGAAAGATTTGTAACATAATATTTTAAAGAAGAGCAGTAAAATAGAAACCCTAACTAAAGATCCTGAAGGCCTCCCTGGGAGTCCCACACCAGTTACGCAAGCAGTACCACCACAATAACACCCTGTGCTTATTTTTCTGAGAATATACTCTTCCAGGAAAGATTAACACTGAAAACTGGTACATTGGTGTGAGGATTTGATTGCAGCCCTTAGTGCATTATTGTGGTCAGCTGATGTTCGACTAGTTCGGGTTCATAAACGCCATTCCAGATCATCCCAACAGAGTTCTGTCCTTCCAGAAAACACGGCTCCACTGCTCCACTGCCCAAGGACTCAAGATAAAACTAATATGATTCTGTAAAGATTACACAAGGTGTGTACATGCAACTGAAAAACCTGTCTCAGCGATCAGACCGTCTTAAAACAGATGGAATTACATCTCATGCATTAAGTTTAAGAGATTAAAAAATATTGTATGCACTTTTACTTTATTCCATTTTTATACACAGTAAACAAAATGCTAATTAAGAAGAGGTTAGTTGGAGAGACAGCTCAGGTTGGAAGATTTAAAGATGGACATGTGCAGAGGAGAGACGAGTATATCAGAAGAAGGATGTCGAGGACGAAGCTGCCAGACAAGAGGAGAAGAGAAAGGACAAAGAGGGAGGTTTCTGGATGTGGTGAGAGAGGACATGCAAGCAGCTGGTGTGAAAGAGGAAGATGCAGAGTACTGGAGGAAATGGAGAAATGTAGCATCATCTAACTGAAGCAGCTGAGAGAAAAGAAGAAGAAACAAAATGCTGTTATAAAGCAGTGTAACTACTCTACTAAACTGCACTGTCACTGGAGACCAGTTTAAAACATCTAAAACTCTCTGTGATTCTATGATTTAACTGTTTGACATAAACAAATCATGCTTATCATATGGAGCAGGTTACATATCTGCTAACGCTCTTTAATTATGTAGAGCAAATATTGTCTGACGAATAACGATGCATCAGAAGCTGAGATGAGAAAAGTGCTACCTCCTGCAGTGAAAGACCCAGAGTGTCTGTCAGAAGGTCCAGCCCATCTAGCAGAAGAACACAAGGCCCAAGTTGAGCTGCAGCAGTAAGAGCCTGTACCTCTGCAAGTAGAGGTCTAGGTTCAACATAGTCCTCCAAACCTTCTGACCACTCTGGCAGGTCACCTGCATACACAAAATTAATCTCCTTCATAATTTTTACTTCTTCAGGGCTGTTAAAAGTTTACCCATGAATATAAAATGGGCACTTCTGGTCCAGTGAGAAAAAATAAATCCCCCCCATGATTTTGTTCCAGCTAGTTCTGTTGTTTGTTGAAAACAAAGGTATATAGGTAGTTGGAAGGAAGTCACCAGGGTGACTAGGGACTAGGCCACATGATCAGAAGGCATGTATATGAGTGCAGAACCAGCAGGATATCATGAGGTACCTTTGAGCACCGTCCCCCAGCACTCCCCACTGGGTGCTGGATGTCTGAAAGTGAAAGTGAAAGTGAAAACCCTAGTCATTGTGAAACGCAGGACACCACAATACAACGAAATTCAACCTTTGCGTTTCACCCATACACACGTGCAGCAGGGGGCAGCTATTGAAAGTGCACAGGGAGCAGTGACGGGGACGGTACCTTGCTCAAGGGTACCTCGGGGCAACTTAGTGGTGAGGGAATCAAACCCACAATCTTCCGATCCAGGGCTCCCTAACCACTAGGCCACCGCTGCCCCTATAGCTGCCCACTGCTCCACTAAGGTGGATGGGCTAAAGGAAGCATTTGGTTTGGTGAACTGGAGTGTTGAGGTGAGTTCACAATGACAAATAGACACTTTAACAAATTTTTTTAGTTTCTGGATCCTTACAACCCACCTCTGGTTACAAGCCCTACAATTGCCAAACACCTATCTTTTAATCCAAGTGAGGAATAGAAATACAGTGTAAAACAAAGTTCCTGCAAAGGACAACCAAACCAACTTGAGCTACTGTACATCAGCCAATAATCTTCTTACCATAGAACACTTTTCGAAGTTCACCAGTGCATTGCCTTAGCACTGACCGAATGTCTTTGCTGGATATGCTGGTCCCACAAAAGAATGAGATGACTGAAAGTCTGGGATTTTGCTTCCGGAATATCTTGAGCCACCAAGCAGCCAGAGATGACTTTCCACAGCCCCTCTCTCCACTGAGCAACATTATGGACTTTTCTGGTTCTCTTTGATCCACACTGCTAAAAATGGGGAGAAATGGAATTCCAACAACATTCCTCCAGAGTTAAATGGCTGAGATAAACTAAAGTCTGTCAGAGTGGTTTGACATGAAATTCTCTTCCAGAACTTCCATTCTTTACAGTGGTGGAAACCAAACATCTGAAAAGTTAAAAGCTTCTTAAAGCTGCTTCACAGAAACAGGTCTTTTTAGTCTAGACTAAATTGTAAAGTGTATTTTTTAAAAGGTAAAAATGGAGCAATGCAATAGTTAAGATACTATTATCTGTGTAGATATTATTACATTATGACCCCTGGTTCTGAAAGAAACATTCACCAATTTTCTTTATAATATACCATTATACATCAAATCACTCTGGATGACTTTTATTCGCTTTCATGTCAGAGATAAAAAGTTCTCTCACTTAAATAGCTGAACCTCTGAGTGTCCTGAACAAGATCTGAACTTTGCCTTGTGAGTTACAGGAAACACAAACTTGTCCAGCAGTTCCAGCACCTCTGTGGTTTGCGTTGAGGGTACAAACACATGACACAGTGCTTGAATATGACTTTCATGATACAAAACCTCCACAGAATCCGGATGACCTGCAGAAAATAAACAGTTTTTGCATCATCTAAACAGCCTTTTGTTTGTACAAAAAGTCTGAGATGAAAAGATCAATATTTGCTGACATGTTAAGCAGCGTTGATCATACGTTACAGTTAAAAAGTCCAGACCTGAGATCGAGTGCTGTGCTGGAACTTGGTGAAACTGGTCGATGATGCCCTTCCAGTCTTTTCTCACCAGCTCTTCAAGTTCCTGCAGGTTTCGGAAGAACCTGTATTGCAATGCATTCATAAGGAAAGGCAGCATTATTGCTTCAAATAAATCCAACTAGCGTTTTTAGTTAGTAACTATGTAACTATGTATTAACTATTTGCATTGTCAGGTGATTATAGTGCTCTACAAACAGGCCTAGGAACACATACAGTCCCCAGAAGCAATGCAACCATCCCAAGTAACTACTGTAGCCCCATGTCAGGGGTGTCAAGGTTATAATGTTTAATGTTTATTTTGCATGGTTTATATATGGACAAAGCCTGATCTAGCAACAGGGGTTATGTTCCTGTTATATGTCCATTCATGAACAGTTGAGCTGATCATTACCCTCTAAAAAAGCATTTCAGATTCACACAAATAAAAACCTGTGCTTGGAGCTTTTAAGTAATTTTCATTTTAAATTAGATTCTGGCAAAACCATGGGCTGTTACTTATTAAAAATACATTTCAAATGTTAAGAGGGAATTCAATGCTGTTTTCACATTTATTGCTGCATGATCCAATAATTTGAACAATTTATTCAGTGTGGTTTGATGTGACACTGTTTATTGTAGAGACACTTAACAGCTCTAAATGGTGGTGAATGGAACCAGGAGTCCTGATATCTACAACAATTGATGTACCAAAACTCCTATAGAACCTTCTGAGTTTTTAAATGCAATGTTGCTGGTGTTAAAACATAGGTCACCATGAAAAATAAATCTATTCCAGTACGTTCTCTTTAATTCAGACCTGACAGGGAGGCAGGTGTTTATGATCCAGCTCTTCAGCTTCCACAGTCGCTGCTTCTGCCTGGACAACAACGTGTCTTCATCATCATCTTCCTCCTCATTTCTCTGAGAAGTGTAGTCTTTAAAGTAGAAGAAACAGTTCATGGTTTTGCACATGAAGACAGCCTGCGTGATCTGCAGTTCAACCAAGCTACACGTCCTGTGCTTTTCTCCCATAACCCATGGATAGCCGCCTTTCACAGCTCCATGCAGATTTTTCTCCAACTCAGAAGGTTCTTTTTCTGTTGGGCCCAGTAGATTGGAAATGTCATCTTGCAGAAAGCAGCCATAGTGTTGCCCAAGGAGGCAGAGGAATGAAGTTGAAGAGCTTATGAGATCCAAGCTGATCTTAAGCTGCTGGTGAAAGCGAGAGGAGCATGCTTGGTGTGGCTGGAGGTTTGGACCTCTAAGATCATCATTATCAACACTGTGTGTCCAATGGATGTCTACAGGCATGAAGCAGGTACCTCTGGCCTGACAAAGTGAATCCAGATGGGGAAAAACATTGGCTCTCAGGTAGGCAAGTTCCTGCTGAAGGTCACCAGAAACATAACAGAGGTACGGCTGCAGTGGAGACACCAAGCGTGAGGCAGAATAGCATCCTGGAGTCAAGTATTTACCCAATTGGAGATCCTGTCTTTCCATCCCTGAAAAATGATGGGATTGGATTCAGGCCTCTGTAGGTATACAAAGTGAAATTGTACTATTTATATATAGACCTACTCCAGGTACTGAAAATTCCTACTCCCTGTATAGTATAGTAAGTATATAAAGTATAGTAATGTAGTAAAATATATCATATTTATAAAATAGTAAACACAACACATATCATATTTTATTTTAGTATAAATATATAATCTACATTTCTATGTTAATAAATAGTATGTGCTATATTCTATATTATTATATACGAACACATATTACTAGACACCCCATAAAAACAGCCAACCTGTACAGATCCTCAAGGAGGTTCATAGCAACGGCAGGTCGTTAGGGTAAACGCACTGCTATCTTCCGCAGACACCATGAGAAACGAAGCTGATCTGAGATCGGCTCCTTGAGTGCGCCTCATCTTTGGAGAAACTAATGCAATCTGGCTCCAGATCAGCGTAGAAGCGACGCCTTGCATTGAACCAATCGAGGGCAGCCACGATTTGGCCATGTGAAATCGGACATGTAAGGCGGCGATTGGTCGCAGCCGGCTGCAACTTGTGCTCTGATTGGTCGCGTGTTGTGCGTGGGGAGCTGCGATTGGTCGGCCGCGGCTGCCCGCCCCCTCCGAGCCGAGACGGTGATAAAGCCGTCAGGTCCTTTTTCCAGCCTTGGAGATTGAGGTCTTCGCCGGGTGTGCAGTGTGGAAAACCCTGGTTTTTAGTGTCTTCTGTGAGTTTTAGTCCTCAGGATGAAGCGGTTATGGCTGCTGGGGCTCGTCTGCGCCCTGCTGGTGTTCAGTAAGTGTGATTTTTATTAATGGCCCGGTATTTTTTTTAGCAGCAGTTTGTTACAGGCTCTCAGGTCAGTCTCAGATTCAGATGGAGTCACCACGTACCTTCTATAAATAAGGATCATGGGACAGACTTTAATAGTCAGATAAACTCTGTTTTGGGTGTTAATTTGATCTCTGCAGCTTGGGGAAGTGAGCAGAGCAGCCCAGCAGCATGTGCTTCTAGAAGTTTCCTCAGAAGGTCTGGAGGGCCCTCAGAGTCCAGGCTGCTGGACAGTTATAAAAAAAATAAAAATATAAACTTTCTGCAGCCTTTAATAGAGGGGTTAGCCAGTGAACCCTCCTGAAATCCTCCCTATGCAGCCTGATTACTCTTTCAAACGACATGCAAGAGTACTCCTGAGCCTCTTCACAGAAAAGTTCATCTTTATAACCAATTAAAGTCTCAGATTTGGTTTTAATGTTGCAAATTTTTCTGTTTACTGTTTATTTTTCTGTTTACTGGAACAAATAATCAATATTACATACGGATACGTTTTACCAGGCTCTGGAATTGGGCTCTTTTGTTTATGGCCAAAATAATCAGATTATTTCCCATGATCACTCTGTTACTTCTTGATGAACTTGTCTATTTAACTGTTCAAATTTATTTTTCTTTAAACTTGACATTGAAACATTGAGGAAAAACTCAATGTATGGATTTGTATTAATAGTATGTTTAGAAAATGACTATGTAGATTATTAATGTTTGACTGTAAATGATTGATCAGGCTCTGGATTAGGGCTGTTTGATTATCAGTAATCATCTGATAATCATGATGATCATTGTGGTCAATATAAAGATCGTTGTTATTTAGCATGATGCTATGATTTGAGCTTGAATATTTAAAAGCCTTTATTTTCCTTGAACTTTCAAAACTGAAAAACCTGAATTTGTGTGAATAATAAGTTTGTGAGATTGTTGCCATCGTTCCATGTGGTCCTTCTCGTTGTCAGTGATTTGGTTTCAATGCAGATTCTTATTTATTTTTTTTTTGTATCAAAATGTAAATTTGATTCCTTGAACAGCCCTCTTGGGCCTTTTCAAAACCAGCCTGGAGACACCTTCAAGTGTTCATCGATGTCCATCAGTCAGATTTCTCCAAGAAGCCTTGGATCCAGTCAGGGATCATGCTTTCCGTATGAAAGTAGACTGAGTCATGCCCAAACATTTAAGAACTTGATTATCCTCTCATGCTTGTGCTTTAGCCTTGAGCATTTGATCATTTCTCTCTGGTACCTCGGGTATTAACCACTGACCAGCACTGATCATAACATTGACTGGATCATTTGATTTGATTTAATGCTTCACTTCCTGTTCCTTTCGCAGCATCCGTGAAGGCAGACGAAGATGTTGATGTTGACGGCACAGTTGAGGAAGACCTGGGCAGGAGCAGAGAAGCGTCACGGACAGATGATGAAGTTGTTAAGAGGTTTGTAGTTTTTGTAATTTGATGGGTAAAACTACTCTACTTGGGACAGTTTTTTCCCCTTAAGGATTTGTGTAGCACAGGTGTAAGTCCTGTAAACTAGAGGATCAATTTGAAGTGTCTTGCAGTATGAACTCATTAAGGCTTGTTCCTTTGTGACTTGGTCTTCATGTGTAGATCCAACATGCATCAAATGCAAACACGGGGTTCATATTTGTGCTTTCATGATTCAACTCTTTCTACAGGGAGGAGGAGGCCATCCAACTAGATGGCCTGAATGCAGCACAAATTAAAGAAATTCGTGAAAAGTCTGAAAAACATGCCTTCCAGGCAGAAGTGAACAGAATGATGAAGCTGATCATCAACTCTCTGTATAAGAACAAGGAGGTGAGGTGAAATTACATCAGCACTCTTCTTTATCCATCAGCCAAGACTAGAAGTGTAGCGGTAAGGAAGTTTGTCTTACTTTATCGTTTGTGTCCCTTCTCTTAAGATTTTCTTGAGGGAGTTGATCTCCAATGCTTCCGATGCCCTGGATAAGATCCGTCTGCTGTCTCTGACCAATGATGATGCCCTATCTGCAAATGAAGAGTTGACCATTAAGATCAAGGTTTGTCATGCTTGTTTAAAACTAGGGGACCCAGAATGCATATTTGTTAACTCCTAGTGCTAGAGTCAAGTACTGAAACCTGAAAATACAAGCGACTGGAATCTGACGTTGCATTTGCAATGCAAAGATCATCAAACATCTGTGGGCAAGGTTTGGATTTTCATTTCCTTAAATTAGATGGCCTGTTCTGTGTTTGTTGCACTGAGCTTTTGAACTGGAATGCCTTGACCAAAATAGCGAATATCTGGAATTCTTTTTCTGGGGTCATTTTTTTAGTTCAATTAAGAATCTTCTGATGCAGTGACATAAAATCAAGTGCAAATTACTAGCTGAACACATGTTTGCTACGTGAAATCATCTACTAGTAATTCGTGCAAGCAACCAAACCAAACCGTGCTTTATTCTTTTCCAGGCGGACAAAGAAAAGAACATGCTTCATGTCACCGACACTGGCATTGGCATGACCAAAGAGGAGCTGGTAAAAAATCTGGGAACCATTGCCAAGTCAGGCACCAGTGAGTTCCTCAACAAGATGACAGAGATGCAATCAGAGGGCCAGTCCACTTCTGAGCTGATTGGTCAGTTTGGTGTTGGCTTCTACTCTGCGTTCCTGGTTGCTGACAAGGTCATTGTGACATCCAAGCATAACAATGGTACACAGCACATCTGGGAGTCTGACTCGAATGAGTTTTCGGTTATCGAGGACCCTCGTGGCAACACTCTGGGCAGAGGAACCACCATTACGTAAGTTTAGAAATCAAAAGTGATGAGCTTATTTATATTATTTCACCCAATTAAGTTTGAAACTAAAGCCATTGTTGTGCTATGTTCTTAGGCTGGTCTTGAAAGAAGAAGCATCTGACTATCTTGAATTGGAGACTATCAAGAACCTTGTGAGGAAGTATTCGCAGTTCATCAACTTCCCCATCTATGTGTGGAGCAGCAAGGTCAGACATGCCAAAGTGATGGAAAATTAAATTTTGGTAATGTTGTCTTCCATAAGCTCACAGCTCTTTCCTTGATCAGACTGAAACGGTTGAGGAGCCCATAGATGAAGAGGAGGCTGACCCAGAAGCAGAGAAGGACACTACTGAGGAAGAAGCAGAGGTGGAGGAGGAGGAGGAAGAGAAGGACAAACCCAAGACCAAGAAGGTAAAAAGCAGTTGCATAAGGGGGGTATCAGTGCTAGAAGTCCACACTTGTTAAGCCTGGTGTAATTGGACTTTAATTCACTTTTCTTGTTTTTAGGTGGAGAAAACTGTGTGGGACTGGGAGTTGATGAATGACATCAAGCCCATCTGGCAGAGGCCTGCTAAAGAGGTGGAGGAGGATGAGTACAAAGCATTTTACAAGACCTTTTCAAGGGTGAGTCTCTTATGATGACCATTCAACATGGCAGACGGGTTAAACAGATCTTATCAATGTGTTAATTGATAATCTAACAGATACTAAATTTCCTCCTATAGGACAGTGACGATCCCCTGAGTCATATCCATTTCACTGCAGAGGGTGAGGTCACCTTCAAGTCTATCCTCTTCGTCCCTGCCGCAGCTCCCAGAGGCCTTTTTGATGAGTATGGATCCAAGAAAAACGACTTCATCAAGGTACCCTTTCTATTAGGGGCAGCTTTTCATGGTTTGTGGGGGCTTAAAGACTGAATCCCCTTTGATCATCTTCAAACCTTCTTCCTTTGCAGCTGTTTGTACGTAGAGTCTTCATCACAGATGACTTCCATGATATGATGCCCAAATATCTGAACTTCATCAAGGGTGTGGTGAGTGCCATAGACTGCCTTAGTTCGTAGCATTTAAAGGTGCTCAAACCTGTTGACCTTTTTAAAGCTGAGCTAAATATTTGCCCTCTGCCCCAGGTGGACTCAGATGACCTCCCCCTGAATGTGTCCAGAGAGACTTTGCAGCAACACAAGTTGCTAAAGGTGAGGCCTCATGACTTGCTCCCACACATCCATTGATACAGATTTCCTCCTGAGACAGCTGTGCTGTAAACTTTCCATGTTCCCTTGGTCAGGTCATCCGCAAGAAGCTGGTGCGCAAGACGCTAGACATGATAAAGAAGATTGCAGGGGAGCAGTACGACGACAAGTTCTGGAAGGAGTTCGGCACCAACATTAAGCTGGGTGTGATTGAGGACCACTCCAACAGGACCCGACTGGCTAAGCTGCTGCGCTTCCAGACCTCCCACAGTGAATCTGGACTGGCTAGCCTGGAGCAATATGTGGAGAGGATGAAGGAGAAGCAGGACAAGATCTACTTCATGGCTGGAACCAGCAGAAAGGAGGTGAGATGACTAATTGTGCAAGTTTGCTAGCATTGTTTGGTCTATGAAAATGAGTCTCAACCGTGCAAGTTCTCTGCTATATCCCCTTTTCTTTGCACACGTCAAGAAACTCTTTGATGTTTGATCTAGGCTGAGTCCTCTCCTTTTGTGGAGAAGTTGCTGAAAAAGGGTTATGAGGTCATCTATCTGACTGAACCGGTGGATGAGTACTGCATCCAAGCCCTGCCTGAGTTCGATGGCAAGCGCTTCCAGAATGTGGCCAAGGAGGGTGTGAAGTTTGAGGAGAGTGAAAAGGCCAAAGAGAAGAGAGAAGCTCTGGAGAAGGAGTTTGAACCCCTCACTACCTGGATGAAGGAAAATGCCCTAAAAGACAAGGTACTGCCCATAACCTTGAGTTGGAAGAGGATGACTTACTAAATAACTACTTTGAAAATGTTTCTGTATTCTAGGGTTTGAGAGGAGGGGGGTGTGTTTGTTAAATCGAAGAGGTCTGATTGACATGCTGTCTTTGCTGATGTATAGATTGAGAAGGCGGTGCTGTCCCAGAGGCTAACAAACTCCCCTTGCGCACTGGTGGCCAGCCAGTATGGTTGGTCTGGAAACATGGAGAGGATCATGAAGGCTCAAGCCTATCAGACAGGAAAAGACATTTCCACAAAGTAAGTATTCTGGTCACTTGAATGTAAAAAGGCCTGGGTCAGATCAAGATGATTTAGCAATCTTTATTTAAAATTTAAAAACTTGCAACAGGAAGTCATTTCAATATTTTTGACTTGTTTTTTAGTTACTACGCAAGTCAAAAGAAAACTCTGGAGATCAACCCAAAGCATCCCCTCATTAAAGAAATGCTGAAGAGAGTCACGGTGAGTACAACCGCGTCCTGTAATGCATACAATGAATCTGCTCTGAACCGTTGAGGTTGTTCTGATTCACACAGTCTTTTACAGGATAATGCAGAAGACCAGACTGCTTCAGATCTGGCAGTGGTCTTATTTGAGACAGCCACTCTGCGCTCTGGCTACCAGTTGGCTGACACCAAGGCCTATGGAGACAGGATAGAGCGCATGCTCAGACTTAGCATGAACATAGACCTCAGTGAACAGGTGGGTACCCGAGTGTAGTAGAATGGGCATCTTAGAATTCAGTGTGCTTAAACCTCATCTGACTTAAAATGATCATGTCCCTTCTTGCGTAGGTTGAGGAGGAGCCTGAGGAAGAGGCAGAAGAGCCAGCAGAGGAAGAGGATGCTGAGGATGAAGAGGTTCAAGCAGATGAGGAGACAGAAGAAAAGGTATATTTTACTATTAGCTAAACAATAAGAATGCTCACTGTACTACTATTACTATGGTCGGGGGATTTTAATAGGTTAATAACTCGAGTAGCCTCAACTGAGGTTGATCTGCAGAATCAGTTTGCTGTGAATGTTTGACCAAGTGTGTCTTTGTGTTTTTAGGAAGCCACAGATAAGGATGAACTGTAAAGAACCTGCAAGCGGGAGAAGGGCGATGGGCTTGAACTTGGAGGCAGGGTGAAGACGCAGCAGTGGCCTGTTCTCTTTCTCTGCAGGGGTGGGCTTTAGATGGGGATGTGACTGGGATCAGGGTTGGGTTTTTGTTTTTTTTTTTTTTCTTTTTATAAGGAGCTGCTTTTGTGTTTTGAATTTCTTTTTTTTTTTTTTTTTTTTTTTTTTAAAGAACATTCCTCATGACTGTAAATTTGTTAATATTTAACTGACCCGGTTATGGAGTGCTGTTCTGTCACGTGAACCATTAAATGTTTCCAGAAAGGTACTTCCTGTGTTGTTGCTGTTTTAATGTGCCTCCATCTTGAAGAATCAGGAACAAAGATGTGAAGAAAAGGCTGGATGGAGGCAGAACGTATCACAGATTGAAGGATTTAGAATTTTTAACCTCACTTGCACAACACAAAATGATTCTGAAGATGCGGTCTGCTAAAAGACTTTGTTTTCTGATTGTTCTGAGGAGGATTTGTTTTTTTTTTATATATATGTTTAATCCAGTTATGATGGAAAGATTTGTGCAGGCTTTTACTACTTTTTTTTTTTTTTGTTATTTTGACTGGCAAATACCCTTTGTCTGACATCACTGCCTCTTCCTGTTGCCACCACTGAAGGTGGAAGACCCTGAGCAGATCATTTGAGGGACACCCTCAAACACACCTGCATCTCTAATACATCGGATCACTTGGGTTAATTATGTGTTTTCATGGCAATCACTGTTATCACAATTATCTGCTGAACATTGGTACCATGGAGGAACCAGGTCAACACACCAGTACTTTCTAAAAAGAAGTCTTTCTTCAGTGTTTAGCACCAAGAGGTGTTGATGAAGGTGAAAACAAAGGACAGGAAAGCATAAACACTCCTGAAGCAGTGGGTGTTCTACCTGCTCCTGAGAGGTAGTTGTGGGTGAGATGTCCAAAGTGACTTCAGCTGTGTATCTGAGACTCATTTCTCCTGCTGGTCCTGGGGATTGAACCCAGTGACCTTCCAGGCCCTCTTCTCCAAGCATAAGGGCACAGCTACCCCGCATGTAGTGTTTCAGGGATTTAAAACGACAAGCATGAAAGCTTCGCTGATTAAACCCACTTCACCAAGGTGGTGCTAGAGACCAGTTGCCTGAAGAATTTAGAAGAGACGCACAGCGAAGACAGGTCATGTTTTTATATCATCGTAACCAATGTCAAATTGATAAGGCTAAACTCTGAATAGTGGGTGAGTCCTAAAGTCAAACTGTGCTATTTCCACACTGATGGATTGCTCTGTTTAGGTCTGAACTTCAATATTGACCAACTATCAAGAATGTCAATCAAAAAAGTGCAGTGTCACTTCTGTCCATCAGTCTTTTATCAAATGCTATACCAGCTTAGAAAGACAAATCATCTGCTGTTGTATCACAACCTTCTGCCCTTTGGTTCCTAATTACATGCTCCACAAAAGTGGAAGGTGGAGAGACAAAAAGCTGATCTTCTGCAGGACCATCCTCAATAGAAAGCTCTCAGTTCATGTCACTGGCAGATGTTTCCTCTTCATGACTGACAGGCCGTCTTTTCCTTCAAAGCAGTGCCCTTCACAGTTTTGCCCCAAACATCACGCCTGTTGGGTGAAAGAAAGGCCTGCTTGTAGAGTCTCAGAGTCAGGTGCTTTAAGTTAGGGCCAAATTAAGGTTTCCAAGGTTGGAACAGAGTTATCATCTGACATCAAGATCACCTTGATCAACCCTGTTTCAGAGGAGAGATTAAAAGCGCACTGAATTCTATCAGTGAGGTCTTCTTGGCAGAATTTCACACACGTTGAACCCAAGAAGCAATAAACATTTTCCTGGATCACAGAACATAGTCCCAAAGACTTCTTTTTTCTGTTGACCTTTCAGGTCAGATGGACACTGGGTCGAGCTTTAGTCTCAGGTCCTCGATTAGACGAGGCCCCTTCAAATTTCAGGCCGGAACAAGGAGAACTTCCCAGAGGGGTCAGGGATAAACCACTTCTCCCAAAGTTCAAGGTGCACACAAGGGTAACCCCAGGGTTTGAAATGGCCATTCCAGTGAAGCAGACGTGCCTCCTGGAGGTAGGACTCGGGATAGTGGGCATCAGGACTCCAGCCTGAAGGAGAACACAGGAAGAGAGTGAGATGTTTAAGAAAGCTAAGATGGCTTCAAATGAAAGACTAGCCATGTCTTAACCATGTTAACAGATGTAAGTGTGTAAAGTATCTTGGTGAAAAAAGGTGATTCGGATGGAGGAACTGAGGACTGATTCTTTTTCTGTGCTTCATGGAACATCATCATGCAATCATCATCATCATCAGTGTTAAAGTGAGGACATTATGCTGTTTGATATCAACATCTATTGAACTGAAACTCAAACAACAGAATTCAGTGAGTGTTTTTAAACTGCTGAAATGGAGAAATTGCGCCACTTTGTGGTTCTAATAAGATCATGCAGCCTCAGGACAAAAAGAAAAAAAAGAGGGTTGAAAGACAAAATTAGGAAGGAAGGAAGAGAGAGAAAAACAAAAACAAAAAAAGGCTGGATTGGTTAGCTTTGCTAAAAGGATCCTGTTAAAGGGATCTTGGTGATGGATCTTTGGTAAGTGATCTTGGTGAGGGATCTTGGAAAGGGGTCAGTGATGCTGGTTACCCAGGTGTCTGATGTGCCACTTTGGGTTGATGGTTGTGAATTTGTTGTGAAACACAATCAGCATTGGAGGAGTGGCCACGCCCCCTGCCATAGCACTGCTGTACAGGTTTTCCCTAAAAATTCAGATACTATTATTATTATTAAATATTTCAATATATAAAGTCAAATTGCTCAGCCTTCTGGACTCTACAGAAAACAAGTCTTTTAAAACTTACTTGAAGTTCTTGCTCATCCATTTCTCGAGCTGCTTGGTGATTTTCTGCTTCTTCCACTCCTCAACATCAGCAACAAACACCCCCGGGTTAAAAGAACAGTCGCTGGGGTTGATGCCCAGGTTCCTGACCTCCTGCTTCCGATAGTCCAGAAAACCCATGTAAGTCGTCTGCAGGGGGACACACAGTGATGTCAGATTCATTAAACCACCACTAATTTTAATATCTTACTATTAGTTTAATAAAATAATTAAAATTCCTAACCATGTTCATTTCCTCACTCACCACAGGATATCTGATAGACTTTGTACTAAAATGAGCTTTTGAGTGTTTTATTAGAGAGTTTTGTTGATGAATAACATTTTACACTCATCCTAGACTAAAATATATAATGCATATGCATACTTACACACACACACACACACACACACACACAGATCAGGACTCACCTGCATGCCTACACTGCGCACCATCTCATGAGTGGCAGGCAGGTCACAGTCTGATGCGAATGCAGCTGCATGGCCCGACTCTAGCTTGATGTCGTAAAGCTCCTGGATGTCTCCTGTGGGTTCCAGCCATGCAAATGGTATACTGTCATTTTATAACCCACATATCCAACACTGCAGCACAGAGACATGATCAGAGGTCAAAATTTGCAAAAGCATACATTTCCTGAATGTTGCATGTTTAAGAATATGGTTTGTCTATTTGCCGATATTGTGTTTAAATGATACACTGTAAACATCAGAGCTAGTCCTCTCAAACTAAAGCTCATATATTAATTACATTTGACATGAGAAATAAGCTTGATATTTACAAAGTAGAAATTATTTTCTTGCAGTAATTAATTACTGATGTTAGCATTGATGTGCAGCAGAGGGACTAACAGTCCAATCAAAATCACGAAACACTTCAGAAAGTGCTATACAGTGGCTACCATCAGTCCCAGTGCCTGACAGTGCAGCACTCCTGCTTGTGTACAGCTGTGTAAATAACATATTGCACCTCCAGGACAGGAATACTCATACCTTGGACAATGACATCATCATCCAGGTAAACGATTCTCTTATGATTGCTGATGGCAAGCAGCGGCAGGTAGAATCTCACAAAGTTCAGCTGTGACAAAAAGAAAGACAGGAGTGCATTAATATGCTGTCAGTCATAGAGGGCCACGGTGTGTTATGTAGTTTGCCATTGCTTACAGGGTGGAGCAGGTCAGGTCTGGAAGAATCGGGTTTCACCTTGCCTTTCAGCACCATGGGATTGAACTCCAGAATCTTATACTTGATCTCCTTCAGCTTGGTTTCCTCTATGTACTGCCTGCGTCAAACAAAATGTGTGAAATCATTTGTCTGATCTATTAAGTTATTCTGTCAGGACAGCATTAAGGAACCTTCAGGACCCTCAAGGCCTTCAGAGAAGCTCTAACAATTTCTGTAAACTATTAAACACTACAATAAAATGTTACTCAATACAGTCAATGAGTATTTCAAACTCCAATTGATCTCATTGGCTCTCCCACCGCTGAGGCCTGCAGGTGCTTGATTGCTGATTGGAGTATTAACCGTCATAATAATTAGGTCAAAAGAATCAACCAGCCACCAATCAGTTTTAAGAATGATTACATCCCTCTAGGCCAGGGGTGGACAACTCATCCAGATTGGCGTTCTGCACAGTTCGGCGATTTCAAAACACACCTGGTTCGGCTCCCCTGATTATTGCCAGGTTTAATGGGTGTGTTTGAGGAGGCAGTTAAATTTTGCAGGACTGCAGTTGTCCCCCTTTGCTCTTTGCCTTCTAGAAGTTGCAGATACATCAAATGTAGAGTATTTTTAAAATCTTCAAATGTCCATGTTTCATCTAGACTGGTCCATCTTAATGAGCAATGCCATTAGCTTGGCACTGGATGCTTGTTTTTTCATTTCTGTGGACTTTATTTTGATATTTATGGTATAAACTGAAGGTCTTGCTCTAATAGCAATAGCTTGCTGCCTGGCGGAGAACAGAAAAAATGAGTCTGACCCACATGAAAGCATGCACATGTGTTGTCCTGATGTAATGTCTGTCTAGATTCAAGGTTAGTGGTGACTCTACTGCACCTTATCAGTTTGATGGCATCTCTCAGGGTTACAATGTAGAAGAACACGCTGGCCTGAGTATTGCTATAGACACTATTGATTGTTGCTATGGCAGCTCCAGCACGTTCTTCAGACGCACAGATGACCACAGGGATGTCCTTCTCTACCTCAGACTCATCCTGTCTCTCCACAGTTAGGTGCTCAAGACCTGCAGAACATTGGCAGCAATAAGCAACATCCTGCAGTCATTTCACATGTAATGTGAAGTTCTTTACACTAGAGCTGAGATTACAAGCTATGGGTCTAAGTAATAGACATAATTTTATGTTGGATTTTTAGTTTTAACAGTAATAGTCATGTCAGTCATGGAATAACACACAACAGCAGCAAAAGCCATAGAAGTGTATATGAGAGATTGGTACCTGAATGGTGTGCATGGAGATGTGCTTTGAATGTCTTGCTGTACAGAACAGCCAAAGCCATCAAGACCAGTAACATGAACAGCACTCGGTTAACTGTAACACAGAGAGCGGAGCTTTTAGGTTAACAGTGCCAGTGAGAGTGGTGCTTGCTCAGTTTACAATAAGCTCAGCCCAACAGGTTCATAGACTGTGTTCTAGCACAAGACCTTTAGAGGTCAGTGTAACACTCTGGTTTAACATAACCATGCCGGTTCAGACCTGACATACTGTAGGAACGCCTGCAGTCCATGGGGGGATTGAAAATATATTGGTCAGACACAACTGACAGGGAGCTGGAGAAAAGTACTGTGAACAGGAAAGGATTTCCTCTAATATTAAAGCAAAAAGCCTTTTTTTCATTCATTCTAGTTAATATCTGCACTTCAGGCTGCATCTATATAAATAATCAGATTATATTCCAGATTATAACAGGTTACATGAGTCTTGTTCTTAACTTCAAGCAAAACAAGTGCTCTTAATGTGACCCCAGCCTTCTGCATTTGTTTCATTTCATCAAGTCAAAGCGTTCCTCTGTCTTAAATGAACAGAACCACATCTTGCACTCCTCCCCGAGGCTGTCTTAATCCACACATAATTCCCTTTAACACGGGCACACTTCATTTAAACAGTGATGGGCAGAGGTTGTCAAACTGGAGGTCCTGGAATCTTCCATTTTAATAAAAGAAGTTCTCATTATAAATATGTATTTACTAAGCTCATCTGTTTAATAAAAGATTTATGTAAAGAAAGTGGGAAAAAATGTTTCCTTAATGTACCTAACCTCCCTTTTCCCTGGTAACCACACTTCCATGCCAAGACTGGCACCATCACCGCACAGGCACACTCACACAACCCAGCACACGTTCCAGACCAGCAGAAGAGCCCGCTGCTGCGGCGGGACAATATCCATGCAGTGTCTGATCTAAGCAAAGCTAATTTAAACGTAAGCATTTTGAGGCAATCCATGAAACTGCACTTCCTCCCTCTCTGGTCTCAAATTTCAGGCTTCAGTCCCTTGCCAGTCCTTTAAAAGCCTTTTGGCTTGAGCAAAGTAGGTGACTCAGAGGCTGAACATGAAACTGGAGGGAGATCAACTCACTCCTCACCAATGACATCTAAATCATTGTTTGTCTGAATGTTTTTTTTACATGAATTTTATTCTGGAAACGTATAAAAGATGTGTTCAAAACATCCCACCTCACCATTTAGAAAGGCCAGCTGCCCATTACAGGGTTTGCTTGTTTTATCAAGAATGGACTAATACAACTGGTCCAAATATTATTGCATTAATGTGCATTAAAGGGGAATCTTTGAGCATTTTCAAAACAGCATAATTCAGTCACTGAGATGAAAGTCACTGAAAATGATTTGATAAGAAACATTCCATCTTTTTCATTGAAAAACTTTAGATTAAAAGATTAGACTTAGATTTCTTTACAGTGGTGAATGGAACTTGCAATGTCTTATATATAGTATATATACTATATATAAGTATATATATACAAAATATATAGTCCATTTTTTAAAGGAAAATACTCTAGTGAGCTTTAATATATAAATATGATGATAAAATGGTGATAAATCTTAAAAATTGTGTTTTGGAGTGAGCCTTATAACCCATTGTATGTATCCCTCGATCATAAAGGAGCTTAAAAAAATACTTTGTGATAGACAAAACTATCATAAAAGAGGAAGTGTGGTTCTTATCACCTCCACTAGAAAGTGGAATGGAGCTTTCCAAGCACTGCATTTACATTTATGGCATTTAGCAGATGCTCCTTTCAAGAGTGACCGGTCCCCCTGCAGCAATCTGACTTTGCTTAGGAACCCAGTGCTGGCCGTGCTGGAGGTCATGTTCAAACCTGGGACCTCCATAGTTGAGTATCACTAGACCACCACCACCACCACCTCAAATTAATTCAATCATGCAGAAAAAAAAAAAAAGTCACAACGTAATGCACACATGCATAAAATGAATGAGTAGAAGCTTAGCAGAATAGCTTACTTACTTTTTCTCAACACCGCCATGATTAATTCCTACAGATCTGCGAGAAGAGACAAAGACAGTCGGTCAGTCAGGCTGAGTCAGAAACTCCACCATGCAGCTCTAATTGTTTCCCCCGACTGATAATATAGGATAATTGCCACATGCTGATGATTAAATGGTGCTGTACTTGATCAAATCACCATGTGACTGAGCCAGTTCTAATCACCAGTTGGACTACTGCTGATGTATCATGCCCATCGTCCACCTTCAGCAGTCCATGAGTCCCTTGTGTCCCTGCGCACATGTGGAACTGCTCTGGAAGAGTCTTACAGCCCTTCCTTCCTGGTGGCATTCTTCTATCTCTGGCTTACAAATATTTCATTTCAGATCTCCCCCTCTTCTTTCCCCTCTGTGGAGAAGAGGATCACGTCCATCGTGGCGCCTCAGAACTGAATAAACAAATGACTCTTTTCTGGCCATTTTAAGGGCCAACTTTACCAAACAAAAGCTGCGTGAAGGCGTTTTCATTTGGCAAGGCCTACGGTTTCAGTCCACTGAGAAAAAAGTTGGGAACTGAAATGGACGAGTGCAAAGCTGGATAGACCCTCATTAAATGTGTTCAAATGTACTTTTGTTCATGTATTTACAATCAAGGCTGTTGTGCTGCCCTAAGAAAAGAGAATACTAAATAAAGAGCCCTAAACAATAAGAGCAGACGGAAAAACAAAGGAGATGGGATTTAGTGTTCTGCTGAGTTAAAAGCTCCTAATAATCTCACAATTCATCCCGGGTGTCTGGTAGAGGGCTCAAATACATTTCTGATTGCAAAGAGGTTTAATCATATCTCAACCTTTCTGTTCATTTTGAAGCTGTGAAGACCTTTTCTTTATTTCTGCAAAGAAATGGGAGAATCACCCAAGCCATCAAAAAGCTGGATTGTTTCTGAAGATTAACATGATGCAACAAACCGAAAAGAACAACTTTTCTTCTGTCTCCATCTGCCTTGAATTAGTCTCAAGTGTGTGATAAAACTCCAACATGGCCTGAGTCCAGACATGTTTCTTTGCAGGAACGTGTGCTGATGAGTGTACCGTGGTCAAGCAGTTCCCAGGACAAGATAGAAAAAAAAAGGCCAAAACCAGGCCAGCATGGGAGGCACATTTTTGCAGTCATCTGAGCTTTTACATGCAGACCCTCCTTTAAGGCATGCATTACATTTGCATTTACGACACTGATATCTAGAACTGTTTCGGTTGCATCTTTAAATGGATAAGATCATGTCAATGACTCTGCATGTACTGTAGCCTTGTTCACACCAGGATCTACTGCTGTGATCTGTTAATGTTTCAGTGTGGGGGCAACATGAATTAAACACAAAGCAAACATGCAGGGCTCCATAACGCTCCAGGTCTTTAAGCTTTGGCAGTCCTGAGACACTAAACTTCTGACACAATGGGTTTACACTGAAGAGTGTGTGTCTGCAACAGTCATGCTGCAGGAGAGAAAAGGCGTAGCCTTACCTCCAACACATTTCTATTCAGTCGCTCCGGTGTGGATCAAAGTAAGCAAATTGTTTCAAGAGCAGGAACTGTAGACATGGAGGCATTTGGGCGAGCAGCAGGCTGGCTTGGTTAATAACTCTGAGTAAAACTCACCGAGTTCAGCTCTAGACACTTTTCCCACCCACCCCCCTCCTGGCCAGATGTGCTCCGTCCTGCTCAAATGAGGAGAAATGTAACCAAAGGATCTCCTCATGTTTGACAGGGGAACATTTATATTGCATCCAAACTAAACCATAATTTCTGTTATATTACAGTAAAATTGTTTTCAATATATTATATGGAGCTTTTTATCCTTAAACATCAGACTGATGAGGTTGCACTCTCAACAGTTTCTCTGCAAGAAGACCACATTGGAAAATCTGAGTGATTAAGGGATACATAGGGATCAACCCTAGTCCTGGACTAGACTACATAGAGATTCTCAGAGCAAAAATGGACTCTTAAGACCGAAATCAAAAGACAACACACTTCTTATGGAGTAAAAATCTCTTTAGTTGTAGATACTGTACCATGTCCACTTATTTACATTTTGCTAGTCATCTAAATAAAGAGAGTAAAAAATATGTACACTATAAACAGTCTTTAGTGCAAAAGGATTTGATACTGAATGGCAATGATCCACCTGAATTTCTCTCTTCAGAAAAGCCTTGAGTATTTGCCTCAAACCAAAGTACAACAGGTCCCTGGAACATCATAACGATGCTGGAAATGACTGGAAGGTGAAATGATTGTCTCTGGGATTAAGGTCAACCAGTATCAGCCTGCAATTAAATGTATTCGAGCACTTTTTTGCTTTTTGCTACATTTCCAGAATCTGTTTCCACCCACTCTGAAGCGGTCACTGTAGATATAATTAAACCATTGATTATAGAATTAATGCTTTATATCTTTAACAAACAATCCTCAATAAGAGCAATAAGGTCCAAAATAACTGCAATGATAATTCATACATTTCTTACTGAAAACAACTGTTAGTTGCTGTCAGACAAAAATGAAAAATCAATTTTGGTGCATTTTTTCCTGCAGACAATCCAAAAATATATTAGAACTGCAGTCTATGAGGTTCAGGACTGCCTTTTGATTCGTCCTGACCTGAAGGTAGGAGGTGGCTCATCCTGCTGTGATTAAACCAACAGTAAAACAGGGAGATACCTGCCAGACAGTGAGCTCCCAGGTAGGTACGTTTGATCAAAAAGATGATCACACCTTGGATTGACTTGATTTGATCCAGAAACAAAATCGACACATCCGGAGGCAACGTCTCCATTACAACATGTATAAAATCAGCCAAACATAATCCTGTTGAGGATGAAGTTCAGGTTTTTATAAACATACCACAATGTTAATAGAAAAAAATCTTTGTGGTTTTAGAGAAGGGCGAGCAGCATGGCGATGTTGATGGGCAGTTCGAGTCGGTCCTCTGTGTAATGCATAGTCCTGACCTTCTCAGGGGGCGAGAACAGAAAGGCCATGGGACCTACACGCTGTTCTACACAGGAAGCACAGAGAACACCACCCTCCTCCATACTTTCCATCTGTAAAATAAAAAACACTGTTATGTGTAATAAAACTAGTAAATCCATACCAAGACAATAGCTAGTCCCTTTGAAATTGTAGAAACGTACATGTCTGAAGGGGACTTTGCACATGCTGAGTGGAGCCTCCTTGGTGATGATGTTTGGGCACTCTCTGGTACTGCATGACACGGACTCATCCGTATTCAGAATAGTACTGCTCAGTTCAGACCTCAGGAAGTATTCCTACAGCCAAAGAAAAACATTCAAGCTGCTCAGAGACCTTCTACAAAGGCTTGATCAGATCACACTGGGATGCACCACATTATGAGCTATTTATGGACAACTTCAAATACTTTTGGTCTTTGTGGCCAATTTTAGTATTCTAATGAACCAATTCTTGCATTTATTAGTGATGTCAAACGTAAACACATTATTAACCCTTTTTTGTACTTATTCCCACATACTGATTTTTAAAGATTAATCGATGGCTCCCTTCATAGGTTTTTTCCAGCAACATTCATGCAACATAGATGTGTTAAACAGACCAAAGTACATCAGTAGGTATCAATTACAAACACACATCACCCATGTTTGCAGTTACAGTGATGTAAGCACCAGAGGACAAAGGACAGAAGGATATAAACAACAAGCATCCAAATAACAAAAGCAACAGCAAAGTGAAGAAATTAGGCTGCAGAAGTAGAATGAGAGGGATACAATGACAAAGCAGCCTTTGACTTTATATAATAATTTAGAACAATTAATTAAAGCAGTAAATACATTCGGATAAAGCTTTTCATTATTTAATTAAAAAAAAAAAGCTACAACAAAACGCAATTCTTTCAAATACATAATAGATGTTCTTAAGGTATTTTATATCATTAATATACAGGTTGGAGACGGTGGCACTGAGAGTGACAGGAGGTGGAGCTGGAGGTGTCGGAGTTAAAGATGCTGCGATGAGGATGGACGGGATTTGAAACGACTATATTAGAGGGACAGCTCAGGTTACATGTTTTAGAGACAAAGTTAGAGAAGCAAGGTTGCGTTGGTTTGGACATGTCCAGAGGAGAGACAAGGATTATATTGAGAGGAGGATGTTGAAGATGGAGCTGCCAGGAAAGAGAAGAGGAAGACCAATGAAGAGGATTATGGATGTAGTGAGAGAGGACATGAAGGTAGTCAGTTTGAAGGAGGAAGATGCAGAAGACAGGAAGAAATGGATACGGTTGATCCGCTGTGGTGGCCCGTCAGGAGCAACTGAAATCAGACTGCGTTATCATAGAATATTTTAAGGTTGAACTGGAGCACTGAAAACCAGAGAACAATGGAAAGTTCACCATAGAGAATGTGTCGATTTATTTAGAATATGGGTCACATTACAATCGATTTAGTAAAGAAATTGATAAAGTACTCACTCCTGCAAGTGTGAGGATGTTGCAGATACTTTTGGTAACAAACAGCACTCTCTTGGCTCGAGTCACTGCCACATACAGTAAGTTCCATTCATCATCATCATTGTTTCTGATACCTACAGAGAAGACCGGTCAGTTTACAGCCTGCATAGGTATATTATCCAAACAATACTCAGACTGATCTTCCATCAGAACCATTGAAAAGAAAACACAGACTACATTGGAATAATTAATGCTAGTCAAAGTAGACAATAGGCTTGTAGTTGTAGGATTCTCCCGCCTTCAGCACTGCCACTATTAAGTTCCTGAGCAAAACCTTTAACCCCCAGTTGCTCCAGGACTGTCCTTGTAATCGCTCTGGATATGAGGTCTGCTAAATGCTGCGTGGCACTGGACAAATTCACTTTCAGTGAATCACACCACAATGCCCTAATAGCACCTACCAAGGCTAATGTTCATTCTCTGCAGGTTGTGTCGGGAACATGGCACTTTCATAAAGTCGTCCATCACAACCACCGTGTCAAACTCCAGACCTTTGGATTTATGCACTGTGCCCAGGGTGTAATCTAGGAAAGAAATATTCAGAGAGGGGGAAGTTAGTCCAAAGAATGTTGACTGCTGCACGAACAATGCAGTAGCAGTAGCTTTCTTTAAACGCTCATCTTCTTCCTCTCCCTCTCCCTCTCTCTCTCTGGAACGGACCTGCACAGTTTGGGCTTCTTTGGGCACAGCTGTAGATGCGCTTCACCAGCTCAGGAATGCGTACGTTGTATTTCTGAACCACAGAGAGCTTGGCCTCCAGTTCACGGTCTTCTGTGTGTATGGCATACTTCTTCAGGCCTGCATAACCCCCCAGCTTCTCCTTACAGAAAGAACGAATGAAGGCGTCCTTAATCGTTAGGTTATCTGTGTGGAAATAATAAACATTTTCATTAGCAATGGTGCCAGAGCAAAGATTCCTTTATAGCTAGGTTGCACGATCAGATGCACAACGGACAATGAGAGCTGGGAATGATTTTTGCTTTAAAAAATTAGAAAAAGAAATCTGGGATTTCGTTTCACAACATAAATAGTGTCATTCAGAACATTCAGGACAAAAGTATTGGGACACACCTTAAGCATTTAAACAAGTTCAGGTCTTAAAGCCACATGCATTGCCAGAAGAATGTTCCCACTGCATTGTGCCAACTAAGTAAGTTAGTTGTAAGTTTGCTGGACTACCTGCTTTGGGATTAATATTGAAATTCAACAGGTTTATCCTTCTAAAAACTCTTGAAAAAACTATAAACTATAAAACTATAAATCCACAAGAAATATTGTGGATTTATACCAGCTCAGCTCTGTGTGGGTGCTTTATAAGGAGTATTAAAAGCATTACTAACCCCTCTTACGTATGGCTTCTGGCTGCGTCAGAACCCAGATATCCAAGATTTTCTGCAGTCCAAAATTTTCCACCCCCTTAAAACACAGGAGTTGGATTTTAATTAAATGGACATTCGGATGATGTTTTGTCCACCTATTGATCTTGTAAATGTTTAACAGCAGATTCTCTCTCGAACCCTCCCTGTTTATCCTGGCTTGGGACTGACTTGTTCATCTCCACTGGCTGGGTTGGCAAAGGTGGAGGAGTTTAAATGCTTGAGATCAACAGTCCAGAATAACAGGGAAGAGGTAAAGAAGAAAATGCAAGCAGGTTGAAATTGCAGATTTGCAGGAGTGATCTGTTACAGACAGCTACCAGCAAAAGTGAAGACAATAAAGAGATCAGCTATGTTATATATGGGTTGGAGACAGTGGCACTGATGAAAAGACAGCTAGACAGTTTGGGGAAGCAAGATTGGGTTGGTTTGGACATGTGCAGAAGAGAGACATGGAGTATTTGACAGAGAATGGAGCTGACAGGCAAGAGAAGAGGAAAGCCAAAGTGTTATGATGTGTTGGGGAGGAAATTCAGGCGGTCAGTGTGGAGGAGGAAAATGCAGAGGACAGGAAGAAGAACAAGAAATAGAAGTACAAGAAAAAGCTGAAAAGAAGTACAGATGAAGGACTGTAATAAAAAAGCTGGCTATTGCAGCATCTTGAAAACATTGCTCTGTGGGAAGGGAGTAGACGTCTTTAAGCAATGTTAGGGAGTTTACCCCAGGATCAGCAGGTCGTGGGTTCGAATCTCAGACAAGTAGACTGCCCTGAGGTACCCTTGAGCGAGGTACCATCCCCATCACTGCTCCCCGGGCACTTTAAATAGCTGCACTTTGCTGGACATGCGTGTAGGGGTGAAAAGCCATATTCGTCCAATTCCTGATTACAGGGACAGTCCCCCTTGAGCAACTTGGGGTTAAGGGTTTTGCTCAGGAACCCAATGGTGGTAGTGCTGGAGGTGGGATTCAGTCCTGCGACATCTTGTTCCAAATGCGAGTATTCTACCTCTAGACCAGCCACCATTAGTTAAAAGATCAGGACACATCAGCACTGGTCGGTGTTAGATGAACTCACCCCGACAATGTAGATCTTGCAATCGGAGTTGGCATCAGTTAGGCGCACTGCTTCACTGAACACGGTCACGTTACAACGACACAAAATTGCAACCTTTCCGTTATCCTGCGTTCTGGCCTGTTTAATGGACTCCAGTGACTCCCTGTCCTCTCCTCTCACACTGCCTAAAGAAACGCAAACAAACAACAAGAAAGTATCTCACATCCAGTTTCTTTCCTCAGTATCAACTAACATTTCAAAACATTTTTTTCCTTTTATCCAAGGTAGTTAATCACTCGACACGTGAACACTGACTTCTAGTGTTTGTTAGGAACACAAGTCTCATATCTCTCATTGTGAATTAAATAAGCAAGTTTTGGACTCCAAACACATCTGGGCTGTTCCACTACATTTAACTTGAGTAGAAAATTGTTAATTTTTTTTTTTTTTTTTTTTTTTTTGACCAAGCATTCCAATAAACATACCATCTTGGTGTCCACCAACCAAAATCTTCTTCACCTTTTTGCAAACATTCAATACCGTGGCACCAATATATGCAATCTCCGAGCCAAACCTGAAACTCTGTAAATGATAAAGGGCAAATTAATAAACATAGTCAATGTTTAAAGAAAGAAGGCAAGCCCTAAAACACAGGGTTTTATTCCTAGCCCTAGTTTTAGAAACCAAACGATTATTGTGTAATTAAGAAAGAACTGGCTCGATATTTGGTACTCACTATTAATATAAGTGTATGTATATGTGTTTATGTGCATATACCTGTGTTATATAGTAAAGGTGTGTGTGTGGAACAACATGTAAAGCATTGACAGCTCCTCTGAAAGTATAAATCTGCTGATGCGGATCACCGACCAGGATTTTTCCACAGCGCTGGGAGAGCACGATATCCATAATGACTGAAAAGCACAAGTTACAAACACCCACAAAGCACACAAGAGTTAGAGACAGAGGAAAACCTCCATCTGTCACAAACTTCACAAACCTGAAAAGATAGAATGGCGTCAACCAGTGGATCTGTACCTGGGGTGCAATCCTGAGCCTCATCAATAAATATGACATCATAGCCTTTCAGAACAGGCCTCTGCATCTGCCACAGTTTGAGATAACCTGCAGACACAATCTCACATTGAATAAAGCATCAACAAGCACACGGAGATGCGAGGAATGTGTTTTCAGTTAAGTGTGCATTTACTTTCTTATTAATTTGACCAAGCTTACCATCATGGGTCATGTAGTGTGCCATTTCCCTGGTGGGCTCCATCTCTATCATTTTGTTCCAGATGTTTTTTGCATCACAAACAAACAACTGCAAAGAACCAGACATTACTAAAAATGACGAATGGTGTAAATATGTGTGGTTGACCTAAATTATTTCAACGTTTTTTAAATGCCACCACCACAACCATATACCCAATTAAATATTGTGGAACTGTAAAATATTGTGTATCCTATAACATATTATATGAATAAAAATCCGGAGGTTTTGATGTTTTTTTTCCATATTAAAACGTTTTGGTTTTCGCTAAATATCTACAGCTATATTTCAGCTAACCTCGTTCATTCAAACCCATGACCAATCCTGGGGCCTAGTCCTTAACCACTAGGCCACCTCTCCCCCCACAGGTGGCACACATTAGATGAGAGGTTATTGAATTGACAGTCAAGACAATCTATTGGGGCAAATAATGACTGGAGAGATCGTTATAAAATTCCGGTACAGGAGTTTTGGCCCACCCTTAGGTGCTGAATCTTTCTCTCCACACTCCTAGAAAGCATCTACACCATCACACTAACACCACAGAGATGTCTTCTAGAAAGTTTCATCTCATCAGTCCACAGAGCATTATTCCAAAGGCTTGGGGTCGTTCACCTTTTTTTTTTTTGCAATTTTTTGTGCCCAGACTCCCTGATGGTGAACACTGGCTGATCTTAGCTGAGGAATTGTGATAGGCCAATTCTCCATTTGCAGACCTGGTGGTTTGCTGGAGACAAGATGCTGCCCGTGCTAAAGTAAGCAATTATTCTTAATTATTAAGTATTTTGGTAACTAAATAACCATGTGTGTAAAGGAGCCAGAGGGAGGGGTTCTCATTCAATAAATTAAATAACATCTAAGATATCTCTAAACTTGTTTATCTTACCCTCTCTACAAATATTTTTTTTAATTTCCTACCAAAACACATGCTGATATAAAAAATTGTCTATGCCACCCCTTAAAAGTTTCTTTCCCTGGATTATGTGTTTAAAGTGTAGGCCTTTGTTTTACCGCTTTTTTAGCTTCGTCTGGGCGTTCATCTTTGCCGTTGGTGTTCCTGTACACATCTGGCACATGCACTGTGTCAATTTGACCATCTGTAGAGGCACAGAATTTGTTGATAGTTTGCGTCACCACCTTGGCGTTGACGAACCCGCCACGGCCCTCAGGCAACATCCATGCCACTGTAAATGGCTGCACATTACTGCACAGCTTTTTCAGCTTTCTGTACCTGGGGGTAATCACATTCTCTCATTAAAGACACTTTCAAGAGCTTCTCCTCAATTTCTTAAAAGCAAGGTTAGCTGGTTTGGTAGTGCTCTGGCAGTTCTGTGGATATGGTAACAACCTTAGTCACCAATAGAAACCCTGGTAGTTTGTGTCCCTGGACCTTTTTGGAAATAATAGAACTGCACAGAAACCATATAGACAGACCTGTATCCAATTGCATGATAAGCCATGGAGTGAATGGTCTTGCATTCTACATTGCCAGGGAAGCTGCAGTTGGCTTGTGTTGCCACTGACTTGTTGAAAGACACATAGAGGAAGCGCAGATGTGGCCGTTGCTGTGCGTACTTCACCAACGTAGTTGTCTTTCCAGTGCCTGGGACACACAGCCAACAAGGACTTCCTTTAGTGTGTTTAGAAAAGCTAGCCCTAGAGGAAAATTGTCGTCAAACAATGGCAACTTCTTATTTTATCTTTCTCTTATGCTTAGCAACATCCGATAATGTGTAGCAACAGTTTGTATGAACCAGGACTGTAAGCAGCTGACTTTGTGGCAAGGTTTTAAAATTATAGCATTTTCCGCCAGACCAGTAATCAAGCTTAAACAGCTAGCACACATACAAAATGAGCAGAGTAGCTTGTGATTAACCATACAAATATAGCCTGAACCCCAGTGTCCTTACCAGCAAAGGCCATGATTTTGACCACGTGATCTCTCTGGATGTCATGATTTAGAATCTGCTGCTGTTCATGAGTGACTTGAATCTGCTTCTCGCTGAGCATTGAAACAGCAAAAGAAATAAAGTGAAGGACAAACGTCACAATTTCACATTTTAATAATAATAATAATAATAATAATCCTTTATTTATAATCCCACGAATGGGAAATTCGCTCTCTGCATTTCACCCATACACACATGTGCAGCAGTGGGCTGCTATTGAAAGCGCCCGGGGAGCAGTGATGGGGACGGCACCTTGCTCAAGGGTACCTCAGGGCAACCTATTGGGAAGGGGTTCGAACCCCCGATCCTCCGATCATGTTGCTGACGCCCTAACCACTAGGCCACCGCTGCCCAATGCTAACTTTCGTGTTTCTTACCAATTATCCCTTTTGATGCTGCAAAACTAAAGTAAATTCTGGCAACCAAAACATATCTTACTAGTCTAGATCTACGACACTTAAATGGCCTCTTACCTGCCATCACCATGACTCAAAGGTGGTGTTGCATTCTCCATCAGGTGTAACACATAGTAAATATTGTAGTGCCACCTTAGAGAAGGAAAGAGAGAGAGAGAGAGAGAGAGAGAGAGAGAGAGAGAGAGAGAGAGAGTTCCACACTGAGACTCTCGTTTTCGATGTGCTACACAATACACTATGGTGTCACAGGCTGCTTATTTTGTGAAGATCACTTAACCAATTTACGCACAGGACCTCTTTATTCAATGCATCCAGCTGCCTACAGAGTGCTCTTGGTCTTAAGCATCTGTACAATTCTCACTTGACCATGAAAGAACTTACCTGTTAGAGATGGATATGCCTGTAGCCCTCATGGCCAGAAGCAGAGTTGCTACTGCCCAAAGGTACTCCGAGATTCCACCTGGAGTCAGGAGACATCCAGAAATACTCAACTGAGTCACAAGGCCAAGGACGTCCTTCACCCCATCTGCCAGGATCAGCAACACTGCCATGACCGACCACGGATTTGGTCCCTATAGCACAATCATTTTAAATTAATCGTTTGGGTAAGTTTGTATAAAGTACCTTATCTTGGACCAAGGTCACACCAGGAATGTGTCACTGGTGTTCAAGTGGAATAAACAGGCTGATTATGACGATAATGTTTCTTATGCATGGATTCCTTCCAGCATTCCAAAGACGCAATAAGGGATTAGGATGGATAGATGTTGGTTACACTTAACATGCTGTCTGACTGACTGACCACTAGTTGCTGATGTTAAAATCCTTGGTCAAATACTTTTAATAATGTTGGGAAAAACAAAATATATTCAAAACAGATGCTACTACATACCCCATCAACAGTTTCCAGATCAGGCAGTCTGTGCTTTATACAGGCCTCAGCCTGGGCATAGAGACGATGGCCTTTCACACACAGCAAAACATCTTTCACGTTCACTCGTTTGCTGTGTTTAAACTGGGACATGTACCTGCAATAACAGGACTCAGATAAGTTAAATACAAATGGGGTTGCACACTTATAGAGAGAGAAAGGCATTTCTCGTGTTAGGTCAAGTAGGGTTGAGTAAATCTAAACTAGATTTATATTTAGAACACCTTAAATTTAATCAGTTAGCATGCCAACAAATGAAACCAGCTTTGTATTAAGCTACTTTCGTATATCTTCCTGGTTCAGCAGTTCCACTTGCTTTCAATCATCATGACCACTTCTTTCTTTGAACACTCAGATGTGCACTTAAGAGGTTAAGGCTCTTTAACACATCTTGAATCTACACTTTGCTCACCTTGAAGAACTTGAAAAATAAGCTGGTATAAAACTAAACTACGTCACACATGAACAGCAAGAGTAAGAACACAGTTGCCAAACCATAAAGAGTCTTTGAGAGACACTGCAAACCTTACCTCACCATGTTCAGCACACACAGGTCATCAGTTTTGACGATACAGTTGTCCTTCAGCAGGGAATTCATCTCTTTCACTGCCTCTTCCTCCCGCATGTCATATCTGTAGTATAACTTCTTCCATGGCATAAACTACACACACACACAAAAAAAAAAGTGATGTTTCTCTTACATTTTACTCCTAATAAGTAAACAGCCTGACCCAAATTAAGTTCATAGTTTCAGAGGAGTGAGGTAAAAACAACACACCTGAGGATCTGTAACAATATCTCTCCACCGTTGACACACCAGACTGACATGGCGATAGAGATCATCTGCTGGCAGGTGAGCAAAAATAATACTCAGTATCTCTTCTGGGAGGTCCTGAATTTTACCCTGGGGCACTGCCAGTTCTCCATTCACTCCCAGCAGTCCATAATGAGCATCAGGGAGGCTTTCCACAGGGTACTCTTCATCCTCTTCTTCCTTCATCACAGGAACATAAAAGCGAGGGGCTTCCCAACTGCTGCATCCTGCTTCCCTCTCCTCTTCCTCTGTTTTAATTGAATTTACATTCATCTCAAAAGCATCATCGTCATTCCAAAACATCTCTTCAGTAATGCCTTCCATATAGTTTTCTGAAACTGGCTGCTCCTCATCCTCCTGCTTTGGCGCGATGAGTCCATTGTGTTTATCCTCTGTCTCGAAAGTTGGCTTGTTTTTACCTTTTTGGGGGCTGCTGCTGAGGATTCCTGCTGAAGGGAAGAATTCAGTAATGCCTCTCTGGTGTCTGCCGCCATCTGTCTCTTCATTAAAAAAAACAACTGTCTTAAATAGTTGTAAATTCAGTATCATAATTAACAAGACCTTCACGATGAATACATATTAGCGTTCATATGAATACTAATTTAGGATCATATTCTCTCATTTACTGTGACTTCACTCACAAGAACACATCCATGAATTGCACTCCTATTCCGAGCAGCTTTGTTTTTATGGACACAGGTCAATATGTGGTGTTTAGGGACTAGAACCCAGGATTATGGGTTAAATCCCAGACTAGTAGGTTGCCCTGAGGTACCCTTGAGGAAGGTAACATCCCCATCACTGCTCCCCGGGCACTTTAAATAGCTGCTCAGTGTGTATGGGTGAAACACAGAGGAAGCAATTATTTGTGTCTCACTGTGTGCTGTTTCACAATGGCAGTTAGTCACTTTCACTTTACTTTCCCACCAGCTCACATCAAGAAAAACTTTTTTCAAGTTAACCGATACGCTGGATCAGAACCACAATTGAGACATATAAGTCTTATGGCAATAAGCTGTCAACTCTCCATGATGGACTGAACTCCAGCACAGTTGATTTTTTTCTGTTCAAAGCATATTTCTATTTCTCTCCCTGCTCAAAACAATGGTTTCTACCACACGCTTTGATGTTTGGCTTACTGAGTGAAATGGTTCCTGGTTTTCTATTGTTTGTTTGTATAATGTGTGTTAAACAAGGGAAACTCACTAAACTGGGCCTCCAGGATTGTAATGGACACTGCTAGTCTAGTCCAAGACCCTTACCAATATAATCAATATGAAGCTTGATGGCTGTCACTCCTGATCATAAATTACCAAAACTTTTTTTGCACTTTCCCTTTATCCCACAACCCTCATTCAGAGGCTGAGGATGGTGGACATCTAGGGATAACAGTCCAAGAGGATGTGGGTTCAAGTTTGACTCTACCTGATATCTGAGCCCCAAGAAGCTCCAGGTTGACTTCCCCAGTCATTATGCAATGTATATCTATCTGGATAAGTGCACCTGAAAAATGACATAAATGGCCCCTGATTGGTGGGCCAACACTGAGAGCTGCAGTAAAACTCATACCATTTCTTCTTCTTTTTGAAGGGGTCCTTGGTTGCAGCCCTTGATTAGGGTCCTTGTTGTGCAGGTTGACAGCGAAAGGCTGTGTGATAGACTGGCAGCCGCCCTGACTTTGGCTCAGACTGTTGCTTTCTGCAGCACTGAGGTGCCTGCGTTTGGCCTTCCCTAAACCAGAGAAACAGCTTTATTAACAAACACTGTGTGGGCAGCCATAGTGTCATTTTTAGTTACATTTTATTAAAAAAAAAAAAAAAAAAGTCTGATTTATTGGAACATTCAGATACTAGAAGTAAAAATGATCTTAAGATTAAACTTATTTACTGATATCTGAATATGCAAATGAGGAAGTTTTACCAGACCTAGTAGTTAGTTACTTTGTAACACTAATGTTAACACCCAAACTGACCTTTATGGAAAGTTTGGTGAAAACTAGAGGTAGAGATGCCCAAATTTTGCCCTTCCACCTTAAATATTGTGAACAGTTATACTCAGGCGATGACACATTTAAGGTGGAAGTAAAAGTTTGAATGAAAAGATGGTGCACAAGTTGACCTCGTCTCTATTTATTCACAACAGGGTCTTTTTCGTACTGATACGAGGATACAAGTTTATCGAACACACACACATGGTCTTGACTAATGAAATATATCAGAGCTGCAGGTTGTTCAGCTTTACTGGTATCTGTGTGTATTTGTAGGTTGACTGCAGCAACAGAACAGAAACGCTGATCAAAAACCTCTTTAACCTTTCAGGGAAGATTCCATTTCTCAGTAAATCCAACGGGCTGTGCACTTAACAATAAAAGGTCACACCATGCCGTTGTCCCATCACTGCTGTGACCCCGAATCCACCTTAAAAGTCATTTAAATTGGCCCTGCAGGCTCTTCTCGGAAGCAACTTTGTTTCTTTAAAAACTTCCGGGGTCCCGCCCACCGCGCATGCGCACTTCAACCCACAAAAAATATAAAAATTCTGAAAAACTTTCTCAAAATTGCGACATAACACCGCATAATAACAAGAAAGTTTATAATTAAGACTTAACGTCCTAATTCAAGATATTATATCACAGGTACTAAACAACGAGATAAAATTATTTAAATTAACGACTTTCTCTTGCGACTTTGGATTTCATAATAACGTGAATCTGTCGCATAATTAAGACTTAACATCTTTTAATAATTTCTCATTATATGTTGGAAGTTTTTGTATCTCATAATAAGGATAAGTGTTTGCCTTAAAGAATGGTTTGATGACAAAGAAAAAGATGAATGAAAACAGGCCGATGGAGAAGAATAAAACAACCAGTATCAAGAGTTTTTTTTTTAATGTTCATGAAACGATTCACTATCCCTATAGGTTAGCTTAAAGTGTTAAAATGTCTATCTATCGATCTATTATTATTATGATGAGATTTTAAGTCATTGCAATGAGGAAGTTCCTCTTTATTATTTTTCTTTATGAGGCGGAAATGGGCGTCCCAACAGATACCAAAAGTAATAAAAGTCTCTGTTCAAATGGAAAAAGTGATAATTATTTATTAAAATTATCAGCAGGCGTTTCTGGCACCGAAAAATCTATCTGCGCTATCGTATATTATAAGTATGAAATTTCGATAGGAAAAAAAATTTAAAATAAGTTTCAGTTCAAAACCATGCAGCAGGAAATTTTGCCATCTGAGAAAATTTCCTCTCCGGCATAAAATTCTCTCACGGCAGCCAAAAAGGACCTCTCTGCATTTCAAAATAAAAGTCCTGCCTCAGTCGCCAAATAAAATACATATAATTAAGAATCGAAGCAGCGCCTTATTTTCCTCATTTTTCACACAAACCGTGTTGTATTTAAATATAACCTTCCACATACGCGAGCGCACTAGATGGCAGTAATGTCTTATCAGACATAAAGTGATTTTTATCTTCTTATTATCCTAAAGCAAGTATGGAAGTGTCCAGGGTTTTATTTCTTGCTTAAACACCAAATAAAATAAAAAAAAGAGGTTTGGTTTAGTCATTAAGGAATAAAATCCATGCTGAGGGGCTTCTTTAAGTGGAAGTTTCTGAGAATTCTGCACTTTTAGCAGAGGTGCTGCACCAAATAAAATACATCCATGCTATCATTTCCCTTTCCTTTCCTTTTAATTGTTTAATCTTTCCTTAATAACAGCCTACTGGAAGGGCTAAATACATTGAAAATAAAACATTTCCAAAAAACAAGTAGCTAGTGGGGAATCTCAGATTATAATTATAGTTAGTAACTTAATTTTTTTCATGGGCCAGTGGCTCAGTCGAGAAGGTCCTTGGTTTGATTCCCAGGCGGGACAGTCTGGCTCTTCTCTGTGTGTCTGTGTGTGTTTCCTCCAGGAACTCCAGTTCCCTCCCACCATCCAAAGGCCTACACGTCAGGTGGACTGGAGATGCTAAACTGGCCGTGGGTGTGAGTGTGTTTGTGTGTCTGCCCTGAGATGGACTGTCCTGGGTGTTTCCCCACTTTTCGCCCTGTGTGAGCTGGGACGGTCACAGAGCTGGGAGACCCCCTAGAACTCTTATTGGGACAAGCGGATATGAAGTTCAGTGTGTGAGTATTTAATTTATTATACGACTTTCTTCAAAATGATTTGTGTTTCATCCCAGAAGGCATTTGTCTTTTCACAAGTGCAGAAAACATGTTTGTTATGTTCTTCTAAGTAACCACCAAGTTTCCAAGTTTGTTCCATGTTATTTTCCTAACAAATGATTTAATGAGGGATGTAAACAACATACCTTTTGCGACGGACATTGAATGTGACAAACATCGAATTCTTAGACACTAGTCCTCGATGTAAATTATATTATGTTTGCACTTGTTATGCAGCAAAGTTCTGATGTTGGCTGTTTTTTAACACATAAATGAAGATTAAAACCCTACCACTGTTCATTGCATTCAGGAAAGAGCTTGTAAAAGGTGTACAGGTGATTAAAAAATTAAAAGAAGTGAAAGCCAAAAGTATCAAAATAACCAACAGATATAATCTAGACTTCCCAATTATTTAGTATTTATTCTAATTTTTTTAGGTACTTAACAGTTGACATGCCTGTTGGACCGTTGTTCATTTACATTTAGTTAATCACAACATCAAAGAAGCACTTTCTGCTGCCAAAAAAACTAAATCATGCAGGACGGTGCATGATCCAGCAAAAAGAAAGTGCTCACGCCTCACTTGTCATACTCTCATTCACTGCGTTTTGGAGAGATCAGTGGCAAACTGTGCCAAAGGTTTATTCAACTCTAATTTCACCTTCAACTTAACTACCAGTCCTACTGTACTGTAGTGTTCTCATTTGTTTAATGGGCCTTTTTTTCTATCAGCGTTCAGGATTTGTAATAATATCATATAATTCTTTTTTTTGTTATTTCCCCTGATTTATTTATTATTACCTATCTGTCACAGGACACTCCTGCCATTCGTCTCCACCCATTCCAACCTGCCTGAACTCTCTTCTTCCTCTGTCTTCTACACTCGCCGTTACTCTGAACTATGGATCCCATGTAAGTTACTCCACCTTTGTCACCTCTAATTCCTGCATCCTAACCACTCCACTTTCCTCCATTCCATTCTCACTCAAATGTATTCTGTCTTTGTCCTAGTCACTTTCATTCCTCTCCTCTCTAGAGCACATCTCCATCTCTCCAGGTTCTCCTCAAGCTGCTCCATACTCTTGCTGCAGATCATAGTATCATCAGCAAAGTTCATAGTCCACACAGGGACTCCTGTCTAACCTCATCCATCAACCGGTCCTTTATCATTACAAACAAAAATGGGCTTAAGTGCTGATTCTTGATATAATCCCCCACCTCTACTTTAAATGCATATGTCACTCCAACTGCAGACCTCACCACTGTCACACTGCCCTCATACATATCTTGTACTGCTCTGCATACATACTTCTCTGCCTTTCCTGACTTCCTCATACAAAACAACAACTCCTCTCTAGGCACCCTGTCATATGCTTTCTCCAAGTCCAAAAAGGCACAACGCAACTCCTTCTGACCTTCTCTGTACTTTTCCATCAACACCCTCAGAGCAAACATTGCATCTGTAGAGCTCTTTCTCAGCATGAAACCATACTGCTGTTCACTGATCATCACCTCTTTTCTCAAACTAGCTTCCACGACTCTTTCCCATAACTTCATGCTGTGGCTGATCAAAATTATTCCTCTATAGTTACTACAGCTTTACCAGTCATGCTGCCAGCATTCAAAGTTCCTACCCTAACTTCCACTCTCCTACTCTTCCTTTTCTTCCCCTCCCTCTGGGCATGTCATCCTCCTCTTCTTCTTCTTCTTCTTCTCCTTTGGCCAACAGTATCTCAATTTCCACCCACACCCTGTTGGCTAACGGTATTGGTAGTGGTCATTGTTAATCCAGCCTCAACAGATCCGGTAAGGAAGTCTGTTTTGTTGTCTGCATAGTAATTCACCAAAAGTTTTTTCAAAAGTTTTACAACTGATGCCCTTCCTGACGTAACTCTCCCCATTTATCTGGGCTTGGGACCAGCACAAAGAAATACACTGGCTTGTGCCTCCCTAGTAGCGTGGCTTTTGGGACACATGCATTCAGTAATAGAAAAATGTATGTATATGGAATCATAAAATAAAGCATCAAAGTAAAACATCAAAGTAAAGTTAGCCAGGTCCTTATGAGCAGGAAGAAAATACACTGGAACTTGGTAAGCCTGTTTAAGTTTGGCTTCAGTTGTCATCAGCACAACATCACTTTTACAATATAAGACATGAACAGGCACTCCCTAAAAATTACATTTCTGAGAAAAATGAAAGTAAAGTATCTTTAAAAATGAAAGTTCTAATTACCCAAACCAACTAAGTTGTGCACTCAAACAATCCAAAATGAGTTCCTTAATTATGCAACAAAATCATCCAACAAAATCAAGTCTTGCATCAGATTTTTTGTGGCACACGGTAGAGGTGACAGACAATAATGCATGAAGATATGCACTAATTATGTGAAGAGTTAAAAATACTCTAGTAATATCTGTTTGAAACAGTTTGAGATGTTATAGTCTTCTTCTTTTTCTTTCGGCTGCTCCCGTTTAGGGGTCGCCACAGCGGATCAACTGTCTCCATTTCTTCCTGTCTTTTGCATCTTCCTGCTTCAAACCGACCACCTGCATGTCCTCTCTCACCACATCCATAAACCTCCTCTTTGGTCTTCCTCTTCTCCTCTTTCCTGGCAGCTCCATTTTCAACATCCTCCTTCCAATATAATCATCGTCTCTCCTCTGCACATGTCCAAACCAATGCAACCTTGCTTCTCTATCTTTGTCTCCAAGACGTCTAACCTGATCTGTCCCTCTAATATACTCATTTCTAATCCTGTCCATCCTCGTCACACCCAACGAAAATCTCAGCATCTTTAACTCTGACACCTCCAGCTCCGCCTCCTGCCTTTTCGTCAGTGCCACCGTCTCCAACCCATACAACATAGCTGGTCTCACTACTGTCCTGTAAACCTTCTCTTTTACTCTAGCTGGTACGCGTCTGTCACAAATCACTCCAGCCACTCTTCTCCACCCATTCCAACCAGCCTGCACTCTCTTCTTCACCTCTCTTCCACACTCGCCGTTACACTGAACTGTTGATCCCAAGTATTTAAACTCCTCCACCTTTGTTACCTCCACTCCCTCCATCCTAACCACTCCACTTTCCTCCCTTTCATTCACACTCATGTATTCTGTCTTTGCCCTACTCACTTTCATTCCTCTCCTCTCAAGAGCAGATCTCCATTTCTCCAGGTTCTCCTCAAACTGCTCCCTACTCTCACTACAGATCACAATATCATCAGCAAACATCATCGTCCACGGAGACTGCTGTCTAACCTCGTCCGTCAACCTGTCCATTACTACTGCAAACAAGAATGGGCTCAGTGCTGATCCTTGATGTAATCCAACATCTACCTTAAATGCATCCGTCACTCCCACTGCAGATCTCTTGAGATGTTATAGTAAAAATATATAATCAGCTGATGTATTATTATCATTGCCCAAAGATAAGATAAGAAGCAATAAAGAAGTGTTATTCTAAGTCTTTCCCCAAGGTCCCTTCTTCCCTGCCATCCCTGACGTTTGTGAGGGTTTATGTGATAATTAACCAAAACAAGACATAATGATTTATGCATGGTCATTTTCCAGCTTTTCTTCATCCCTCAGAAAGAAACAGGTTGTTTTTGTTGCTGTCCCTTTAAGAGTAATATATGTAAATGAGATCTGTTTCTAATTGTCTGTCCAGTATTGTGCCACATTCAGAAAGAAATCCAGACTAAAACATTACTTAACACTCCTTAACATTTTGTTATGAATGGTCAGGACTAAACTTCTTTAGGGTGAAAAGGTATTAATGGGTGTACATTTATTGTGACATCACACAAATCTATAATTATATTCCAGTTTTGTTTTTATTTACCATATATGGGGAGCAGATCATTTGTTTTGAAAGTTTAAAGTGTTTACCTTCAACATCAAGCCTTTCTAAGGAAAAAAAGGTGAAATACTTGGTTTTTTATTATATGGGCCCTTTAGCTTCAAAGCAAACTATGTATGTAAGACATTAGAAAGACCATAGAAAGCTGGCTATAAATCAGGAATTCTGATGGACATATATAGTTAGTCCTAATCTCAAGAGCAGAGTGTGTCCAGGTTTAGGCTTCTGGGAAAACAGTTGCTAGACTATTAATATGACTAAACTGGCTGCTTGCTGTTTTTACACCAAATTAACACATTTTTTTCTTGTCTCAGTGCTGGTTGAGAGCACAACCAGCCCTCAGTTCAGAAGGGAAAATATGACATTCCCTCTGAAGGACCATCCAGCCATAGCAGATGCTGGGGGCCAGAATCCAATGCTTATTTAATCCTACAGGTACTGTAGCTCCTTTATCCCTTTTGCCTCCCCTCCCTGCCTGGCAGCCATTCTTCTTTAAGAGCACAACTCAGTTATTGTATTTGTCTTATCCTTGTTCATTCTCACAACACCTTCATCAATTTTGTTCCCTCCCTCTTGTTTCTGCTTCTACTATTGTGCTATTATTACACTTTTCATTGATGGCTTTTCAATGTTTTGTGCTATTGACGCCCTGGTCGTTTCCAATAATAACTGCATATCTGTAAAACATTCCTTTTTTAATTCCTCTCCAGTTTGACCTTGTGGGTGTGTTGTGTGTTGCTTCTCTTGGTGATCTGTTTTTACTGAATAAAGTATATAAATCTTTCATTGGAAGGATTTCTTTCTAATTCCCTAAATAAAAGTGTGAACTCTCAGCCATTTGGCTCACCAAACCATCATTTTTGCACTTAGTCAGGGGAATTCACACAGAGAGGGAGAATCAGATTATTAAGAACCTGTCACATGGCTTAGGGTTTCTCATAATTTTTTCCAGTTGCTGCACTGGAAGGTGGCTCTGTCCGTGGCAAGCTGCACGTATGCAGACTGCTCCACTCAGTCAGTGCAAGTCAACTGTGTGTGTGTGTGTGTGTGTGTGTGTGTGTGTGGGAATGAGAGAGAGAGAAAGAGAAGATGAGGCATGTTCAGTTGAGTCACCTCATGTAGAGGAGCTTCCTTTTGACTGGGGGGGGTTGATGACATCATGCAGAAGACAAATGTTTTTCCTCATGTAGCCCCTTAAACTCTAATCTAATCTATCTATCTCTCTCTCTCTCTCACTCTCTCTCTCTCTCACTCACTCTCTCTCTCTCTCTCTTTGTGTGTGTGCTTGTGTGTGTACACTTTAAGAAATTCAATCCTGGTCTTTAATAATGCCAATTTCAGTTTCACGTGTCACACACTTCAGCAAGCCACATGTCTCCTTAAAGGGGGATTTTGCATAATTAAATGTTTTAGATGGAACCAGAAATCTGAAGAGTTTAATGCCTCTAAAAGCTCTTCCTGTCATCATCTGTCTATAAATAGGTTTTCTGATTTTTGAGTAATTGTTTCAGTATAGTTTTGAAAAGGTTTGGTCTTGAAACTTATTTTAAAAAGACATTTATGCCAGAGAAGTATATATAGGTTTCTATTAGCAAAAATAAACATATTTATTTATGGACAAAAAGTAATTGGGAAACCCAGTCCTGTAGTGTTTTTATATATTTATCTCAGGGGGTGAAATTCTTAAAAATTGGTGCAATTCCCCTTTAAGGAAGAAGATTTTTATCGCTCTTTTTATTGGTCTTTAATGGCTCAGGAGGCTTATTGGTCATTCTTTGAAACTATCTCTCGAAACAACACCAGGCAAAAAGGGGACATGAGATCCACAAGAGACCGAGGAGTAGTAGAGCAGAGAATTTGATCTCAAGAGCTCTTCAGTAAACTTTAGATTATTCTGTTCATTTTCAGAAAAAATCCTAGTATCCCTTGTCCTCCCATCTGATCTAAGTGGAATAAAATAATAAAGTAATAAGGAGATCTCTTACATTTATTTTGTTTACCTGGGCGCACCCGGCCTTTAGCTCTTCATTCATTATCAGAATGTTCTGATATTCCTGATATCAGCAGATCAACACGCCCTTTGCCCTGCAGGACCCCAATTATTTCTGTTTTAGGTTGTTCTTGCTACTGCATGTCTTTAGAATAACAGTTACTTTTTGCAACCCGATAAGACCACAGTATCACACAGAGTAGAGTACAACAGGTCCCGAAGCCCAAAATAAACTCAAAGTCCCTTTGTGTAATCATTATCAGTTAGAAGCTTCTGAAAGGCTGAGCCGGGAAGTGAAATGAAACCTGCTGCAATTAAACGGTCATGAATCAAGGCATGAGGCTTGTCACGTTCACTTCCCCTCCACAGAGCTCTGCTGCTCACCCTCTGCTTCTCGGGAATGTGTGTCCCATCCAACACGAGCGATGTCCACTGCTGAGCTCGGGCCATCTGCAAGGTCAGGCGAGGTAGGTCAGGAGACATGCTGGCCATGCCAGCCTGCTGCCCAAGTAAAAAAGCAAATGGGATATATAGCCCTCTCTAAAAGTATTGGAACAGCAAGGCTATTGCATTTGTTTGAGCTGAAGAAACTTGATTTGTAGATCAAAGATGAATATGAGATAAGGGATCACATATCCGGCTATTATTTACTAATATCTACATCTACATGTGTTAAATTATACATAACATCTTCTGTATCTGACCAACCAGTTTTTTTGGACCATGACAAACTGAAAGGTGTTTGCTGTTGCACAGGTGTCTCCTGTTAGATTGAATAAATATACAGTACTGTGGAAAAGTTTTAGGCAGGTGTGGAAAAATGCTGTAAACAAAGAATGCTTTCAGAAATGGAAGTGTTCATCATTTATTTTCATCAATCAACAAAATGCAGTGAATGAACAAAAGAGAAATCAAAATTAAATCAATATTTGGTGTGACCACCCTTTCCCTTCAAAACAGCATCAGTTCTAGGTACACTTGCACAGTTTTTGAAGGAACTCGGCTGGTAGGTTGTTCCAAACATCTTGGAGAACTGAGCACAGATCTTCTGTGGATGTAGCTTCCTCACATCCTTCTGTCTCTTCATGTGATCCAGACACACTGGATGATGTTGAGATCAGGGCTCTGTGGGGGCCAGAAGAACTGATGCTGGTTTGAAGGCAAAAGGTAGTAACACCAAATATTGATTCAATTTAGATTTTTCTTTTGTTCGCTCACTTTGCATTTTTTAAATTGATGAAAATAAACAATCATTATTAATATTTCTGAAAGCATTCTTTATTTATAGCATTTTTTCTACACCTGCTTAAAACTTTTACACAGTACTGTAAATAAATATTTTCTCTCAGCTGGAGCTTTGGATTTCACTCATGAAGATTGCCTTACTTGTTAAAAATCCAGCAAGAAGGCCAGAGAGCAGTCGGGGGAAAGCATGCCAGTCTGAAGCTGAAAAAACAAGGAAATTCCATTTAAAGTATATTTTCAGTCCAATTCAGAGGGAAGAGAGCCCGGGATGTCCTGCTAGGTATTGCTTTGACCTTCACATACCAAAACACCAGACACAAGAATGTACAAAATTGCTGCAGCTGACACACTGGAAGAGTATTTCTGCTGGGGTCATAACAACTGTTAGGGCAATTATGCAGAAATTAAAATAACCAGAACTGTAGGAACCTGTCTGGAAGATGATGGATGTGTACTTTACCCAAACACACATGGAGGAGGACAGAAACTTGTTGGATTGGATCTTTTCAGTAGTCTTGAGATCATCAAGTAGGGGCTGAAAAAAGGCTTTTCTTTCATCAAACCACAACTGTAAACACCTGGCATACCCAAGCCATCATGGATCCTTTGATGGGAACCAGGTTTCATGGTGAAAGGAGACTCTTTTTGCTCATTCTGGATTTGGCATAAAGAAGTGGGATGATTATGCAGGAAGTAACCTAAACTCCCATCTTAAATATAGTGTAGGATCTGTGATGTCTCGCTCTAAGGTCTTAAAAGCCTTTCTAGTTGGGGGATGGGATGAATCAGGTTTGTTTCATTAGAGGTGATGCTAAACACTGTAGAGCTGTGGGACAGAAGGAAGCTTCCTATGACACACCTGAAGAATATTTAGGAAATAACTGAGGGAAGAACTGAAAATGCATGTAAAGTCCTTGATTGTCTTGTCTCTGACTTGCATTCTCTTCCTTCTCTTTTTCCTGTTTGTCCTCTCGCCTGTTAGTCAGCATTTGGCAGACAATTCTCCAATTATGTAACTGTATACAGATACAGAAATACTTGTACTGAGGCAAGAATACTTGTGCTGAATGTGGGCAATATCCAGCTCTGACCACCTCCGTATCCAGTGTCAGTGATGTGATCGCAAACCAATTATAAAGCGCCTTGGGTGTTTTTATTCAGTCGTCATAACATATTCAAACAAACCCTACATGTCCCTAAACATACAACACAATTGGATGAGCTAGAATTTCCCATGACTTGCAGGCCATTTATAGCTAATGATTGCTAGTTGTGCTATGATTTTATTGACTGGCTGACTAAATAAACAATTTTGTCAAATGGGTCCCAGAGTGGAATTCTTTCACATGGTCTCCAACTATGTTGGCACATTCCAGGCCTAGAGGACTGCTGTGAAGCCAAGAATTTTCCTACTCAAATACACCGTATCCAACTCGACACCTTATTTTCAGGTTAAGGAGATGAGTAATCGTAGGAAATTCACCAAAGTGGGCTGAACTGCAGGTCTCTAAGACCACAGTTTACCACCTTTGATGGAGATAGTTGGATGCAAATGTGATTTTACTGCTTATTCCTCTGTGGTAGTTGTGCATTTGTGCAAATTTCTCTTTCGCAGACATGAGATGTACAGCTTTGTACACTTTTACACTTAAAATTCTGTTTTTACCAAAATGTTGCACCGACAGTACTGTAGGTATATTGATTCTCACTTGTTATCTGAAGCTCCTCTCTTTCTTGTGAAAGAATGTGAAGCCTACGTGACTTCAGTGTAGTTTGCATCACAAGGTGCAAACAAAACTAATGCAGGCTTACAAAAGCCACCATCAGCGTTGGGCTGTGTTTGGCCTTGAAACAGAACGCTTGTTTCTGGGCTATCAAGTCCACATGGCACTGAAGGCCATGGGTAACGATAGAGGTTCATTTTTCAGAGCATACATTTGTGATGAAATCTCACACTCCGATGGCCACGTACAGTTGGGATCATTCATTACCACAACCCTAACCACATTCAGGGCTGCTTTCTTGGGCGCAGATTAAACCAAATCTGGTGATTCATCAAGGACAAATGTGGTTGAAGGTTTATCAGGGAAAAGCAATTTTATATGATATGGTAAAATTGACCCCCAATCAAAAAAATTGAGCTGAAAATCTAAGTACAGTATTTCTACTGGACATAGACAAAGCACTTGCTCGATCAACCTAAGCACAATATCCTTTATTCTTAAACACAAAACATGCTTTGGGTGGGAATATTACAATGTGAGTGGGAATTTTCCAAATATATTTACTTTTATACCCTTTACTCACAGTGGATCTGCAATATTAGAGCTAGTCTGCGGTTAACTATTAACAGCAATTACTAAAGTTACATCACAACCCGAGCTGTCAGCTGTTTTACTGGCATACTCATCTATTTGTGATAGGTATTACAAGGTGACATGTTTGCACAGATGTGTTCAAAGGAATAAAATATTAAAAAGAACTTAATCAAACTAATCAAAAATGATATAATTTTCATATTAAAATAAAACTCTAGTAGGTTTTCTGTTGATGATGCTAATTAACAGATGCATGCAACTGTTAATTACTTCAGAGGTGTTTGGTCAAAGGATCCTATTGAAAGTGGCTATTTTTCATTGTGAAACATGGCACAGCACATAGTGAGACACATTGAAATTACACCTCTGCTTTTCACCCATACAGACCATGCAGTAGGGGGCAGCTATTCAGCGGTGATGGGGATTGTACCTTGCTCAAGGATACCTCAGGGCAACCTACTGGTCTGGGATTTGAACCCAAGACCTTCTGAACCTGGGGCCAACTCTCGAAACACTAGGCCAGCGCAGTTGGCTTCTGATAGCTACCTGTTTTAAAGAGTTGTGTCTTGGTTTTCCTTTGGGCCTACCTTCCCTTGCGTGTTGATTTTTTAGTCATTTTTCTTTAGTTAACCATTTGACCTTTGTTGTAAGAGTGAGTTACAATGTAAACAACAGCTGAATGGAAGTGAAGGCTAGCCATGGCCTAATAGTACGTGAAGAGGGTGTGCAAACCAGAACTGCCCCCAAGTGCTGGAATTGCACCTCACTGCTCCTGGTGTGTGTGTTAAGTTACAATGTGTGTAAGATTTAAATGTAGAGAGCAAATATGCTGCTCATTGCTCACTGATCACAGTGTGTGTACTGGCACAGGTATTGTATTTCATTTCAAACCTTGTGTTGTTGCTTTTACTTCAGTGATCACCAATTTTACCTGCTAAGGTGTGGCAGCAAGTTTTCCAACCAACCAGAACTTCACATCTTAACTTCTCTACTGTTTGAAGATTGAGACTAGCTGGGGTAAACCAGTAGACTAAGTTCCAACCTCCAAATTGCCAGGTTCACTCAGTGATACAGAGCAGCAAAATCACCACTGGGGAAAAAGCAGATGGAGAAACTCCTTGTTCGCACGTGCATATTGATTTAATATTCCCTTAAAGGCACATACAGTTCTGTGCAAAAGTTTTAGGCAGGTGTGAAAAAAATGCTGTAAACAAAGAATGTTTTCAGAAATATAAATAATGATTGTTTATTTTCATCAATTTACAAAATGCAAAGTGTGCGAACAAAAGAAAAATCAAAATCAAATCAATATTTGGTGTTTCTACCTTTTGCCTTCAAACCAGCATCAGTTCTTCTGGCCCCACAGAGCCCTGATCTCAACATCATCCAGTGTGTCTGGATTACATGAAGAGACAGAAGGATGTGAGGAAGCTACATCCACAGAAGATCTGTGGTTAGTTCTCCAAGATGTTTGGAACAACCTACCGGCCGAGTTCCTTCAAAAACTGTGTGCAAGTGTACCTAGAAGAATTGATGCTGTTTTGAAGGCAAAGGGTGGTCCCACCAAATATTGATTTGATTTAGATTTCTCTTTTGTTCATTCACTGCATTTTGTTGATTGATGAAAATAAATGATGAACACTTCCATTTCTGAAAGCGTTCTTTGTTTACAGCATTTTTTCCACACCTGCCTAAAATTTTGCACAGTGCTGTAGATGAAAGAAAATAACCTACCATTTTTCTCTCTTTGGATGTTTTCTGTGGGTGACGTGGTGGTGCAGTGTTGTCTCACAGTGAGAAGGTCGTGGGTTCGATTCCCAGGCAGGACAGCCTGGGTCGTTTCCGTGTACAGTGTATATGATTACCCTGCATCTGTTCTGGGAGTTCTGGTTTCCTCCCACACAACCAAAGACATAAGCTGGATTGGAGATGATAAATTGCCTCCTAGGTGTGTGTGTCTGCTCTGAGATAGACTTGCAACCAGGGTGAGTCCCCACCTTTCGCCCTATGAGAGCTCCTGCACTGTCCGCAACCCTAATCAGGACAAGTGGCTAAGAAAATGAGTTAGTGAGATGTTTTCTGTCTCTAATAGCTTTTGTGTGTTACATTTTCCATTCCTTCTTAATGTTACAACTGCTCAGGATCCAAGAAATATTTATGTAAAAAAAGCAGATGAAGCTGGAGCTGTTTACTTTACATGCACTGCAACTACATAATTTTAGAAGATATCACATAAAATACTGACAATACTGACCTGTCCAGGCTTTTCTACCCATTTTTGTCTTATAAGTGCTAGGAAAGGCTCCACCACCGGTCTCGCATTTTTGTTTAAAATAAGCAGCTGAGATGGTTTATGAAAGGATGAATTCCAGAGAAAAGAGTGGAGAAACAAGTGCAAATGGATTTTAGATTAAAATGGTGAAAGATGGATCGGGGCACAGATGACAGGAGCTTCAGAAAGACACTCAACAGAATGGTGAGTCAGAGGAACATCTGGATATGAGTTATGGGAAATACATCAATGAAGATCTGTATGTTCTAATGATGAAAATGACATGATTCATATTTTATGTTTTTTAGTCACCAGGTCTCAACTGTGGGAGATTTTCTACACCACAACACCAACTGGGGAAATAATCACAACACCAACTGGGGGAAAATCTTGCGGGCAAACAATGCTCCTTCTTACCTGGATAGTTCCGTAGGCTCATGGTAACCCAACACCTGACTAAAATTCTCAGTGTTGGTTTTTCCTTTGATCATCATCCAAAAGTGTTGGTTCAAAAACTTTGATTAAAGAATCTAAATGAACAAGGCAAAGGACGTTTTTTAGAAGATTACTTATATTCTGTAATATTGAGAACTTTCTGTTTGTTTTAACTGCCAGTGCTCTTTATCTTAGTACTCCTTGTGAACCTTTTCTACTCCTCCACAGGGTGTGTTAGAAGTCTCATTACGAGCTTTCTCCATGCAGTGTGCAGACCAGGTCTTGTGGAAACCAAACAAAAATGAGCAGGATGTCCTTCTGCTTTTACCTGTCTGTAATGGCAGTGCATTTATGTGACAAGCTCTAAAAATAACACTTTTTTTCCCCTTCTGCTGCACTCAGCACACACAGTCTGGGATATTTAAAGGAAATAAAGGCCTGTTACCCTGTTTAGACTCTGGCACAGACAGTAAGGACGCTGTGACTAAATGCTTAAGGCGTCCAGCATCATGGGCAGCCCATGATCTTTTGGAAATGACAGGGGTCATGAGACATGCATTGTGTTTCTGCTTTTTGTAAATGGAATATAATGAATGGCTGGACTCTATTTAGTGGCAACGTGTGAAGATTACACAGCGTCGTGTTTCAGAGATTTTGAGATTTAGAAAAGAGCACAACGGTGAGGTTTTCTTCATGATGCAACCATGGCTTGACATTGCTGCTGAACTGTCTGCAAAACGTCAGCTGATTGGAGAGACACAGTGTCAAATGACTCATGGATTCTGTTGACACTGACGTTGTCAGGCACATAGTGTTTGAGTAGTCATGTGCACACTCTGATCGGGGTGCTCCGGTGTCCACGTTTCACTCTGTTTCAGCCAGTAATTCAGTCTAGTTTAATTCAGGCAAGTTTTATGTTAGCATATAGGCTAAATTCAATTTTGCAATATAATATTTCCTTCAGGACATCTGGGCCACTTCAGAGGGTTTCAGTTTTATGACAGCGGTCTGCTGCACAGTGCAAAATGAACACCTACAATGGGAACTGAACCTAACTACACAGTGCACCCTGCAGACCAGAGCAGATCTTAATTTAACACTGGTGAGTCCATTGTGTGGGAACACATGGCCTAAAAGCCTGCTTGTCTTTTTTAAATCAAGTGGCCTTTCCTTCACCTCATTCAGGTTCCAAAGGGTGGACAACACTTATGGATTTATGAGGTGGTGTCAAAAAATAACAAAGGAAACAAGACAAAAAAAACCCAATCCTTTATTTAATTCTCCTGTTTTTGCCTCTAAAAGCTTTGAATGTGCATCACTGCAACAAAGTCTTTCTTTTTTGGCCTCAACAGTGTCATAAAACAGGCAGCGCAGTATGTACTAGCTATTTGTGAGTGTCATTAAAGGCAAACTCTGCAGAGGTCTGTGAAGAACTGGACAGGGTTTAGCCCTTTGGACTAAATCATTTCACATCAAAACCACTTTAAATACCTTTTCTTTTGTTTTTGTTAAATTATGTAGCATTTAAGAAAAAGAAAATGGATGAAATAACTCTTTAAGTGTGTCCAAACTTTTGACAGGTATGTACGTTGAGTACCAGTCTATGTCTGTTATATGTTGAAGTTGGGAACTTGGGCAGTGCTGTAAATGCAATCGGTATCCAATGAACGATAGTAATAGTAAGTCACGTCATGACCACAGTAAGTCAGGCTACAGACCCCCCTCCTCCTCCTGCCCTGCTTTTTTTGGAGTGGCAGTGGAAAGTCGCGTGACCGCCTGACTCTGCCGGTAGTCACTTATTAATACTTTCTACATGCACATATGTTTAGAAGGTCTGCTGTACGGCGCACTGAGCTACACCGATAATGTTTTTGTCTGGTTTAATGACTAACTAGTATCTGACATTCAGACATCCGCTTTTCATGGATTTCTCCTTACTGCTGATGTGATTTTGTTTAGTATTTGAGGTATAAGTCAAGGAACATCATTTCCAGAGCGGATCTATTTGGCTTTCTTTTGTGGACCTTTTAATCTTTGTTTTAAATGTCATATACAATTATATAATGAAGAAGAAATGTCATTTTTATATTCCATATTCATCCTAAACTGAGCACAGACACACTCCCCTCTGATTTCGCAAGTCACCACTTTTCTTTGAACTGCAGGAGTTGGCAAACAGTCTTAAAGATAAATAGTCCGATACGCACTAATTGATTCATGTGTTTGGCTGTAGGCTTCACTTCTTGACCTTTAGAGGATTTTACCTTTGACCATAAATTATAAATTGGTCAAAAACAGGGAACAAATATACCCTGTGGAAATACTCATTTCTGCCAAAAGTAGTTAAAGTAGCTTTTAGCTTAAATATGGCATTTATAGGGCGACTTTTTCAGTAAAGAGTTCCTACCATTTATCATTTGACAGAAATCCATTTGTTCATATTCACAGTAGCATGTCTAGTACTTCCAGAAAGTCTAGTGTGACAGGCTCCCTGATGAAATTGGTCACACCCACTGAAAAACGAACCGTTTTTGGTTGATTCCAATGCCACTGATAATGGTAACTAACACTTTAATCCAGTTCTAGGAGGCCTAACCAATGGAAGCCCCACTTGCCTATATGTACTCAAATTGACTGGCTTATTTGTTGGATGAAAAACAGAAAACAATTTCCAATATTCCAGTTAGCATACACACAAGGTTTTGTTGATTCATTATTCCTAGAAATCTTTAGATCCTCTCTGAAGTCCTAGAAAGCCAGGCCAATGAAATAAAGGGAACAGTTAAGCAGCAAAGTAAGAAAATACATTGCTGAATAAAGATTTACACTTGATGCTTATTTACGCATCGTGGTGCTATTTAGTATAGAAGAAAAAATCATCTCATGTCACTTAATCTTTCAGAACCTGGCTGCACAGCTGTCCTTCAGCCTTATGTGTAAATGAGTGAAACGGTTTGTTATGAACTGAAAAATGTTTGTTCAAAAACTAAGTTTCTAAAATGAACTAACATGCTTCAAATTGTGGATCCCGCTCAAAAAAATCATCAATGAGGTTTTTATTATAAAGAGTATCCAAACCCGATCCAGGGAATCAGTCCCACTGCTAAAGGGCACTTCAGGACTTTCCGTCGTCGCTGAAAGATCATGTGGTACGTTGTGTAAAGCCAAGTCTCATTTTCCATTACATGTCACATCTCTCGTCGCTACATTTCTAATAGTTGGTACCGGTTTAAACATATTAGCCAACCATCCTCAAATCATTACTCATGAAAGTCTACATTAAATAAAAAATGCTAATAAAATGATTTGAGCGGAATCTTGTTTGTAGTTGAATAGTTCCAGGGGACGCAGAACATCTTTAAGAATGAGTCCGGTCTGGCTTGCAGCACAGCAAGTCGTTCATTTTCAAAAAGGCACGGATTTCAATGAAAAGGAGACATCGTATGTAATCTTACTTCAGCGCAGTGCTTTATTTGACATAAAAGAAGAACATTATGAAGTAAAAACACACTGTAACTAAACGGAGGACTTTCTGATCCACCGGCCTCCTCCGAGAAAATGAATAACGTTGATAAATAAAGTCTTTGGTTATACAAATACATAAATACAGGACTTAAATAGCAGAACTAATAATATTCACAAAGTGTACAGGTACATGGTATTGACTCCTTCCACCACATTGTTTCTTAAATTCATCCTTTGTAATACATTCATACTTGTTACTCAACACAGCTCAAGTTTCATAGATCATAATCAATAGCTTCAAGTTAAGACATAAATAAAGATTCCTGCTATAAAGTGCTTCGTGTCGGGGTTAGAACACCAACTGACCTTTAGTAATACAGCAAATTGTTAGTCTGGAGTGTGGCCCATGTGGAACCTATATAAAGCACACTCAAGTGTATCTAGTGGACATCGTTCCAAAGTCCCTCAAAAGTCCTACAAAAAATTCACATGGCTAAGGCCGCAACTAAGCAGTGGATAACAACAGCGGGAAACTGAGGCAATGTGTTTCTCCTACTGGATGGAAGGGCAAAGGTCCCAAAAATAAGCCCCTGCAAGAGGTGGGCCCAGTTTTCACACAAACACAGACATACACAGGGAATTATCAGGGTCAGGCAGTGACGCAGTGATTACGTTAAAAGCCCATTTGAACACGAACTTTACAGCAAGTTGTCCAAAATAAATAAATAGATATATAAACATAACAACAACAAAGAAAGAAAAAAAAAAAAGAACAAGATTTGGGGTGGGAGTGCGCAGGACGGGTTAGAGCTCAGTCTCGAGCAGTCCTTGCAATAAGGCCTTTTCAAAAGTACAGAGATTCACCAGGTGCTCAGCATTTTAAAAGCATTTTAATGATCAGTCACGAGACAAGAATAGTACTGATTACAGCAGAGACGTTGCTTGTCTTCCTGAAGCGCACAGGCAGGATTACAACTACAGCAAGTTTGGAGGCTTGTCGTAAAGCTAAATAACTGACCAAAACAAACGTTGTGCCTTTTAAGATACAGAATCATTTTAGGCAGCAGTGATTGGAGATATGAAAAAGAACAAACAAAAAAAACGTGAAATTACAGTATAATGCAAATCAAGCCAATAAAAGAAGTGTCAAGTATTGTCAGGTTTTGGTATTCTCTTTGCTTTTCGGAATGATTAGAAAACGTAGTCTGAAGTCTTTCAAGCTGGACTGAACTGGCCCGACTATGTAACATACATTTCCAATGGGAGCATACTCACTCAGGACCAAGGGGGAGTAGATTATTTGACATTGCACTTGGCTTTCAGGATTATTCTGGCTATTTCCTCAAGGATTAAACGCTCTAAACACTCTAAACACGTTCTAAATCTCGTGGCCTTAAACTCTCCATTATGTGTTTATTTAAACAAAGCGAGCCATGGCATCAGCCCCTGGTCATTTTCAGGTCTTTATCTTTTTTCTTTTTTTTTTTACACCCCAAAGGCACTGGCAGGGCATTTTCAGGGCAAGCATCCGCCCACGATTTCAGACACAATCATTACGAGAAAAAGGGAATCCTTAAAATACACTGGGTTTACTGGGGCATGCATGGCATGGCTTGCTACTAACAGATTTGGCACGCTCTTGCCTGAAATCTTGGTACAGCTATAATTTCATAATCTTTCATTTGTGAAACAATAGCGGTCTTGAGAATTTGCTGAGCCTGCTCTCATTTTAAAACGTCTGCATATAAAGGGGCCTTGCACGGCAGTAAAGACCAAATCTGTCTCTGTCTGAGGACGAAGTCTTGCTGTAGACTTTTCAAATGAATACTGGATAGAGAGGAATAAGTGATCTTTCATGACTTTCTCAAATCAGCAGTGCTGTGTGTTCGCATGTGTGTGTTTTTAATTGCCCGTCAGGAAACGTTTAAAGTCTTCCTTTTGTTAATGAAGGATTCCAGTGTTGCTCTAGTGGGACTGAATTGACGGCGTTGTAACCTACCCAATGAACAGCTCTCAGTGTTTCAAGCACAATGTGAAGACATATTCATGATAATCTAAGATCAGTGTTTTTGTGTGGAACTCATGCCACCTTGAACAATTATTCATCGAAAGAAAAATGTATCGAAGCCATCACAAATAAAAATCCATTACCTTAAGCAAAATCTCAGTGTAAACGTTTTGTCAATGCTGAGCTTTTATCTACTGGTCCTCATATGTGAGACTGATCAGGCTAAAGATCGCTTGGTTGTGAATAGCAAGGTCGTTAGCTGGTGGTCCTGAACTCAGGTATCGGACCGCTCTCATCTACTCAGCATGGTCATTATCCTCCCATGCTCTCCTGGGAGACTTCTTGCTCCTGGGATGCAAGTTCAGAGGAAAGAGGTGAAAGGGTTCAGTCTCTTTTGGAATGCATTTGCATTGATCTGACAGAAATCCCATCGCACTCCTGGATCAAATCCACATTAGAGGCTTGGAGAGTTTGATCACTGATGTAGAAGTTAACAGCTTTAGGTGAGTCTGCCTCCCATTTGCAGAGAGCTGGTAGGTGATTTAGGACTGCAGACCAGAGATCACAGTCTGGAATGTCACTTTCAAGCAGAAGACCAGGGAAAGAAAGCGTGAGGCTTCTTTGTCATTAGAGGGATTACAATGTTCAAAAAACCAAGGCCAAGTGAATGTCAGTATTTGAGTTCTAGCCAAGTCAGCAACACAAGATCCTTCCTGATAAAAAAGGCACTGTATATATGCTCCAAGACAGTTCAAGGCGCAGAGTGGGGGGAAATGAGCAGTTGTGTGGCAGTTGCTAACCAAAAAAAAAAAAAAAAACAGATGCAGGACAGATGTGAAGATAATGCTGTTTTTGCTGGGGCTGCAGTTTAGGCCAAAAGAAGGGTCTAGAGCTCATCCATAACTATGTGGACTGTGAAGGTTTTTAGGGGAGGAGTCCTCACGTCCAGCCTGGCCCACCAGCTGGTAGAGGCGGTGGCCAAGGTTCTGCACTTGGCAGGTGCCCAGGACGCAACCTACACGCATCAGCTGACCGTGTTTCAGTTGACTGCGAATGAAGGCATGGCGACGACTTCTTGTTCTTATCTGGTTTGTCTCCTCCTCTTGCACGCTGGTTGATCCCCCTACAGACCTAGCGGTGCGGGGAACACGCGAAGAACTCCTTGGATTCTCAAACGGGGAAGGTAGGCTTCTGACCAGTAGTGCTCTCCACAGAGCAGTTCTATCTAAAATAATCGCTGGGCTGACAGTGGGATCAACAGAGCCTGGGTTTGATTGTGTGGAGACATGGCTTCTCACTCTCAGTTGATGCAGCCTTTTCATGAGCTCCAGCCTGAAGAAAACAAAAAGAGAAACTGATTTAGGACTGGATCAGATATCACAGTCTGTGTGTGTATCAATGATACTCTTTAAGCAAATAGATGTCTCTTTTTTTCCATTAGGTGAGTCATGTTCACTGATATTAAGAAATAAATGGTCAGATGCACTTATTAGATGTTATCTGCATGATTTATTCAGTGTAAATGGGCTTATCCATTATTTTATAATGGCTACTAAACAACACATCTACTGAGGACAAACACTAAAACTAGCTAATGTGCAGGCAACACTCAGTACAGTATGTCTCTAGAACAGAGGGTTCAGCAAACAGCACATTTATATTGTGCTTCATAGTGTAGCCATCTGCTCTGTGTTTGATTGGAACACTGGACCCTCAAACTTGGCCCCTGCAATTTGCCCAATGCAATTATGGTGTGTTTGCACTGGCCACTTTTTTAGGCTTCTGTCACATGGCAGGCTCGTGCTGAGACATCTTTTAACCCTCTCTGCAAACAAAAGCCTCAGATCCCAATATCCATGTGGTGACATAACAATGCAGCAGAGAACCAAAGGAAAAACTCACATTTCAAAGGTTTAGGATGAAGTAGGAATCACTGACCATGCACTTTTTGATGCTTTTGACTTATAAAAAGAGGTAAATAAGAAAGCTTGCATTTTCCACATGACAAACTTGGGGATGATTGGGGGATTTCCAAATATGAGACACATGATAATAGCATGTGAGTTTCCATAAAGATGGTATAATCTTTTCTGATCTTATGGAAAAATGTACTACACACACTAGGTCACTAAATCTGCATTATTCACAAACGGTAAAAATCCTCACCAGCTGAGCATCACATTTTGCAGGCTTTATAGGATCACAAAGCCCATGTGGCTATGGTAAGACTCATTTTAAGCTTCATCCAGGAGGTGTCTGCCTTTCCAGAAATTTAATAAAAGTCTGTCTCCCCATCCATTTCATCCTTCTTTGCCCTTTCACCTTTCCTGAAGCTCCATCAAAACTCATCAATGTTTGTTAAATCCCTAAGAGTCTTCCCCTTAGACTGCCCTTGTGTAAGACAGATCCATCAGTCCAACTGTGGCAGGCAGCAGGGTGTAAGACCAGAAAAGCACTTATTTATACACAGGGTGTTCTTTGATCAGCTTTACCATCAGCAATCTTTGGTGACAGTGAAGCCAGGGAAGGAGAAAAAGGAAGTTGATGGAAAAGCTCTGACAGGCCAGACACTCCAGGGACAGAGATGCCGACTGATCTCTCCCAAGAAGAGAGTTCATACCAGTCACTTATCATAACAAATGTGTTGTGTATAGCTACCCTGCTTTGCAATAAGCAATAAGCAGTTTCCAGTGTTTAGATTTGCTTGTATAACAACAGCACAGGCATAAATTTTCTCAGTTTTTTTTCTCTACAACCCACAATGAAATTTGATCGGTGGATTTCTGCTTTGATTAAGGCATTCAGTGGAGAAAATTACCACCTGCCTCAGGAAACCCAATCCGTCGAGAAACATAATAGGAAACATCCATGCAGAAACTTAATTTGCAAGTTTCTGAAAGGCTTCCTGGGAGAACCAGGGGAACAGAAGACAAGGTCTTAGAGGAAAAAAAAAAACAATCTTTGCTGAATCATAGCACCAGGTTCTGTAACATGTTTCATCATGATTGACTGCCGAGTGGTAAGCACACAATTGCCACTAATTGTTACCAAAGCTGTGAAGAAATATGCCTGCTTGAAAGCCACCATTGGATGCTGAGTTCAGGCAAGCTACCAAGGAAACCATGCGATGGTTGTAAGGTACCACTGCTTATAAGAACTACCAACTGAAGTGGAAAATATAAGGATACCTGACATTTAATTAAATCTCAGAGACCTTACTCCTAGAGGGAGCACCTGCGTTTGCTTAAGCCACGTCTGCAGCTCAGCACTGACTCGGTTTGCACTTTGACATGAAATTCCTGTGCTTGCTTGCACGCACACACACACACACACACTTCTCTGCATTTCACCCATCCCAGACACACTGGTAGTGAACACACACTGTGCGATGCCTGCACCCGAGGGTCAGTTGTGGAGCAATGCTATGATATTTGTTTCCATCCTAACCTGACAAACATACATGCATTAGTCTGAGGGCCACCAGCTGGGCTACTAATACTGTACTTTGTAGCAATTGACCGAGATGTTCCAGTGGTTCATCAAGCTAATAGCCCTTTCGGATTATGCGAGGATGTTTTCTGAAATTCGAAAACACTGAAATTTAAAGGAGCTGCCTTTTGAACAGGATACAACACGAGAGCCAATCAGAAAAAAGATCAGTTAAACATAGGAATAAAAAACGTTTTAACTCCATGAGATGAACAAAAGAAACAGACATGAACGATTGTTCAGAGCCTTTTTTGCCAACTGCATCCTCCAGTGATGTCAATATTACAGAGACCAATAAGGTGATAACGGTTTACAGACAACATATTACACACCTTTGCAAGATATGTAGTCAATGGACATCGATTGTAATCTATTTAAAGCTGTTAAAAACTATTTCCTAATCTGGTTTGTTTGGATTGTTAAAGTCAATTTTTCCATTGATGGTATTACACGCCAGCACTCGTTTTCCGAGTTTTAAGCAACAAATCCTGTTCCATTGTTCAGGATCTCTTGTTCTATACAATAAGCAAGTCTGAACTTGGAAATCCACCAGAGGGATTTAAAAGTAAGTGAAATATGAAAGTGATTCTGGCACTTCTCACAGCTGCCCCTCCTTACAGGACTCGAGAGCAATACTCCAGAGCCAGGCATGTGTTACCTGATGGCCCAGGGAGGGAGAGGGCTTACAATGGCCAGTTTAATCCAGACTAATACAGCAAGTCACACACTCAGCTAGTAAACAGTAAACGTATTGTTTGAATACAGACAGAAATGAAGTGGGGAAAAAGTGATTTGTTAGGTAACGCGGTGCTTGGTAACCACATCTAAGAGACAGTTTGTTGTATCAAGAATGAGGAACAAAACTACATACTTCAAAACTAAATAGCAATGTGCGTCTGCCCAAAAAAAGATCCATTTATTTATACTAAACCCAAGAAGGTCCACAAACTTAGGTCAACACGCTGAACCGCATATGTTTGTGAACCAAATATATATTATCCTGTTGGAAAACTACAATGACCCTCACATAATTATGTTGCCCAACAAACTCACAGCTGTCAGCCCTCTTGAGTTAGTTTATTGAAAGCCAGTTGTTTGGTGCACTCCAAGTGTTAATTTATTACACCGAAGAGAAAAGCTGTCCGTGCAATAAATGCATTTAGAGGAACCAAAGTACCTTCAGTCATCAAAGGCAATCTGAAGTTAAGTAAGCAATGAGAGCCCCTTTTGAGAACATGTGCTAAGTGGTCCATGTTCAGCCGGCTTGCCATGCTTGCATGTCTGTGTTGAACAGAAAGCTGTGCTCTGGCGAAGAAGAGGGAGGAATGTAGGTCTTAGCCACTAATCCACAGTGGAATTCACCCTGACTGCTGAATATTCTGTCTGCCCGCACGGCTTGGCCCTGGTTATAATGACCCGTAGGCCAGTGTTAAATGTATTTATGCTTTTAAACAGGGATGGAAAGGACTGAAACAACTCCTAAAACCGTCAAACCAGAGCGTAGTGACCCAAAAACAGCCTTGGTGTTGTGAGCACCTTCTTACAGGCAATAAATGAATGTATCATTGTGCTCAGTGCGAGCTTAAATCTTTGATTTAATGTAAGTTGATACAATCTTCATTTGAGCTTTGACCATATCTTATCCTACTGAACAAACACTACAAAAGACATCACAGCTTAAGCTGTTCTTCAACAAGATAAACAATAACCTTGATCTCTGTGCGAAGTAAATATTGGTTTTAGACGCCGTTTGACGTTACTCGGAGTAACAGCTAAATGGGCAATTAGTTAATGATTTTAGGATGTAGTGGAAAAAACTCACAAAAGCACATATTTTCAATCCACACCGGAAAATGCACTTGCTTGACCCTGGCACACGTAGCGTATTCGCCCAGACAGATTCATGTCAATCGTGGCAGGCAGCGAGGTCACCGGCATCCGTCTTGAACCACGAGTGAATTTCAGTCACAGCAGACCTGCTATTACCGCCAACTACGTTATACAGATTTCTGTGAAGGGATCCGGTTTCCATGCTATGACTTTAAAATCCACTCTCGACTTGCAGCTTGGCTCTAAATCTTCTCTCGCAAACAAGACCTCAACATGTTATGTAAAGCAGGTCAAGCTGCTCATGGCTGCTCATTTTCAGACCATTACACTTTTTTAAGATCCGAGAGCTGTGATGGAGAAAAATATACTGTGCTGTGCATTCTGTATGTTATCAGATAAATAAAGTGCCTAGGTAAGCTCAATTAGGAGAAAAGGCGCAGAAACAAACAAATTAGAACAAATTTTTTTACATTTCTTGACAAAAAAGGTCCATCCATCATCTTCACTTCTTTACCAAATAGCCAAATATGAAGATTTTGTGAATGCCATTACAGATTTTTTGGGCATGCCAACAATACTGAAATATTTAAAAATGTAAATATTTCACTATTTAAAAGAGGCAGCGGTGGCCTAGTGCTTAGGGAGTTGGCTTCAAGATCGAAAGGTATGGGTTTGAATCCCAGATCAGTAGGTACCCTCGAGCAAGGTACCATCACTGCTCCCCGGGCACTTTAAATAGCTGCCGCCTGCTACGCATGTGTGTGGGTTTTAAACGCCGAGGATGCATTTCGTGTTTTCATTGTGTGCTGTGTATTCACGATGACAGGTTGTCGCTTTCACTTTCACTTTCTTCATACCAAATACTTCTTTAACTGATGCTTTGTCAATAAATGATGCATTCTAACACTGGGCCACAGATGTAAAAAGTATTTCGACAGATTGTTTTCACCTGAATGTAACTTTTAACTTGACATTAAAGATTACTGCATGAATTCTGCTTCACGTGCATATCTTGCCAGTTGCCATTCTTACTGCATGCACCTCACTTGCTATGCCCACTCACAATGAAAAGAAAAGATGACTCATCATAACCCCTGCCAATCCACAAACATTCAGCAGCCTATGTAATTTGCTCTGGGTGGCTTAAAATTGGCTTTCAAAGTACTGAGTCATCCTGAAAAGTATAACTTATAGTGAACATATATACACACACTGCTCAGGAAAGCAAGAAAATAACTCGGTGAAAGTTGATCCAGGCACATGACCACAATATCTCTCAGCCAGAAGAGGGCACACATTCACTGAATCTTCTCAGCCAAAGCATTTGATCAAACTCATTTCATTTCCAAAACGCCAGTGCGCACACACACTGCACATGCCGATAGCCATGGGCAAACGTGCAAAGTGGCCATGTATTCCCCACCCCTCACTCCATTAGAAGAAAGAGCGTGTGACGTTTTCCACATTACGCAACCCTTCACGTGCAGATTCTGTCAGGACTGGATTATGCTCTCAGTAGAGGAGAAAAATAAACATCAGTAGTAGTATTCTAAACACTAACATATCCGAAACAGGAAACCCGAATTGTCTTTCAACTCTTTGGAGCCTTACCGGCCTCCAAAGTAAACTAAGCTCATCTAAGTGCTTTTTATTAGCCTTGTAGGGAAGCTGAGTACCGCTAGGGGGAAAGGATTTTTTCTGCTTCCTTTTCTGGCAGCAAACATCTGTGACAGTATCTCAAATAATGGTTTATAAATATTCCCATTCCAAATTTAATGTTATGATAATGTTAGATAAAATTTCAATTCAAAAAATCAGTTTTCATTGAAATATTAAAATTGAAATGATCATCATAAATGGCCCTAATCATTTTTTTATTACAGTTTAACTCAAAATGTTAAAAAGCTGTATTTAGTCTCACGTTAAGTCAAAATTCTGACAGTTATTTTGAAGCTATAAGACAAATGGTTGAGAAATTAGTCATTTTTCTGTGATAAAAGAGCAAAATTTTGATCAAATGAACCATGACCCCAAGCAGTTCCAAGCACACAGCTGCCAGAAACAGTCTCATTTGACTCCAGTGGAATTCGAGGTGTGAGGTTCATACCCGTTGCTTTCACTGGCATTGCAAAACCCAACATCGTTAACAAGACTATACAAAACGGAGAAGAACGCAGAGAAGGAAGATGACTCATGATGAGTGTGATCCTGCAACATTATATTCAGTTTATGCTCATGTTCTGGGTCATCAGGTAACAGGAGACAGTTTACAGATGTGCTAGAAGAGCTTCTGTCCAAAATAATCACATGACATAAAAAGCTGCTGAAATGAAACAGTAATAGCAACACTACTCTTAAAACTTTACCAGAACTTTTCTAGGAAAACAGTAATTTTAGTGGAAACTAAAAACTATTGTGTGACTATGACTTGATTAATACATATTTACAGTAAGAACAAATCAACCAATAATGGATGTTTAAAGTCGACTTCATCTACAAAAAAGAAAAAACAGTAAGCTTCCCCAAACTGCCAGAGGGGAGGAAAAAACAAATCAATACACGCACTGAGGTCCAATTTGAACTAATTTGCATTATGTTCTGGTTTTCAAAAGATTTACTTCTACTCTTGTATTTGGAAGAAATGACCACTTTCACAAAAGACCACACTTTAAAATAGTCTCAATGAGACAGATTGAGACAATTTTGACAATTTTTAGAAGTTTGAATTTCTTGTATTTTTTAATGCATCACTGGGATTAGTTGGCCAGGCTTTGAAGGACTTTGAAGGACAACATTTTCTCAGTCCAGTCCCTGTACCGGAGCAGTTTCAGAGGCAGAGGCAATTTGGGATCATCTCCACTGAGAGCAGAGCCAAAGACAGCCGACATCAAAGAGGAAAAGCCTGGACAACTATTCCTGAGGACGACTTTTCGGCTAAAAGAGTTCAGGCTGTGCTGAAGAATAACGGTGGTCGAACCAAATAATGGCTTTAAAGTTTGTTAGAATGATACACACTTTCTTTGTGTTATATACCCACTGAGCACTCTGTATACACTTTACCTATTGTCTCATTCTCACTCTCTCTCTCTCTTTCTCTCTACACACACACACACACACATATGTGTGTGTATATATATATAATTTTTCCAACTTCTCAAGTTTGATTGATTGATTGATTGATTGACTGATTGATTGATTGATTTAAGGGTTCCTGTATGAGATCACATTTGACCCAGATTTTAGATCTGAAAGGTCTGACTTTGAGTCTATGAAACTTGGTGTGGGCTGCTCTCTCCCTCTCTCTCTCTCTCTCCCTCTCTCTCTCTCTCTCCCTCTCTCTCTCTCTCTGCCCCCCCCCCCTCTGATTTGACCGCCAGCAGCTGCGCGCGTTTCAACCGGCACGTCTCACCACCGGCTCCTCTCTCCAAGCGCTCTCCAAACTTTCCTGGACTTCGCAGACCCCCAGAACCGACCCACACGCTCAAAGCGGCTCCATTTCTCCATCCTCTCACACTTAAGAACCGCCTGCTCTCACTGTGTCCCTCCCTGCCCTCCCCACTCTGAATATTTCATCCCAAAAGCGGAGTGCGCTCCTACCTGTCTCCCGCAGGACGCGCCTGGAGCTGCAGGGACAGCAGGCTGATGCAACACACAGTCAGCGGGAAAAGTGCCTTCATGGTGGGCCAAACTCCCTCACACTCCTCCCGGATCACCTGGGCAACGCACACTCCTTCCTGGAGCTTTCTTTGGAGAGCAGTCCCCTAAAAAAAAAAAAAAAGGAAAAGGAGAAAAAAGTGATCCACTATTTCTGCTGCTTGTATTCTGTGCATGAACACAAATCTGACCTCACAAATGGACAACTTGTGTAATAAATCACAAATAGATGGTCTATTATTAAACATGCTCCTAACCTTTGAGATTTATCCTTCCTTGTTCGAAAAGATGCCTTTTCTTGTGCTTTTCTTCCCCCACCACAAACGTGCCAGTCCAGAGCAAAGTGCTGAAGTCTGGGGCAGCCTGACATTTGTGCCTTAAATACAGAGTGGGAGGGGCCATTTCAAAGGTGAATCCAGACTGGATTCATTACTGATAGACCTCAGGTGGGAGGAGCTTTGGGTGGATTTTTTTTTCATGCTGGCTATTCGACCAAGTCTCAGTCTGGGGCTGTCCTCACTGTGTGCAGTACTCTGGGGGGCCGGACAGTCCAGTCAGGTGGAGTTCATCCTGACTTTCTGCACACATTCAACAGGCTCCTATCTGAGCAGCATCTCCTGCTCCTTTCCACCACTTAGATCCTTTGGATGGAGTGATCTGAATTGGTCTGGTGTTACACTCCAACCTGTCAGCTTGTCCTTCCAGAAGCCTGGAGAATTATTCATATTCACGCAACGCATATATGAGCATGATGAGCTCCCAAATCAGTGTAAACACAAAACCACCTGGGTGGATTTTTTTTTCTCTGCTTTCATTACCAATCACAGTGTGCAGGAGTTTCGGGGGCTTTCGATTCAGATAGTTGAAGGCAAGTTCAAGAGACTGGCCAAATGGCTTTCAGGCTCATATGTCCACATTAGTGTCTCTAATAGGTCCAGCACAATACACCAACCTTTCACCTTGCTTTATATGACCAGCATGATCAGTTAAAGCCTGCTCTGTGACCAATAAATCACAAAACATCCAGGTGTATAGAGCCTGGGTGGGAAATGTTAAGCTGTTCACTCATCCTTGCCTAAGTTTGGGAAGTTCCTCCCAGTGTGCAGGACTCTGGAAGGCTGGACAGTCAACTCAGGTGGACAGAGGCAGTGACGTGTCTCTGAATAGGTTCCATTATATGTGCCAGTCTGTCACTTTGCTTGTTTGTCCAGCATGAGCTGAAGCCTGCTCTGTAATCAGCAAAACACAAAACGAAGAGGCCACACCAGAATCCCCCAAGTCAACGTACAGTTCTTTATGAGATCTGCTGAAATTCTGTAGAAATAGCTTTCTCCAAACCCCAGTTATGCTTTTACTTTTATCTGTAGCTGTGAAAGCATGTGTTAGGGGAGGATAAGGGTCCTGGTGGACTGCTCGGCGTTCCCCAGAACTAAAAAGAGGACAAGACCCACCCATACAGACCATGCCTTCAATATTTCATTCCGTTAAATTCAATGTATACCCCTCTCACTGGATTTCCTCATGGTTCCTAGAAAAAAGGCACCATTCAGTTTATCCAGCAGCATTATTTCCAAGGAGAACACACCACCTATGTATACGTTTGTTTCATGAAACACCATTCTAATCAGGATATGAGTTATAAGGAAAAGTGGAACAATGTACAAATTCTGCAGTCACTTACATAAAGTTATATCACTTAAATGACTTTGCAAACCACTGAAACAATGAAACCTGACCTCTTTCCTCCTCCCCCGCATTGAGAAGGCTCTAGATACTGATGTAACTGTCATTTACCTCGTCCTTCTGTAGCTCAGGTTGAAAAAAATGAACATCTTTGTTCTTTATTTGATCCCTTTTTTATAGTTTGAGTACCAGTACTGAAAACTAAATAATCCATCAAAGGCAGTCTGACTCTGAGCTGCGATGAAGAGAAAAGACGGGCTGTTTTATGGTGTGAAGGGCTTCCGTGTGGAAACGGCCTTGAATCACTATTCCAGATTACTGAGCTGGTTAGTAAATTAGTATTTCTTAAGGAAGTTTTGAATGGGCTGTTCTACGATTGCCCAGTACTTACAATGCCTTTCAGAACCTGACATCATAAAGACTGATCAAAAATTTCAAACACACTTCTTCTTCTTCTTCCTCTTTCGGCTGCTCCCATTTAGTGGTCGCCACAGCGGATCAACCGTCTCCATGTCTTCCAGTCCTTTGCATCTTCCTCCTTTAAACCGGCCACCATCATGTCCTCTCTCACCACGTCCATAAACCTCCTCTTTGGTCTTCCTCTTCTCCTCTTTCCTGGCAAAAAATGTAAAACACACTTGCACAGGTGAAAAGACCTTGACTGACAAACTGACATTGATGAATGTGGCCTGTATGACAACTGGTGATTACTGGATGAAGTGTTATGTCAGCTGTCATAGTTTGTAAACACTGTGTACATATAGGCACTAACAGACTCAGAAGAATGAAAGTCTCTTGATTGCAGGACAAACAGTACAGCAGAAATTATACAGCATTTGGCCACAGTCTTGCCACCTTGTTAAACTAAATATCATTTTCAGTATTGTTTTCTGCTACTTTTGAAAACTGATTTGATGCTAGATGTCAGCTGGCAAAGTTTGCTCTCTAAACTGATCCCAGTGAAGTTTGCAGGGTTAACACAATGGCATTGTTTGCTCATAGGTTTATACTGTGACACATGCAGGGCTGAGCATTTATTTGAGTCAGTCATTCAGTGACCTGCTTGCCTGTTGTTGAACACATTAGTTTTTGTATTCATTTGTTTGTTTTTTTTTGTTTTTTTCCTTTTTATTACATCACCTGGGATTATTTTTAAAAATTAGGTAACCCTGAAAAATGACAATAAGAAACATGCTATTTATAACCACAGCTTTCCTTGTTCCTTCAAGAAAGTTAGCATCAAAAAGGAAAAGGCGTCCTGGAAATTCTGGAATTATCAGTGTTGCTGCATGATGAAAAAACTTTCCTGAATAGTTTTATGGCTTCATTGGACGAACAAAGAAGCTTACATTCAGCAGTCATGAGTTGGCAGGTTTTCTGTTTGCCTGTGTTTGTTTTTGGACTGCTGGTAAAGACTGGCATTGACATTAATACACGTTTCTTTCATTAATAACTCTGCTGCTGTCGTTTCGATGGCATACTTGGATCCAATGGTTTTCAGGTAGTTTTGAGGCTGATGTGCTGTGCAAATTGTGGTTTCTTAGGTGGTCTGCAACGCAACACGGCTGCAAAAAGCTGAAATTGTGCTGTTTTTAGATGCTCACCTGATATTTCCTTTGGCCCTTGACTTTGGACATATTACAATACTGTCAAATTCTCAACGAGTGTGTGAGGCAGTGACTGATTAATTCAGAGACACTTGGTCACTAGCGTAACCGGAATCTATGCGTTTTTAAAGAAGAGCCTGGAAATTCCTAACCAGGTTAGTGACTGGTCTCAGGATTCTGACCCAATTACATAACCACAAAAGGGTCATGTGACCTTGCATTTTTGGGTGGGAGCCAAATTGCTCCAAAAAGGAGACCGATCATCACTTTTGATCTGCCAGCCGCTTTTTGTGTTAGACGTCCTGATTAATTCACATGAGTAAATTCATTCTGTTATCAATGAATCTCGTGTATGTCATCCCAAGTTTGCTACAGAGCTGCAGCGAGCCTCTGAAAGTTGAAAATTATCAAGCACCACTTCTGCTACTTCCGGTCAGGCACTGAAAGAAGCTTTCTTGTTCCCATGTATGATGACCAAGGTCAAGAGACCCCAAGAGAACAGATTCCACAGCAAGGGTCTTCATCTCCGCTTCTGGAGGGCTTGGAGTCCGGCACAAAATACCCTCCTCAAACACACCTGGTTCAACTCATCTGTTAATTGCCAGGTTTAGCAGGTGTGCTTAAGCAGGGATGTTACCAAAATTGTGCCCCCAGCCAGGACTGTAACTGAAGAACTGTGCTCTAGGGGGCCAAAACCACTCCACTTGATTAAAGGAGTTAAAGGTAAATGCTTGGTGGATAAGAAAAATAAAGGTGAAACACAAAACAAGTGAAAAGAAAAGTCTGAGACCCCAGAGAGGCCTGGTTGCTCAGTAAACAAAGCAAATGCAGATGGAGCTCCACATAGAAGCACTCAGCAAACACACACTAATGGATTTAGGGCTCACGTAATGAACTTGCATAATAAACACAGGGGCAAGCACTGGGTTTCCTTAAAGGGCTCAAAACCTTTTTTCCCAGATGTAACAGTTATGAAAAGCATTAAAAATTACATTCTCAGTGCAATGCAGTTCAGCAGTAGAAACTAAGCAGCTCATTTTCAGTTTTTCTGTGATTTAACCAATAAATCTGCAATGTTTGCTGCTTTTTAGCAACAAAATTGCAAAATTGCTTTCTAAGTTCTTGGCCTTGGATAAGTCACACAATGGCCTACGTATGAATCATTGAAGCAGAACAAAGTGTCTACCTTAAGACATGAAGCAGAGAAGAAACAGGTGCAGATGATTCCAGATTGCAGAGGATTCGTTTACTGCTGATGCTGAACGTTGAGTGGCTGGAACCTCTTTATCTGGAACACCTTGACACAGTAAAACATTTTTTTTTTGCATTGTTTTCATTTGATTGTCTAAATTTAATAGACTATTATTTAGAACAGTATAGGAATAGAATAGTGTTTTTGCACCTACAAAATGACTCGCTAGCAAATTATAGAGTAATAAGGGGTGGCTTTTAAAAGTCTTTCACACAGAACAGTGTATATTTCCACCTACAGAGTTGACAGCAGATGGAAAATGGAAAATTATGTTTTTTGTAATTGCTGTTATGTACGATTCATTAAACCGGGAGTTATAAGTGGCACAGGGGAAATGAAAAACATAGGAAATGGGTCCTATAGAAGCATCTCTTATATGAGTGGTAGTACATTAGTCGTTACTGAATTAGTATCAGTATCACTATCAGGTTTTTGATTTTTAGGCCTTAAGAATAATATTTGAATAATATGGCTGTAGTTTTAGTAAGTTTAGCAAGAAGCAAGGAATCAGACTCAAATCAAATCCAGCTCAAAGCATGAAGTTCAGGGACTGTAAACGAATGCAAACGAAAAGCCAGAATCATCTGGAACATCTGCAATAGCTCAGTGCATCTTGGGATTTTTAAAGTTTTCATTTAAATGCTTTATGTTGTCTTCTTGTGTCTGTTTAAACCAATTAACCCTAGTGGTAGGGGCTTGCAGCGCAGAAGAAAAGAATTGGTTGACTCTCATGTGCTGCCATCTAGTGAAGGTAAAAACAGCCAGACTGCTCTACACTTATCAGTGTGTTTGAAGGAAAGATGATGTGTTGGAATAAACCAGGGAGGGACATGCCAAGCTGGATGCTCTCTCTTGGGATAAAGTCTAGATTATGATCCAAGGAAAAATAAACATGATTTCTCAGGCGTTTACAACACCTAAACAAGCTCCATGAGCTGGGGGTTTTCCCTGAAATGTGCCATTCTCACTGCTCAGACGTAGCATCCAGTCCCAAAGCCAAGTCCATTTGAAAACATGTTGTGTTCCCACTGCGTTTATACTCCCCAAACTCAACTTCAGAATGTCCAGCCATCATCAGGTTTATTTACAGGGCCTGTTTATGATGGCCTGTAACCAAGTTCATCTGCTCTTTTCATTACACCAGGACAGATCGTCCTCACTTGAGTTTGTTTGCAGACTCATGTTACCATAGGACCTGTTTCGGGCATCAGCAATGGATGTGTGTGTGGGAAAATTAACCTGGTTGGCCAAATGTTGGGTGTGACCACATGGGTACAATGGCTGGTAAGAAGTAACTGGGAGAGAATGGAGCTGGGACATGGGATGCCTTAGAGAAGCAGATCAAAGGAACGGCATGAAAGATGAATGGCGATGAAGGCAGTGTGCCTGCATACCTAGGGTGGGATGCATGCAAATCTGGTATCAACCAGCCTGGCTTCTTTGTTCTTCCTGAAAACATGCTCCCATAATTCCCATATTAACACATCTGTGACCCTGTTTAATATTTTTTAACTGTAAAGCACATTATGTCTCCACACTGTAGCAGAATTAGGTCATTTTTTAGAACAACTCAATGCAAAAGCACATTACAGAGAGAGGAATTTAATGAGTAGATTGATGATTAAGGGGTGATTAGGGGTGGTGGTGGTCTAGTGGTAGGATACCTACCTATGAACCTGTAGACCAAGCGGTCACCTGAGCAAACCCCTTAACCCTGAGTTGCTCCAGGGGGACTGTCCCTGTAGTTAGGAACTGGAAGTCGTGCTGGATAAGAGCATCTGCTAAATACCACAAACGTAATGTAAAAATTAAGGATCCCAAATCTGTTTCATTGCTAAACTATGAAAGCACTGTGCTCTTTTTGTGCTTTATAATTCAGCAACCGTCTTTAAAAAATGATGTAAAACAGAACCTCAAAAGCTGAACTCAATGAGATCCCAAAGATCAGGCTTCGTTTGTCGGGATATTGTCATTAGTACAAAGGAAGTAGACCTGTTTGGACATTCTGATTTGATTCAACGTGACCTTTCAGTGATTATTTGACAGAACAACATTGCGCCGAGTGTTCAGTTTAGCCGCAGGTGTGAGTGGGTGTGAATTAATTAACACACTGAAATAAATGTTTTTTTTTCTGGTGACATTTTCATTTCATGCTGTTTAAAAACCAACTTATGGACGTACTTATTCATAAACAGAATTGAATGTAATCAATGAAACATGCTGTAGAAAATGGATTATAGTTATTATTTTAAAATAGAAATGGTCATTATTATGATCGGCTCTCACTCATGGGTGGGGTTTGTCTCTGCCTGGGCGTGTTCTAGTACTAATGCTGCATTTTTCTGCTCACTGTGACTCATATCATGAGTGTATAGGAAGAAGGCATCCTTTCACTTGACTATGAATCATATTTTACACATTTTTGCTTCGCAGTCATCTTCTGTGTGCATATTCTAGTTAACTGCAATGGAATGTAATTGTATTCTTCATGTCAGGTACCTTCAGGCGAGTGTTATTGCTTCATATTTGTTGTCAAAGCACAAAGTATCATTGTACAGATAGCCTGTATTTACACTACACAGACTCTTGCAGGAACGGTGCAATGGGTGTGGAAAGCAGGTGAAGCCAGTTCAGGGTGAAAGCTGGATATCGTATCTTCCCTCTGTAAACTGAAGCTGAGTATATATGAAAAGCCTGTTTTGAATAGATTTCTCTTTCTTTTCTTTTTTTTCAAAGGCCTTATCCTGGCTGGATGGCCCGACAGTATTGATTAGCCTTGATTTTTTTTTTATTATTATGTTGTTATTGATCATTGAATTATTTAAAAATCACTGCTTTGTCTAGTCTTTTTTTTCCAAAGTCTGCACCTGAAGCACCGTCTCTGGCACCGTTAATGACACGAGTAAGATATCATCCAAGATGAGTAAAGATTTTCACTGAGCAAGAGGGCCTCTTCCTGTCTATTGGTTTGTCTACAGGATGTCATGTGACCTGTACATCCGGCCAGACAGCAGTGCTGTGTTCTCCCAAAAGGCTGAACGTCATGTGTGTCAGATTTAAAGACATGTGCTGACCCACACGCACATACGACACTCGTACAACCACACACTTACCTCACGCCCACCTTCACCAAGAGCTGCCCCAGAGCAACCCAAGGCTCATCCTGCGATGTGATCATATCCCTTGCGACCAGAGGCTATAGTTTCTCAACATGAACTGGGGAAGCACCTCAAACCACCTTTCTTCACAACTGAAACCTAAGAGGCAAAAGCAGAAAGGAGATACATAAGAGTCTTAGAAATTATATCTAAAGTCCCAGGTATCCCTTCAGACCAATGTGCGTATAGCTATAAAGGGCCCTTCACATATATTTTCTTTTATTTATTAACGATCATGACATTTGTGAATGCTTATACACCTAAAACAGTCTTAATTCATCTTTAAGTGAACGTTTCCAACCTCTCCTCTCCCCTAGAATAATCAGGCTGTTTTCTATTTACACAATTTTGCACTTAATCCAAATGTAGACCATCAACGTTAAACGAACGTCTGCAGTGACCCAGATTGTTTCTGTAAAAATACATCACCACCCTGCATCCAGCCCTTAGGTTAAGGTGGCGCACTTGTGATGTAGTTTAGGAAGCAGTACGATTTACTCTTAAGGTGCAGGCAGACATCTGGGACCACAGCAGGGCTGGTATTCACACAGCAGTCTAAAGGAAGACTGATCTGGGATCAGATGACTTTATCTTTATGATGGCCACAGATATAAAACTTATTTTAGATCAAAACCTCTAGCTCTGAAGTGTTTTGTGTCATCTGAAATGGCAGCCCACAGTGTGGCTACACTGTCTGCTTCACAACAAGTCAAAATGCACAAAATGGGCCACTTGAAGGAAGAGCTGGATCCTGGGAGACGTTTTGGGGATGTATTTACAGAATTCATTTGACTTGTAGAGTTTGTTAGCAACATTAGGCTTGTAGTGCCAATTTGGATTTAACCTCCAAACATTTGATGGATGATTAGCTGCATTTCTTAACTACAGCCGGAATGGGCTGAAGGATGAATATTTGCATTGGCTTTTTAACTAAGACAATTCCATTGAGGTGAATGGTCAGATTTCCAGTTTGTAATGAAATATAACATTCTTGCAATAAATACAAACAAATTTTGTGAATAATTTGTATATAATTTATAAAAGAGGTGGTCTAGTGGTAAGGGACTAGGTCCCATAAATGGGAAGGTGACCTTAAGCAAGGAGCAAGGATGTGGCGGCCCACTGCTACAACGAGTGGGGCAAACGCAGAAGAAGCATGTTGGTGTGGTGCATTGTGTGCTGTGGTGTATGTTCATGATAACAAATAGTTACTTTCACTTTAAATATCTATTTGTACTGAAAACTTTGGAAAGTAGTGTATGCAGTTCTTTTGTGTAGTGGCTTGCAGGTGCAGGACTATGATCTGGCATCTTACCAGTGAAAGCTCCTTCAGGAAGCTGGATTTGGAGAAAATCCAGGTTCATGCAAGACATTTTGACTGCTGTTTCTTTGCAGGCGTTGTTGGAAACTCGCGGTGTGAATTGCAGAGCATGGCCTACCTTTGTCCTTCCTTTCTTTCTCCTGTAGTATTCTGTTCTCCTTCAGCCTCTAATGAAATCAGACATGCTTCCGTCTTCCTTTTCAATGGTGACTCAACAATCACAACAACATGAAAACACAGTCAGTCCACAGCAAGTCAGTGTTTGCTGACTGATGTCTTGCTCAGGATATTAGATTACTGTGGATTATGCTCAAATGGGCTCTGTAGGGTTCAAGCAGAATGAAAGGAAAGTGGTTGTAAATGAAAGGTAACACATCATAGTTGAACACTAAGCCCAGCAGCGTAACACGGTGCATGGGAATGTTTTGAATGCAGTAGAGATAAGTACTTTGGGTCAAAGGACTCCACACAGGAAGCAGAAGAATTCTTTCAGAGGTGTGTCTGTGCTGACAGACAAGGACGGTGGGCCTCCGATTTGAGGGATTTCCGGAGGGAACTTTCAGCGTTTCCCTCCTGGGCAAGCTCTCAACGGTTTAATATATGCAAAAGGTAACAACACCTGCTTTGCCTCGCTAGCAGTCACCACCGACGATGGTACAAGTTACAGGAGCTGCTCTGCCAGATCTGTTGCATGGCTGTGCATAAGACACCGATGACGCATCACAGTCTGCTGGGTGTTTTGGGGTGTGGCAGTATTATGTAACATCGAGATCAACTCAGGCCTTTAAATCATTGGAAAGAGATTTACGTTTCATTGGTTTGCTATGGACCAAAGTGTCAACACAATGTAATATTCATGAAAGTCTAATTCATTCCTTAAAAGATTGGACTCTTTTCTAGCCCTGAACCCAAATTGGATGCAAGTGGATCATATGCTATATGATAGGGGAGGAGAAAAATAACATTGCTGTAAGTGTTGAAGCAGTCAAAGCATATCAGTACATTCTCAGCTGTCCTGAAAACTCTACCTCTGATATTTTTACACTCAAACTAGAAATCCAAAGCATGGCACCTGCCTTCAGAAATTAACCTGTAAGGGATTATAATGAACCACAATTTCTGCACAAATTCAATATGAATATAAAGTATAATATACATTCTATAAGAGAAACCCGTGCTTTCATTGTGGTTTGATATGAACGGATCTGTTCTTGAGAACCAGCCAACGGTGAAGGTGAATGAACCAGACGTTTGAAATGCCTCTAAGAAACAAGTTATGACATGAAATGGTAATGAAGATCCTGCTCAGTGACTGAGGTATTGTTTTGTGACGGTGACTTTTCCATCCAAATTTCTTCCCAATTTAGTGTCCGGTTCTACCCACTAGCCGGGACTCTCTAAATCACATGACGCTACCAACACTGGGAGATCAACATGGGGAGAACATCTAACTCCACGCACAAGGACCAAGGTCTTCTCAAATGGAAACTGAATTCAGGACCTTCTGGTGCTGCAAACAGCAGTGCCACTGCTTGATCTGAATTGTCCACCGTTTTTAGAGAAATATAGTCTTCATTGTGAATGACTTTGTTCTTTCTCATGTGAGTGTGTGAATTATGCGGAGCAAGGAGATAAATGGTCAAAGTTCACAGCACACAGTGAACTTTTGCTTCATTATGAAGGTCATGGCAAGTCATTTTGTTTTTTAGTAATTCTGACATTATTCTGATCATTATTGTTGTTATACATTTACATGTCCCAAAAATGCCATCATAAAAATAAAATATTAAAACAATAATCATAATAATAATAAACTCTATTTACAGAGCACCTTTCATACATTTAAAACCAGCTTAGTGTTTTGCTTTTTGTATCATTTATTTTAAAACACTGTAATATTAAACTTTTGAAAATAAATTAACAAGGAGAAAATAAAAGAAAGATATTAAAACAGATAATGAACAGAATAATGGATTAACAGTCTGCTCTCTGAAGGTTGGCAGTGTGTGGGGTTTTGTGTCTTTAATGCTTGATTTTGGGAGTCTGGCAGCGCTGGATCATCTTTCTACACATCAGGAACCTGACACTGTGACGAGTAGTGTCAGAAAAATGAAGTTGGGGAGGATTTTAGAAGCTCTTTAAAAGCTACTTCTCTTTATGTTTAACCACATTAGCTGAGTGGCGCGTGGGGGGGTGGGTAGTGTAGGTTTGTGAGAGTGCGCATGCGCGCGGCTCTCCGCTGTCAGGGCTCGACTGGGCGGCAGTATGGCGGCAGGCTGCTGCGGGAAGGATGCTGCTGTCGCCCCGGCGCTTTTTGCGGCGCCCGGCATGTGAACGGAACCTCAGCGGCGAGCAGAAGGTTGTCGACGGGCAAGGGCCGTGAATGAGGATGGCCAGATTGGCGGATTACTTCGTGGTGGTGGGCTACGACCTCGAGAAGAGAGGTGAGAGGACGGGTCCCCCCCCCCGCGCTATGCTAACGCTAGCTCCGTTCGGCCACGGTAAACAAGAGGAGGCGGAGGGAGGGAGAGAGAGAGGGAGGAGGAGGAGGAGGAGGAGGACGACAAGGAGGGAGAGGGAGAGAGAGAGGGAGGGACAGCCCTGCCGAGCCGCAGCCGCCGCCGCCTCCCAACCCGGCTATGTGTCGAACTCTCAGCCCGTGGATGTCAATAGGCCTCCGGCTGAATCCCAAATGTCTGCCTGCTCCCTCAGTAGGGGGGCACTTGGACTTGGAAATAACGGCTGCTGCGCCCACAGTTTCAAGCGCCCTAGCATGAAAAGGGAGGCGTTTGGGACTCGCCCGAAAGCAAGACGTGTCGACCTGAAAGCTGACGTTTGCTCATGTGGCTGTTCAGGAAACTTTTACACAGTGTCTCTGCCTCTGAGCTGAGCTTATAAACCTCTCCAGTTTAGCCCAGATTTAAAACTTTATAGAAAGTGTTAAAAAACTGGGTGTCCAGCGAATATTGGCTCTGCACTGCCCACTAAGACTTGTCTAGAGTGTGTTGGTGGTGGCCCAGTGGTTTGGGCCTAGGCCCCAGGATCAGAGGGCTGTGGGTTCGAGTCCCATAGTGATGGGACACTCCAGCACCTTCCCCTCAGCACTGCCCCCCAGGCATTGGCCACTGCTTTACTCGTGGGACTAGTCTTCATGGTCGGGACTAGTGGTTTGGGACTAGTCTTTATGGTCTGTAGGTTGTGGGTTCGGGTCCCGGACCAATAGGCTGCCCCAAGGTACGTCTAGTCACCATCCTTCAGCACTGCATCCTGGGTACTACCCACGTATCCTGGTGTGTGGTTGTGGGTGGGTGTAATGCAGAGGCCAACCTCACTTCTCACCATCCACAGCACAAAGAATTGCCTTTAATTCTGTTGTGGAGAATGTTTGTTCTGCTTTGTTGTGATTTTGTTTTTGTTGGTGTCTAGGTGCATACACATGGCATACCCTTCCACCCCTGTCATGCCAGCCCGAATCGCAGGCAGCTCCATTTTCTGTGCTCTGCTGCTGAGAGGCTGATTGTTTGGGACTGTTCCACCCGGCCCCTGTTTGTGGCCTAGATTCGGGCTTATAATGTCCCGTTCAGCATGCATTATTCACACACCCACGTCTGAAGAAAGCAAGTCACCGGGAACTAGTTCCTAAGCTTGGGGGTGCTTTATTGAGAGCCTATGGTCCATATCTTATTTATGAAGCGTGTTGAAAAACATTAACGTGACGAGTTGTCACGGGCTGGCAAAAACACGACATCACAAAATTCTGGAGAGGGTTTTAGTTTCTCTCTATTTTGCATAAAAATAAAGTCATGAAATGAAGTCAAAATGAAAGTCATGTCATGTGGTTGTGTTCAGCCCTAAGCATGTGGCAGGATGTTATACGACTGCTCTGCAAAACGCCTTCCTTTCCTGTTTCTAGCTACCTTTTTTTCCACGCACTCGCGCACACACACACACACAAACGTGTAGATCATCTGGTCTGCAGATCTTAAGTGCTGGAAGACAAAAATGCATCAAGCATCTCACTTCTTGATAGTTTGTCACTAAATCTAAAGTAAACAGAAACAAGGAACAGAGAAGTCAGGTTCTTTGAAAGCCAAGCAAACCTTATTCATGCTTTGAACTGGAGGATATTCATGGTATTTGCCTTTTTCTCTACAGTAATGAGGCTGCGGGGCGGCTTTCGGGCCCTGTCATGTCTGCTTGACAGAAAATGAAACAGTCAGGCTCTGATCGATATCTATTAAAGGGACTGTCTTTGAGCTGATGCACAGGCCTGAGAGACCACACTGCATCTACTTCCAGTGAACCTTCAGTGCCCTGACCTTTCACTCAGGGGTCACAGGATGATCATGGCTGTGAGCACAGGTGTGGAAGTGTTGCAGACTTTGTTTTCTGCTTTGTGTGACGTCAGAGGAATGTCTCGAAGGCGTGACAGACATTTGTTTTTGGAGCGTAGTTGAGTGCCTTTGACCACAGGAATCCCTTTTCTGTGCAGTGTAGGCCCAGTTTTCTATCCTTTTACTTCTGTGACGTATCGCTTTGGTAGCTGTCCTTGTCCCACGGTGGAATCTGTCCAAAGGGCCTTTGATAATGAACCGAGCACAGTGGAAAAGAATGTATGTAAAAAGAGGATTTTTTTTGTCATTTGCTTTATACAGAAGTCATTCATAATTCAGCGTTTTATGTGTAAATTCATGTGCAATGGGAATAGAGGGTGCAGAAATATAATGGTAGTGTCCGTGGGGTTAATTTTTTTTTTTTGAACATGGCATTAAGCTTTATTTAAGATCCAAAATCATATGTAATTCCAGTCCTCTAAATAAACCTGCTTAGTCTTATTTCAGGAGGACAAATGCCTGCCTATTGATTATATACGTGGCCCAATACTTTTGATGGGCAGGGAGAGGTTTCCGATAACCCCATGACACTCCTCCAAGGCACCAGTACAACAACCCCAAAGCAGAGATGACAGAAAGGGTGATAGGAATGCAAATTCAGGGTGGAGTTTGCAGAGTTGTCTGTTGTGAAACCGCTGAACATTAATTGGATGATCGTGCTCCAACCTTGCAGCTGGAAGAACAGCCAGCAGTTTGGGGCTGATCTCTGGTTAAGGGACGAATCGCCTTCTTCATGATGCAGTCCTTTGTGGGATGTAGGAGTGGATGTGCTGGAAGTGGGGCTTTAATGGAATTCCTCATGGGCTTCTGCTGCACGGTTTATACCCCCCCTCCCTCACAGACAAGCTCCAGCTGAAAGCAGTAGATCCCTGAACAAAGAAACCAGGGCAATTGTTCTTCCAGGCCTGGCTCTAAGAGCTGTTCCTGGTCCTGCTTACTTTCTTGGGCCAAAACCTGTTAATTCTATAATATAAACTCTGATGAATTTCTACCAGCAGCCCTTTATGATGAACGTGTTCCGGTTTTGTTCCATTTCACAAAGTGTGGGAAGCCAGATTAGTGAGAAGATCATTCTTCAACTGGGTGCTGCTGTTTCAAGCTAGCTGTTATACACTTTTTGATTGTTGATTGATATGATTTGGTATGCTGTGAAAAAATGGTCCCTAATTCAAGAAACTTCCACCTGATATTTTTAAATGGAGATGGAAGAACCAGTGCTCATCCTTAGGATTTGTGAACATCTTAGTTTTAGGTAAATATTGAGTATATAATTTGATGATATTTGATTATGCATTGATGATATAAATAGTGATATTTAGTGTAAGTGCTAGTGAAAAAGTTTTAACCAAACTGAAAGCTTTCCTCGAAGGCAGAATTTGCTGACAGTCCCTGCTGATCGCCCATCTTGGACGAAGGCTTGCAGACGTCCAGCAGTGAACCCAGACTTCCTTTTTTTTCCCAAGCACTCCTTTTGAGTTCTGTTTCATGAGGATGACGCTGGGTAAATAATGGGTTGTATGGCGTTATTATGGGGGCCGCACTGTGTTGCCATGGCTCCTGGGCCTCTGGCTGTCCTGTAGGGCTCTATAACAGGCCTTGTGCAGCAGGAGACTGGCTGCTCGCTGGATCCGGACGTTTGTTGTGGCCTTGCCTGCAGCGGATGGACGAGACTTTCTGCAACTGTTGGCCGTCTGTTAAATGAATGCTTCTTATTCACGCGGCAGCTCCAGGCCTGCAGGGCGCTGGAAGCTGCCCTTGTTCTGTGAGCTGAGGGCACTCGGTGCACACACATGCACACAGTCATAGGCTGTTCAGATACTTGTGTTGGTTTCATGTGGCATGATTGCTCCTCTGCGTTCACTCACTTCCTTAACACTGCCGCGTATTTTCATTCTTTCTCAAGGCTCATCTGGATCCACTTAAGCTCAGCATTTTTCTGCACATACTTTAATATGTTTGCTGGTGTGTGTGTGTAGGCATGAATGCATGAATACTGGGAGTCTCTGGGCCAGTTGATGGGCTCCGGCAGCGGCCGAGATTGGCCGGGCGGGCCGGGTCAGTGCAGAGGGAGCGAGCAGCACTTAGCCGCAAAGCTTTCATGGTCTTCCCTGGAATTTGGAGAATGTGCCTCCCCCCCCTCCCCCCCCCAAAAAAAAGCCCTAAGGGAAGACAGTGAGACAATGATTTTTCTTAACATTGTGCTGTAGTGCTTACGAATGCCACCATAACTTTGACTGAGGTGTCTTAACAGAAGAATCAGTCAGTCTCCCCCCATCTGTGCTTGCTCTCTGGGATTTTGCTCCAACCTCTGCTTTCTTTTGATTGGCTAAATCATTTCTAAGAGCCTGCCCAACCTTAATCAAGAGCTGGATGTGATTTTAGCAAGCTTGAAAAAAGTTTTGAATATGTATTTTTTATTATTTGAGTGACTTTTGAATTTAGTGTGTGTCCTAAATTAAGGAAGCAAAATTTGCATGGCAGACAAATCTCGGCTGATCGACTACAGTTGGGCTGTGTGTGAATTTTTGGACTTTAGCTGAGTACCTTTCAGCCCAAACCTTCAGGATGGTTTTCAGGGAGCTATTGGTGGTTGATTGTTTAATATGCCATGCCGAAGTGTGACTGATGTGCATGATGGTGATTAAGCTTTTTAAGAAAACTGAATTACTATAAAAGCCGAAGGCCCATCAAGTCTGACTCTTGTGGGAAAACCTTTCTCAGGAAGAAAATCTTTCTGTCTTACAGTCGGACGAAGCCATGGGACCTGCTGTGCTCTTGCTGAGCTCAATTGAGTGGAAATTGTAGAAATTGAATGCTTTTACTCTTCAAATTTCCGGAGAGTCGCCACATTGGTCACCCTCAACTCAAGTGTCTCCTACAGGGTTACTCAATGTACTGTTTGTTAATTGCAATCGCAACATGGACCATTGCAATACCGATATTACAGAACATCAGTCACAAGGTTATCAGCGCCGTGAGCATGTTGACCAACTACACTAACGGTGAGAGATCTAATGAATGATTTGAAATTAACTGGGCCAGTCTGTAATCGTGTCACGTTTTTGATCCACCTATGCAGGACTGGTGCAGAAAGTTTGCAGACCTGAAGAGTGTATTTACTTTAACTGGAGCAGTGTAGGATCGTTAATGTTACAGTTGTATTGATCAGAAAACAGCTCATTAAAAAAAAAGAAAAAGAAAGTGAAAGTGCATGAAATTAAACATTAAACTACAGAAGCCCCAAATACTCAGTGGCTTATACATGGTGAGCCTTATTACTCAGGAATTACGAGAAAAACTTCTCGAGTTAGAGAATAAGGGGCCTTAGCCTGGCAAATTAAGTTTTCAAATAGCTAGATAAAATGAATAAATCAAAATAAAACTAATAATAAAATGATACTTAATAATAAAATAAATACAAATATTACAATTAACATTTATTAATAAATTAACACATTTTTCATATATATTTGATGCAAGCTGTTATGAATAAATGATCAACAGAAATGAATAAAATGAATGAAATTTCCAAGGGTAATAAATACCGGATGTTTTCCTGCCAACAGCACGGATTTCTCAAATGTTAGATCTACTAGAAGGACTTGTTTGTGTCTGCCTTTGCTCTTGACAGTAACGTCCCACCAACAGTGGATTTAATAATCTATTGCAAGGCTTATCTCAGTGTGTAGCGGTGCTTAAGGATCTCCAATGTTTGATCTCTCTGTGGGATGTCTCCTCACAACTCTCTGCTCCACATTGCCCATAATCTCAGTCCCCACCCGTAGTATCCGTTTTATTCCCTGTTCCATAAGCGCCGTTGGCTAGACGGTAACACACAGGTCAAGGCTTGATGTCTGGTGCCCTGCTCTGTAGGCCAGCCTTAAATACACTCTGACCTAAAACCTGTTTCACCACTCCTTTTTGTCTCCAGCCGGCGGAGGGATTGCAGATGTGATGAAGTGGAACAGTCACATTATCAAAAATTGTGTAAGGTACATGAGTTGAGTTGTGTAATGTCCTTTGCTGATTATGCAGCAGGTCTGGTCTTTCATGGCTGCTGAATTGAAAGTAGGCTGCTTAATCAAATGTTTCATCACTGGCACGCTTACAAGCGCGCTTCAGATTACAGTTTGGGTTCTTATCCACCAGCTGGCAGGGTGTGTGGGTGTGAACGCTAGTGCTAATGTAAAGCCAAGGGCAGCTCTAGTGTGTGCACTGCTTCAAAATCTGAAATTAGGTGTTGGTGGTTGGTGGCACTTCTGTAGCGTCTTTGTGCTTTCAGGAAGCTTTTGTTGCGGCCTCTCCTGCAGCAGTTCGACCACCTACGGGGACCTTAAAATACTAAACCAACACCCTTTTCAGAGCGTGGTAGCGAGTGCCTACGTCACTGCAGCTGAGAAACACTATCCTTCAGTGTGAGACTCGAGCTTTTCCTAGAAGATCTGTTTTGGGACAGGCTTTGACTTCTGGTTTCTCTAGAAAATGTTGAGCCCGGTGCTTCTTTTGTCCTGTATTGAAAAGCCGGGGTTTTGGTCGACTGTGTATGTTGTGCTGTGCAGGAAGGATGTGAGCTTGTTGAAGAGCTTTTTTTGCACAAAGAAAACGTCACTCATGGTCACTCCGAGCAACAATTATTTTTTTATTTATTTATTTTTTTGCAGATGCTCTCCACCCAGAGCAGCAGGGCCAAGGAGAGGCTGAGGTTTTTATTTTTTTGTTGTTTTTTTTTAAAGGGGCCGGGCCTGCTCTCTTTTGGTCTGCTTTTAATCAGAAGAGTGCTGTGGGACTCTGACTCACTGGCTTTCAGTCTTGCATCAGCACAATCGCCTTCTCTCACACACTCTCTCTCTCTCTGTCTGTCTGCCTGTCACTGTCTCTCTCTTTCGATCTATCTATTTATCTATCTGTCTCTTTATGGGTGTGTGTCTGAATGCATGCATTCTCCCAGAAAGGCACTCATTGTGTCAGAGCTCTCAGAAGTATGTATGTGCCCCTGTGGTATGCATTTTACACTTTTGACAGACCATCCCAAACTGGGCAGTTTATTTCATTTAGTGGTGGCGCTACGGTTTTGTTCATAATCAGTGATGATTATTATTAATTAGTAATAATGAAATACTGACTTGTCTTCGCTCAGTTGTATCGCTCAATTGCAACCGCCCTTTAAAAGATAAACCTGCAAGGCCATTGTAAAATCATACTCTGCAATCTGTAGAATTACCACATGGCAAAACAAACATGCTTTTTTCTTTGCATGGATACAAGTAATCTCTTAATATCTATTGCTTTTGTCTTTCATCAAAATGGGCAGCCTTGCAAAACTGAGGGCTGCAGGATTATTGATTAAAAGAGAATGACTGAAGTCTCACAATTACTCCACATAACTTTGTAATATTAATATATTCTTAACAATTCAAACTTGCAGGTAGTGTAAAGACGATGTAAACGTGGAAATTGCTTTCTAAATTCTCACTGAAATAGTGATAAATAAAATCATGTACATAGAAATGTATGAAGCTCTCTGTGTGAGGCCAGAATACTCATTCATGATCTGAGTCACTGAATATAACACGTCAACTGCTGGAATTATGTGAGTGAAAGTTGTTTTATATCAAAGGCCACATGGCGGGACACGTGAGTGAAAGTTGCCCCATCGGTCGCCTCTTTTGTACATGACCCTGCGGGTGCACAGCTCAGGGCGAACTGTAAGCTTTGAGCGTGAGGACATTCCACTGGCGTCCTTGTGACGCGGGGGAGAAAGCTGGCTGCTCTTGAAACTTGTTCACAGTAAGGTTACCGCTTCCAATACAAAATGGACTAAATTAGGTGTCCTCTCATGGTAGAAGTGTCCTCTGCAGTCCATCACTGCATTTTATTGAAGGGCAGCATGGTGGTGCAGTTGGTAGCACTGTTGCTTTTCATTCAGAAGGTTTTTGGTTGGATTCTCAGCCAGGACAGTCTGGGTGGAGTTTGCTGGTTCTCCCTATCAGCCTTGGTTTTCTCCGGGTGCTCCGGTTTCCTCCCACTGTCTGAAAAGAATGCACATCAGGTGGATTAGAGATGCTAAATTGCTGTCTTGGTGTCCCTGTGTGTGTGTGTGTGAGTGTGAATTTGCCCTGTGATGTCCAGGGTGTTTCCCCAACTTTCGCCCCTTGAATGTTGAACCAGGCTCCAGCACTGCCTATGGCAAGGCCAAGCTTTAAGAGTGGATGGATGGAGTAATAGTAGGATGTATTAATATAAATAAATTATCACTAAAAGGCCTATTACTAGGAAATGATGTCTGTATAACACAGTTATAAATCTGATGTTTATTTGAGTTTTCCTCTAATCGTTATGGTGTTTTGCAGTTAATAGGTTTCTTTCAGTGTGACTTGTTAAGGATGGCATTTTTGCCGATTGTTTGAGGCATAATGTCTTTTCCACCCCTACGAAGCCCAATCCTGCAAAGCACTTCTCTGATGGTAGTTTGGCTTTGTAGTTGTTGACAGACTGTGGTTTCTGGTTTTGATTCAAAGCCAATTGCAATTTCCTTATCAGCCTCTCTGTCTGCTGACTCTCGTCCAAACCTGCATCAAGCTCTTAAAGCAAAAGTAGGCCTGAAACTTTCATCGTTCAGTTGAAATCAAAACTTAAGTGCAGGAACTGCATTTATTGAGTTAATATATTTGTTTTTAACTATTAATTAGTTATAATAATAATTAAGTGGAAGCTGATTAAAAAATGGAGCCCCCTGTAAATGAATTTGAACAATCGATTAATGTGTTTAAGCACAACCACAACAGTTTTCAGAGCAGAAAAATGGGAAGTATCTGATCATCTCAAGCAGCTATGAAAATGAGGGAGTGACTGAGTGATAATGAAGCAATGCAATTACTTGAGGCTGAAGCAAGTCTTTTAACCACCTCGCAATAGATCTAGTAGTTACATTTTCACATTGGTTGCATATTCTCCGGGCACGTCAGCCCAGGAACGGCCCATCAATGAGCTAGTTAGAGCAGAGGTGTGCTAGAGTGGTTAAAACGCATGACCTCTTTTGGGAGTGTTTTTAGCCAGTGCAGCCTTGGCACCTTCTCACTGTGTGGCCCGTCTGCCCATCTGATCTCAGTGCTGTTACATAACTTGGGAGTACAGGAGGATGAACAGTTGATGGAGCACATCAGAGAAGTTTCCGTTTGAGTCGCATGCCGCACTCCTGCTGACCATGCCCTCGCTAGTTCCTGATTCTCTCCATCCATGTGATACCATGGCTCTTGTGAATCTGGCTTTATTGCTGCAGGCTCTCAGTTAACGGAGAGCTGATCGAGACGACACACCCGCTGTCGAAGAATTGTGTTCCAAACTTGTAAGATATTCTCCTCCAGGTGTATTTTCACTTGGGCACATTATATTGCTGCATATTGCAATTAAATTTTTAATGAATATTACAGTCTATATGAAAAAACACAGCAGTGAATCGATAACGTGATAAAGACAAACAAAGGAATAGAAGAAAAATGTCAAAGTGGACCTCCTGCATATCAGTGTCTTCTAAAAGCGCTTTGCTGAAACCTGCAGCTAGTCCATCCTCAGATAAAAGCGGACGTCAGCGCTAATTTGTTAGTGCATCTGTGCTTAAAATGAAATGCTGTCTCAGATGGATGGGTTTAAATATTCCCATGGCACAGCGTTGGTAATATTCCATGAGAAAACTTGGAAACAATCAGTACAGTCATGAGAAGGGCTGCAGTCACGCTAAATGCTGTTTATTTGTGTTCGTTTCACCTTCCCAGAAGGTGGAAATAGCAACCTTTGTACACTTGTGGGCTAAGACAAGTTGGCGTTTGGCTCCTCAAGGCTGTGGTACATGTCCCATTGTGGAATGTAGCCATCTGACCATTGGTGAGGTGTTGGCGTCAGGCCTGTACTGAATCCCGAAGAGTCGTTTTGGATACACTCTGAAGAGTTTTATTCATGATCTTCTTGAGTTTTCAGAAGATCCAACTACTAAATTTGTTGTCGGTGAAACAAGGCGCTGGCAATGGAAGAATCTTTTTATTAAATATTTATTTGCCATAAATATTCCAATAAAAATGGAATATTTATTTATTTGCTGCTCTGAAAGCCCTTTTCCAACAAGAAGAAACGGGCTCTGTTCGGGTACCCAATTTTAAAGTGAGTGAACTGTTTCGGCATCGGTAGGCATGTCCTCCTCTATTGATGGCTCATCCTTGATTACAGCGATTCTTTCCATACTGGTGATAAACGGGATGGGAGGCAGTACCAAGGTTCGGCTGATACTAAAAGTTCAAGAACCGGTTCCCTGTTGGTGGATAAGGGCTCTAAATGAAACCACACTTACAAAAAAGTTCACCCACATTTTTTATCTGAGTTCTTACTCTTATGGTCATGTAAAAAAAAAACAAAAAAAAAACACGACACATCATGTCTCGACAGTTATGTTTTTTTTTTTTTTTTTTATATATGCAGTTTTTTTTCCAATACACAGAATTCAGTAACATTTGCAAAACACTTCACATTAGTACATGAATCAGATTAATGATCCTGGGACGGTTCTGTGCTGTTTCATGGTGTCACATAACGAAATGTAAAGTTTCTGCCGATACCCAGACGTAGTCTCGGGTTCCTCACCACTGAAGTAACCTAAAAAGACCATGTGATCTGCTTTACAACGGCTTCAGTGGGAGCTCCAGCAGCCCATAGTTTCACTTCATCAGTTGTAGAGCAGATTGAGGTGAGTGTGACTCTCTCAGATCTCTCTTCGGGGGAAATTTCCTCTGAATTCATCAGCTGCGTAAATGAGTTTAGACCAGAACAAAGACTTTCAAACCATAATTCACTTCATGGGTTTCTGGTTCAGAGGGCACTGCTTTGAACAGAAACTCGCAGCTCATGTTGGCTCAACCATTAAACTGCAGTACAGTACAATTTAATGATCAGTAGGTTTTAGGGCAGATCACTCTATAGATTACTCTAGATCAGGTTCACCAACATGGTGCCCATGGGCACCAGGATGCCCCCAAGGACCACATGAGTTGCCCGCGGACCTGTTCTAACAATAACACAATCCACCAGTCGGCAGCGTCTAAAATGACATTTTATCCTGTTGCTTTTCTTCTTTAATCACATTTGCATTTATATAGATTTGAAAATGACAATATTAAAAAAAAAAAGCATTTAAAACGTTTATTAAACACGAAGTTTTGTTATTTAAGAATCATAAGAGAACCTGTATCAAACTGGTAGCCCTTCGTACGGCTCAGTACCCGTGAGGTAGCTCTCAGTTTCACAAAGGTTGGTGACCCCTGCTCTAGATCAGCTCTTTCTGTGATTTTCTTTCTGTGAAAGTCAGATTGCAAATTAAATACAACAATGTTGAATTTCCAGCCCTGCTATCAAATTGTTTTGGTTCCTTTCCCTCACCGCACCAAAACGGGGGATCGGACTAAAGTTGTGAATTGTGAGGAAGATGGTTATACTGAAATAAAAAATAAAAAAAAGAAATAAAAACTATTTAGAAAAAAAAAGGAAGTTAATGGGTTAATTTTTCCTTCTTCATTGTGCTGATTTTGTCTCTCCAGGAATTTAGCATCTCTACAAAAACAAGAGCTAAAAACTTTGTCCTTCTGGAAGCTTGGAGAACCGTTCAGTATGTTTTGAAGTGTAGCTCTCTGGAAGCAAAATAGGAAAAAATGAGGGGGGGTTCAAGATTTTTGCATAGTACTGCACATAGTTCAGTTTTCTAAGGTGTCAAAACTTCTGGAGTCAAGTGTAGCAGTGTAGCAGTGTTCTGTAGCAGTGTTGTTTGAGTGTTATGAGAGGTATTTTTTAAAGAGATCGTCACCAAAGCGATTGTACATGATGTTTGCGTCTGACGAGTTGATGAAAGATGAGCAGGCACTGTTTTCTTGGCTGTGGACAAGGCAAGAAAATACGTAATCGTGGATTTGCACCCACTGTCCGGAAAATCAACACATCAGCGTAGCTTGTGTGGACTGATTATTTCAGAACTTACTGACTTGTTTCTTCTTTGGACTGTGTTGATTTGCTTTTCTGAATATTTCCACAGTTCAGACTCTTATCTATAAAACGATGGGATGAGGTCATGCATGACAGGACAGTTTTATCTTTTGTTATGCGAAACCAAAAGTACTCGCTGAATGTTCTTCGCCCCATTTTGTGCAGCACAGCTGTTTTGCGCTGGAAAGTGGTTGTGGGGTTTGGGGCTGCTCTGAATGCCAAACTTTCCCCCGTGCCAAATCCAGCCGATCATCCGAGAACATTCCCCATCCCTGCCGTGCCAGACCTCAACCGGTCAGCAGGCCCAGCCTCACTGGTGACTCTTGTCTAGAATGGACCATATATGTGTCATTTTACCCCTTTACCAGAAGCCCAAACCCTTCAAGATGCTGTATAGAACATGGCCATGATGTGTGGGATTAATAACCATACTTCCACTTTCATTTTGCAAAGGTAGCAAATGTGAATTGTTGGGGATTTTTTGCTTGCTTTGTCCAGATGAGAGATTGTTTTCATAAACTTGTTTTACTTTCTTTTTATTTGAATAGTAAAAGTAGGATCACTGAAACTGTGTGAAGCTGTCTTGTTCCTGGATGAAACGCAACATTGTTGCTGAATTTTTACTTTTGGTTTCAGAAGTAGTTTTTCTTTGATTGATTGATTGGATTTGAGTGATCGTGAGCACGTCTTTCTCTCTGCTGTTCACAAAGCTTTCTTCTTTTATTGCACTTCAGAGGAAAACTGCAGCGAGTGAGCCATTAGCCACACTCGGCTTATGTGGTTCTATTCTTTGGGGATCGTTGGTAACACTCAAGCTGGAGCCAGGATTTGTCTGTGGTGTGTTTTGCCTTCGGAATCCCAAGATTAGGTCAAAAAAACATTTCCAAGCTGACCTCTTGTGTATTCTGAGCTGGCGTCACATTTAGCTTATGGTTTATTTATGTCCATTTACAGTGTGTGTGTGAGTGTGAGAGAGAGCACCATTTGCACACTTGGTACCGTAGGGGGAGTCTTAAGAGCACGCAGGCCCATTTGCCAACTCAGCATCGATATCTGGGAACGCTGGGAAGCGGAGTCTTAACAAAATGCTTCTTTTTTCAACTTCCCAGAAATGTGTCTTTTTCTGGGATTGGGAGAGTGGAGGGCGAAGAAGGGAGGCAGAGAGGAAATCCTCCCAGGATGATGGGAGAGAAAATGTTATGAAATTCTGGACTGATGTGAACCAAGCTGTTCAGCATCTCTTAATCTCATTCATTTCAATAAACAACAGAGCCTGCGATTCTTATGATAAACACTGAAAATCTCATAAAATAAAGCCTTAAACAGGGTCCTGAGCTGCAGTTTAACACAAAAGACCAAATTTGCACTTCACTTTTTTCATTCTAATTACTGATTCAAACAGGGTGGACCGGATTGGGCTGCAATCATGTCGAAATACCAACAGAATGGCAGTCAGCACGCCTCCTCGCCGTCATATTGAAACAGTTACCATGTTGAAGAACCACCAGAACCCCACACACACAGTTTTTTAATAAAGTGAACAAATGAATATTAGATCAATCCAAACTGCTTAAAGGATAAAAAGCAGGAAAACGTCCCGGGTTAATATGCAAGCCCAATGAAGGAGTGCTTACATGAAGTCATTTTTAAAGTGGATGCAGTTATTAAAAAGAAAAAGTAAATATGCAAGAACTACAATTCATGTTCATCCCTGGCTGTGGACTGCACTTGGACGAGAACATATTACACGTTACAGGAACGAACCTGACCTAAATGCGGCAATTTCAAGCCTGGATAACACATTTCCTCCAACCCATCCTGCCCCTGACACATCTTCCTGCCTGACACTGCCAAATAATAGCTTTCCAAGTGGAGGGAGTATTTCTTTTCCTGATGTCTTCCTTGAAGAAGGGACCGTCGGTGGAAGTGGGATAGGTGGTGGAAGTCCCCCCTCAGGGTCTGACTGTAGCCCTGCGGCGCAGTGCATTTCCTTCAGTACACGGCTCTGTTAACCAGCCGGTCTAGTGACTGTGAATTACAGAGGAGAGTGGTGTAATCCTGGCAACCGTTTTATCTGAAGCTGTAGTTTCAGTTTTTGCTGGATCAGTCACTTATGTGCGTTCCCGAATTAATTAGGCACTTTGACGATCATTGTTTTCAAAGTTTATCATGTGATTGTTGGCTTTGATCCAGAGGTTTACCGTATAATTGGAGCATTCGTTCACACATCCACCATTTCCAACTGATATTTGTGGGGATTTTCCACACATTGACAGGCAATCAGAGGTTAGTTTGAGATTTCCTAGCATAGGAAAAGATTTCCTGAATGTCTGTGGCTAAGACGGTAAGTTGCAAAATGAAGGACAGGTCCTCCCTGAAAGGGGAACGTCAGGGTACAGTGTTTACTGACAGGGCTGCAACTAAGCAACTAAGGTGTTCCTTTGATTCCTCTCTCCACTGTTGAACCGATGAGTCAGTCAGTCCTCATGGGGATTATTTTGTCCAAAAAACTGATTGGCCATTTAATTTGTTTTTCTGTTTTTTTTTTTAAAGACAAAACAAACCATCAGCCAAGATTTCCGTAATTTAGTGGCAAATTTAAAGAGGCTTATTATAAATAGACAGCACTACCGCGCTAGTGTTGCCATGGTCTGCCATCGAGACTTTGCACAGTGTACAGATTACCATTCTGTTTTCTGATAGTCCAGCGTGCCACAACACTTTAGCCAACTATTTGATTGAACCACATTTTGCAGTTCGCCTTTAAATTATTATTATTATTTTTTAAAGAGCCAACCAGCGACTGAAACCAAGATGTCAGACACATGGCACTAACACAAGGGACCTGAAGAGGAGAAGTGGGTTAAAAACAAAAAGAGGAAGAAAAAAAAAAAAACAACACGACACATTTTCAGTGTCAGCATCATCAGCAACTTGCCGCACTAGCCGTATTTACTGAAAGTGAAAAACTGAAAAACAGATGCGGATGGATTCCTGGCTGACCTGGAAATCGATATTCCCGCGTCGGAACTCAAGAGGAAGCAACTGATTGTGCGTGCGATCTAGTTGTGTGAATAAGAAACGAAAGATCTTTGAGCCTTTATTAATCAGGGTCCTGCCTAAATTTATTGATGTACAATATTGAAATCATATCGATTGAGATTTGACCCATACTGACAGTTAACTGGGCTGTTGGGTGTTTAGATGATCCTGGAATTGTTTTATTTTTCAACATGTCCCAATTTCTGCCCATTTAAAGCTTTATTAATGAGAGCCACCGTTGCAAAGGCAAACTGACATTGAGGGCTTGGGCTTCAGTCTGGATCATTATGGATGTTTTGATGGTGCATGTTAGTAAAACCTGACAGCATTGGTTTAATATTGCTTTCGTCGTCTCAGGCAGAGCTAATCATTTAGTCTAAAAAGGGTCGCAAAAAGTAATATTAGCATTCCTACGGGCTGAGTAAAGAATAGGCCTCTGGGCTCTGTCAGCTTGGAAGTTGGCATCATTGTTGATAAGGTCTGTGTTATTTAGACAAAAAATACAGATTGTGTGTATTGTGGTCTGTGATTGGCTGAATGCCATGATATAGAATCCTGTCTAAATGGCGAGAAGGCCAGAGGGGTCGAGAGCTTTGATAAAATAAATACATGGTGGAATATTTAGCAGCTTGAAAAAGTCTTTTCAAAAATGGAAGAAGTTTTGTTTTGACTAAATGACATCATCGTAGGTCCCACGGGTCAAAGTAATAAGGAACTTACAATTTACAACGTCTGAGAGCGCATGGTGGAAGTCAACAGCAGTGTGACAGAACTCTTTCTGCTGCTTTTTGCAGAAGTTCGATCAAACTTTCTGAATTTGCTGCTTGCACAGCATAACTGTGAGCATAACTCTTTTGGGACGCTTTGTGATTGCCTGAATGTCACATCGGCTACCGCCTATCTTCCTGCTCAAGGTGCATTCGTGAGTCGGATTTACGGCAAGCCTGAATCATGCCTGAGCAAACAGCACGTGTCAGAATCTCTGACTGATATCATCGACGCAAGGTGTGGCACTTCTACCTGCTCGTATTGTGTGCTATACAGGTAACTGCATCACACCTGTTCTGAGGATGAAATACGTGCAGAAGCTCACACGCCGACAGCTGTAGAAGATGTTTATGACCATCCGGAGCCTCGGTTTAGAGTAGAGTAGAGTAATCTTTTATTATCCCACGAATGGGAAATTTGGGCGTTACAGGGCTCTTATAAAAGTGACAGATGTAAAGAAAGAATAGAAAAAAGATTTATAAAAATAGAGGTATAAGGAAAGAGGGACAAGTACAGGAGAAAGGAGAAAAGTACAGGAGCTATAATAATAAATTATCTGTCTATATAAATATATATACATATATACTATATTACCAAGATGCATATACATATCTACAAGAACCACCTTTTATTAGTTTGCCATAAAAATTTGTTTGTATACAGAGTTACAGAGCAGCACTGATGCTTTGTCAGTCGATTAAGATGGTTTGTTTGTTTGTTTTCATCCGTCCTGGAGAGCAGTGATCCTGGATCAGATTCCTCTGTATTTAACGATGACCGTACTCATAAAACTGATTGTGGTTCAGCACTCCCGAGGTTGTTTGTAGAGTAAGACCTGGGTGTGCGCAGGTTGGGAGAAGTGTTTGGGATTTGAGGCAAAATTTGGACTCAAAGCATGTTCTTATGTTGAGCATGACACGTATTTATGCAAATTAGAGCCTAATGTAGTGCAGATTGGTCCCTCATTTGGCCTTAGCTGCAGCCAGGGCAGCACTGTAACTCATTTTGGCTGGGAGGGAGAGGGACAGCTGCCTCAATGGACTCAGGCTGAATCCCATGACTTGGACAGAGCGCACTGTCCAGCACACAGACCCTCGCTGTTCCCTCGCCTCACAACACTGGCCTTTCAGACTGTATGCCTCATACTGTATGGCTGACTAACTCTGTGTGTGTGTGTGTGTGTGTGTGTGTGTGTGTGTGTGTTTCACAAAGCCACTCCATTAGGTTCTACTACTGTGTGTCTATGTTCAGTCAGATCCATTGACAATATAGATCTCCTATTTAATTTACAAACTATTGATTTATAATCCGTGTGTGTGTGTGTGTGTGTGTGTGTGTAAACACTGGCAGTGCAGATATTACCAGTGGCTGGTTGAATTGTCCCGTTTGAAACAGTTCCAGACTGCAGACATTGTTGCTTGGCAATTTGTAAAAACGTTTATTTGTTTTGTTTGTTTGTTTTAAATGAACATTTGTCTTAATGATGGTTTATGAGAACGATAATGACTACACTAGCATCGTGCAGTGTATTTATAACCGTCCATTCTGGGAGGTTTTAGATCAATTAAACTCAGACGTCCGGTTCCATTCACCACCACCGTGAACGATTCTGACTGAAGTTTCGCTAGAAAAAATTTTTTTCCCCACAACAAACTACCCCGGACCTCTTCGCTGGTTGCTGAAAATTCTGAACATATAAACAACCTGTTGAATTAGATCAGGATCAGAGTCAGCGCGGGCTTAATTCAGCCAGTACGGAAGCCTTAAAAGATGTCACGTCTTCCTCTGACGAATGAATAATTTCGCAACGAGTCGTTACGTTCTTGTTAAATGTAGGAAGAGCAGCACTTTGTCACTGTAGTCAAGGAAGTGGTGTTACATAACACTTACCGCATTAGTTACTGCTTCATATCTGTTTGAGCATGTGTCTGTGCACATGTTAGATGTGTGGAGGATCGTTTGTTTGTGTTGTAGGTGAGCAGTATTTCTGCACTCTGCCTGCCTGACTGTCTGTCTCTGTTTAGGGGGCAGTGAGGGTCAAGGCCGGATTCTCCAGCGATTCCCAGAGAAAGACTGGGAGGATAACCCCTTCCCCCAGGGCATTGAGCTGGTGCGTATACACACACACACACACGCACGCACGCACTGGCGGGATCAATTTAACCTAGAACTCAGTATTTACTGAGATCATGCCCTCTCTCATAATTTAAATAAGCTTCCTAAACCTCTTAAATGCTCTGTGAACATTTACATATTTACATGTTTCTTTTGTGCTTTTGCCATACAAATATTTGCTCCATTTTAAAACATTTTATTCATAGGCTGAGAATAGCTAATGCCTTTCACGAAGCTAGTTTTAGAATGTTCCCATCTGGACAAACAGCAGGCTCTTGGAATACTAAAACAGATTTTGATCTTTTTACCAATTTCGTTCTCTTTCTGAATCTGTGTCCGTGTCTCTCTCTCTCTCTCTCTCTCTCTCTCAGTTTTGTCAGCCCAGTGGATGGCAGCTGGTTCCCGAAAGGCTGCCCTCATCCTTCTTTGTGGCCGTACTCACAGACATCAACTCAGAACGCCATTACTGTGCCTGCTTCACCTTCTGGGAGACTGTAGAGAACCCTCTGGTGAGAAGATGGGGAACGAAAGAGAGAGACAGGCATTGGCGTCCAGCTTGTGCTGTTATTGAGAGCTTTTATTCTTCTTGCGTCATTCGGTTTAGTGGTATTAAACTAAAAAGTAATATCACTGTATCACCGCGTCACAGGTCATATTCTCAGTTGTAAAACTGAGTCTAGAGGCAGGTTGTGGATGTGAACGTTCACCACGCAGCACCTGAACATGTGGTATTGAAGGAGTTGTTGTCTTTGTGTTAATGTGTAGCTTCAGAAGGAAGAGCCCAGTGAGGAAGATGAGGATGAGACTCCTGAGCTCCCACAGCCAGCACAGCTCTACGCCCCCAAGAGCCTGGTGCTGGTGTCCCGCCTGGACCACACTGAGGTGTTCAGGGTGAGCTGCTACATTAATATAAGTACACATTTTACATTCTGAAATAAACTGTAAACTAGACATTCCTATTCTGAAAGGCTCCTTACGTGAAAAATCCAGATATGTGCATTTAGAGACATAAACAGCCCTTTTTTATATTTACCATTTTTAAATATTTCTATTTATTCAGCCTATAGCTCCACCCTCGCAATGAAGTTATGTTTATCTGTCTGTCTGTCTGTCTATTTATTGATCTATTTGTCTCTGCTTGTCTGTCTATCAGTCTCTGTTTGTCTGCATGTCTTTTTGTCCCTCTGTCTCTGTCTGTCTGTCTATTTATATATAGCTTTTTGAATGAAGAACAATATGTTGCAACCAATCCTAACTCATTTGCATAAATCAGTTCCGCAGCAACAAAAACAGCCTGCATAAGAGTAAAAATGTTTTCGTGACTAATATAAGCAGGCAGAAGTCATGTTTAAAATGCTTTATTACAAATGATTATTGTTACTGATGAGTTGGCCCCAGGATTGGAAGATTGTGGGTTCGAATCCTTTATCAGTAGGTTGCCCTGAGATATCCTTGAGCAAGGTACCATCCCCGTCACTGCTCCCCAGGCGCTTTCAGTAGCTGCCCCCTGCTGCACGTGTGTGAGTGCATGGGTTCAATGCAGAGGCTGCATTTCATTGTATTTCACTGTGCTGTGTTTCACAATGACAAGAACGGTCGCTTTCACTTTCACTTGTTTTCCTCATAATTATAACCAAACAAATGTCATAAGCGTACCATTTAAAAGATGGAAGAAATGGGCCCTTCAGGGTGGTTCTAAACATGCAAAGTGAGCTAAAGCCTCTCACCTTCCTGTCCTTCAATGCAGAACTGCCTGGGACTCATCTACACCGTACATGTGGACAGCCTTAATGTTCCCCTGGAAACGGTCATCGGGAATCTCCTAACCTGCGTCATTCCCATCGCGGGAGGATCCCAGGTGAGATCTTACTCACATGCTCATACAGTGCCTGTTTACCGTTACACCAGCATGTTAGCGGATGCATCATGCTAGACAGCTGGCCGAAGCGCAGCACACCGAGGGGCGGGAGGGATCGTAGGGCTTTCCAGCGTATGGAAATTGACGCCCCACAGTTTCTGGTCAAAATGTCTGTTCTGTGTGTGTGCATTTGTGCATGCACAGAGAACCAGATTAAAGACACTGGATTAATTTCTCTCATGAGTGAATGACACAGTTTTCTCTTAAAGCAACCATAATCTTAATCTCCTCTGCTTTTCTTAGACACAGGAATAACCCATAAACCACCCAGGATATTTCTAGCTCATTTGAAACCTCCACAGTGAGTCAGTGTGATTCTCAGTTTTAATAATCCCTGCAGAAAAAAGTGTTGTGCTATGGAAGGGTTGCATGACCTTAAAGGATATGTATCATGGAAATGGACTTTTCATCAGAAAAGCCAAAGAGAGGTTAGAAAATGATCATGTTATAAGAATTCAAATTGTTTCGTGTGACAAAATTAAGCAAACATCATAATGTAGATAAATATTCTCTTCCTGCTTGTGTTAGCGAATAAATCACGCAAATGTCAGCATTGTCCGATTAATACAGGTCTCAGCTTTGACAGCGGGGTCACGGTCACTGTGTTAATAAGATCAGTTACACCTCACTGTGTTACACAGCAATGACTTGTCTGAAGTTAAAACCCTCCTCCTGTGTGTTACAGATAAATGATTCCCCAGTCTGTAATTTATCTGACTGGCTTCTGGGTTGTTTCCAGGTAACAGTTACTTTTTTAGAAGCAATCAGCTCATCATGGTTCTGCTTGTTAATGATCAGAAATACTTAAAAAAAAAAAAAAAAAAAAAAAAAGACATCATTCTGAAAAAAGACTTTGTTTCTTTATTTCAATTTGCTGCAACTTTTGTAATTTGCATTTGCTCACTTATTTTTGCCTTTCAGAAAATCAGCCAATCAATCAGCTTCTTTATACTTGATGTATTTTTTTTATGCCTAAACCATGTGACGTGTGCATAAAAACACACAATCTGTCCTCGTACACCGTTTTTCCGACACACACACACACACACACACACACACACACACAGGGGCTTATGAGGGCACTGTTTTTATCTCGGGCGGGTGGACAGTGGGGGTGAACATATGGGCTGGCAGGGTAGCAGATGGTGTCTAAGCAGGCCACAGTGTGTGTGAATGACGGTCTCGCAAACACACACACATACAAATGTACACACAGCTCTTAGCTCTGTACTGTGATGCAGACACATTTTTAGCCCAAAGATCTGATTCGACTGAAACGAGAGCTTTTGGATGTGACCTGGATAAACACACTCACTTTCCAGTAAGGCTGCTTTGCCTGTATTCTCTCCAGCCTTTGGAAACACACAGCAATAGCCGTTCTAACAAAAATAAAAAGCACAACATCAACAGAGGTCATAGAAGTTGAACCAAGAACCAAAGTCCTTGTGCCAAGTTCACTCGGGTTCGACAATATGTTTTTTTTAATCGTTCAAACAATCAACTGAAATTACTGAGCTGTTAGTGCATGTGGGCAATATCGATACTCAGGACCAATTATTGATAATGATTGCAATTTAGGCTGTGATCAAAGTATCTGGAGGGGGAGCTGCCATAATTTTGCAATGTTTTTTATAAATCACATATTAGATGGACCGCTCAGGTTCGACGTTTTGGAGACAAAGTTAGAAAAGTAAGGCTTGGACATGTCCAGAGGAGAGATGAAGATTGGGAGGAGGATGTAGAAGATGGAGCGTCATACCTCTTGCATCATTATGGAGGAAAACTGAAGGGTGCGCCTTCATTACTTTTAGTTAGGGAGCATAATTCCACCATAATCCACAGCAGTTACGCTTTTAATGCAGACTGCAGCCGTAGACCCGGTCTTGCCTCAAGCCTTCCTGTTCTGCGGTTCTGTTTTAAAACATTAGGAGTGCAGATCTGCCCCAGTCGGATTTAAATTTAAGGATCAATATGGGACCTTAAGGACCAGGTTGTTTTTTATGTGTGGAGTAGACGTTTGAGTTTTATAATCCGGACAGACGCCCACGACACACGGTGCTTCCATTATAACACTCAGCTGCGAACTCATCTCAGATAGACGTGCGTGTGCAGTTTCTGACTGTATGACACGCTGTTATCTGTAAATCTGGACGAAGTAAGTTTAAAAGGGTAGTCGCCGAGTTCTCATTTTTATGAACTTGTGTCCTACAGCAAATACAGGTGAAAATGTGGTATATGTGGATATTTAATGTGGTATTTAGTCAAGGTTAGGCTAGTCTTCAGCTGCCAAATTACTTTCCTTTACTGGAACTTTGGATGCATTCCTGCATGCCAACCTCTGGCACACTTCCCCGCAGCCTGCATTGTCTTATTGCCCACATCTGGGTCGTCTTTGTGAGAGAGAAAGAAAGGGAAAGTTAGCAAGCAGCTACTAAAGGAGCAGCCAGCACGAAAGGAGACGGGACGTGTTCCGCTGAGAGAAATGGGGGGATGGAAGGCTGTATTTGCGTGTGTGTCCGAAGAGAGGAGAGAGAGGGGGGGAGGGGGTGAGAGAAAGTGAACGGGTGTTATTTATTGGCATAGTGAGTCTGCAAATCCAGTTCGTCTCCACTGCGATTTTCAACATCTCAGAGGGCATTTGTTCCTTTGCCAGCACCAGAGTCAGGGAACTCTTCTTCTGTTTGTTTTCCATGAGAATAGCTTACTGAAAGTTCATTTCATATTAAAACCCCATTCTTGTGCAATTATAACATTTTTCATGTCCCAATTTTTTTGCAAATGTTATTAATCAGGGTCTGCCAGTGATCTAAGAAAGCCCAACTTTGATCTTTAGTGTCACTGACCCATTTGAGCATCATCTCATTTGTTTGCTTTTTTTGATGTTGTTCTACTCTTGATCATTTTTGTGTTTTTTCAAACCTGGCTTTGTCTTAACTCTTTCGTGTGGTGTGTTGTCTGTGTGTGTATATGTGCGGGGTGTGTGTGTGTGCTTGTGCGTTGCTAATCTAGCCAGACCAGGAGGACAGAGAGGAGAGCTTGGTATGCCCAACTTCATTCTCTTTAGCTCTTCCTGTCCCTATCAGTGCTACTGCTGCTCTCTGGGTTCCTCTTCTCCAATCTAAAGACCATCCACGCCTGATCAGCATCTGATCAGTCAGAGTTTTTGATCCAATCTCTAAGACGTCCACTGACTAACTTTGACAAATATGATTTCATTTGTTGGATCAAAGACGTGGGACGTGGAAAAGTCGTCCCGCTTTGCTTCCATCACTGCGCCTTCAGATGCATGTGCTGCTGCTTTTAACTACACCCACGATGCTGTGTATGGCTGATAGATGGCCACGGTTTCACAGGGGCTTGAGGGATACGTGTGTATGTTTGAGACCAAACAAAAGTGACTATTGGTGGTTCTCTCAGGAAAATGGGGGTCTGCTTTTCCGCTGATTAGCTGCAGGTAAATTAAAAATGTGGCGCTGCCCTGATTACTCCATCAGTTGAAATTAGCCGAACGTTTCAGATTCTCCTGCTGGTCTCTCAACCCGTGAGAAACGGGTCCTGATGGACAGCCGTTTTTCGCCACATAGTGTTCTCATATATTTACATGGATCAGAGTTATTTAGTCATTTCTTGCTTTAAAACAAGTTCTTCTAGAACTATCCAAGGTTTTGAACCTGGGATTATAATTCAGAGATTTAAAACCGCCTTTAAATTGCAGATTCCACGGATGGCTGCCTTCTGGGTAATTTCAACACCAAGATATGTGTATTTAATAATCAACTGCTTTACTAGTCAAAGCAACAAAACAGTGGAAAGCTACAGTTCCTCTCAAAACAAGGCTTAACATAGAAGGATAGAAGTAAGAGAAAGGGTGATATGCAAAATAGTGGTTGTGCTAACTGTGTGCTAAAAATATTAAAACCATTTTCATCCTTTTTTACATTCATCTTACATTTAAGAGTTCACTGTTACTGAATTAATGAAAGCAGTAATACAGTTTGATGACCCTTATGTCCCCCATTGCAGAGATTAAAATGAAGTAAAATAAAGTTCAGGTTGAAGCAAATTTGAGAATATTTAATGATTATTAACCAATTATGGCAATTAAATCCATGCATAATATTTTTAGTCCTTTAAAGGCTTTTGAAACTTTTTTTTTTTAAGTTGAAGTTATTGTTCAGTGAAGGACTTTTCAGTAATAGGCAATTATTTATCATCAAGATGATTGATTGTTTACTCTATTATTAAAATAATCAACGGTGGCAGCCCTTTTTAATTGTCCCTACTACTCTATCGTGGTTAAAGCGTATTGAAGCACTATATTTATACACAGCATACTTGATGAGAATCTGTAAAACAAACTCTAATTATTGTGGATCGTTGTGCTGAGCTTGGTTTGATATTTCTGCCTAAATATCCTTTGCTGGGCTTGCTTTTCATGCACGGATGAGCTAAGATTCAGCTTTTGCTTCTTTAATGCAACTCATCACATGCTGTCATTCACACCTGCATCTTCCTGTTCTAACTCAGCACTTCCGCTAAAGAGGGGTTTTCAGTTCGCTATTCTTCCCCCGTGTCTCTTCTCCCTGATGTGAAGTCTTGATGTGAATCTTGAATCAAGTGTGTCGTGTTGCATGAAGATTGTCAGTTTTGCATCAAATGATTTGTACTGGATCTTGGATGCGGGGTTAACATTCCTAACATATAGAGGTTCCACACTGAGCGATGCTACTAATGTTTGAAGAACTTCAGCTAACAGTTTCAAACTCTCTAATTGGTGGTCATTATCTTCGTTCATTATTTATAACTGGCATTTTCTACTCGTCTCTCCGAACTTGAGTGTGATGCACCAGGCAGGACAGACTACATCTTTGGTTTTATGAGTCTGAAAAATAGTATACAAGTCTTGCATGGACCCCCTGTCTAGTAAAGACAGGAAGACTAATCGTAACCCTGCTTTTTTTTTTGGCTTTAAGACAGATTGCTGTATTAATCGGGAAGGGCCTGACTTGGTCTGATTAACCTCCATTCATTCTGGGTCCTCGCTTTCACCCAATCATAAGCTCTAACCCAGAGCCCTTGTGTTGTCATGGGCCTGTTAAACCTGGTTTCCTTTCTTAAAACCCTAATCAGTGCATGGTTCTCACTTCTGTATATATTCTCTCTCTCTTTCTCCATCCTCCATCTCTTCTCTTTATCTGTCTCTTTCCAACATCCATTTATTTATCATTTTCTTCTAAAGAGGACCATCACCTTGGGGGCAGGTGACAGGCAGGTCATCCAGACGCCCATCAATGACTCTCTCCCAGTGAGTGGTTGCAGCGTGGCCCAGCTCTTCAGGCAGCTCGGTAAGCCCATCAGCACAGGCAAAATTGTTAATATATGTGATAATCAGTTATTTGTATAATATTTTTTCAGAATTCGAAGCTAATGTTAATGAGCTGCACTCAAATAAACCTGACAAAAGCTTTGGCTTTTATTTTGTAATTAATTCTCCGTTTCAGGTTTGTTTTGTAACCTGGTAAAGGGGTGTTCAGTCTATCGTCAAAGGGCTTGTGTGGTTGCAGGTTTTTCTTTGCCAGAAAGCAGGATCATACCTAATAAGTGTAAAGACCATAAACAAGTGGAATCAGGTGTGCTCTTGCTTGTTTGGAGTGAAAGTCTGGCCTGCTGCAACCCAGCCTGACTCTCAAGGCATTTTTGAAAATGGCTCTGGTAACGGAGACGTGAGACACAAAGCTCTTTGCTGCCCAAGCTGTCTTCACTGATCTGAAAAGTGCTCATTTCATGAGTCTGCCATGTAGTCATGATTGGGGAGATACTGCCCACCTTCAGGCAGGCTTAAAAATAGAAGCACACGGACATAAATGCTTCTGAGGAAACCATGTGCAATCCGTAGGAAGCCATAACAGGAACTGTCCCACTAATTTATTAATCGGAAAATCTTGGTGCTCTTCATGTGTGAGTCAAAGCGAGAGTGCAGTGTCATATGGAGATATATATATATATATATATATATACACACACACACACATTCTTAGTCTAAAATAAAACAGCAGAATTATGATTGATTTTTTTTTTATTACATGTGAATCATATTTTAGATTTTATTATGCTTTTGTAAAGGAAGCATGCTGGGGAAAAGCTGTTTGAAAATAAAAATGGGCATCCTTAACTGCTAATACACAGCCGGTTATTATAGCAAGGATTTGCATTATCTGGAATTTTTTCTTGCGATAAAGGAATAATGTCCTTCATAGGCTTCATAGATCTAAAAACAGTCTTGTAGGTGACTTTCTGTGACACTGTGTTTAGTAAGTTTCTTTAAGAGTGATGTGTTTGGCCTGGTTTCTAAGTAACCAGTTTCATGTGGAGGCAAACATGCTCTTTACGTAACACTGAGCAGCCCAAATGTCTAGTGGACGTAGATAGTTAAAGTATGTGTACGATTCTACTGGAAGAACAAGTTTGACGTAGGTTTTGAGAACTCCAAAAATGGCGGGATTAAATGATCAGGATGTGTTTATGGCTATTTATTATTTATCTGTTAAATGGATAATAGAGTTACATCCTTCACTTCTCTCTCTGCAGGCATTGTGAATGTTCTTGATCTGTTCTGTGCTGCCCTGTCCGAGCACAAGATCCTCTTTCTCTCCAAGAGCTACCAGCGGCTCACCGATGCCTGCAGGGCCCTGTTGGCCATTATGTTCCCTCTTAAATACAGGTGTGTGGGCTATAAAGGGAAGTTGAGGTTGGTGGAAGGTTGCTGGTTCTGACTGTGGTCGAGACAGTCTCAATTTGCTTGTGCTCGTAAATAATGATTAGGTTTATGACCTTTTATTGAAATTTGGATTGAAAGAGACACACAACCTTAGATTTGAGTAATTAAGCAGGGCCTGACTAATCATACTGACCTTTAGAAATGACCTGTAATATGAAGAGATCTGCCCAGTTATCAGGATCTTATTCTTAACACAGACTAACAAGCCATCAGTAAACAATGTGAATGTAGAAAATTCAGTTTCTGTTTATTTAGAAGTTGTCTTCACCTAGTTTTTGTTCCAGTAATTGGAATATGCAAATAAGCAGAGTAACAGTGATGGTTATAGCTTTGAAAATTGAGATTATGATAAATTGAAGCGTAATGATTATACACTGGCTTTCCAGTATACTGATCCCGGTGTGTGTGCTCACTACTTTTTTTTTTTTTTTTTTTTTTTTAACTTAAGAATGGGTTAAATGCAGAGGGTTATGTGTGCAAGAATAGGAATTTTAATTTGAAATGGAAATAGCATTAGCTATAAAAATAGTAACATTTCCATTATTTATTCACTACTATTTTTTTTTTTTTCTTTTGTTCTTTTTTTTTTTTTTATGGCTGTCTGGCAATATATCACCTCCAGCTTCACCTATGTCCCCATCCTTCCTGGAAAGTTGCTGGAAGTCCTCAGCACCCCTACACCCTTCATCATTGGGGTCAACTCCTTCTTCCGGTTGGAGGCGCAAGAACTGGTATGAGACTTTATTTTTTTATTTTATTTTTTTCCTCTGATTAGCAGTTAGGTCAGTAATAGAGAGGATCTCAGTACTCTAGGGTTGCTTTATGGGGCTTGTTTAGTGTGATAACATGATGTTTACATTGTGACTGTGTGTTCCCAACATTCACAGTCCAAGCATCCAACCACAAAATGAAAAGCTGCTTTCTCACTCACTCACTCATTTTCTGAGCAACTTGTCCTAATCAGGGCCATGGGGCTGTGCTGGAGCCTATCCTAGCTCGCACAGGGCAAAAGGCGGGGAAACGCCCTTTGCTTCACTTTCGGCCCTTTCGGTCACCAGTTCTTTGCAGGACAGACACACAAATACACATACACACCTAGGGCAATTTAGCATCTCCAGTCCAGCTGACGTACAGGGCTTTGGACGAAGGGAGGAAACTCACGCAGACACGGGGGAGCGCATGTACACTCAACACAGAAAGGACCCAAACCGTCCTGCCTGGGAATCAAACCCAGGACCTTCTCACTGTGACAGCGCTACCCACTGCACCACCGTGCCACCCACAAAAGCTTTTACAGCTGGTTGTTCAGATTGAAAACACAAGCCAGTAAACAATGTCTTTTGCATTGTTATAAAAAGCCAAAAGAATCTGAACACTTGTTCATGATGGAGGAATCTATCCAATCAAAAACAGGCTTTCATTCAAAATAACTTCCATGATATGCTGTAGTTTTAGTCAAGCATTTGCAAAACCAATCCACAGTTGAAGTTTTCTCTTGCACTGTGGTGTCCAGAACAACGGGGCAAGGAGAGGTCAGGTATGCACAGCGTTGCCACATGTTTAAATCACTTGTTAATTTTAAGGCATAAACTGTCAGGCTTATCAGTTTCAAAAAGAACAAATAGTTGATAGCAGTGTTCCTTTCAATTATGTAAGAATGAATGATCTGTTCCCCTAACCGGATGCTGAGAGATTCCTGTTAACTGTAGCCTAAGAGAATTTCAACAGGCATGCCCTGATTTACATATTTTGCCATTTTTAAGATTTGTTTTAGGAACCCAAACAAAAAACCCAGGAATGAATGTTGAACATCCATTTTTACGTTCTTCATATCAGTCTTTTAAAACCTCCTTTCATTTGCTCAAGCTGTGTACTTTCCTGTAATGTTACATGAGCCATGCATGTGTAATATTACCAAATAGATAACCTCAGTGACCTGCACTGATACCGTTTCATTATATTGAGCGTTACCTTAGACACGTTCAGAGTGCAAGGGTACCAGCAACAGCATCTTCAAGTAGGTTTTAAAAGAACTGAGATTTAAAACAGCTGTGCTATCAGATCAGCAAATGTCTTTAAGATAAAAGTGGTGTGATAAACCTACCGCATGACGGTTCAGGCAGATTTTAAAGTGTGTGTGTGTGTGTGTGTTTCAGTTGGATGTGATCATTGCGGATCTAGACGGAGGCACCGTGACGATTCCGGAGTGTGTCCAGATATCTCTGCTGCCTGAGCCTCTTCTGCAGCACACACAGATGGTCCTCTCTATGGTAACCACACACCCTAATCCATTATCGTTCTAACGACCAGTATTATTAAGCTGTAAGGTTCAGGACGCTGTGCATTGCAGTGATTGTATCCCTTTTATGGGCATCATGAGGCACAACACAAAATAAAGTAAAACCCTTGACAGTGAGGAAAATCACTGCAACACATCCTCAAGTAGCTTCTGGCTCTAATAAAAGCCGAGGCCGCACGAAATATGAACAATTTATTAATTTATTAAACAACCTCAGGGTCGAGTTGGTCAGTAAACTGGCCGTTGTAGGGGATGTCTGGTTGTACCTCCTTTCAGGAACTTCAGGAACCAGGGATTTGACATCCTCAGTGACGTGGCAGTTCACCCACGGTTGTCTGTGCTCTGCTCTGAGTGTGTTGAGTTGGTGGGAGAAGGCGAGGGGGGGTTGTGCAGAATGAATCAGCGGCAGGCTTTATTTGCATCGTCCTTTGATGGGACAAGAAGGCAGAAGCAGGAAATGCAGGTGCTCCAGTCTGCCCTGTGGATCAGTGATGAGTTTACATTTACAGCTTCTTTATCAGAAGGATTTACCATAAAACAATCTGACTGTTATGTTTCCTTAAATAGATCTTAACGCTGTGGCTTTGTGCCAGCCGCACTCGAGAGAGAGCACACAACCATTTTCAAAGCTTTTCCTTGTTGGAGTGGTTACTGTAAGTAAGGGATGTTCTAAGTAAATATTTAGCTTTAATGTCGCTTCAGCGTCAAAGTCCAGGACCATTATGGTTTTTGTGCAGACAGAAGCTGAGGGCCTATCAAAATGTAACATGCAAGGATGTGTCATTATTTTAGTGGCCCACATCCTGCAGGAGGCCTTTTTATGAAATTTTGTCCTTTTTTTTTCCTGTTTCTATGCCTTTAGGAATGAAATTTAAACATTTAAGGGGCCCTTTCTGGTGCTTCATTGCGAAAGCAGCCCACGCTGAAAAATTCCTCAACACTTTAGTGTGGCTGGATGGGTCGTCATCAATTAATGCCAAATATGCCTAATAAGGGCTGTTTATGCAGCATAGTCTGTGTGTTTTGTGCGTGCTGCAGAATAAAGAAGACATTTTAAATCTGTGTTTACGTGCTGTCGGAAGCACTTTTATTTTAATACAACTGGGAAAACGCTGTATTTTATCATGATAAGCAACTTTAACCAGAGTAGCTTCTCGTGACTTTTCTGAAGACCAGAGCTTCTATTCAGATTAAGTGCTTTATTACTTTTAACAGGTTAGTAACGGACGGCCTGCTTGTATGTAGTGTTTTGACAGACTAAGAGGGGCAGCGTTGGCCTAGTACAGCAGTGTCCAACTCCAGGACGGAGGGCCGGAGTCCAGCACAGTTCTGTGATTTCCCTCCTTAAACACACCTGGTTCACACTTAGTGGCAGGTGTAGTGAGTGTGTCAAACTGTGGTGAACGCCGGCTCTCTAAGACTGGAGTTCGACACCCCTGACCTAATAGTTAGGGAGTTGGCCCCAGGATCAGAATGTCGTGGGTTTGAATCCCAGACCAGGGTTGCCCTGAGGTACCCTTGAGCAAGGTACCGTCCCCATTACTGCTCCCTGGGCACTTTAAATAGCTCTGCTATTTCTCAACTGTGTGTTAAGTGTGTGTTGGTGAAAAGCAGTGGGTGAATTTTGTTGTGTCTCACTGTGTGCTGTGTGTCACAGTGACAAAATAGTCACTTTCACTTTCACATTAAAGAAAAAAAGCTTCACCTAGCCTGGTTTCATCCGAGTGTCTGCAGACCTTCAGTGCTGTTACGGTGATTGTCAGCAGGTCCTGCTCGCCCTGATAAGGAATCACTTTAGGTCCTGACTAGTATTCGATATCAGAGCTGCCAGCTGATGACTTATAAATTGCAATCCTTTCATTTTTTGTTGTGCAAGAGGAGAGATAAAATTGTTTTATAGTCAACACAAAGTTCAAAACAAGCTTGTTTTCCTCAGGGGTTTCTTACTTCTGTGCATTCGTACTTTTTCTGTTTTTATTGCTGCTGAATGACCCTTAACCTCACTGGAAGGAGATACTTGCTTGGGCATGTTAGCTGTTAAGCACAGTAAGTGGTAACAGGGGTAAAGACATAGGGAAAGCACTCCGTCTCCTCCCCGATGTCCTAACACAGTCAGACTGATTATGCAGGGCAGTCCAGAGTGCCTGTCTCCTGAGAGCGCTGGCCTGCGTGAGAGCAGGGTTATAGCTGCGGTCGGGGAGGCGTTTATCCGGGTGGAACTGGCCCGTATGAGAATGAGCGCAGAATGAATTTGTGTTTGTTTCTATATATATTCAGGATAAAACTGTCCTGATTTTATAACATTTTCGTCTCTTTTGAGTTCCTGTGGTTACAGTGTGGGTTGATTTGAGGCGTAGCGGATGTGTTAGTGTTACATTCCTCTTCTTAAGGCACCGGCCGGCTTGTTTTAATGCACAAATATTGTTTCATTGCGGAAGTTTAGCGCTATGCTTGTACAACGTTTTTGTTACCTTGTTTAACTACTGTCCCAAAGTCTGGGATGCACATTAATAATGTTACACTGATATTCATGCTACTGTTATATTTTAAATCATAAAACATTTCATATTTATCACACCGCTATTTAATCGCACAGATCATTCATATTATTTTTTCACATCTTTATTATTATCTTATGAAATTTTCCACGCTTTAATTGAACAGCTCTTTTTTTCCAGTTCTGTTCAGCAATCTGGACACACTACTTATTTATTTTTTTTATTTACAGCTTCCCAGTGTCCCAGTGCCTCCACACACTATTTAATACGTTCTGCATGATCGAAACCTTGGGACGAGAACAGCTGTTGAATAAAACCAATCCATCAGTTTTTGGTTTTTTTTTTGTTTTTTGTTTTTTGGTTGTTTTTTTTTTTTTTTGGTTGTTTTTTTTTTTTTTTTTTTTTTTTCCCCACTGTTAATCTTTCCAGCATCTACATGCACACCATGAGAGAGCTTTCTGGGAATTATGGCCTGAGAAACCCCTCTTTCTAAATGAAGTTCAAATCTGAATCTCTTGTCCACAGATGACCCTGATCCTGGCAGCTTGTTTTCACATTCGGTAAAGGGGGGTTTCTGAAACATAGACGAGGTTCAACTCAGGACTTCTACTTCATAATGAACCAGATTTCAGTAACTCATGAATCATGCTATATCCTGCATGACCGTGACTTTGAGCATAACAACACACGATTTTCCAATCAGTGATGAGCACTGCTGAAGCTCCAGTATCATACAGCAACAGAAAGTCCTGAATTCATTTTCTTTTCTTGCAATTCCAGTAGAAGTTTGATCAGAGAAATGAAGTTGTGAACGAAAATCCAATTCCCATCACGTTTTTCCTCAAGTCTTAATATAACTATTTATTATTTTTGATCCGTTCTCCACGCTATAGTTTGTGTAGTAATTGTTTTTCTATGTTTACATGATTTTTACATCTTTCTTTAAGTGAAAGTGACTAATTGTCATTGTGAACCACAGCGAAATGACACCTCTGCATTTTACCCATACACACGCATGCGCAGCAGGGGGCAGCTATATAAAGCTCCCAGGGTGCAGTGATGGCTATGGTACCTTGCTCAAGAGTACCTCAGGGAACCTACAGTCCTGGGATATTGAACCCAAAAACTTCTGACCTTCTGATTAACCCTGATTATGCTTTGTGTTCGAGTTGACTATGCTTTGAGCATGGGGCAAAGAGATGAGGTGGATTTTCTTGAAGGCTGCTGTCCGGCATTAGGCTGCTGTTCCTTCTCAATTAACCGAGTGTTTTTATATCAAACTCAGACCTGCATCGCAACCACATTCGGTCCAAGAATACAGCAGTGAATGAAGCGAGGGCTGTGTAGTTCACTGAATCGCACTGCATGTTTAATTTATGGACACGGCACTTTGTGGGCCCGCCGGGAAAAGCGCTGATGATGAAGGCAGTGCTCATGTTTAATGGACTGTATGCATTGATCAGATCAGATTTTGTTAGGCCTATGATTTTATTCCACTTTTTGCACAGGAGGTTTCTGTGAACCGGTAGGAACAGAGGAGAACAGTGTCGGTTTCTTTTGTTGAGGTTAAGTTGATTTTTGTTATGTGTTTGCGTGATGTAGGTCCTGGATCCAGAGCTTGAGGTGGCGGACCATGCCTTTCCCCCCTCCTCCACCCAGCCCTCTGCTCTCAGGATACAGGTATGTTCGCCGTTGTACCTCCTGTTCCTTTTTTTCAGATTTGGATTCCTTTTTTATTGATTTTGTTTAGCTGTGCTTTCACTTTTGTAATCACTTACTATGTTGCTATTTTTAATATTGACCATCAATTCTTGGCGCTTTCAGGTATATTTATCGATTGATTGGTCAATCCGTTTTTTTAAATGTTTTTTTATTGATGTCTGATGGAGTGATGTGAAATGATGTCCCTGTCTGGTGCAGGATAAGGAGATCCGTGCTGTGTTCCTGTGGCTTTTTGCCCAGCTCTTCCAAGGCTACCGCTGGTGTCTGCATATCATCCGTATCCACCCAGAGCCTGTTATTCGCTTCCATAAGGTACTACTACATCAGTCGAAAGTAAAAGCTGTCAAATTACAATGTAAGAGATGTAGTAGCTCTGTGCTAATTGGATCCAGATGTATTCTGTATGTTGTTAGCATTGTAAACATTTTTGACTCTAAACTCCAGCCAGTGCTTAGAACATTAGAAGTGAGAAGAAATGCTGAAGCACTCGTCATGTTGTTTTTCGTCCTTCAGGCTGCATTTATGGGCCAGCGGGCCCTGAGTGAGGATGACTTCCTCGTGAAGGTACTGGATGGGATGGCGTTCGCAGGTTTTGTGTCAGAGAGGGGTCCGCCCTACAGAGCCACAGATCTGTTTGATGATGTGAGTTTCTCTGTAGATGGTAAAATGATGTTCTTGCAAATGCTAGGGAATGGTGTTTTGATTATTTTATTTTTTTTCGTCATTCCTCATTTTTGCTTCTCATAGCTCGTTGCTAACCAGGTTGAGCGGATCCGGCAAGAGCAAGGCGATCCCCACAAAGTGGTGAACCACATAAAAGAGCTGGCGGAGCAACTGTTCAAAAACGTATGCCTCCCGTTTCACATCTGACCTTTGTTTTGTCCCTAAGGCCTGTTCAGCACCAGCATTTTAACCCTTAGAGGGCTTAGAAGGGTTGTGGTTTGATTAACTTTTTAAATGTATTTAGTGTGTTTTTATGTAGTTATGTAATAAATGGCATGTTATTAATCTGGAGCCTGCAGCTGATTTAGTTTCTTTAGTCATAGTTAGGCATGTTTTTAAAAAATCAGACACATCTCTGCTTACATCAATCAGCTACTTGTGATTAATATAAAAATATACAAGTTATTGATATAAAATATCCCACTTTTATTTGTTTATTTTTTGTTTATTTTTTATTTTAAATGTATTGCATTAAGGGATATAATATGTCAACCAGGACAAGATAAACTGCACTGGAACCTTTTTATTTCTGCTTTTTTTTTTATTTTATTTTTTGCAGAAATGAGTGTTCAGTGTGAATGAACGAGAATTTTTTCACAAAATGTGTAACTGCGAACCCCCTTCTGCCTCTGTGTTCATTTGCTCCTTTAGGAGAACCCGTACCCTGCAGTAGCAATGCACAGAGTGCAGCGGCCAGCAGACAGCCCTCTGTCTCATACCAACCAGGCTTCCTTTCCGCTGCTGGATGAGGTGTCAGTTCAGCTGTTCATTGACCATGCTGCTGCCAAGCTCAGAACAGCCCCGCCCGTGGTGAAGGCTGAAATGAAGCAGATGGTTCCCTCTGGACCGCCTCTGGGTAAGTCTGAGCACCAGTCTCCGTGCCCTACAGCACAGGCTCCTGGCTTCACACTTGGGGGTGGTTGTGTCCTACTGAATCTCCAGCTTTTTAAAGTTCTTTAAATGTCAGTTCCTGTTTCAAACAGTCTGTTCTTTCATCCTTCCTGCAGGTGACATTGTGGACAGGAATGGCAGTGTCCTGTCTAACAGTGCCCGGAGAGTGGAGGTTGTGAGGAACTGCATCAATTATATCTTTGACAATAAAATGGTGGAAGCCAAGAAGGTGTGTGTTCCTGATACCACCGTGTTAAATAGAACTCATGAGGTCATTTTCTGCAGAACCTTTTAGACCAATGGGAAGGTGATGGCAAACGGGGGGAGGGGGGGGGGAGTCATAACAGGATAAAAAACATTGCTTTTATTGAGAGGTCACTGAGAACTGACGGATTCAAAGAAAAGGTTTTTTGATTTGTTAGAAAAGCAGAAATGCTTTAACGTGCTGTAAATCTGCATTTGAAAATATTCTTTAAGGAAAGATTAGCAAAAGGATTTCACTTGGAGAGAAGAACTTCAACAACACAGTTAACAACAATGCACTTCAGTGGTTGTTTAGTTCCAAGCGGTTCTTTAGCTAAGGAACTGTAGAGGAACCATTTTTAGGGAGTCAGTAATGCACCATTAATGTTTTCATATCAGTTCCATCAATTTAATGCTTCTCAACGATAGTACTTCCTGCCGTTCTGACTGTGTGTGTGTGTGTGTGTGTGTGTGTGTGTGTGTGTGTGTGTGTGTGTGTGTGTGTGTGTGTGTAGCTGTTGCCAGCGGTCTTGCGGGCTCTGAAAGGGCGTGCAGCAAGGGTGTGCCTAACTCAGGAGCTGAACCAGCATGTGCTGCAAAACAGAGCTGTGCTGGACAACCAGCAGTTCGACTGTGTCGTGCGCATGATGAACTGTACTCTCCAGGTGCTCCCACAGTCTTACTCCGCTCCTTTCATTCAAAATAGACCACTAGCCATGGAATATTGCACTTACAATACGTGAACAAAAGTCAAGCATGTTATTCTTTTTTTTTTTTCTCATTTTTAAAACTTATTTGAGGATAAACATGGCTTGTGTGTAATCTGCCGCTTGTGACCTGGTTCTGCTGCTTGTGTGTGTGTCTTTGCACTTAGGACTGCTCCCACATGGACGAACATGGCATTGCAGCAGCTCTTCTGCCTCTGGTCACTGCCTTCTGTCGGGTACTTAAACCACACCACTCTAACCACACTGACCACAACTTCCTTAAAAAAGCAATACGGAACTGGGACGGTTTAACCGTAAATGCAGATTGGGGAAATAGGCAGCTTACATTTCATTTTTACCCTTGTGTTTGTTGTCGTGCTAAGTTGTTACATTTAATGTCACATGATACCCCCGATTTAATGGGTGTAAGCATCCCATTAAGATAGAAAATGCATGCAGTTGAGACAAGCTGCATTAAGGAGAGGGGACATTAGCTACAACTCTGTACTGATATATCATAGCATGTCTTAATTGATCTGTGATCCTTTTTGCATTCATCCTTTTTTTTTCCTCAAAATATCAGTGTGTCACCCTGTAACCTGTCCAACAGGAGCATCAGTTTCTAATAACGTGTGTGTATGTGTTTCAGAAACTTAGTGGAGGAATCACTCAGTTTGCCTACAGCTGCGTACAGGAGCATTTGGTATGGACCAACATGCAGTTTTGGGAAGCGATGTTTTACAGTGACGTGCAAAACCACATCCGGGCACTCTACCTGGAAGCAGAGGATGGAAGAACGTCTAGCCCTGTAAGTTCTTATCGTTAACTTTTGACTGGACATTTTCAGCCAAAAAGCATCCACCGCAATAGAAATGTGCCTGTTTTCTGACTATTATTGAATATTAATAAATATTCCTTTTACCATTTTGGTACTTCTGTTTCCTTTTTGCTACAAATTAGATCACTCCCAATAAGATCACAGCTTTGGAAGTTACAGTAAAATGGATTAGATGTTTGTTGTTTTTGGACCTCCTGTTTTATGGCAACATGTTTAACTAATTCACAGCTGCATGGTTTAATAACACAGTAGTATCTGATCCCTTTCATTTATTATAATTACTCACGTAAGAGGTTTAGACTGTCCCGTTAGCAATCCCACAAATGTGCTATTAATATGCTCTATTCTGCTAACCTAACCCATGACCCCTCTCTCTCTTTGCGAGGATGAGGAGGGTACGAGTGGGCCGGAGCAAGTCAATGCTCTGGAGCTAGCGTCAGAGCAGACGCGTCTGTGGCCCACACTGAGTAAGGAGAGCCAGCAGGAGCGAGTGCAGAAGGAGGAGAGCACGGTCTTCAGCCAAGCCATCCACTATGCCAATCGCATGAGCTACCTGCTGCTGCCACTTGACACTAGCAAGAACCGCCTCCTGCGCACCACCGGCCTCGCTGAGGTGGAGAGCGTCAGCAACAGCTTTGTCACCAACAGGTAACTAGAAACAGTAACTATTAAGTAACATATTTCTGATATGTTTTACAAGACTTCCTGTGCGCACTATTCAAAACATATTTACTGCTCTATGAGCATTTATTAACTTCTGCCCAATTATTATCAAAATATTAAACATCTGATAAAATATTTAAAGCAGGTCAGACTAAGTGCTTGATCTGTGAACAGGAAGTTTGTCCGGTTGTGATCGGCCTTTAAATTTCTGTCCAGTAAGGGTTGTTTAGCTTATGGCTTCTCTGATTGCCCTCCCTGAATTTGCATGTGATAAAGACCACTTTTTCATAGATTTTGGTGAAAAGGAAAAGTGGAGTCAGCTTTTTTTTTTTTATTAACAGGTCAGCTGTTGATAGGTCACAGTGTTTAAAGAGATCCACGCAGTGCAGCCCATGAAGCGTAGGCGATTAAAAAAAAAAAAACATCTTGATGCTGATTTCATTTCAAATCTCACACTGCACCCAATCCAGATCAGAATAATTATGCTCTCTTTACACTAAATCTGTGTTTTTTAAACGCTGAAAATATCGCAATATACCCAGAAAGGAATATTATCTTTTATTCTGCTCTGTTTCTGAGTAGGGCTTTTGGTTTGTTCTTTTTCAAATGAGTTTTCTCTGGAGCACAATCAATGATTCAGCTTTCAGGCTTTTTTTTTTTTTTTTTTTTTACTTTTTCACTCTGAATATTATTTAAAGGAAAATGAAAGTGGCTTTTTGTCAGTGTAAAGAGACCACAGCAGACATACGGGGAGCATTGGGAAGCCAAATCCAGTGCCTGGGGGCGGAGTTGGGGGAGGTGGGGTAACACTACTATACAGAAATTTGTTTTCATCACACTCTGATATACATACCATTAAATAAGCTCATAATTAAATTACCATACCAGCAGCTCAGGGGCTGGACTGCACTGGAGTTCAGCTGTGCTGTGCCACACTGAGCCTTTGTGTGTGTGTGTGTGTGTGTGTGTGTGTGTGTAGCATTGCAGGTAGTGTGGCGGAGAGCTATGACACTGAGAGTGGCTTTGAGGACGCAGAGAGCTCAGATGTGGCCAACTCTGTGGTGCGCATTATCAACCGCTTTGTAGACAAAGTGTGCAATGAAACCGGGGTGACCAACGAACACCTGAAGGCCCTTCACACCATGATACCAGGTAGAAACCTTCTCGAAATCCCACAAGATGGGAGGTGTTTGACAAGTTGACAAAGATGAGGCTGCTCTGGATGAATTTATATAATAGAATGTATATATACTATATATATATATTTATTATGGGATATAATTGAAATACCATTGTGGTTAGAAAATTGCTGTAAAGTTGTAATTTCAATATAAAAGCAATTATTTGTATATTTCCGAGCATCTTGTCAGGGATTAAGCGGAATATAAGGCAAATTTTCCTTTTCTCTGAAATATGACTTCTAGCCATGGGAGTGTCTTGGCTGTATGTGTGTGTTCTGTCTATTGCAGTAAATTTTGATCGCTGTTATTAAGGTCCAGATCCATGTCTCGCTGTGTGTCCCCTTCACAGACATCGTTCAGATGCACATTGAGACGTTGGACGCAGTCCATAGGGAGAGCAAGAGACTGCCTCCCATCCAAAAGGTAACCAACTCATATTTTTACATTGGACTGGACAAGCTAGAACCCCAGGCAGGCACGCCCACACCCACGCCCACACTCTTCCTCACCCCCACCATCACTGAGTCATAGTGCCACACCAGGTATGTCTGCGTGCTGGCACTTTGAGTGGTGCATGCTGGTCTTTGTAGTCTGTCTCCTTCTCTCTTGCCTCAGCACCCTGCCGAAAAACCTAATGATGCTTTTCTAAAGATCTGAATCATTTCGATCATAGTACTTTGCTCTGAAAGCGCCATCTTGATCAATATTAGCATTAGGCAAGTGATTTTGCTACCTCATCCCTAGCTGTATGCATTCATTCATTGTGATCAATCACTAGATGTTGTAATGATGCCAGACCAGGAATAAGCATTAGCCTACACGTGTGCTGTTTTCCACATGATCGTTTTTTGGCTGATGTACCTGAGGTGGTCCAAAAAACCCAGCATGCTGCAAATGAAAAGAATCAAAATGACAGTGATGCTACGTTTAATGATAAAACTGTAAATACATACACAAAAATTGAATTGAAAATAGAGGATCAACACCTCCCCTGGATTCCTCCTCACACCATTTGTTGCGTTCTCATTGGCTATAGCTCATTACCACAGCCCTACCAGTCAAAACCAGGTCACAGGGCTTCTCACACTTCCGACAGATCTCTGGGAGGCATTGGAGAATCTCTCGGTTGACATCTTTGATGGGTTATATAGCCACCCATGTATCCAGAACTATTACTGATTTGCTGAAGAAAGCTCATAATCATTATGGTCTCAAGACTTTTCACTTAAATTATTTTTGCTATTTTAAATATAATGTAACACCTTACAGTTTACTAGATTAATTGTGTTTAGATAATAAATAAACTGTCTACAGAATGTTTGCTAAATCTAAATGTTTTAGCATTTTCAAGTTTAACCTGAAGTTCCTGTCTGTATTTGCAGTGTGTTTGTTAAATGTAGCGCATGTTTTGCAGTGCGTTTTAATTTGTAGTGCTTTGGACTGACTAGTAACGTGTGTGATTACTTTTAATTGATTTATTAACTGAAATGGCTTCGACAACATCGAGACTACCTTAAATTCTGACTCCCTGTCCACCCCCTTCACTTAAGCACCTTAGTAACAGTTCAATGATAGTTTCATCTTTGAAGCAAAGACCTAATTTGTTAGCCTACGTTTAGTGTGCTGCTGTCAAATCTAAAGCTCTTACCAAAACTGCCAAAAGCATGGCTTAGGATCTACGCTTCCAACTCACCGTATCCAACACAGCTCAAAATCTCATTCAGGAAGCATCACAGATAAAACTGCATCAGTTAAAAAGCACCTGGGGCGCAGTGGTGGGGACGGTATCTTGCTCAAGGGTAACTCATGGCAACCAAACTGGTCTGGGATTTGAACCCACAACCTTCCGATCCTGGAGCCTAGTCCCTGAACACTAGGCCAACGCTGCCCTGTTGTAAAACAGTGTCTCCGGCTGCACAATAGCAGCAGTCCTGAGATCTGTTATTCATTTATGAGATTGCTGTGTGGATGCTCTGCCTATATGTCCGGTGGGACCAAAAGTGGGTTAAATGGAGAACTTTTTTTTCACCCCCTAAAGAATCTGAACAGTTGAAAGCACCATGGTTGCATTTTAAAAAGGTTTATTTTAAAGGCTCAGAAATCATGCAAGTACAACAAACAGTTTCTACCTTTCCCAGAGAAAAATGCTCCCCATAGCTTAGGGCTGGTCATGGAACTAAGAATGTGTGGGATAGAACATTTTATTTCAGAATTAGTAAACATTTTTACATGGAAAATCAGCATTTCCCATGTTTTGCTTGTTTTTGCTTGCATTGGATTTGTATATTGTATTTGGTGAACATTGCCAAGAGCCCAGTATATGTCTTGGACAGGCAGGCTGGGCTGACACTTTAAGAGACCTCAGCAAACACTCAAAAAAAACCAAAAAAAAAACAAAACAGTGGCCTTTCAGTGAATAATGCATTAATGGATTTCTAACTTCCTGCTTTGTGGTTGTCGTAAGCATGGAGTGCTCTTTAAGTTCATCACGTTACTGAGATGAAAACAAATATTTCCTCTGTATAAAAATGTCAATTCTGATAGATAGGTAATGTTATATTTTCTGAGGATTAAAGTTGTGTTTTTTTTCTCTCTTTTTCTCTCTGTGCAGCCCAAACTTCTGAAGCCTTCCCTGTTGGCGGGTGAAGAGTTTGTGTCGGAAGGGATGCGGGTCTACCTCCTGTCAGATGGCCGAGAGGAGGGCACGGGGGCGATGGGAGGTCCACCCCTGCTGCCTGCAGAGGGAGCCATTTCTCTCACCACATATCGCATCATCTTCATGGGCACACCCTCTGACCCTCTAGGTACTAAATCAGCATCTGCTCTGGGTTTCCTTCACACTGCTCTCAACTGATCCAGCTGATGCAGGCTTAAAACCTGCAGCTGCACCAGCTCTTCACGGATGCCCTCGGGTGTTAAGGGCTTTTCACAGGGCAAGCAACAGTCATCCTTTCATTCATTCAGCTTATCAGGTGGGATGTCAGGTATTGTTATATAAAACAGATGCACATCAGATGATTTCAGTCATCTTGGGAACCAAACGATTTTCACATGTGCTGATTAGTGCCGTTCAGGCTTTACTTAGGAGAACCAGAGACTGAGAGGTGGAGCAGGAGAGCTACTGCTCTTGGCCTTTGTGGTGGAAAAGCCTTCTTTCTCCTTGTTGATAATAGTCCCTTCAAAAAACTGATTTAAGACACTTCAGTTTATCCAGCATCTGACGTGAGCTGCATCAAACCTCTGCAGGTGAACTGTGTGAAAATGAAGAGTCGTTAATCGCTGCAAGCCTTTCAGTGTTAATGTTAATAATCATATCACTGTCGATTGTCTATTTACATCTTTTTGCAAATTTAGTGTTGCAGTTGGTCTGTCGTGTATAAGATTACTACAATTCACTACCTCAAGTAGCAGCAAGTCTTATCGTATGGTTTTAGTGTAGTGTATGTGTGTGGGCACATATCAGCTGTCCTTCATTAAAACTTGTCGCTTGTAAATGCAGTGATATATTGTTGATTAATTATTAACATGGCGTGTCTGAGCAAATTCTCCTTGTTTAAAAAAATGTAGGTCACGGTAATTCCTTCATCCGTACCGAATCCGTTCAGAAGGTTTTGCTATCACTCATTCAAACCTGACTTAACGCACCAATTAAGCTTTATAAACAAAAAGTAGCACCAGCATTCAGATCTTTTTAGAAATGAGCTCTGTGCACAAAGTCTACTGAAGGTTGTTTATCTGTGTGTGTGTGTCTGTGTGTTCCTAGTTGGAGAACAGGTAGTGACGCGCTCCTTCCCAGTCGCTTCTCTCGCTAAAGATAAGAAGCCCTCAGGACAGAATGACCCGTCCTCGCGTGACAGCTTTCAGCTGCGTTCCTGTACCTTCCAGGTACTGTTTATTAGTCACTGTAAGTCACATTAGTTACTGTTTATTCTTAGATTGTGTTTTTTCAGGAGGAAGCAGAGCAGATTGATAATCTATAACATACTCATGTATTATCACACACAAACATACTTTAAATTTTATTATAAATGTTAATATTGGGCTGTTGTCTCAGCAATGGCCATTTTCCGCAGCCATTGCTTGACACCTCACGGTCTGGGCTTTGAACCCATGATACTGATCCTGGGGCCAACTCCCTAACCACTAGGCCACTGCTGCCTTGACACTTACCGATGTTCTACTGCAAACCTCCGTTTGGGATGCATGACTGGTGTCAAAAATTGGCATATTTGGATGATTGGCAGTGGGGAAAATGAATCATTTTGAATTTTGGATAACCTTTTTAGATGAAAAAACCATTTATGTGAAAATAGCGTGGGCCTTTATTTTTTGGGCTTCACCAAAATATTACTGCTTCCTACTTTCAAGGTACCCTCTTAAACAGACACGCTAATTGTGTAAACTGTACACTCGGGGTGAGTTTATTATGAAAGTGAAAGTGACAACCCTCTTTATTGCGAGGTCACAGCACTGCACACGATGAACCACAATGAAATTGGACCTCTGCTTTTAACCCATGCACACAAACACCGTGCAGCAGTGGGCAGCTATTGAAAGCGCCCGGGGAGCAGTGACGGGAACGGTATCTTGCTCAGGGGTACCTCAGGGCAACCTACTTGTGAGGGAATCGAACCCACAATCTTCCGATGCGGGGCGACTCCCTAACCACTAGGCGTTTTACTTACTTACTTTATCACTTTGTGGTAAAAAGCGTCCTAACATCATTTTGGTATGTTGGTTGAGCCTCTGCTTCCAAAACCATTAATGTGGAGTTGGCCCCTACTTTGCTTCAGTAACACTTTTCACTCCATTTTGGATCAAGACTGTGGGGAACCACTTTCTTCTCCACTGTTATTGGGTGTTAATGGGTCAGTCATTTTATGAGCTTGTCCTAAAAGTGTTGGATGGAGTTCAGCTAAAAAGGAGACTAATCTGTGTGACCAGAACATGGAGAAGTGTGATCAATTTAGAGAATGCATTTCCAAAACTCCCGATAAACATCTCTGTAGCCATTGCTTCCAGAGCCAGTTTGGAAATCTGTAGTTCTTTGATTGACCTTAGAATTAAATATTAATTTTTCAAAGACTTTTAAATGCTGGGCATTGCTGTCCTGTGAATTTGTGGTTTAATGCCAATGCTATGATCTTAGACCAGGAATGCCCAGTCTTTTCCACTTACGGCCAATGTGGCTTTAAGCAGGACCACCTCTGATTGTACTTGTTTAATCAGTTGCTCTCCATCTGAAACAACTGAACAATTAAGCAAAGGATTTTCTGGATTTAAACAATGCTGTCACTCCATCCCTTTGATGAGAAGAGACAGTCCTTCTTAGAAGTTTGCATTTTATTTCTGTTCGTCACCATAGTTGTGGCTCAAACCCTTCGAGAGGTGTCCCCATACTTTTGTGTTTTAAAGTGACCGTGCAGTTCTGTTGTTTGGTTAAGGGACAATAATTCACTCCTTCACGTTGCCTTCTTTCTGTCCCCACCGTTAAAGCTGATGAAGCTAGGGTTCGATGAAGAGGTGGCATCAGACACGGCTGAGATTTTCCGGAAGCAAGTGCAGAAACTCCGCTATCCACCAGGTGTACATGGCACCTTCGCCTTCACTGCGGGTCAATCAGGCAAGCTGACGGGGGAACACAAGACCAAGGACAGGAGTCAGCATATAAAGTGAGCCTCTCTCTCGCGCGCGCTCTCTCTCACTCTCTCTCTAGTCTCTCCTTGAGTCATTATGCTAAAATCAGGCTTGACATGTGTTTGTACCAAATTGTAACATACTTTGCCTTGAGGGCTACAAACAGTGGCTTTAGAGTACTGCTGCAGCCCACACACGCACACTCCTGAAGCCTCGAGGCCCATGCTGACTGTATCTCTGCAGAATTTGGCTCAGCATTCCTGGCCTGCTTTTTGTAGGCTTTATTACTAGCAGCTTCTCCTGATCCCTTAATGTTTTCTCACTGGTTCCTGTAAGGTATGTTCAGATAAAGGAGCATGGCAGCTTGCCCTTGATGCGAAGCATGCGTGTGTGCTTTAGAGAGAGACTGTGGTGTGCAAAGCAGAGCAAGCAAACGCATACAACCCTCTTTAAGAAACAACCTCCAGTTTAAACTGTCCTTTGCTGGACATGTATGGAGAAGGGTTAAATGCTGCTGTTCAGGAAGTTCACAAGCTGGACACATTTGTACCATAAGGAGCCACACAGCTTGATTAAAATGCATCTGTTTTAATGAGCAAGTAACAAAACCAAAGACTGCACTTAAACTGGAGAATGTTCCTCTTTCAGCTGCTGCCGTCTTCATTTCTTCCTGTCTTTTGCATGTTCCTCATTCAAGCCGACCACCTGCTTGTCCTCTCTCACCACATCCTTAGACCTCCTCTTTGGCCTTCCTCTTCTCCTCTTTCCTGGCAGCTCCATCTTCAACCTCCTCCTCCCAATATAATCCTCATCTCTCATCTCATCTCTCATCATGTCCAAACCAATGCAACCTTGCTTCTCTAACTTTGTCTCCAAAAAACCCATCACAAATCTCAGCATCTTTAACTCCGACACCTCCAGCTCTGCTGCCTGTATTTTCATTAGCGCTACTATCTCTAACCCGTATAGCGTAGCTGGTATCACTGTCGTGCTGTAAACCTTCCCTTTCACTCTCGCTGGTACCCATCTGTCACAAATCACTCCTGCCACCCATTCCAACCTGCCTCCACCCTCTTCTTCACCATTCTTCCTCACAAAATTTAAATGTGAATATCCACTTAGCCCTGTCTTTTGAGAGAAACCACCCATACTCACATGCTAATGGATCTGTTTGCACATTTGAATGGAGGAAACATCCCTATAATAGATGTTTTCAGGCTGATCACGCACTATAATAAATAAATGAACACATTCACACGTGTCTCTATGAAAGCATTCATGCACACGTAAAGGGTAAATTGCCGTTCTCTTTCATCTAGACTCATTTAGAGAAGCTCCAATCTAAAACTAAGCAGTTCTAACAAAAGAGCTTTCAGACCAAAAAAAAGGTGGAATCGTTGTGGTGCTTTTCCTCCATATTCGGCTGTGAGAGAGAAAGAAAGAGAGTGGCACAACACCGCACTAGTGATGAATAATTCAGTGCTGGAAAATGTGACGCAGCTTGTACACATTCCCCGCTGTCATAACTGGTGTTAGAACAGACACAACCCTGCTCCTCATCGTCACACTCAGAGATTCTTCTCCTCCCTCCCCCAGTTTACACACCAGGCCTGACTGCCAGGCAAACGTTATGGAAGTAGTCAGAGGTTTTCTCTTCATTTTTTTTTTCTTATCCACGTTTCAGTCAGATAGGACTGTCTATATACACAGTGTCCTCGTTCCTCAAATGACATTTTAATGAGGAAAATGTTAATTCAGATATAAAGGGGATGTAAATGTACAGATAGATTGAACTTTTTCTTGAAAGTAGGGCAACATCTCCAGTATTCACTCATTATAATCACAATATTCACATTATTGCTATTAAAATATTGAGCAACTGCTTGTACTTAGAATGTAGCACATGGCAGGTTCATACATACTTTGGTTGAGCAATTTGGGTTAAAAAAAAAAAAAAAAAAACCTGATCGTGATTTTTAAAACAGTATTAGGATTGTAATATAAACATGATCCATTTCTTTACATTTAGATTTTTTTTTATTCCAAATTCTTTTTAGCAAAAAGCTCTTCCCCTCCCCAGACTTCAGGATGAAATGTTCTGCCAGACTAACTGTTATAAAGCTTGCATTGTTAGATTTGACTACATCTATTCAAACTCCTCCCTTTGGGTGGCTATTGGATGATGTAGGAGATTGTTCAAATGCAACCCTTTGAAAATGTGGGATTTGAAAGAGGTAATGACTCAACTAAGGATGCTGCAATATGGCAAATATATAATGTCTCATTGCTTTGCACAAAACATGAAAGGTCCCGATATCAGATAAAAAAAAAAATAGGGAAGAAAGAAGCGGTAGTGCTAGAAGAAATCAGAATTCAATGTTTTTCATCAACATTTCATGCACTGCATTGCACTAAATCCATTTAAGCCAGACTAAATCTGCTCTCTTTGTAAAGGAACATGCAGCTGGTGAGTGCTCTAATTACTGATGAGATCAAGAGGCTCAGAAAAGAGTATTGTGATTTAGTTTTACACTAACATGATCCTTTTCACAATTTCTCTCAGAATGCTTTCCAAAAACCTGATGAAGACTGCTAAGCGGACCATTGGACGGCAGCACATGACCCGGAAGAAGTACACTCCTCCAACTTGGGAAAATCGCAGCAGCCTACAGTCTGAAATGGATGAGGATGAGATCTCAGGTGCCACACACTCACAAAGCTGTTTTCACAGATAATAACGTTTACCATTCTACTCCTGAGCCAGCTCTGCAACTGTGATCCACTCTGTTGACTGGCATGTTTGTTCGTTGTCTTTCTCTAATTGTGGTTCTCTGTTTGACCAGTGTCTGAGGAGCTGCAGCAGAGCACGCTCACACTTTCCTCCACCATCCGCTCATCTGACCGCCAGACCATGAGCAATGTGGTAGAGCGAGCCTGTTGCCGTGATTACCAGCGCCTGGGCCTGGGCACTCTCAGCAACAGTCTGACACGTTCCAAGAATGAACCCTTCCGTATTTCTACCGTCAACCGCATGTACACCGTCTGCAGGAGGTGAGATCTAGCCAGCAGAAGATTGTAGGTTATGCATACAGTTCTGGCTGTTTAAATAGTTGTTTTTCATTTTTGTAACCACCCCTTGTCCATCCCTCAGTTACCCAGGCCTGCTGATCGTACCCCAGAGCATCCCTGACTCCACTATCCAGCGCATCTCCCGCTGCTACAGGCAGAACCGTTTCCCTGTGGTGTGCTGGAGGAACCCTCGTACGAAAGCTGTGCTTTTGCGCTCTGCCGGCCTGCACGCTAAAGGAGTGGTGGGCTTCTTTAAGTCCCCCAATGCCCCCACTGCAGGTCAGAACCACAAATAAAAACGAAAAGCAGGGCAGTTCTTCTGTCCAACCAGGAGATTTATTGGGAGGTTTTAACTTGTAGGTTTGTAGGGGTGATTAAAGGAGTAATTAAACTCCTTAAACTGAAAAGTCTATATGTGGGTCCTTAATCACGTAAAAAAATTATTAATACATTATTTTCAGAGTAGTTACTGAGAAATATGCTGCAGGATGAATAACTAAAAGAGTTTAAGAGGATGGGGATAAAGTCGAGAAACTTTGTGTTTTTCAGGGCCCTCCCAGGCTGACTCCATCAGCCTGGAGCAGGAGAAGTACCTGCAAGCCATCATAAGCTCTATGCCCTCCTACAGCGAGGCCAGTGGCAGGAACACCCTCAGCGGCTTCACGTCAACACACATGAGCACTTCAGGTCAGAAACAAATGCACACATTTTCCTACACCCGTTCAACCTTTACTATTCAAAATATTTTGTGGATTCCTTTAGTGAAAGTCGGTCAGGATCGTAACTGAACATGTCGTTCTAGCAGTGGAGATCTAGCTCGGAGGACAGAAGATGGAGAGTTGAGTTGAGCACTTTGAATTGAGCAACTGTTTTTCAGCAAAAGCAGTTTTATAATTTATCATCTTTTCTGATTCTTAGGATGGGAAGTTAAAGATGCATCCTGAGGTCAAAAAGAGAAAGATTCTGTAAAAGTCTAATGTTAAGAGTAAGAGGCTCTCTGCTTTAGGAGTCCGTTGTGTGAGTGCACTCAGCGTATGACTTGAATATAATTGCAGTTTTAAAGTATCGATTTAATATACAACTGTCCTGTCACCTACATCTGGTCACACATAGAACAAGAAAGAAATCTGACACTGTACACACATGATCTAAACTCTCTGAAAGTAGCTTTCATTCTGGTACTTAATAGCTGTTGTCTGTAAATCAAAATGAACAATTTCATTATCCCATGTGTCCTGACAAATCCCACTGATTTATTTCGGCACTTCAGACTCATCAGAAAAACTGAGGCAGCCTAAAATTGGAGCTCTTATGAAGCATGTTATGGGCACTAAAGAGGATGTGCCTGGAACCTTCAGTCGTGGAGGTGAGAGAGCTGTCAGTCTGTGTTTGTATGTAGGATTGTCTGTCTGTCTGTCTGTAATGCACTGGACATTACAGGCCCAAGAAAAGGCTGAGAATGTTCTCAATATTAACAGCAGTGTTCCCCAATGGAAAGAATAGTTTACAAACGTTTGGAATCCCCAGTCAAATGACATTTTATGTTGATTTTCCAAGTTCTCTTCTTCTAGAAGACACAATGTGTGAAAAAATGCAAAGTTTATATTTTATGTTTTATTATTTCTAACTTCTATACTAAATTAAATCTATATTGATTTAATTGCTAATTCGATTTTTAGAGCAGTGGTCACTCACGCATAGGGATTGAAGGGTGTGTCCATCCATCCATCCATCCATCGCACTTCAAATTTTCTCATGTAGTTTATTCACAGGAGGATGTGTTAACTTTATTTGACTTATTTTCAGTTAGAAATTGAACAAAGCATTTGACTGGAGGTGTTCAAACGTTTCAGATGTTTTGTTTTATAACCAGGAAGAGATGATGCAGAGTGTACCTTTATGTTAGGAATAGTGGCCTGATGCAGTCTTCACCAGCACAGCAGCTGGTGTACTAATACTAGCATAGCATAGCTGTGCTAGACTCTGTGCTGACAGTAACGGGTCTCTCTGTGTTCTCTGACCCTAGTGCTGGGTCAGAGGGCAAGGGTCATCTCCCTCTCTCAGCCTAAAGTTTCAAACAAGGCCTGCGGCTCATCCAGAGGTACAGTAGAGCCCACCCATGCTCTCCAGTCTTAACCAATCAGGTCTTTTTAACAGCGATGTCAGCCGAGAAGGCGCCTGCCCGGCGTCCCTGTCCTTTTTCCCCCCCTGTTCTTTCTCTTTGGCCACTGTTTGTGTTGTAAATGACCATCTCTGTTTTTGTTTGTCCAGCCTGGCATCTCTTTGCATGTCACCCATCAAATTTTGACAGCTTTGTTGTCTGACATGCTGTTTATGTTCGATTCATGTGATGTAATGATAGTCTAGAAGGATTCTGTGAGTCCAAAGTCTGGCACCACTCAGATATCTTCACAATTAAGGGAATAGTTCAGCAAACAAAACTGACATAATTTCCCTGTTACCCTAAGTTCATTTCAGGAGTCCAGCTTTTGCTTCTTCAGATTAGGACTGGATCTGTGATGCTAACATTGCTTACAAACAGTAGAAGGCAATAGAGCTTTTCATCCAGCTTTTCACTAAATACATCCCCAAAACTCGACTTAACCCATGCAGATCCGGCACTACACTGAAGTATATACTACCTATTCTGATCGAATCCATCTGGGGTTGGAGGAAAAAGTGGTGAGCTTGGACCGCATACTAGTTAGGCATTCCCATTGGTCCAGCAAATGATGGTACCGATGAGATTATTTAAACAATATACATCAAACAGATACTTGGGTGGGTCCATTCTTTTGGCTCCGTGCATAACTACTCAGATCATTCTACTCACATCCATCTGTAGTTAAGTGCTAGGCACTGAGTCTGAGCAAATTACCAGATGTGTTTGCTTTGTGTGTGTACTACAGGGAAGTGGGGGAGCATTCGGGGTAGCGGGCGTCTCAGTGCCTACAATCCAGACGTGGGGAATCGACTGGCGGGGAAAGAATCACCCCAGGCCAATGGGGGTCCTGCCGAACCGTATTTCCTCCGGCAACGACGCGCATACCTCCGCATCGTTGGAGACAAGTCCCAGCTCAAGGTGGCAAAAAAAATATTTTTGTTGTTTTGCCAAGCATGACATGTTTTAAGCTTTAGCATTTCATTTTATTTCATTCCAAAAGATTCAAGTTACATCTAACATCGGTTCCTGTTCTGATAGATGTGCTAAGTTGCTTATGAATCTCATAGATTTATCATGTTCATCGACCCTGTTATATAAGCATATGCGAACGAGCACCTGGTTGTAACTGTGAGTATTGCTATATGTGTCTCTACAGGGAGGTAAGCAGGACCCATTCCAGCAGTGGGAAGTGGTGCCCATCGAAGTATTTGATGTGCGGCAGGTGAAAAACAGCTTTAAGAAGCTGATGAATGCCTGCGTCCCCGCCGTTGTCTCCAATGATGCCAACATGTCTTTTCACCGCTGCCTGGAAGATTCTGAGTGGATGAATCAGGTAAAACTCACACAACCCCTACACATTTGAATGTTTTTTCTTTTCTCTCCTCTCTTTGCAGTATGAACCGTTACTGTGACATGGTTAAGGAATGTCCTGCGTTATTGTATCCAGAGATATTTTGTTGGATGTTGTTAATGCCTTCTTTATTTCATACACCCAAATAAGCACTTGACAGATGTGAAGATTGGTCCAGATGATCTCGGAACATTCAGTGTTTTGTGTGAAGGGTGAATTTCAGTGTGGCATCTTGTCTAGTCATTTTATTGTGGGTTTCCTCCTTTAAGTCAACAGACAGGATTAACACATCCAAAGCAGTTGTTTAGTTGTATAACACACTAATCATTTTGACCGCTAATGTTAATACTTGTAGCCAACCTGTTTTAAAAAGTTTAGCTAACAGATGTAACAGTTTTATTTGTAAAGGCGATTGTGTGTATTTTGTATTGCAGCTCCACAAGGTCCTGCAGGTGTCTGATCTGGTGGTTGATCTGTTGGTCAGTGGTTCGTCAGTCATGATCAGCCTGGAGGACGGCTGGGACATCACAACACAGGTACACTGCTGTTGCACTACACACTGACACTCCAGGACTGGAATCGGCCACTCCTAGTGTAGATAGTGATGCTGCTGTCCTGTTTTTAGGTGGTGTCTTTGGTGCAGCTCTTATCAGACCCATACTACCGCACGTTTGATGGCTTCCGGCTACTGGTGGAAAAGGAGTGGCTGTCCTTCGGGCATCGCTTCAGTCTCCACGGAGCCCATACAGTGGCCGGCCAAAATAGCAGCTTCACACCCATCTTCCTTCAGTTTCTTGACTGTGTGCACCAGGTGTGTGGCAATCAACAGCATTCCTAAGGGATGATATATGGCAAAAACAAAGAAAAAGAGTTGCATTTTTAAGGGCATTGTCATGGCAATGAAACTCTGTAAATGTCATTTCAGACTCAACAAACTGTTTCAGGGTAGTACTTTGAATATATCTATTATAGCTTTATGACGTTGTTTGGCATTATTGCATTTCCAGGAACCACAGGAAGGCCGGCTTTTACTCTAGGATTCATTGTTTAAGCCGAACGTTTTCTTGCAATGTGATCAATTCTGCCCCTCTCCTTCTAAACAGATTCATCTTCAGTTCCCCATGGAATTTGAGTTCAGTCAATACTACCTGAAGTTTCTGGCTTACCACTATGTGTCTAACCGCTTCAGGACCTTCCTGCTGGACTCAGACTGTGAACGCATTGAGCTGGGTGAGTAACATGCCCTTCATATGTATGTGCATATATATATATATATATTATTATTATTATATATATATATATTTTTTAAAAATATTTATATATAGCTCTTGTATATGGATGTTCCTCGTTCTTTATATTTTTCTTATTTTTCTTTACATATTTCTTTCCATATTATTTCTGTATTTCTTGATAAAGAGCCCTGTAACACCCAAATTTCCCATTCGTGGGATAATAAAAGATTAATAAAAGAGTCTATTCTATTATCCCAGAACCCTAGATAGTGCTCTGTCTAAACTGTATTATAAAGATTTGTGTTTCCCCAATTAAAATTATTTTATTAGATGTGTTATTCTGCAATTGCATTTAGTTTGAGGCAGGGCCTTGTGTTCAGGAACAAGGGCCCAGGATCGGAAGGTCTTGGGTTCAAATCCCAAACCAGTAGGTTGCCCTGAGGAACCCCTGAGCAAAGTATCGTTCCCATCACTGCTCCCCCTGGGGGCATCAAATAGCTGCCCCTTGCTGCATGGTATGTCTGGGTGAAAAGCAGAGGCTGCAATTTCATGCTGTCTCACTGCGTGTTGTGTTTCACAATGACAAAAAATAATCGCTTTCACTTTTAAATATTCAAGAATTCATTTCTTAACTTGAAATTAGCAGGGTTGGCACAATCCCTCAGTTAAAAATATCATTCTACCTGCCTCCCACTGCCACACACCTAGACACGGTCCTTCTGTGGTCTAAGCAAGCAATTTTACATCCGTTTAAAACTTGGCAGCCCAAAATGCAGATCAGGTTTATCATTTATAGATCAGGTTCATAATTATGTTATGGGAGAGTCTCCTCCACACTTGTAGTCCAGTAGCGGCTCTCCTGCTTTTACAACAAGGTCAATCCCATTTCAGTAATTATTTTGTAAATGATAAAATATGCTAGATGGCGGGCAGTGGTGGCCTAGTGGTTAGGGCGTCAGCCACGTGATCGGTGGATCGGGGATTCGAACCCCTTCCCAGTGGTTTGCCCTGGGGTACCCTTGAGCAAGGTGCCGTCCCCGTCCCGCTCCTCCCTGCGATGGGCTGGCGACCTGTCCAGGGTGCGTCCCCCGTCCTCGCCCTGTGTGCGCTGGTTTGGACCCCAGCACTCCCCCGCGACCCCGTTTGGGACAAGCGGCAGAAAATGGATGAAAAATATACTAGTATGTATTTTGATAAAAGAAATGTCTAATGCTTTGAAACAATGGTTACAGTATTTTTAAGGATGATTTTGAGGAGTGTTTGAAGCCTATAAAATGCTGTAATCGACCAATACAAAGCCTCAGTGAGCGCTTTTTTTATATTAAATATATTTCTTGTCCGTATTTTTGAAAATTCTATGATTACACCTGTAGGGGTACTGTATGAGGAGAAGGGTGAGAAGAGAAACCCTCAGGTCTGCAAGTCTGTCTGGGATTACATTGACCGCCTGCACAAGAAAACCCCCATCTTCTATAACTACATGTACTCTCCAGAGGAGGAGGAGGAGGTAATGGGGCCTCATACCATGTTTGAGGCTTGGCTGTTTTATTTTGTCTTTAGGGCAAGAAACCTCACTTCTTTTTTTTTTTTTTCTTCTCGCTGTTGCTTTTCCCACCAGGTCCTAAAGCCATACACCAACCTCTCCAACTTGAAGGTGTGGGAATTCTATACGGAGGATACTTTGTCAGAGGGACCATCATATGACTGGGAGCAGGGGAAGACGGAGGGGCCCAGTGAAGAAACAGCAACTGACAGACCCGAGGCAACAGCACCCAAATCACAACGACGCATTGTCTGGCCCTGCTACGACAATCTGAGTAAAGTGCTGCCGGATGCCATCAGCAAACTGCTGCAGGTCAGTGATGACACTAAACTGAATGTGCATGAAGTTTCAAACATTAGTCAGTTACATGCAGTATTTTCATTAATGGTATTCAGTAATGTATTCAGTAATGGTATTCAGAGTCATTTTTTGAGCCAAAAGTTTTAAACTTAACAATTAAAATCTTCCCGTTTTAGAAAGCATTTATAAGAATCATAGTGTTACTGTTATTCATTTAAAAAGTCATATGAAAAAACAATGACAGAATAAAATAGTTTAGGCTTAATTTTTCACACAATATTTGACCTGCTATTGACGGTCTTTGCTTCCGATGTCTTCTGTTTCTAAAATTTGGCCACATTTTTTGTGGGTGGGGGGATCTTAGAAGAAGATGTGAACCTAAGATTTGATCATTTGTTTTTTTTTTTTTTAATACATTTTTGATATGTTTTTGTCCTCTGACTCTTATCCACTGATCTTTTTAAAAAGCTTAATTCAAATGATTCATTTCACATTTACCTTATTACATAAAGTTTTAAATATACCCTACATTTGGGGACAAAATTAAATGATCTCTAACAATAAAGCTCTTGACCAAAAAACTACTTCCGTTACTGTGTAAATACTGATTTTCATATTTATTGTATTTTACATTATTGCATTTTTACAATAATAACAAAGTGGAACACAGAGATTGCCTTATGTAATACAGTACTTCTCTTCCTTTGTTTCTGGTTGTTGGCATATAGGATGTGCAGACCCTCGAAGCTGAGCTGGGGCACGTCTCTGAGAAGTGGAAGGACACTTGGGACAAGATTAAGACAACCCAACGGACTGAGACCAAACTGGAGAGCCGGGTATAGACTCTCAAACTCCTCCTTCTTCTTAGGCAGTCGTAAGAGTGGCATTAAGAGTGTCCAGAAATGGATGTTATTTACTTAATTCACTGCACACTGTGTGCCAGGTGTACAGCTAGAATGCAAAATTGTTCTTGAGATGACCTTAAAATGCGTTTTCATGTCCGAATGTAATGTTTGGATCGTCAAGCAAGCTAAATTTAGCCCCGTCTTCTAACTGTATGATCATGAAACCATATTCAGGGCCAAGAATAAAGATTAAATAAGCCAGTAATGAACTGAAACAAGCTCAGGATCAAGCAGAATTTTTTTTATTTATTTATTTATTTATTTATTTTTATGAATGAACTGCTTTTCAAATGAAAATGAATTTTTCAGAGTGTGTTCCAAATTCATCTAAGAAAACAGAGAAGCGCAGTTTGTGTTCATCAGCACAGTAAAGCAAAAACCTCAGTACGACACAGTTGAATTAACAGACTCCTCTTTGTTCTCAGCACTCGTTCTCCAGCTCGCTCCTATTGCCATCCAACTTGAGCCACAAAAGGCGCTCGCAGGGTATGTACCTGCAGGAGCCTAGTGTGGGCTCCTCCATAAACCTCGCCCTGGACTGCGAGGCCAGTGCTACCTCCACACCTGCAGCTGGCCGTCCCAGTACCAGCAACCTCTACTCCCAGTTTCAGAGCACTGAAAGCGAGAACCGGTCAGTACCCAATCCTTTCCTATATTGTTCCATGAACAAGGGAGTCTCAAAAGTCTCCTTTAGAGGTCCTGGTATTTGCTCACCAATCAGCACGTATGGAAAAAGTTTCAATTTGTGAAATTTGAATGTGCTCTGTTCCATCAGGAGCTTTGAGGGAATCTTGTTTAAGAAAGGAGCGCTGCTGAAACCTTGGAAACCACGCTGGTTTGTGCTGGACAAGACCAAACATCAGGTGCACGCATTACCATGATTTTCTCCATCTTTGAAGTTCATGAAAATGTTTAGATTCTTTTATCTGTTCGAAGATCAATTCCCGATATAACCCAAAGCAGAGTTTGTAACAGTCAGTGTCTCATACTCACTTTGCCTTGCATGTCTTTCTTTCTGTTTAGCTGAGATACTACGACAAGAGGCAAGATAAAGAATGCAAGGGCGTCATCGAACTAGCTGAAGTGGAATCTGTCATTCCGGGCACACCTGCAATGGGAGCCCCTAAAAACATAGAGGAGAAAGCCTTTTTTGATGTAAGTACTGGAATATCAAGGGGTAACAGTATATTGAGCTGATGCTGGCAGAAATGCTGGACCTGGTATCACAATCCTGTAACTTCTACAGCCTGAAATAGCACACACTCTTGTGTGATGTCATTTTTTTCAGCTGAGGTGGTCTTACAGAGGCCAGACCTGATCTTGTTACAAGAAATGAAGAATTTTGAGCTTAATTTCTGGGTGTAAAATTTCAAAACCAGTTCATAGCATCTTGAAGACAGAGCTCAAATGAAGACCAAGAGCTTAAATCAAGATACATTCATTGTCTTAATGAATTGGCCACTGTTGGTGTTATCGGAAAAGAAAATGCTGTCAATGTTTCTATGTCTGGTTATGGTTTTGAGAGTTAAAATTACTTGGTAATTTGTTTAATAAAAGCTTCTGCATGCCTTCATGTTCTCCCAGCTCATGTGAAGAGTTCTCAATGCTTGTATTGTTCTCTCCCCAGCTGAAAACGACCAAACGAGTGTACAACTTCTGTGCACAGGACAGCCAGAACGCACAGCTATGGATGGACAGTATTCAGAGTTGCCTATCTGACGCGTAGAAAGAGAGGCTCTGTGGAGGAGAGACTTTGTTAGAGTTTAAAGGACAGCTGCTGGGCTCCCCGATGGACATGGCTCTCAGCCAATGACAGGGCTCCCCCAGTGGAGAGGGAGAAAGGGTGTTGGCGTTGGCCTCCATTCAGTGTTGGCGGTATTGATCTTTTAAAATGTTGCACCTCGTAATTTCAGTGTTTTTGTTTTTAAAAAAAAAGAGATAAAAAGCAACATAAAAACAAAGAAAACAATCCCTTCAGAGACATCTGTTGTCTTTGATCCACATTAGTAGCCTAACCACTATACAGTCCCACCCGAAGCCCATACTCTGTGGATAAAAGGCATGTCACTCTTCTTCGTGTCTTATGGACTGCATCCCAAACGTCAGGCATATATCAGCTATAGCTAGTCTCCCTCCTACCCTCCGCCTCCAGTGTACTGCCAACTGTATGAATGCTATGCAGGGGCCTGAACTTGCCCAGTAAAGAGTCACAGCCGAGTATCTGCCTACCCTAAATGTCCCTTACTACACCTTTAAAGATGTTTCAGCTCTACACTGTCACCAAGTCACTTTGGGCTTTTGGCTGTCTGAGCCAGTCTGGCCTTAACACATGCCCACTGCCCTGCCATCAAACCAGTTCTCTCTCAGACTCGACCCACAAGGGCGAATCAACTTCCTTGACCTTGTGCTTCTCAAAGCTTGCAATGCAGGGTGACCTTTTAACGGTTCATGAAGGATCTGTTAAGTTGATTTTATGTACAGTAATAAAATATCAAACATTAATTTACTGATGTTGCGTACACTATAAAAGTCATCTATCCTCTTGATCGGTTTATCAGAATGCCAGCTGGAGATTACATTCTCAGTTTTACCTGTTTACAGACTAAACTATACAAGATTCTCAGTCTTTTTTTATTTTTTATTTTATTTAAAACAAAGGCAATAGGAACCATAGAGTTTAAGGGATGCTGAAGGAAGAGGAGGGATGTGTTTTTTTTTTTTTGTTTTGTTTTTTTTTTTGTGATCATTTATGCACAAAAAAAAAAGATGACTGTGATTTAAAAAAAATAAAATGGCGAGATGCAGACAAACGGGGATGGTAGACTTAGTGGTGGCTGGAGCCTCTATTTCAACAAGTGTCTGTTTACACCGGTCAGGAGGTAACAATCTGGCTGTCTTGACAACTGAGTCCCAATTTCTTTTTATCTGCCACAGTGAACTATGACTAGATATAGTCTAGATCTCTGCCATTAGCCATCTTTTGAATTACTTCATCCACAGCAGTTTAGTTGACCGTTCAGGTCATTCTCACTGAAGTAGACGTTGGTGTTTACTCTGGCTAACCTTCAGACCCAAATCTTCTCCTGGTAGCGAAATGCCATGAGGCTCAGTGTCCCGCACAGCCAGTCTGTTGTCTCCAGGCCCTGTCTTTGTCAGAACCAGTGTTTTTAGCTAGAGTCTGTTACCTTCTGTTTAGAATCCTGTACATAGGCCAGTTTATGTCTGTATTATTCCTTTAGAGAGAGTGTCTATTTAGCTGGACTTGAAGATGCAAAGAAGTGTAACTTCCTTTTTTTTGCCCCGCCCCCGCCAGTTTTGTGACCATAGATAAAAAACTAACACACATAAAACTGTGTGTGTATGTATGTATATATATATATATATATATATATATATATATATATATATATATATATATATATATATATATATGTCTCTATAATTAATAAGATATGCACACACACACTGTAAATTAGGGTAATACCGCTGTCTTAGTGAAATTTGAATTGTAGATTTCTTTTGTTCAGATAACTCCCTTTGTATATAATACTCAGATTTCTATGTTTGTTAGTAATTTATTAACGCTCTCTAATTCTGTGCGTCTTCGCTTTCCACTTAAGTTCAATTAGAATATTCATTATAACAGTGCTTTTTTTTTTTTTAATTAACGACCTCTTTTTCTTTATTTTTGGGAAATTTATACTCAAATAAATCCTCAATGCTCTTTTTCTAACATGGTGATCCTCTCTCAGTACAAGCCACTTGTGGAGAAGTAGGTGGTGTCCTGCGACTGGTGTTATACGATCTTGATGAAAGCAGATGTTTGGCTCTTGAAGAGACTCTACAGCAGAACTATTGTTACTATAAATAATATTCAGCTTCCAGAATATAGTTCAGAACAAACCTGTATAACCCTTTTATTATTTATTTTTATGTTCAGATTTTAATAGATTTTTTTTCTAGGCAGGGTTATTTGTTAATCATGTAATATATTTTGAGGATTAAAGAAAAACACTGGGTGGGCTTCAGTGTCTCCTGACTTTGTAAATGATTTTTTTGGCAACATTCACATTACCAGCTTGAAGTGACACAAATTCACAGATCCAGGTTTTCCATGTGGGTTTTTTTTTTGTTTGTTTGTTTTTAATAAAAAATAAGGTTAATGTAGTGTGTCTTCTGTTTCATTTTACAGTCATACCGATCAAATTCATATGTATATCAAACCACTCAGTCCACAGTTGATCTCCATCCTTTCAGTCAAACTTTCTTCAGCTTTTCAGCCTGGACTGCTTTTTAATGAGGTACAAAACTCCAGCACACAGCTGATCAAGACTGAAATTGTTTAACTGTACCACTGGAGATGCTTACATAACCCCCGAGGTGTGTGTGTCTCTCTGTCCACAATGGACTGGCGACCTGTCGAGGGTGATTCCCTGCCGAGCTGGGATAGACTCCAGCACCACCTGCTACGCTAATCAGGACAAGCGGTTCAGAAAATGAGTTTTTTGATTCAGCCCACAAGGTTTACCTATATGATAATTCCAACAGAAGCACTATTGTTGCGCTAACTGCTGAAAAATGCAGATTGTGGTAGAAAAGTGTCAGAAGTGTCACCACTGACAGTCCCTTCAATGAGCACATGAGCATCAGAGCTGGACTAGAGAGCAATAAAGAAAGTGGCTTCAGTGGGTGTGTGCGCATCAGAACTGGGCCACAGAGTAATGGAAGAAGATCATTTGGAGGCTCAGGTGCATCTGTCACTTACCTGGAGAAGAAGAAGAGATGGGATGGGATGGCCTCAGGATGCTGTATGAGAAGAAGGCAAGCCAGAGGAGACTCTCGCTTGGAGACTCGTGCAGCGTTCTGGGAACCAGCAGGTTCAAGCATGTATGGATATGTTGCATGACATGAACCTCCACGGCACTGTTGTCAGCTGTTGTCATCCTTCTTATTTCTTCAAACAATTCAGGAATGGTTTAAGAAACATGCTGGTTGCCAACGAGGCCTCCAAAATTCCCAGATCTCAATCCGATTGAGCATCTGTGGGATGTGATGGGAAAACTATTCCGAGCTGGCTGCACCTGACACATGTAAGATGTTAGATATGCGGAAATGGCTTTAATGTGAAACAGCTCAGCTGTTTGTGAACCATTTTTTGACATTCTAGGCGGTTCTCAATCAGATAAGTGTTTGATCCACATTCGCGGAACGGCGATCAAGTTCCATGTGTTTCAGGCATCCATTATCCAGTGAGTGAGAACCGGTAAAGGCTGTAAGTGGCATGACATCTTCCGCGCCACGCTGCTCAATAAAGAAGTGGTGGGGCTCCTGCAGCTAGCGATCTTTACAATGAAGAGGCTTGTGTGGCGAGTTCTGGGAATGTTTGCTGGTCTCACAGGGTGAAAAGCAGGAAACACTGGGGCGGATCATGATCCGTCACAGGGCAGACACACGAACGCCTAATTTAGCATCTCCAATCCACCTGATGTGCATGTCTTTGCTCCTGGAGGAGACACACAGGCACAGGGACATGGCTACTCCACGCAGAAAGGACCAGGACGGTCCCACCTGGGAATCAACCCCAGGACCTTCTCATTGTGAGGCGCCAATGCCCCGGGCCGCCTCTGGAAGAGTATGAGTGAATCAGAAATGAAAAAGTGTTAATAATGAATCAATTAAACAGTATCATAGTCATCATATTAATAAAGGAACAAGGATGATCGGATATTCTTTTTTGGTACCATTTTGGTCGAAAACAGAAGAACACTGGCACTTTTCTAAAGAAGCCCCCCACAAGCGCCCTCTTGTGGACAATCATCAAAATGCAGTGCAGACCATGTCCAACCTCACATAGGCTTTAAATGGTGTGGAAAGGAGCTGAGGAAGGGCAGAATAGGTAGACTACGATAAATAGCTAAAATCTGAAAATCTTTATACCTTCTAAAAGCCACTGTATTTTATTAATTAAAAAAATAAGAAATTTCAAATCCTTCAAATCTGAACTATTTTATTTACATTTCTGCATGCAAATAATAATTCAGAATTAAATACCTATAAAGATTTTTATTAGAAATGCACAGGCGATGGTTACTCCGACACACTGCCTGATAACGGTGACACTGTAAACGCCACTAGTGGCGGATGGATACCTGCAGCGTGTTGCGAGGCAAAGTAGTTCTCCCTTTTTGTTCTGATTTACCGTTATTTTATTATCGGCGCTACAAATTAAAGTCTCTGAATGCGAAAAGTCTCTGGACATCGATTAAAATTCCTGCTGTTGGTGCAGACGCCTGGTTCCCACTATCTGCTTAAAATACGATATCTTTCTTTGAAGGCTAATTTTGATTTCATTGTCGTGTAGTTGCAACTTTATTTTGAAGGAGGTTGAGCGTTCATGGTTTGTCACAGACGCACGCGCCCGCGCGCAGACCCACACAGACGCAGACTGTCGGAGAGAGCAGTATCCAGTTGTTCATGAACGATTCTCCGCCACCAGCTTGCTCGTGACCATGAGCTCCATACGATTTCTGGGCAGCTGCACCGGAAGGTTCTCCTGCGGTTCCACATCGGGGACGAGGATTTCTGGTACCTCGTTAAGAAGTGTCCGCGGTTCGCCGTGTCCCGGAACCAAGCGGCGGAGAGCGGAGAGCCCGGCTGGGTCATCGTGGCCAAAACCTCCCTGCGGCTGTGTAAGAACTACGCCAAACAGGAGTGCTCGGGCTGCCAGGACCTGCATCTGTGCAAATACTTCATCTACGGAAACTACAGATACGGGAAAGGGAGGTGAGAAGCAGAGAACCACAAGAGACAGCAGGTCTGTGTGTGTGTGTGTGTGTGTGTGTGTGTGTGTGTGTGTGTGTGTGTGTGTGTGTGTGTGTTCCTCCAGAACCCTGGTGCTACACATGACAACTTCAAACACGACACAGAACACGAGAAAGACCAGTGCAGACAAAAACAAGAGTACCGGTGCAGACAAAAACAAGACTACCAGTGCAGACAAAAACAAGACTACCGATGCTGACAAAACAAGAGTACCGGTGCAGACAAAACAAGACTACCAGTGCAGACAAAAACAAGACTACCGGTGCAGACAAAATCAAGAGTAGCGGTGCAGACAAAACAAGACTACAGTGCAGACAAAAACAAGACTAGCAGTGCAGACAAAAACAAGACTAACAGTGCAGACAAAACAAAACTAACAATGCAGACAAAAACAAGACTACGATTGCAGACAAAAACAAGACTGCAGTTGCAGAAAAACAAGACTACCGGTGCAGACAAAAACAAGACTACCGGTGCAGACAAAACAAGAGTACCGGTGCAGACAAAACAAGAGTACCGGTGCAGACAAAAACAAGACTACCGGTGCAGACAAAAACAAGAATACAAGACTACAGACAACAGCTGCAAAGAGGGCATTCACCCAAACAATAACAATAAAGTCACACGTGCATGACCAGTAACCAGTGCATGGACAGGAAGATGTATGAAAGGAGCAGGTCACTGAGTATCATTTACAGTTCAGGGGGAAGAAACTGTTTCCCAGCCTGGTGGTGGAGGCCCGGCTGTGTATATGTAGTGCAAATGTGTGTGTATATATGTTATATATATTACATGGTAAATAAATAGTAAATTAAATGATCACATTAGCTCTCTGCTCTTCTATAAAGTTTATATTTTGTTTATATCTCAGTAGTTAAAAAGTGCAGAAATTAGTGACATTATCCCTTTAAATGCATGTATATGTATGTGTGTGTGTGTGTGTTGGCAATTTAGGAAGGAGTGCAGGTTCTCCCATAATATTCAGTCTGAGCATAATTATCCCCTGCTCCGAGAGTGCACCCTTCATGAACTTCACGAGGAAGACCTCTTCCTCCTCCTTCTGCAGAACGATCCCTCTCTACTGCCGGAGGTGAGAGCACACATTCTCCAACACACATCCCTGTTTCCTCACAAACACTCAGCACATACTTTAACACACACCAGCCTCACAGTCCTCTGCACCTTGTAGAGCCAGTTTTGAGTTTACTCTTAACATCACTGCGGTCCTCAGACTGTTGCTTGCCTTCTGAACCTTAGTTTCCTGTGTGACGGACATTTTTTGTTTCTTTGGAACTGCAAAGCGGTCGTGTTCATTGCTTTGAATAAGAACACTTCTGCTGAAGTGAAAGTGAAACTGTGAAAAGGGCACTGTTTGTACATGTGAACCACAACGAAATGCATTCCTCTTCTTTTCACCAACACACACTGTCCAGCAGTGGGGGGGGAGGCATATCCAGCGTCCGGGGAGCAGTGATGGGGACGGTACCTTACTCTCAGTGCAACCTACTGGTCTGGGATTCGAACCTACGACCTTCCGATCCTGGGGCTTATTTTTAACCACTAGACCACTGCTGCTCCCGTTTCAGCTTTTATTCTTTATAGCTCTTATTCACTTATAAATAATTGGAGCTTTAATAAAGGAGAATGTGTATTTATTAAATAAAGATACATATTGCATTTGTTTTTTACTTATTGATGCTGAAAAACAGATAACTAGGTAGTATTCATAAAAACTAGCATATTAATAAACAAAAGGGCTTCAGTATTATATGAATGCTGGAGATGACCAATATAATTGGTCCTAAATGATTAACGACTGAGTAATGACTTAATATTAATAACATTGTCTCGTTATCGCTCACTGACAGATATATTTTCCTCCCTAAATGCATGACGGCATTGCAGTTTGTGAAGAGTGCTTGGCAGGTTAGTTTGGCAGGCAGCTTCTGAGAACCTCAGTGATGGTTGACAAATCTGTTACAGCTTTGATTTCTATGTTAGCCTGTAAAGTTCACCTGTAGGACAGGTGCTTCTAAAGGAAAGGCCCATTTGTATGATTAATAATTCATGAATGTCTCTCAGGCAGTTACAGATTCTCCCCAAAGTCAACATGTTGGTAATGATATTTTGTTCTTTTGTATTTGACACTATTTTAAGTTTTATTTCAAGCTGGGATATTTCTGCATTCTAGGTTCTGCTCCTGCTGTTTGAAACTCTCCTCTGCATTTTGTCTCGGTGCGCTCAGATGACAGTAAAAATTGTTAACGTTTAGTGCTTTGACATGCATATTTAGCATGTAGCCTTTTTTGATGGAGACGGCTGTGAGAGTCACAGCGGCTGTATGAGTCTAAATGAGCAGCACAGATGCTTTTAATGAAAGAAGATGTCCTGTTGTGTAGATCATTCAGTGCCACTTAGACAAAAAGTAAGGTTTGAAATGGGTCAGTTCTCCAGTTTCTTTCAGTAGCAGTGGCATTTAAACAAAAAAAAACAAAAAAAAAACAAAAAACAAAAAAAAAGGAAAGAAAGAAACAAGAACAAAAAAAACAAAGCCAAGGTGTATCCAAGAGATGGAAGGTCTCTTGTCCTCTCGGATGAAGAGTTGCAGATGAACGGATGTTGGTGGATGTTACAAAGTGAAGGAGCTTCACCCTGAGCTTCACTCGGCGATTAAAAAGAGAGGAAAAAAAAAACAAAAAAAAAAAAACAACAACAAAAAAAAAAAAAAAGGCCTGTTAATTTTTCGAGTGGAAAGTCCTGTAAGTCTTGAGGTAAAGTAGAACACTCTGGTTTGAGGTTTGGAAAGAATTTGAGCGAATGAGAAACTGGCAGCCTTGTGCTGTGAATGCACTTCTGCATTTAAATTTAGTGTGTGTGTGTGTGTGTGTGTGTGTGTGTGTGGGGGCGGGTGCGTATTTGAGTGGGTTTTCATTTTACCTTTTTCTGCTATGTGCTTTTCTATGCAAACGCTTTACCGAATCATGTGCTGTGTCCGCGTGCAGGTGTGCTCTCACTACAATAAAGGTTCGGGGCTGTTCGGGGCCTGCACCTTTAAGGAGCGCTGCACGAAGGTGCATATTTGTCAGCACTTTGTGCAGGGTGACTGCATCTTCGGCGTCAAGTGCAAGCGATTCCACAACGTGGACGAATGCAGCCGCAGAATGCTGGAGGAAAGGGGCCTCAGTGCCGACATCATCCAGGACCTGCCCTACTTGTACCAGAACGTTTACCACCTCAACTCCCTTGGGTCAGACAGAGGTGGGTGTGGCACCGTGGGGAAGATTTAAACATGCATTCTTGGTCATACTCACTGCCAGCACTGACCAGTCTGTCTTCTGGCTGCAGATGCACCAGTAGTAAACACAAACACACATGGACACACACACTTGAAGATCTGCCCGGCCTTATTGAAAAAACTGTGTTTAATGAGCCAAAGACTATGTATAAAATATATATGCATATATAATAGATATGCTCAGTGAAAGGTCACACACACACACACACACACACACACAATTACTGAACTAGAGATAAACAGTTTACCAATAATGCCCTTCCTCTGGTCTCAATAGGTAGCAGGAAAGTCCCAACAACACACAGGCCACATGCCATGAGTTGGATGAGTTGTTCCCCAACGCTTCAGTTACAAGTTAACTGTTAGAGAATAGCTGCACCTACTCGCAACCTTTGGATTAGGAGAACATATTCATAAAAACAGGTGAATAAGGGTGTAAAGAGGGCTCTAATACACAAGGGTGAAAATTTAATTGGCTGTATTTTTAAAAAAATGTATTGGTAGTGGTGTCAGTCTTAAGTTTCTCATAGGTGTTTAACTGCGAAGGCCAGAACATTTGTCATATTTTTTTTTTTTTTTTTGACAACCTTGTCATTGCGAGGTCACGGCACTGCACACATGAACCACAACGAAATTGGACCTCTGCATTTTACCAGATTTTACCCATGCACACTCAAACCCGTGCAGCTATTGCGCCCGGGGAGCAGTGATGGGGACGGTACCTTGCTCAAGGGTACCTCAGGGCAACCTATTGGGAAGGGGTTTGAACCCCTGATCCTCCGATCATGCCCTAATGCCCTAACGCCCTAACCGCTAGGCCACCGCTGCCCGACCTCTGCTTTTAACCCATGCACACAAACACCGTGCAGCAGTGGGCAGCTATTGAAAGCGCCCAGGGAGCAGTGACGGGGACGGTACCTTGCTCAGGGGTACCTCAGGGCAACCTACTTGGGAGGGAATCGAACCCACAATCTTCCGATGCGGGGCCAACTCCCTACCCACTAGGCCACCACTGCTCGTCGGACCTCTGCATTTAACCCATACACACACGTGCAGCAGTGGGCAGCTATTGAAAGCGCCCGGGGAGCAGTGATGGGAACGGTACCTTGCTCAAGGGTACCTCAGGGCAACCCACTGGGGTGGGAATCGAACCCACAATCTTCCGATGCCGGGCCAACTCCCTAACCACTAGGCCACCGCTGCCCCTCATCATCTTCACCCTCAGCATGCCCATATCATCATCATCTCAGACCATTCAGTGGCCCCTCACGCCCCTCAAGATAATGAAAGTGACTATTCTTCTATTCTTGTCATTGTGAAACGCAGCACAACACACAGCGAACCACAACAAGATTACACCTCTGCATTTGACCCATATACACAAACATGTGCAGCAGGGGGGAGCTGCCCAGGGAGCAGTGATGGGGGACAGTACCTTGCTCAAGGATAACATACTGGACTGTGATTCAAACCCATGACCTACTCCATAACCACCAGGCCATCTGCTGCCCCTGGAAAGAAATGTTTTATCATAGAAAGTAATGAGTCACCATTGTTTTGCTGTGACCTTTCCCTTAAAAAGGATGTATGGATCCAAATTGTGCCCCATAATATAACAGCAAGCGCACCCCTCACTGTAGGGGTCACCAACGCTTTTGGTTTTTACACCCTTTGCCTCTCAGACGGTCATTCATTTTTGTGAATATTGTGATCGTGTCCTTCCTGCCAAAAAGCGTTTCAGTTTTTCCTTCCATGTAAAACGTTTCTTGCACATTCTACTTTTTTTCCTGCCACAGAGCAGGATGGGATATTGTCAGTTTATGGCTGGCATGTCCACTCATTTCACTGCTCCTTAAAGGGGTCACCTTTCTGGATGTGAATACCGTTGGTACGCGGAATGGTATTAAAAAGAAAATGAAAGATTTGCATATGTGTTTCAGAGAGAATAACCAGCCTTTCAGAGAGACCTCTTGTACAGATGGAGGAGAAGAGTGAGATCTGTCTCCACTTCATCAGGAGAAATTGCAGGTTCCAAGGTCTGCTTATCTGGCTGCCTCCTTTAGAGTGTTTTATGTACCCCCTTCTACCTGCTGAGTCATGTTTTGTTTTGATGTTGCTGATTCATTTACAGAGCAGTGCAAACGGGTGCATTTTAATCTGCCATACAAATGGGAGGTGTATGAGGGAGATGGCTGGAGAGACCTGCGAGGGATGGAGGAGATAGAGAGAGCCTACTGTGACCCCAGGAACTCACACAGGTGAGCACATGCAATCTGATACATTTACTGCTTTACAGCAAAATGGATAAAGCATGCCTTTCCGGCACAGGTTCACTTGCACCTACAGGGCTTTGTTTTGCACTGTTCTTGTGTTCTTTGGTATGTGACAGCTTATCTTAAATCTGCTTTCTTTATTTATTAGCCATTTTTATCTTTTCATAATGCGTTTTTATTTCCTGTCTGGTCCGTCCTACCCCTCTGTCTGTGTTGGTTCAGCCCGGGTTCTAAGCCGGTGGATTTCCTGTCAATGACCCGAGCAAACGATCCAGTGCGGCGTCTTTCCACGGCGTCCTCGGTTACCAAGCCTGCCCATTACATCCTGACCACTCAGTGGATCTGGTACTACAAGGGAGACCATGAGAACTGGATTGAGTATGGAAAGCCGGTGAGCCCAGACAGCACTTCCTCTCTGGGCTTTGAAATAAAATCTGAAAAATCAGTTCTGTGAATGATCTGTAAACTAGTTTGCAGTGCTCTAAATGATTTGGGTAGTTTTTTGTGCAGTCAAGCAAATGTAGTATATTGATACGTTGTTTTAGTTTGGCTTGATTCAACATATGTGTTCCTCAGGACGATAAGCAGCGCATGACATCTGTAGCGTCCCGTGATCTGGAGGAAGCCTTCCTGACAGACAATACGGCAGAGCTCACAGTCATAAAAGGCAACAGGCATTACTATGTCAGTTTTCAAGGTAATTACAGAATTGTGTGTGTGTGTGTACAGAATTACACACGCAACGCAAAAACACTAATTTGACCTTGAAGTAATTGAGATGTTCAGGGTGAAAAATATGGGGTCCAAGAACCTTTAAACACAAGTATCTCCAGGGAGACTTTCATCATTACATTCCAATGAATAAGAGCATCTGATAAATGCCACACATGTAATGTTGCAGTTCACAAAATCCATAATGATACAGTTTCCAGTCCAGCAAACGTACCTTATATTAGTATGATTCCTTTGTCAGTTTATCAGCAGGAGTCATTATGTTGGTCACAGTCTTCAAAGAGCTGATTGGTCACGTTTTAGTTGCAGTTGTATTAGTGCTAAACATTGTGTGTCCAAATGTAATGGTAATACACAAGCTAAAATGCTTATTACAACACAGGAACACTATGTAGTTAGATTCGCTGATATGCAATTTGAATATTTGTTGCATTGTCACAGTTCCATCATTTAAGAACGATTGTGTTTTAGGCTGTGACGATACACTTCCTGAATTGGTTGGTGTTGTAATATTATGCCATACATGAACAAATATATAATATTGTTGTCTTTACAAAGTTGCATTCAGTATTTTGCTCCTCTGAATTGCAGTGTGCTCTCTGTTGCAGATATGTACCAGCGAAACCCCAAGCACAACACGAAGAGGAGAGTACGCAGGCGACCCCGCTTCGTTTCCATCAGTGAGGTGGAAAGCAAAGTAGCACAGTGAAGCTGTATGTGCGCGCGCACACACACACACACACACACACCTGCACCTGCTCATACATACTGATATTGGAAGATACTGGAAGATACAGTTTCAAATATAGCACTGAGTTCCAAATTGTCAATGGTGCCTACCTTTTACAGTACATTTCTGATGGGCACTTGCAGTCGTTGTGATATGTTGTCACTGTCACAGTAGCCCTTGCATTTCCAGAATAGCAGCTAAAACATTATCATGGACATTAAGTATGAAAGTGATTTTCACATTGTATGAAGAGCATAACAATGACAAAGATGGAGAGAAGGCTGACATCCGTAAAATGAAATAGTAAAGCCTTTAAAATCATGAACAGTAAAGGAAGGCTTAGTGAAATGTAGCTCATCATGTTACTGACAAAAATTAAAGCCTGAATGTTTTTCTGTGGTTTTTATAGCACTGATCATGGAGCTTGTTTTTTTTTTGTTTTTTTTTTAACTGTGGCATAAATGCCTTTTAAGCACACGCCTGAAGTGTGCAAGGTTTTTTAATGTTAGGAAGTGTCTGTAAAGATATGTATAATGTTAAAAAAACGATATTTTCAGTGTTTCTGAAGCTGACTGGCCTTCAGGGTGAAACATGAGGTTGCTCATACTCCCGTCTCCGCTTGTCCCGTTCTGGATATTGGGCAAAATGTAATGTGCCTGTTGTTTCTTCATATTTGTGCTTTCATTTGTAACCTATTGTGCTAGACTGTGTCTGCTGAATAGTATTTCAATCCTCTGTGCACTTTATTTTCTATGGTTTGTACCACACTCCTCATCAATAAAGGTGTCTTGAGCCTTTTTAATGAATTATAATTTGCTGTGATTCTCATGTGGCAGAAAAATGGGTGCAAGCGAGTGGATCTTCTTTGTTGTTTAATAATGTGTTCTGGCTTGTTATTTAATAATTACTCGTTATTTAAATGGTAAAATCTAAACAAGATACTCGCCATCTGGCACCCAGGGGATGTGATGTGAATTCACTGACTTGTAATTGCAACTAATGGCCAGTAGGAGGCGGTGGTGTGACGAAGGAAAGTGTTTCCATTTTATTCCTTCACTGTGCCCGAAGGTTCATATGTCATATTAGCCAGCTCAGTTTAATCCCGCTGTCCACTGGTGTGGCTCCCTGGCTCTAAAACGATGTTTTTCTGCGTTATTTCCGCGCCTCTTCCAAGGTCTCAATATCACCGAGTGTTGAATACAAAATCGGCCACAGACGCATGGAACAGCGGTTTGACTGACAGCGCGCTGAACCAATCACTGCGCCGTTCCCATGTATACATCGCTGTGAATTAGTTGAAGTGGGCGGGACTCTGCTGGGCGACCACACCCACACGGCGACCGTTATTTTTTTATTTTATCCGCCTCGGTTTTTTTCACTGAATATGAGTCCTCGGTTTAACCCACAACCCTGATATTAAAGAATGAAAGCCAGTAAGTATCATTGCAGACGCCAAACGGAGCGAGAGCCGGACGGTGTGTGTAACGGTCGCTGAGGGAGCGTCAGGTGTTCTCCGTGTGCTCCTCACCGATTTGTGTCCCGTTTTTCGGCTCCGTGAGGAGCATCACTGCCAGAGCCGGAGAGGAGGGCTATGAGTCTGGGCCGCTCTGCACCTCAGGTAACCCATATAATCTAACCGTACAACCTTTTCCCCGCGGAGCTTGGCTCTCCGTTCCAATTTTACGTTCCACCTTAAATGGCGCATCTTCCTTTTACATACAGCGAGGCGCCCGGCATGTAGCGGCTGCTGCATTTAAGGTGGAACGAAAAATTCAAAAGAAGCTAACTTGGGTTTGGTATGTTTCTCAGCGATTTATTTATTTATTTTTGCCAAGTGTTAGGACGTGGGATTGTGTGTGTGTGTGTGTGTGTGTGAGTGAGAGAGAGATTGACCCTCAGTATCAGTGGGCATCTGTATGCGGCTGCTATTCCACCCTCCACCCTTTTCTACCTCGACGGTCAAACTAATCGAAATCCAGGTCTCGAGGCCTCATTTTTACAACTTACATTTCGATGAACCTTTCATTGGATTTGAATAAGGTGTAGTAATAAAATAAATAATAAAAAAAAAAAACCCGACAAGTTCTCACGGTATCCCGCGAGAACTCGCACGTGCTCGCGAACGCTGGTTTACCGCGTTCGTTTCTCTAAAATGTGCATCTCTTCTTTTTTCCCCCCCCAACTTTAGCGATGCCTGACGGGAAGAGCCCCTCGCGCGCCGCCGCGGGCGGCCCTCGTGAAGAAGTCGCGTGCGGCTCGCGCGCCGCGTCGTGAATAACGGGCGCGATGGAGAGGTCGCGCGGCGCGGGCGCGAGGAGGGCGCTGCTCGGCTCCTGCGCGCTCCTCGTCGCCACGGTGACGCTGGTCTCCATAGCAACGGCGGGAACGCCTGTGTCAGGTACGGGATGATGCGCCGCGACTGACTGTCAAAGCGAAGCGTGTATAAGAGTGTTATATACGCTAATTTAATTTTGTAAAAGGATGCGATGGTCGTTTGTGCATTTTGCATGTTAAAGAAAGTTTAAAACAACATTGCAGCTCTAGAAAGACAAATATAAGTTTAAATATAACAGTACAGTTGGGAGTACAAATATAGGTAGAGTATCTCATACGGAGATCAAACAAGTAGAACGTGTACGAAATGTACATACATTTGCTGTCACCACTCTTACAATATATTTTTACAACACTTTTATCACAGTATTTATCATTTAGCTTACATGTGCTCATTTAGCAGATGCTTTTATTTAAACGACTAACAAGTGAGAAGTAACATTCAGGCTACAGTATGAGCTGAAAAGATGAAGTGGTGAGTAAGTGTAAGTTAGGCCTGTTAATGTGTTAGCGGTGTTAGGAGAGGAGGTGTTCTCAGAAGAGATGTCTTGATGAGCTTCTCTAAGGAAGAGAGGGATGCACTGCTCTGATAGTATATGGAAGCTCGTTCCACCATCTGAGAATTGCCTTGTGTGTAGGAGGGTGGTGATACTAGACAACGTTCCTTAAAAGAATGAGATTAACATGAAGGAATATAAGCCTGTATGACTGAGTTTAACGGGAGCAGATCCAGAAGTCGGACACTTTTATATAGTGTGATTGTCTTGGTCACTGACTTTACTGAGCCAAAGAGTGTTGTCCAGGACAGTACACATTCCCTATGGCTTTATGGCAGCCTGTTTATTTTAACTACATCCCTGATCAGTCACACTTATTTAACAAAGTGGCTTTGAATAAAGGTTTGAAAGCTGCTGCTCTAAAGATTTATGGTTAGTAGTTGAGCTCTGCAGGGATCCTCAGTTCTTGGAAGATGTATTTGCGGAATGCGTGTTGTTTGCTGTGTCACCTTATAGCATGAATGTTCTTGTCCAAAGACATGCATGTGATATGGACTGGAGATCCTGCAGTATATTGTCACATTGGTGTGAGTTTGTGTTGGTGTGTGAATGTGTCTTTATGTATCTGTGGGTGACTGCCCTGCAATGGACTGGTGACCTGCCCAGGGTGCGTTATGAGAGCTGGGATAGGCTCCAGCACCCCCCATTGCTCAGATAATGAATGTCGATTATTTTAGAAAGAGAACATTGATGAACAAAAACAAACCAATGAGCCAATTATTTACTGCAGGTTATTACATAGCACATAAAATACAATATTAAATACCCTTTACCTACAGTCGTGGCCAAAATTTTGAGAATGACATAAGTATTTATTTTCACAAAGTTTGCTGCTTTTAGATCTTTTTGTCAGATGTATCTATGGTAACTGAAATGTAAATATAAGCATTTCATAAATTTCAAAGGCTTTTATTGAAAATTACATTAAGTTTATACAAAGAGTCTATATTTGTAGTGTTGGGGCTTCTTTTTTCTGCAGTTTGCCCAGGCATGCTGTCAATCAACTTCTGGGCCAAATTCTGACTGATGGAGCCCATTCTTGCATAATCTATGCTTGGAATTTGTCAGAATTTGTGGGATTTTGTTTGTCCACAAACAAGAGTTTCCTCGGGAGTTTCCTGGCCAAAATCTGTCCATGTTTTTTTCCCCCTAGCCACTTAATTATCACTTTTGCCTTATGGGATGGTGATCCATCATGCTGGAAAAAGCATCACCAAACTGTTGTTTGCTCTTGGAAGATGTTAAAGCACTGAATCAGCTTAAGGAGTTTGCTGGACTTTCTTAGGCGCCCTGAAGCCTCTTCACAGCTCACTCCTGATGACCTGATGAAAGTGAAAGTGACAACCTTTGTCATTGCGAGGTCACAGCACAGCGCAGCACACAGTGAACCACAACGAAATTGGACCTCTGTATTGAACCCATACAAACACTGCAGCACTGGGCAGCTCCCAGGGAAAGCGTCCAGGGAGCAGTGACAGGGACGCTACCTTGCTCAAGGGTACCTCAGGACAACCTACTGGTGAGGGAATCAGACCCACAATCTTCCGATGCTGGGGCAACTCCCTAACCGCTAGGCCACCACTGCCCCCTAATAAATGGTTGATTTAGGTGCAGTTTTACTAGCAGCAATATCCTTGCCTGTGAAGCCTTTTTGTGCAAAGCAATGATAACTGCACATGTTTCCTTGCAGGTAATCATGGTTAACAGAGGAAGAACAATGATTTCAAGCACCACCCTCCTTTTAAAGCATTCGGTCTGCTATTCTAACTCAGTCAGCATTACAGAGTGATCTCCAGCCTTGTCCCCCTCAACACTCTCACCTGTGTTAACAAGAGGATCACTGAAATGATGCCAGCAGGTCCTTTTGTTGCAGGGCTGAAATGCAGTGGAAATGTTTTTTTATGGGATTCAGTTCATTTTCTTGGCAAAGAGGGACTTTTCCAAATATGTCAATTCATATAATCATTTTCATAACATTCTGGAGTTTATGCACATTACCATCATAAAAACTGTGAAAATTCATGTTTGTGTCATTCTCTAAACCTTTGTCCATGGCTGTACACTATCTGTTCATTTTACTGGAGTCTACCTGATTTAATAGCTGTTTCAACTCTGTTTATCAATAGTTATTTTGGCTACAAGACCAATTTGCTGGTCTTATTTGGGCAGTGGATCAGTCTCAGCAGATAACTGACACTCACATGCTTTGGAGTGTGTGTAAATGTGTGTTGCACTGGTACGAGAAAATCACCCATAGCACTGCTTCATAACCTCTTTGTCCAATTACTGTCCACTCTTTTACTAACCTGTGTTCCATCCTAGAGATGTAAAGGTAGTGATCATGATTCATCCAATGCTGTGAAGTTTATGTTGGTTCTTTAGTCCTTCATTACGTGTCAGTTTCTGTTTGTAGGTCACTGTTGACGGTATATTTTAGGTTAATAGTTGAAGTTGTTAAACATGAAGTTTAATAACAGCACCACACTTATACATTCTGTGCAGTTTGCACACACACACTCACACACACACACACACACACACACACACACACACACACACACACACACACACACACACACACCAACCCTCATTTTACCATCTGACTCCAAACTGAAAGGAATTGCTACCATGTTTAGTAATATATTGCTGTTTAAATCAGAGAAACCCAGTGAGGATCCAACATAAACTCGACCTCACCTGTCACCTATGGTTGAGAGAGAGAGAGTGTGTCTTTGCACCTACAGGTAAATACAAATCAGGTCTATTAGCCAGTAGTCACACTAAAATCAGTAGATTAAATCTGTGCTTACCCATGTTAGATTGAGCGGTGAACTTGCTTCTCTCTACAAAGCTGTGAGATACAGACAATTTAAGCCTAAGATCTTTCTAAACAGCATCCAATATTTGACTGTATTTAGTCTTATTTAAGGTCCTATCAGAGAAATCCACCTCAAACTGCTAAAGTTGTTGCAAAGTAAATGCAAACAACACAGTTAGCTATAGATTTACACAGTCTGTGTGTTTCCAGGGGTGAGTGCACCAAACCTGGGTAAACACTGATGTAGGAAAAAGCTGGACTGCAGGCTGTAAGTGTAAATTACAAAGTGCATCCACTTGGTCAGTGGAGCTGATTAAATGAACAATGAGTGTAGATTGAAGGTAGCTGGATCTAATGAAGTGTCTGTCATTCAATCTGTGATGCCTAGTTGAAGGGGAAACATTCTCTGCTTAATGTCATTTGTTTTTCAGGGTGATGTTTTATTTTGCATGCATTGTTGAGGTAGCTGTGGTTGACTACTGTGCTCCTGTCCTGTGAGACAAAACGAGCCTGAGCTTGAATTTGGACATTAAGCCTGTGACTGAATGTGTTTATAAATAGACATCATAAAGTGTATGAAGTGGTTTTGTAAGGAGAGTGAGAGACTGTTGGCAAGAGTTTGAAGCTTGTATACACACACACACTGGCAGGCAGGACTGGGGACAGCTGATGAAGGAGCATTTGTGAAGGCAGATGGCTGTGTGGCTCTGGATCAGACACCACAGTGGCTGTATGAGATGGATGGACTCTTTGCTTTTTTAGAGTGTCCCTCTTGTCCTGCTAGGTGCAACCCAGAGGGAGATTGTAGGGAGCATGTTTACAGTGACTGCAAAACAGACACGCAGATGGGCCAGTGTGGCTTAAAGAAGATTGGGAAAATGTCACAGGTGAATTAGAGGATCGGTATGGGCCTTCCCAAGCTGTGCTTTATTACTGTGATGGAGATCTTTCCTGTGGTGCTGTAAGCTCATCAGTTGAGCATCATTGATGCTTGTGGGCACGTGTGTGTGTATACATACATGTTTATGACATTATTAAGATTAGATGTATAAGCATGTGTCAACATTTCAAACTGTTCTTGTCCTTGGTTCCCCGATGGTGGAACGAGCTATATTATAAGAGCAGCAGCGGCATCCCTCTCTTCCTTTATGAAACTCTTGAAGACACACCTCTCACAAGAAACCTCCTCACCTAAAACCTCTAACACTCAAAAATGCCTAAATTGCACTTATCCTCCACTTTACCAGTTTAACTTGCACCCTGTACTATTAAACCGCTTAGTACTTCATGCGCACTCCTCAGCTCTTACTGCATTGTAGCCTAAATGTGGTTCCTCACTTGTTAGTTGCTTTCAATACAGGGGTCTGCTAAATGTTAAAAAAATATAAAAACGTAGGACATCTATCTTCTTCCCCCGAATGCAAATCTCAGCATTTTTAATTCTGACACCACCAGTACCTGTGCCTGTCAGCACACCTGTCCCCAACCCATATAACAGCTGGTCTCACTACTATCCTGTAAACCTTCCCTTTCGCTCTTCCTGGTGTTTGCTTGCGACCCTTATCAGCATAAGTGGCTGTGAAAATGAGTGAGTGAGAGAGATCTCTTCTGCCACTTTTCTCAACCCATTCCATTCTGCCTGCACTCTCTTTACCTCTCTTCCTGTTGCTCTGAACTGTTGAGCCCAAGTTCTCATGTATTTGGTCTTTGTCCTACTGACTTCCATTCATCTGCTCTTTAGGGTACATCTCCACCTCTCCAGGTTCTCCTCAAGCTGCTCTCTACTCTTGCTACAAATCACAAATTCATGTGTTAACTTCATACTCATTGGGGACTCTTGGCTGTCAACCAGTCCATCACCATTGCAAACAAAAAAGGGCTCAAAGCTGATCCTTGATGTAATCCCACCTCTACTTTAAATGCATCCATCACTCCTACTGCAGACCTCACAACTGTAATGCTGCCTGTATACATATCCTGCACTACTCTGACATACTTCTGTCACTCCCAACTTTCTCTTACAATATTACAGCTCCTCTTTGGTCACCCTGTCATATGCTTTCCCCAAGTCCACAAGACACAATACAGCTCCTTTTTGACCTTGTTACATCAGCTAACTCATGCTGGCTAACATCTCACTTGGTGACAGGAAGAGAAGGAGGGCCATGCTTCCCGCCCTTAGAGAGTCTCCCACTTATGATTTACTGTGGCACTTTTTCAATGATAGTCCCAAGGTCACTTCATTTTTCATTATTAATTTTCACATGTTTCTTAGTCTTTGAAGCTCTCCGTTTTTTGTTCTACTGCTCTTGAGGAGTTTGCTTGTCACTCTTGGATCGCTCACTACAAGTTATGGTCTCTGCAGTACTGATATCACATGTAAAATGAGCCTCTAACAGCGTGGTGACCAGTCACTGTTACAGATGAGTACTTTGATCCATTTATCCCTTGAAATTAATCAGCCTTCTTCTATTACCATGGCTTTAACACTGATTAAGGCTGAAACTTGAACAGTAATGATGTATTTTCAGAAAAATTATTATTAGGTCCTTTTAATATATTGAAAGCCATCACAGTCCCAATATTTAGAAATATCATAGTCTTATTTTTTGCTTAGAATAAATTAGTTTCAGTTTTTAGCATTATGATGAAAACTCTTATATAAGATGTTTGAAAAGCATAGGACAAATAACTGCATTAACTACATAGCTGTGCACTTTTTTCATTTAAAATCCAAAACACTGTTATAAAAGCTGAGAAAAGTATTGTTGTCTTTAAGAATACATATGCCAGTCACACTTGCAATCAGTCAGTCAGTCATTTTCTGCCGCTTGTCCCAAGCGGGGTCGCGGGGGAATGCTGGAGTCCATCCCAGCTCATACAGGGCGAAGGACAGGGGACACACCCTGGACAGGTCGCCAGCCCATCCCAAGGACACTTGCAATTTTCTGCTATTTATGTTTGCTCATTGCAATCTGTATTCAAGATGTAGAGTATAATTAAACCTCTGCTCAGAATTTGACCTGAAAAAAAAACAGGAACATACAGTACAGGCTGCTTAAATAAATCAGCAACACAGGTGACCCTGATACAATCACACTAGTGCAACTCACTTGAAGATACCAGTAAAATTTTATCCTACACAGTATGTCATGATGTGTAATATTTTCTTTAAAGTGAAATGGATTAAAAAACACCCAACAGTGACACATTTAAAATAGTATAAAAACTACACAATGCACAAAATCTGATTTAAAACACCAATTATCATGAGTAATCTATGTTTTCTATGAAACATGCAGTTACGCAGTGTTATTTAATAACCAACAATGTAGTGATATGCTTAAAATATGCATCTAGAGGCATGTTGTGACCATTTAAATCATACATATTACTATACTTTCCAGCAATATCAGATACATATCACCATATTACACATTACTAACATGCTTAAAACAACTTGTCAATGTTGTCTCTTTCCAAAAATGGAATGAATAGAAGGGCTGATAGTTAGTTTTAAACCTAAAAGTGCACCTAAATAGTGTTTTCAGTGAATATGCTCTCGAGTGTGGCTAGACCCATGTTGGTAAGTATATATTTATGACTGTTCAATGACTTGCTTGGTTAGATTTTGAAAGACAAGCATATTAAAAGCAAAGAAACCGCAATCATTTCCTTATGTGGTGTCATTCTTAGTTAATTCAGTATTTCCTGTATTCCTTTATCTATGAGTGTGTGATTGAGAAAGAGAGAACTGATTCTGCCGGTTGGCGGAGTGAGAAATGCCTGTGAGCTTGCTCTGCCGTGTCTCTGGAATACTGATGAGACAGTCAGCACGTGACACACTGCTGCTGCAACACCTACATGCACCCACACACACACACACACACTCACAGTATTACCATGGAAACACCTTGCCCGACCACGCCACAGAGCCAGTATTGGGGCCTAATACACTGATGTATGTGCATGTGAGTGTGTCTTTGGAAGTATGGTGGAGTGGTGATCTCTATGGGGAACCCACTGAGACTTAAGCAAGACGGGAGTTAATTACTATGCTGTACTCTCAGGAGCCATTCATCCTGTGGTCTCAAAGCTTCTCTGCAGTCCTTAAAGCTGAGCTCATTTTGACATCCAGCATAAGATCAGTCATGGGACAGAAATGTATTAATTATTCTTTCACTGCATGTTTTCTGATCAGGATTTCAGGAAGCACACACACCACAGCCGCAGAAGGATCTCAGCTTAGCTGATTGTTTGATGCAAAGCTGGAAAGCCTGTGTTTATCGTCACATCCATCTGACCTGCTCTGATAATAGCTATCTAAAAACATTCTGACAGCTCATAGCAGATAGATAAGTTGGAGGCTGGCTGGCTGTCAGAAGGTTTAGGCAGAATGGCACACTGGCCCACAAGAAGTGCTCAGCGCTGCCAGCTTCCTACACTATGCCTGCTCCATTCATAGAGCTAAACTTTCAACTAAGTCTCAGACTCTTTCATCTTCCTCTTGTTCTTTCAGTGAATCATCCCATGGAGAAAAAAGGACAGTGGGAATTTGCGGCTAACAGATATGTGCAGGTCGTCCAAAGCATGAGTGCTAGCGCTCTTGTGTGCTATCCTGCTTCAGTGTGTTACTGCTGAGTGCTAACGGATGTATTTGTATTTTTTAAATGTTTACCTTTACTTGGTGGTACCTACAGTATACTTCAGTCTGCCATCAGATGCCTTGTTCTTTCTGACTCACAGGAACTTCCATATAAGGTGTTGTAAGGTCCTTTAATGGTTAAAGATAATCAGCTTCATTGATAAAAGTAGATATTACTTTTTTAATTTCTAAAACAGCCATGAATGGAAGCCCTTTTGACACGGAAACTATGTAAACTGATAATATTTGTATTGTTCACTTTGTGGGAGATAAAACCATGCTTTGCTGGTTCTTCACTGGTCCTGGTTCCTCGACTGTGATTGTTAGGTTATTTTATAAATCAAAGAAAGCTGTGCTAAGATTTTTAATTATTTGCTTCAAAAATCACACTTCGACTAGCTATCGCTGACATTGCATTAGTGTGAAAATGTGCTTAGTCTGTGTGAATTTTGGATTATTAACGTATGGATTATTGTTGGTCTCTGTTTCATTTATACGCCAAAGTAATCTCTTTCTTCATTCCTTCCTCAGTGGAGCTCCCATCCAATCTATCTAAACGGGACCTTGGTGACTTACGAGTGAAGACACGCTTACCTCCAGCTTCATCATCCTCGTCACAGCATTCTGAGAGTCCCAGACGCCGAGCTCATCCACCATCAGATCCCAAGCATCCTACTCACCCTGGTCACCATGACAATGCATCTAACATAGCTCCTACCCCATCCCTTGCTGCTGATGGTGGGTCTGGTAACCTAGGAGATGGCGCACATGGCATTCATCTGCTGCTACGCCCACCAGACCTTCTGACACCCAGTCAGATGCCTCCTCTCCGTGGCCACAGCCCACCTACACCAGCCCCACCAACTCTAGTCGCACCTGAGGACCTGTATCCTGCCCACTCTGCAGAGGTTGATTGGGGTTCAGGAGATTATGTAGAGACTTTAACATTCATGGGCTCTGAAGGGGAGGAGTTTTCAATGGTCACCACCCTGCCTACTCATGGATATGACCCATATGATGATGATGACTTTAGTGCTGGGATCAGCTACAACACTGCCTTTCCTTCCCGGCCTGTTTTGACTCTCTCTTCTAGAGTCCTACTCCCCAGTGTAACTGTGGGATATGGCACCAGTCTAAGGACTGCCCATCCAACTGATCCCCGCCTCCCACATGTCCCCGATGGTAACCTCAATGATGATTTAGATTTTGATTGGGCAGAACTATACCCTATTGAACCTACTGAGATGCTGCTTCCAGACATGAATAGTATGGAGTACTACAACACCCTCCAGGCCAAAGAGAATGCTAGTGCTGCTGGGAATCGCACACACCCAGCTCAACCTCACATTAAACCTACAGCAACCCATCCACATCTTGCAGACCCCACACACCCACCCACTCCATTAGGTACAAGCCCTGGAGAAGTGCCTGACCAGGTGGACTGGTATCATCCCATATCCCCAGTCAAACCCACACCATCACAAAAGCCTGCACTATCCCCTGATGTAACCACAGGGAAGGCACCTCCTCACCCTTCTTTGCCCATCCCTAAAGCAGGTGTTGACCAGCCCTCTCAGCCTTCAGGTCGACCAGACATCTCAGAGGGTCCAGCCATTCAGGCTGTCACTCTCAAACCTTCTGCTCCACCAAAACTTCGCACAACCACCAAACCTACAACAACTTCTACTACTACTACTACTACAACCACCATCTCTACAAAGCCTCTTCTTCCTCCAACACCCAGAATCCCTCTCTCCATTGCACCTCGACAGTATGTCTGCAACATCACCAAACCAGAAATGTACTTAGTCAGAGTGGGTGAGTATTTTTTTGTTTCTTTGTTTTTTTGTTTTTTTTATTCTCATCTGGAATGGCTTGATTAAGTTTAGTCTCTTTTACCTCTTAACTCTGCAGGTATGCCCAGTGGGGCCTCTGTGCCATTTGCTAAGGCTCATATAAAAGACATTCTGAGACGAGAGTTGAACCGCTCAGTTGAGCTGCAGGTAGGTTTTACTGTGATAATTGTAAAGGGTTTTTCAAATGGCAAGCACATCAGCTTCACTTGTCTCTTTCTGCTAACTGTATCAATGGTCTGATCTTTACAGCCCAGCTTGCAGTAATATGGAAATTTCTCTTGCTTGGTAACTAGCAATTAAGTCTGCAACATTTGTACTGCTAAAAAAAAACCATTTAAAATATAAAAAAAAACAATTATAAATAGAAGAGCGCCACCAGTTTAGTGATGAGATCCACACAACACAAGCACAAAAACTGAACTTTCTGAGGCAGAGTGGACAAATTGTGGGATAAATTAGATTTTAAACGTTTGGTCAGTTCTTATGGTTGAGGTTTTGGATATTGGAGAAATTGACAAATTCATTATTTTTTAACAAGGGCAAAATTGCTGTTGCTGGACAACTAGGGTGGAGCATTTCCAGAACATGGCTTTTGGGGTGTCCGTATTCAACAGTACTGAGTGCTTGCTAAAAGTTGTCCAAAAAGAAACAAATCATGCACCCCAGATAGATAATATCCCCTTCTGATCCAAACTGACAGAAGGGCTGTGGCAAAAGTCATCAAAGTTTTTAATGCAGGTTTTATAAGACATGCGTTGTGACACACTTTACATCCTATCCTACTGAATGCCAGCCTGAGTGCCCATGCATTGAAAGTGCCTGCATAGGCACATGAGATAAACTAGACCGTGGCGCACTGAAAGAGGTCACCGGGTCTGATAAGTCCAGTTTGCTTTTATATTACATGCTCAGCAAGGGTCCTTGTGTGTCACTCATCTGGGGAAAAGCTGACACCAGTATGCACTGTGAGAAAAGGACAAGCCAGTGGGACAGTGTGATATGTTGCACAATGTGGAAACCCTAAGTCCTGGCATTCTCGTGGATGTCAATTCTACCTAATCTACCTAATACCAAATCTACCAAATCTACTATCTAATACCAAAACACTGCTGAAGTACACCTCTTCATGATAATGTTTCCCGAAGGCATTTGCCTCTTTCAGTGTCTTTTCAGTAATAAGGTGCTCTGGAACACTGCACACATTCAGGTTTGGTTTTAGAAACACGATGAAAAGTTGAAGGTGTTGCCCTGGCCTTCCGCAGCTTCTCCACCTTGCACACTACAGGATGTAAAGTATGTAGTGCAAGATACCACAGAGTACCCTAAAATTCTTGTAGAGTTGATGATGTGCTGTTTAGGTGGCATATGAACGGCATATTAGGCAAGTGAACATAACGTCTGGCTCAATGACATCTGTGTTTTTTTAGGTTCTCAAGGCTCCGCCCAATTTTGTTTTCCGGGCAGTATCTGGACCATTGGTATATACAGCAGTATCAATAATCAATGCACTACGCCAGTCAGCACGCAGCACCTCCTCTTCCTCCATCCTTTCAGTCACCCCCATATATTCAGTTCCTGAATACAAATATCAGGTTCACTCAGGTGAGTACTGACAATTTAACCCTAAAAAATAATTACATTTTCTTTACATGCCCCAGATTTAGTAGGAATTCACTGTATCCTGTACACAGTCTCATAATGTCTTATAAAATAAATGCTTCTAACAGTGTTGCATATATCCTGTGTGCCATGCAGTGCTACAGTTTGTGCCCAGTCATGTGGATGTACGCGTGTGCAGCTTTAGTGAACGTGTTGAGAGGGGGCTGCTCATGGCCTATGCAGAAGTGCGCAAGAGATTGAAGGAAAATGGAAACTTTACTGTCCATGTGAGTACATTCCCTAATATCCATCACGTTTGGCACACTTTGGCACACAAAAAGTCAAAATACAGATCAGCAACTTATTCAACAGGATTCACATGGAGATATACAACACCTCATTGTTCTGTATTAAAACCATTTTGCCAGCAGTTTTTCAGCAATCAAGTAGTTTAGATCAGTAATTCTGAACGCCTGAACTGGAGTCGGCATTAATAAAAAGCTAGGTCAGCAGTATCAGATTTATTTATTTATACGTTTAATCTTTTTTTACATATCTGATTCAACTCATGAAGGACTTCAGAAATAGCATCTTAGCTGTTTAGACTTCACAATTATTCTTTAACAATGCAGTAAGGTGCATAAGGTCTTCATTCTGTGCCTTTTTCGGTTTAGATTCTGAACATCACTGTCAATCTGGCAAAAGGGCAGCGGCAGCAGAAGACACCTGTGGAAATCACGTTTGCTATCCGAGATACCCAGGGCTTCATAAAGGGGTCAGATGTCAGCACGCACCTGAGGCAGCTTAACATGGTTGAGTTTAGCTTCTACCTAGGCTTCCCTGCCCTGCAGATTGCAGAACGTGAGTCTTCATACATGCATAATTACATGCAGGATTACTGTACACAGTTCTATAGTGACTTTACTCTCTTGTTGAATTATCTCTTCACTCTGCTCTTATCCTTATAGCTTTCCATTACCCTGAACTGAATATATCTCACACACTACGGTCCTCCTGGGTGAAGACAGGTATGTCTTGTTGATATCTGTATTTTAGTATTTAAGTTTAAAAATTAATTTGTGTTTGTGGTATTTCAAATAGTTGTTGCATTTATTACAAAAGAACTTATAATTTTTATATGTGTTTTTTTTCCTCTGCGTCTTTGTATCAGTTCAAGCATTTATCATTTTATCTGTGTATGTAGTGGTATCATCTGTGTATGCACATTACTTGTGTGTTTGTTGCAGTGTTACTGGATGTGTTAGATCAACGTGTGAATGAGAGGACATTCCAGGCTAGAATGGAAAGGCGGCTGGCTGTGTTAGTGGGGGAGGGGCTTGGACTAGGTAGTGGCCGGCGCTGGAGACGAGCCACTTCTGTGGGCAATAACAGCGTGCAGGTACTCATAAACACAAATACAAACGCACACAAAACACTAAAAGCATTCTTCTGAAACGCGTTCATTTCATTTTCTCGCATACAACCGTGGCCAGAAGTTTAGAGAATGACACAAATATTTTTAACAAAGTTTGTTGCCTCAGTTGATGGTATTGTGCATAAACTCCAGAATGTTATGAAGATGATCAGATGAATTGCAATTATTTGAAAAGTCCCTCTTTGCCATGAAAATGAACTGAATCCCAAAAAGCCCACTTCCACAGCATTTCAGCCCTGCAAAAAAAAGATCTGCTGACATAATTTCAGTGACCTTCTCATTAACATAGGTGAGAGGTGAGAGAGGACAAGGCTGGAGATCACTCTGCCATGCTGACTGTGTTAGAATAGCATACTGAATGCTTTAAAAGGAGGGTGGTGCTTTAAATCATTGTTCTTCCTCTGGTAACTATGATTACCTGCAAGGAAACACATACAGTCATCATTGCTTTGCACAAAAAAGGCTTCACAGGCAAGGATACTAATGCTAGTAAGACTACACCAACATCAGCCATTTATTGGATCATCAAGAACTTCAAGGAAATTGTGCAGAGGCTTCAGGGCACCCAAGAAAGTCCAGCAAGCTCCTAAAGTTGATTCAGTGCAGAGCTTGCTCTGGAATGGCAGCAGGCCGGTGTGAGTTTATCTGCTGCATGCACAGTGAAGACTTTTGGAGGATGGCCTGATGTCAAGAAGGGCAGCAAAGGAGCCACTTCTCACCAACAACATCAGGAACAGACTGATAATCGGCAAACGGTTCAGGGTTTGGACTGCTGCGGAAGGGGGGGGTAAAGTAATTTTGTCTGATGAATCCCCTTTCTGATTGTTTGGAGGATCTGGAAAAAAGATTGTTCAGAGAAGAAAAGTGACATGCCAACATTAAAGCATCCTGAGACCATTCATATGTGGAGTTGCTTCTCAGCCAAGGGAACGGGCTCACTCACAATTTTGCCAAACAACACAGCCATGAATAAAGAATCTTCATCCGAAAGCAACTTCTCCAAACCATCCAGCAACAGTTTGGTGAAGAACAATGCTTTTTCCAGAATGATGGAGCACCGCGCCGTGAGGCAAAAGTGATAACTAAGTGGCCAAGAGGACAAAACATGGAAATTTTGGGTCCATGGCCAGGAAACCCACCAGACTTAAATTCCATTGAGAACTTGTGGACAATCCTGAAGAGGCGGGTGGACAGACAAAAACCCACAAATTCTGATAAAATCCAAGCATTGATTAAGCAAGAATGGGCTTCATCAGTCAGTATTTGGCCCTAATGGCAGCATGCCAGCATGATTGACAGCATGCCAGGGAGAATTTAATTGCAGAGGTCTTGAAAAAGAAGGGCCATCACTGCAAATATTGACTCTTTGCATAAACCTAATGTAATTGTCAATAAAAGCCTTTGAAACTTATGAAATGCTTGTAATTGTACTTCAGTAAACCATAGAAACATCTGACAAAAAGATCTAAAAAGCAACATACTTGGTGTAAAGCAATTCTTTTGACATTTTCAAAACTTTTGGCAACAGCTACTTTTGGCCTTAGTTTTTATGTTTTTTTGTGTGTGTCTGTGTGTGTGTGTGTGTGTGTGTGTGTGTGTGTGTGTGTGTGTGTGTGTGATTGCACGCGCCCATGTCAGATTGTTCGAGCATCACGGTTGGATGGAGCAGATAACCCTCTGGAGTTGGTGTATTTTGTGGAGGCGGGATCAGGAGAAAGACTGTCAGCACAGACCACTGCAGCAATGCTAAACAGACTCAACCTGCAGAGAGCAGCCATCGTGCTAGGCTACCGAGTGCATGGACTGCTAGCCACACGTGAGCCTCACACAATATACACTCATGTCTTAGTTTCCCATACATCAAGGTTTCCAAAGTGTGGTGCTCACAGGAGAGTGTAGAAGCAAAGCATGATTTAAAAACTTTGGGCAAGATTGAAATTCATAAATACTAGAAGATGCTCATGGTGGGCAGTATTAAAAATAAGGAGAAATAAAATTGATAACAAGACAGTTCAAATTAAAAGCAAGAATTCCAGTACATACTGATGTAAAAGCAGTAATATAAACAAAGCAGCACCGTGTCAAAATCTTAAGTACTAATGTACAATCCTCTGATAAAGTATAATAATTAAACACAACAAATCCTATATAATTGCTAAAGTAATTATGGTTTACTTGGAGATTTACTAAATGTGTTTCATTTCATTTCTATATGTGTTTGTGTGTGTCCTCAGCGGTTGAGAAACTGGCCCTCCCCCCCTCAGAGACGCAACCTAGTAATGTGTGGCTGATTGTTGGGGTAGTGGTCCCTGTGGTGGTTGTCATCCTCATCATTATCATCCTCTACTGGAAGCTGTGCCGGTCAGAGAAACTGGAGTTCCAGCCAGATGCCATGAGCACCATCCAACAGAGACAAAAGGTCTGGATCAATCTGTTTCACTTAGTGGAGATGGAGAGCTGGGTGAGAGTGTTCGATGTGTGTATGTGTGTGTACTGAAGTGGGCTATTTGCCGCTATTAAATGTAGAGTAGGCACTTGACTGTGTTAGTTTTGCACCATCCAGATGAAGGATGTTTTAAACTAAGTGGACTACATCGTTATCTACATACATTAACTTTGCCCTTACTTTCAAACATTTAAGAAACAATGTTGATTTAGTTTTTGTTTTCAGTACAAAAGCTCTCATATCAAATAGAATGCAGTTGGTTGTAACAACACTCTCAACTCACAATTCTCGCAATACTGTGAAGAAAAAGAAGGACTGTTTAGTTGTGGCATAAAGTACTAAAAATCCTAGGCCAGTAGGTTGCCCTGAGGTACACTTGAGCAAGGTACCATCCCCATTACTGCTCCCTGGGCGCTTTCCCCCTGCTGCACGTGTTTGTGTATGGGTTAAATGCAGAAGTGTAATTTCGTTGTGGTTCACTGTGTGTCGTGCCATGTACTCACAATGACAATTTCACTTTCATTGTGTGTGTATAATTTTTCAGCTTCAGGCTCCCAGTGTAAAAGGCTTTGACTTTGCCAAGCTCCATCTTGGCCAGCACAGCAAAGACGACATCATGGTGATCCAAGAGCCTGCACCTTTACCACAACCTGTCAAAGAGGCCACACCTTCTGAGGGTGGAGAATTAAACACGCCCAAATCCAAGAGCTCTTCCACTAAAGCATCACGTGCTCGACGGAGGGGCAGGTATGGTACTAAGAAAGGGTGATGGTGTCATTGTGGTGTGACTGTGCCTGTGAAACAAGCAGACTGTTTGTGCATCTGCGTGTGCGTTTTGTGAAAAAGTCCTTTGTTTTATATCATCTGTGTGTTTGTTAGATTGTCTCCATCTGATGGTGACTCATTGGGCAGTGAGGCATCTAGTGGCAGAGAGTCAGCAGAGGAGAGCACCCGCCCTGCAGTTACACCAAGCGACAGCAAACCTCACCACCGCAAGAGCAAGCATGGTAAGTGTATTTGCAGTTTACATCATTGTGGAATCCAGTATAAGTGAGCATTTGTCATAAGTTCTACTTCCTTCAGTTAGTAACTTTTGCTTTTGACTTTCAGTAGTACCTTAGTTATTTATGTCTAGCACAGCATTAACAATTTTTTCCATTTTTGTAAGCTCACTCTTATTTTTTCTGTGCCTTCCTTTTTCAACACTTCATCTTTTTACTCTGGATCTCAGCAAAGAACAAACTAGGTAATCTGCTTTCTGTCGTTGAGCTGGTACTATTATCATATACATTAATTACACTCTGACTTGAATGCTGAAATGCTTTTGACTCTGTGACTCTACACTGGCTGTGATTTCAGGTGCATCAGGCAGTGGAGTGGATGAACAGTTATCTTCCTCTTCCATATTCGAGCATGTGGACCGTTTGTCTCGAGGTTCATCTGATGGAACACGACGGGTGTCCAATAAGATCCAGCTAATCGCCATGCAGCCCATGCCAAGCCCACCCCCTCATACACATAACCAAGCCCTAAGCCCAGCCCTAACTGAACGGGTTCCTGATGGAGCCAGAGTTAACTCTGAGGTAAGAAAAAACATCTTCACCCAGACTTACACAGAGCTGTTCTAAAATTACCTGTACCGTGATTTTAGATTAAAGGTAATTAATTGTCACCATGAAGTTTTCTAAGGGATTTTATTGGCACTTAAGATTCAGGTCGCTCTAAGACATAAGTCGGAGATTGAACACCACCGGAATAAGATCCGGCTACGGGCGAAAAGGAAAGGCCACTATGAGTTCCCCTCAATGGAGGACATTATGGCAGCATTTGGTGACAGCTCTGAGCAGCAGCGGGTGTACCAGCAGGCTCAGGAGCAAATACACAAGATTCTGCATCCTGAAGCACAAACACCTTCACCCAGTGGAGAGCCTCACAGGAGGTGGGTCTGAATGAATACACTTAGCAAACATATTGAAATCTATTTTATAGGTGTTTGTTTCAAAAAAAGAAAAACACCACACTTGACAACAAATATATGTGTACATGCTTGTGTAGCTGCAGAGGCAGGCGTTCTCCCAGACAGAGGCAAAGGCCGAATTTGAGCGGTAACGGTAGTCTGACTGAAAAAGACTGCCTTATTACTGATGGTGATGCCACATACAGGAAGTACCCAGGAGTCAACAACGTGGCCTACGTGGTAAAATGACACTGTATAATTAAACTCTGCTCTTTTGCTCTTTTGCTAAGTCATATGTATTCACACCTTCTCTCTGTTTCTCCAGTCTGATGCAGATCAGCTCCCTGATGCTGGTAGCCCCTCTCCCACCGACGAGGTGTTTGTTGACCCAGGTTCTCCACCACCTGGACCAGCCCCTGCTCCACCTAGTTATGTGCCACCTCAGCCAAGCATTGAGGAAGCACGCCAGCAAATGCACTCCCTGTTGGATGATGCCTTTGCCTTGGTTTCACCATCCTCACAAGGAAGCTCTGCCCCGTTGACATTGACTGGGGTTACGGCAATTACTGGTGTAGGAGGAGTCAGCCCTATTGCTCCCGCTAGTCCACCACCACGCCCTCTTCGCCAGTGGGGCTCTTCATCTTACCCAGCAGCCCCTGCACACAGCCCTTTCTCTGCTGTGAGTATCAGTAAACGTCAGTTTGTAGCCTGCATTTAACACAGCTCACATTTAGCCTAGCCACATTTTTTACATTTAAGTAACTTGGTACCACCATCATGTTTTTGCCTTCATTCATTTTAGAGGTATGCTGAATTAGGGATGTCACCAACATCTGTCCAGGGCTTACTGCAGAGGTGAGCTGATCATGAATAGAGTAGAATTAAACAGACTGGTTTGCATGATATTTGTGATGGATGGATGGATGGATGTACTGATTTTGTCTGTCTGAAATGTGATCAATAGACAAGCCCTGGGCTCTGGTTATCTGGTATCAGGAGAGCTACAGTCAGATCCAGGGTACTCCAGCAGAGGGCAGTATGGAGATGAACTTCCATCCTCCTCCCGACCACGTCCAGTAGGGGGCAGCACAGGTATATGTCTTTTGAGGTTAGCTCAGTTTAACAGCGTGTGGTTGTTTATGTTTTTAAGGAGTGGGGTTGTTTGTGTGTGTTTGTAGGTGCCCAATTACATCAGCTGACGCAGGTGGGCTTGTCAAGTCGGATCGGTATGTACCCTGGAGTTGGCCGCAGTATATCTGGGCCTTCAGGATCCAGCTGGGCCCAGTACCGCTCGGACGAAGAGGTCTCAAGGCCAGGGGCCAGTCGTGAGGCTGTGAGTAAAACAAACACATACATACGTCAGATAGCACAAATGACACACACAAACACTACTTATTTGATATGTGGATATACAATACAAAAATGACACTGTAGCATGTTGGATCAGAGATGTTTAGAAATTCCAACTTAGTACCAGTATGTCCTAACAATGGAATCAACATGACACACTGCTGTCACTTGTTGTTTTGTCAGCAGTCATGTGGGTGTTGACATCCACTGTGCCTCAGGCTGATGCAGGCTTCTCAGGACAATTTTCTTAAAGTTACATCTTTGTAACTGCTAAGGAAGCAAGTGTGCAAATATTGTTTTGACATTATTTTTATCTGAGTAGTTAAATTATTTCTTTCTTTCCAACCTATTGTGGTGGCTCACTTTTTTTCCAGATTATATTATCATGAGAGCTACTCTGGGTCTTAGAATAATCAAGGCTGAGCTTCTGATTAATCAGGAACTGCCTTCTGCTCAGTGGTGGTGGCAAAAAAGTGTCAGGTGCAGGAGCTGGTGCATAAACTGTATTCATAAAGTGAAAGTGACAACCCTTGTCATTGCGAGGTCAAAGCACAGCAGACAATGAACCACAACTAAATTGGACCTCTGCATTTAACCCATGCACACTCAAACACCATGCAGCAGTGGGCAGCTATTGAAAGCGCCCGGGGAGCAGTGATGGGGACGGCACCTTGCTCAAGGGTACCTCAGGGCAACCTACTGGGAAGGGGTTCGAACCCCCGATCCTCCAATCAAGTGGCTAACGCCCTAACCACTAGGCCACCGCTGCCCCGCTGGGGGTCTGAACTAGTCCACACAGCAGAAATAAACAATTTGGCCAAACTGCAAAAATCACCCCTCATAATCAGATCATCCAGAAGCAAGAAATCACCAGAAATCAACATGTAACATTTCCGTGTATCAAAAATGATGTTTAAGTATAAATCAGGGTGAGCTGCAGCACCCCCTTGTGCCCCATCAGTACCACCATTGTTTCTGAGAGTTATTTATATATATATATATATATTTGCAAAGACAAAAAAAAAACATACTGCACAGACATTAAATTCTAAATCAATGGAATATTAACATCTTTTTGTTCTGAAAATTAGGAAACCTGTGTAAGTTAAATTATTTTGTTTAAACAATATTTGTTTTTGGTTTGTTATCTCTATATTGCATTTGACTGTTTTATCCTGTTTTGCTGATCTGATTGATTTAATTATTTTAAAAGCAGTCTGAGATTGATTTGTGTAGATTAGATTAAGCTAACTGTTTATTACGTTCTATATATTTTCCTGTGGAAAGTTTGAGAAAATGCATAATTCAGTATGGAGACATTCATAGTTTCTTTTTCCAACAGATTTTATCTTTCCCAGAGTACTCCTCATCTCCTGTATTCCAGATGCCCAGGACTTCCTTGAGAGACCCTCTTACTCCACAGGCTCACTTGGACCCTGCCACCCCAGGCTATGCTGCCCCTGAGGAATCATCCCCATCCCCTCAGTCCTCAGCATCCCTCATAAAGGCCATCAGGGAGGAGCTGCAGAGACTGTCGCAGAAGCAGGCAACTGTGGCCAGCTACCACAGCTGAGACCTGCCCTACCTACCCCCTCCCTAGTTAACCCTCGTCCACAGCTGGCCAAGTTGTGAGATGTTAGATCAAACATACGGAATAAGATTGAACACAGCTGGTAGACATGTCACAGCTTTGTTTAATACCTTTATTAAACCATGGCTAGCTGGACTGACTACCCAGGGAGGTACACTACCCTTGTAGAGACTTCACATTTAGGCCCTCACTTCTAGCACAACCACACACCAGGTAACTAGTGCTAAGCAACACGAACCTCCTATCTCCAGTCACACCGACATTTTTCACCATCACTGAGGAAATAAACACTATCCCACCACAGATGTACTATAGACCTCTCCAGTTTAGTCCCATCACCTTATGAGTCCCCCCCAACAATTATCCATAGAAGATTGTCTCTCTTAAATTGCATGCTTTGAGGGAGCAGCGAAATAGAAGAGAACCCTTTGCTATGTGACACCTCTCCCATCTTCAGTGCCATTTCTACATGTCCGTCAAAGTGCTTCCTAAAGAAGGGTCATCGTCCAACCCCTCGACTTCCTCTGGTGCTAAACCTCATATCCTCTTTCTGCTCTCATGCCATCCAGTGGCCAAGCCCAAAATCTCTGAAGTAGCATCCTGTCCTCCTTATTTCTTTTATAGTTCTCTACAGATTTGAATTCAGTTTTTCTGTTACTCTGAAAACATTAAGGATTAGTCATTTATGGGTGAACAACTGTTGCTCATCTGTCATTTGGGAATAGTTCAAAGTTGGTAAGGATGCTGCCTTACAGTAGTGGTTACCATCCCTTCTAAAGAGTTTACTAATCTGCTACATCAGGTCCAGGAGGCTTTCTTTAGGTTTTACTACTCTTTTTAACATGCCCTTTCCAGTTTCCTCCAGTGCATATGTTGCACAAGTGGCTACTCATTACTAATGAACAATATGGGGGAATTATTTTGACTGTAATTTAAATTTTGTTTGTAAATTGTTTTTTTTTTCCTTTGGCCAAGAAAACTAGCTTATCAAATGTTTAGCTTTAAACCTAAAAATAGTGTGTCACACTAGGGCTGCAAAAAAATATCATCTGTTAAACATCATGGCAATATTGGTCTCTGCAAAACTGATAGGGCAGAAGGCTGCCATATGCAAAACCCTGATTGGCCAGCATGTTTTAAAGGGCCATTTTTCTTTAGTTTCATTTATCCTTGTCTCTTTATTGATTCAGCAATGTCTTATTGCAGTCACAATACCCAGCAATATAATCACAATGCCAAAATGTTTCCCATATCATGCAGACCTATGATGGACACCTAGTTATTTGTGGGTGTTTGTTTACTTCTTTTTGATCTAAAAGTTGCATAAGTGCTCAAGCAGTCATATGACCAAGGGAGTAGATGCAACATAAAGGCCAATGTAAATGTTTCAAGTTGAATATTAATCTGAACATTGACTACAGTTATCACAATCCCTCCCCCTTCAAATGGGTCTTCTAACAGACTGTGCTTGAGCAAATAGAGTAATGGAGTGGAGCATTAAAAGTTAAAAAGGCATGTTAAAAACAGTCCTGTACTCCAAGTCCTAGTTGGATCTGGTGTGTTAGACCAGAGGCACCGACTGGGAAAAAAGGAAGAGAAAAAAAAAAAAAAAGTTTGTTTATTGTGTCATCCGTAGTTACATTCAGGAATTAGAGAGCACTTGAAAAACAATCTTATCTTGTTAAGTGAAGACATCCTAAATATAATGATGTTTTTCCAATCAAAGGGTCTTATTCTATTGGTGATTATTTCAGGCAATGCTGGAATGAAATACACTCATTAGATAAAAATGTCTTAATAAAAGGGAAAATATATTTCTAGCTTATAATATCTATAAAATCTTAGAGTGTTCTGGGTTGCCACTTTATCTTCTTGGATCTTATTGCAATCCCAGCCATCTCTGACCTGGAGTCACATGGATGTTTCTCAACTTGCCAAGATATGATTTGTGCAGTTCGATCCAGTTGCATTCACTGGTTCATTCCAAAGAGAACCCAGCCCAGCCCATGTTGGCACTCTGGCCTTTAGAAGAAGACTCTGCAGGAAGACGGTCGGTACCCGCTGCTTAACAGAGTTATTGTCCATGGTCACAGCCTTCAGTCATGACTGTAACTGAACCCTCTGGGTTGTGGCTCTGCAGAAGCGCGTGAGCTGCTGAGCAGACACCCAGTCTCAGCCCGAGAAAGAACCGCCCTCAACTGGTAAAGCCTACTCAGTCCAGAGAAGGATTCAGCATTGAGGAAGCAAAGAAAAAAGTGTCTGCCTGTTGCATCCGAGTTCACCATGCCATCCGTGCAGGAGGCTGGCATGCTTTCTTCATTGGGCTTTTTTTTTTTTTTTTTTTTTGTCTGTGATTTGTGAGCATTTGGATATACCAAGAGCTGGTGTGTTTTTAGAGTAGAGGCTTTGAGCGCTTTTACCCTGGAGTGGATATCTCTCCATTTACAGCTGTTTGTTTTGCACATTCGTCATCTTTGCACATTATTATCATGGTGGCAATGCTATGCTCGAGCGAGCAGAATCATGTAAGTGTAAGGTTTACCTGAAAAAGAAAGAAAATTATACGGTATCTATATAGATCTATACAGACTTAAATACTTCTAAATATATGAACTACATATTGATGTATACCCCATGAGCACAATAATATTGAATGTGTATGATCATATTAGATTTATTTTTATTGCTATAAGAGTATTAAATATTTAAAACTGTTGGATAAAGTATTGGTATGGGATGTAAAAAAGACCAAAACACTGTTGAGGCGTACAGGTGGTTGAACTCAGTAATTCAGTAGGCAATCTGTTTGTACTTCCATGTATTCGATCATGTGGATTTTTTCATGGTTGCTGTGAGGTCATGTGATAAGGTGGCTTTAAGGCCCTGTTACATATTGTGTTGTACATGAGGCCAAATCTTTCTTTCTCTCTTTCTTTCTAAGTTGCCCTTTCCCCCTCTTTCTCACTTTGGTTTTCTCTGTCTATATTTTTCTTTCTTTGTCACACAGCTCTTCCTCTCCCGCCCCCACTCGAACCATTTTTTATACTCTCTTTAAATTTTTAATCTGAGCAAGCCATGTTTTTTTTCTCCCTCACTATTTTTATCTTATTTCTATGAATTTTAAGCTTTATTTTGATCTCTCTCTCTCTCTCACTCGCTTTATAAGTAGCCCTTTTCCCTTCTTTCTCATTCTTTGTCTATTTTTTTCTTTAGTCTCACAACGCTTCCATTCTCATCTTTACTTGAAGCATTTTTTGTGCTTTTAATTTTTTCATCTAAGCAATCTCTCTTAGTTTGTTCCTCTTGTTTTTTTATTAATATTTCTTTCACTTTTAAGCTTTATTTGGATGTCTCTCTCTCTCTCTCTCTCTCTCTCTCCCTCTCTCTCTCTCTCTCTCTCTCTTCTCTCTCTCTCTCTCTCTTTCTCTCGCTCTTAGCTCTCGCTCTACGCTCTCTCTCTCTCTCCTCTCTCTCTCTCTCTCTCTCTCTCTCTCTCTCTCTCTCTCTCTCTCTCTCTCTCTCTCTCTCTCTCTCTCTCTCTCTCTCTCTCTCTCTCTCTCTCTCTCTCTCTCGTCTTTTTCAGTTGAAATGAAGACACCAACTTAGACATAAAAGTGGATCCGCATGTGGAATGATGCTTTTTTTTTTTTTTGTTGTTTTTTTTTTTTTCATTTATTTATTTTTTAATGATTTTATTAAATGTGTTAATGTCTTGATGGGCATGCTAATGTATACAGCTTAAAAAAACATGTCAAAACCAAGCTTGATAGATTTTGTTCAACATGAGTGAATACTGTGTACTGGTATAACAGACTAACCATGAGCGATCAAAGCACAGAGAAAACCATCTCGATCATCGGGGGGAAAAAAGAAGCTTCAGTATTTTGCCGTTTATAAGCCTGAAGTGAATAATATTTTTTGAAACCATTCGAAAGTCAGTATTTATGATTAAAGTGTAAACTATAGAGTTATAATAAGTATATGGACCTATATTTCTCCACATTTGAAAATGCAACATATAGAGGCAAACTTCATTGCTAGGACCCTCTTCATCAATAACCGGTGAAAACCATAAATAATCCCGTTTCCTAGCACGAACCTGTCATAGAATGTGCATTCAAAAGCAAAGGCTGTACCAACTGTTATTCCTTTGTTTACACTGCTACATGTAATGTTTCTAGCCACTTGACCGATATGGTGCTATTCAACAGTGTGTGTGTTGTGTGGTGAGTGTGTGAGTTTGTGTGCTTACTTAATAATGACCACGGCAAATGTGTAAGCGGTAAAACCTTACCGCTCTGAATCATATCAGCAGCAATACAAATGTATAAACTGTGTGAGGAGAAGAACACACTTCATGCTGAATATTGTGTGTGTGTTGTGTGTGTGTGTGTGTGTGTGAGAGAGAAAGAGAGAAATTACCCTCTTCCTCCTGATATGAGTGCCCTTGGGGAGGCCATGGAAACTTTAATGAAAAAGAAAGTTTATTTACAATGGAGTTGTGGTTCTGCCACTCAAACATCTCTATCTTCATTCATGTCCACGGATATTTCCTTGTTGGCACCTCGGAAATCTTTCCTTTTGTTTCTTCCTCCCTGTTTCTTCATTCCACCTCTCTCTTGGTCCCTGCAAACCTGAATCCCTGTATTTGATGTGTACTGTCTCTAGATTGTTGTGTAAATCTAACATGGGATAATAAATTATGTGCATTGAAAGAGTTTTCTGTGTCATGTGCAGCAGCTTTACAGAACCTCGGATCAAACTGATTGACCTTTATAATCTTTAGTTCAAATGCTTTGTCCGGTGAGCTGGCCTTATTTCATTCAGCTGAGCTGGTAAATAAGTGGACCGCACCTTTGTTGACAGGTGGAAATGTCTTGCTGACTTCAGTAGCTACTAAACAGCAAGGCTGGTAAGCATAGACCAACTGTTTATGGGCAGCGTTCTCCAGTGGAACTCTGTATTGACACAAGATAATTGTGGGTTTTAGCAAAAGTTTTTAATGCATTTTTTAGGTTTTTGTGTTAACCGAACCAAAAATCACTGACATCTAATGTTGGCCGCCATAAAATAGTGGCTAAGCTGTTAGAATACATTTTGTTTGGGGACTATGCTTTCTTACAATCTCCAAGCACTTCATGTCTGGGCGTAAAAAATGTAGAACCTTTTCATGTAATACCTTCCAGTGAGGGATTTTAAAGAGGCACTTCAAACCACCGAAATCCTCTTATTTACATCTAAATGAATTAAGTGCGCAAAATTCAGCTCATAGCAGCATGCATGTATGAGGCGGTACAGATTGGCCGCCCCAGACCATCAGTTCCTGGCAGGTCTGATGTCCAGCTCACATGCATCAGGCTGGCAATTTGACCTCTTAGCTAGGATCTTCATCTAGTACACATAAATAGCATCGTACTGACCAGCCCTGCAGACCTGGCCGAATGTGTTTCACAATGAAGGAAAGCCAGGGGCATGTATTTAATGGACAATGGGGTGTTTCTGTCAACACCTGACATCTTATTTTAGGTAACTAAAATAAGAGGGTCCCAGATTTGATACAACAGACAAAGGAGGAATCAGTGATGAAGAGCAGTGTGTAGGCGTCAATGATAGAAATGGTTTTACAATGGATTGTTTGAAAAGTTTGTATAAAGCAATGTGATAATCCCCTCCAACCTCCTTAATCAGAATAATAAAGGACACATACTGTTCTAAACACTCCAGTTACTCAGGATCAGCCCAACCAAAAGGCACACCAGCTCAAAGAAACCTGTTTTTCGAGTTCATACACCTGCAGTCCTGCAGTCCCTCCCAAGGATTTAATCCTGCCAGCCCTGTTCTCAACCCACAGTCACCTACAGGAACTGGATATTGAGGAAAGCTCTAATAGTGCACGGCCCTTTAAAAGCAAGGCCAGCCTCCCTCTGCTGCTCAGTGACGCCACTCACCTGTGGGCAGGTAAGCTGCTGTGAAATGGGGAACTGAGAGATGCACCCGCACCTGGATCTTGAACTCTTCCAACAATCTCGCGTGAGGCTCTGTGGAGGAAGCAGGACATCTGGGTGTGAATCCTCCTCTTTTTTTGGTCACTGCTAATCTTCCTCAAGCTACTTTCCAAGCCACAACTTCCCGTTCCACACCGTGGGTGCATCCCAATTTGTTCCTATGCGCAAAGCCACGTTTGGTGTTTCACACCTGACGTCACGCCCTTAAAGGGCCGCCCTCCTGGAGGGCAAAACAAAGCCTTCCTCCACTGCCCTCCATGTATTTTTAAGAGGGTTTTTTTTTTGTTGCCAAAATAATAGATATCACTTGATGTTAAGCTGGAATGAAAGATGATTTAGATTAGTATTATAATGCCATCAAAACAGATAGAAAATCAGAATCAGGACAGCTTTTTTACTGCTGTGAAATTGCTTATGTTGAAACTGCACAGGCAGACAGATCCACCTGTAGACATAATTTTGTGTACCGTGTTCTTCTGCACTTTAGGGCGGGTGTTCAGGTGTTCAACTGGATGATCAGAGTGTGAGAACTGGCCAAGATGACAGGAGGCCGCAGGAGCTCCATGAAGACTCAGCTGGTTAACGCCATTCAGCTGCAGGAGGTGGAGGAAGTGCAGGAGGAGGCGAGGAGCCAGACAGATCCAGCACAGAGCAAGGCCAGCGGTGGGGGTCGGCCTATGATGGACTGATTGTCTTACAGTCTCACTGTCTCTCTGTCTATCTAAATATATATTTCCTGGAATCCATTTAAACCTGCTTATTTCCCAGTGTTTATTACCTTGAGGGAGTAAAGCATATTGGAATTGTTTAGTAGAAATTTAATTCAAGTGAAAACTGAAAAAGAAGTGATCGATAAGACTTATAATACACATACAAACAATACTCAACAATAGATTTTAGGGTCAAACCTTATTTTTAAAGAAAACCAATGACATGAATGGGACGTTCCTGTTTGAGTTGATATTGAAAGACACAATTCCATTATCTAACATCTCTTTATTCTCTTTCACACTTGTTCATTCTATTCAAGTAACAAAATGTGTGGCTAATGTGTTGGTTTTGTTGGTCAGCCATGTTTCTATATGTGGACACTTTGGACCAAGGTGTGAATGTTGGATCTGACACATACATACAACATGTAGTTTATTTTATTTCAATAATTTTTACTTTTTCTGAGATTGATTTTCCAATCTGTAGGTTGATCTTGTGACCTCTGCTCCTTTTTTTCTCTCAGATCAGAAATTCTACAGTGTGGAGGAAGCTGTGGAGAACATCGGCTTTGGCCGCTTTCACATTCTGCTCTTTGTTATTATGGGCAGTGCTAATGTAAGTGGGTATGCCTGAGCGTGTGCAATTGCATATGAGCCTTTTTTCACCAGGAAACACTGTACCAATTTTAATGATCTTTTCCTTTTTTCTGTATCGCTTCCTGTTCACGGTGTGTGCGTGTATATTGTGTGCAGATTGTAGAGGCGATGGAGATCATGTTGTTGGCTGTGGTTTCTCCTGAGATTCGATGTGAGTGGCGTCTGGAGGATTGGCACGTGGCCTTAGTCTCCACGGTGAGATTACAGCCAATCAAAGACCTGGACTCTCTCTCACTCATGATATTTCAGTTGAATCTGGGTGTTATTTCACGCCTGTGGAGTTTCGTTGTTTATATAACTTTTCTACAAGTCATGGTTTATTTAGTGTGTGTGTATATGTGTGCATGTGTGTGTGTGTGTGCGTGTGTGTTTAGATGGTGTTCCTTGGCTTCATGGTATGCGGGGTGCTGTGTGGATATGTGGCAGACAAGTATGGCCGCTGGAAGGTCAGAAAATCATCCTTACAGTGTTTACACTGCCATCACATTTTCTCAGCTAAAGCTCATTGAGATCTTGCATTCTATTTTCTGCTGTTACATCTTTATAGCCACTATTATGACAGGATTATAACAAGACTCACTCTCAGGGTGGGTAGGATGGTCCAGCCTCTCCTCTCATCTTTCAGTGATTTTAACCAACACCCAACAGCATCAAAGGATTAATAGGGTTCTCCGCTGAGTGTGTTGAGCTCAGGGATTTTGCATTGCTTGGGGTCTCAAAAGATGAGGTGTAGCTCAGTGTGTCTCAGAAGAAGCACATGCTAGTCTTCACCCTCCCAGCACCAGTTCAATTTACATTTGAGCATTGTGATAACTCTTATCCAGGAAGTGACTTCCCATGCCTAGTTACAGGACAGTCCTAAAGACAACTCTCAGGGTTCAAGGTCTTGCTCAGGACCCAGTGGTGAAAAGGTAGTGCTTGAGGTGGGATTCGAGACAGGACCTCTTGAGCCATTGGTCTATAGACAAGCACCCTACCACTAGACCACCACCACCCTGTAATTTACCAATTAAAATAAATAATGCAAATATAAAACAGTCCTAATCCTTAGATTATTTTTTATCTTTAGTTCTTGGCTCCATGATCATTTAACCTTGGTCTCCAGGATCAGGTTTGATGATTCCTTTACTGCATTTAAGAGGTATGTATTCTTTTGGGCAGTGTTTAAACAGCTGAAAGGACTGAGTGTGATTGGACATGTTACTAAAACTGAAGTTTTTACTTTTATTTTTGAGCTTTTGCTGTTATTGCTGTAAATTTTACATTAAAGCTGGCAGTGTTTTATTTCCCTATGACTTTGTTACCATTTGGAGGTAAAAGGTTTTGTTCCAACAGTGACAATTTTCAGAAATGTAAAACTGATGGGAAGCACACGTGAAAACTTCTCCTATAATCATTTGAGACGTTATCTGACGCTGGAGTTTAATGTAGAGTAGAGTAGAGTAGAGTAATCTTTTAATATCCCACGAATGGGAAATTTGGGCGTTACAGGGCTCTTATAAAAGTGACAGATGTACAGAAAAGAATAGAAAAAATATATAAAAATATAGAGATATAAAGAAAGAGGAACAAGTACAGGAGAAAGTACAGGAGCTATAAATAATAAATAATAAATGATCTATCTATATATATATATACAGTACGTAATAATACATTAATAAATAAGTTTTTAGAAATAAATAATAAATATAAATAAACAAGTAGCAAAAATATGATGTAATAATAATAAATAACAATAATAATAATAATAAATTTATCAACAATAATATGACCATAATATGTATACATGTACACATTAATAATATATAATATAACATGCTTCCAATTGAATTACACAGCTAGTTTGGTCTTTTTGTGTGTGTGTGTGTGTGTGTGTGTGTGTGTGTGTGTGTGTGTGTGTGTGAGTGGGCATGCAGGTGGTGTTTGGAGGCTTTGTGTGGGCAGCGTATTTCTCCCTGCTCACGTCATTCGCACCATCCTACGGCTGGTTTATTTTTCTGCGCAGCATGGTGGGCTGTGGAGTAGCTGCCACATCACAAGGGTACACACACGCACACACACACATACACACACACACACACACACACACACACAAACTTACTAATGACCTCTAACACAGATTTGTTCTGCACCCTTCTCCTGCTTATTTGGGTTAAATTGTGAAAGCAGCATCACTGGATGCTTACAGTCTTAAGTATATACACATTAGTTTATCGAAAAGGTTTTGTCTAACCACCTCCTATCTCTGCACTCAAACAGACAGAAATTATGTGGCTTGATGTATCATAAATGTCTTGATGATGATTCATCGTATCTTCCTTTTGAAGGTTTGTTCTGAAGACTGAGTTCATTCCTGCCAAACACAGAGCGTTCCTGCTGCCGCTTGCCTCAGTGAGTGAGCCGTCGAAGGACTGATAAAACAGTTCTGTCACTCAAGAGTGAAATTCTCCCATTTTATGTTGAACCTTTGTTGTTTGTTACCTGTAACTGTTATTAGATCTTCTGGATGGTGGGCTCTTTGCTCATCATCATTCTGGGCATGACGGTGGTGCCCACCATGGGCTGGCGGTGGATGATTCGACTGTCCATCATCCCTGGCCTCATACTCATTGGACTCTTCCAGGTGAACTCCCACTGACAGATTTTAGGACTTCTGAACGTATAATGGAATTATTATAGTTGAGTAGATTAAATTTGTCTAGATTAGGATAGATTACATTAGATTAGATTGGATTAGACTGTATTAGATTCGATTTTACAAGACTGGATGAGACTGGATTAGTTTCTTTGTGGGCTCTATGGTGGTTCTCTATGGTAGCACTGTCACCTAACAGCGAGAAGCCATTTTCCTGGGTTATATTCCCAGATGGGACCATGCAGGTTCTTTTCTGTGTGGAGTTTACATGTTCTCCCCATGTCTCCATGGGTCTCATCTGAGAGCGCCGGTTTCCTCCCAGCATCCAAAGACATGCATGTCAGCTGTATCGCAGATGCAAAAATTGTACTTAGGTATGAGTGTGTCTGTGTTTCTGGACTGGCGATCTGTCCAGGGTGTTTCCCTGCCTTTCGCCTTGTGTGAGCTGGGATAGGCTCCTCCAGTTTGCCCAACAGTTTTGAAATGAATGCAGGAGAGAACAAAAATATAATTTTAATGTCCTAAACTATTTTACATAATAAAGGACACTGCCCATTCCACTGCAGTACAGCTTTAAAAAGAAAACCAGAATGTAATTAGGTCAACATACAAAACAGAAAGTGAGCAGAAACACAATCCTCTGAGTGAAAACAAACCTTAAAGACCTTACAGTTACTGTTTAGAACCTGAGCAGCTTAAACACTTTGTACAGTATCTTGTTGGCATTGAACAAAAGGATGTGGGTCAAACTCTGAATGAAGAGTTTGAGAGGGATCTTTCATTAAACTTTTTTACGCCTTCCTGAGTGTCTGCTATTAAAAATCTTATAGAGGTCACTTTTGGCCTTCCCTGCAGTGTTGAACTGATTTAGAAAGCTTCCTCTGGTTGTCTTTACATTTAAGCTGCCTTGATCCCCATGAATTGATCACTGATTTATAACTAAGAGTTGTTTTTTCAATCTACCATTTGTTGTTTCTTGTTTTCAGTTCATCCCTGAGTCAGCGAGGTACCAGGTTTCAGCAGGTAACACTGAAGGTGCTGTCGCCACTTTAAAATGGATCGCTAAGATGAACGGAGCCAGTCTGCCGGAGGGAGAACTACGGGAACCTGCAGTGGTGTGTTTGCTCTCTTTTATAAGCACAGTTACAAACGAACACCCCTATCTGGCAGTTTGTATCCACTTGTGTTGTGTGTTTTCAGGAAGAGAGAGGAAATGCCATGACCCTGATCAGCTCAACCTTTAGGAGGACTTCTCTGCTGCTGTGGTATTCATGGTAATGTCTTTCGCTCTCACTTTGTAATGTCTGTTGTATAGTGTAAACATTTCTTGGGTAATTAACCAATAAATCCTGGAAAAAAAAGCCCTTCCATTATCATAGCTGCTTGTCCTAAATAGGGTTGTTTGGGATGCTGAAGGCATCTCACATAGGTTGAAAGATGAAAAACACACTCGATAGGTTATGAGTGCATTCCTTTATTATCTTCATGTCATATTAAAAGAAAATTCAAACGAGAATAGTGGCTTAAAACTAGACATTTTTGAAGTTACACACTATCCTCTGGCATTTCTTCTCTGCCTCATTGGTTTGACAGAATTCTGTTTTTAATATCATTTAATATCATTAAAGAAAGTTGTTGTTCCCTGGCATCTCCATCCCATTTGTGAAGCAGCGGTGGCCTAATGGTTAGGACCTAGGCCTATGATTGAGGTTGTGGGTTCAAGTCCCGGACCAATAGTTTATTCTAAGGTACCCCTGAGCAAGGTAATGTCCCCAACACTGCTCTCCAAGCGCTTGATGTAGCGCTGCCCACTGCTGCAGGTTGCATATGGAGTGTTAAATGAAGAAGAAGCATTTAGAGTTCAACAGTTCTTTCTTTCTAAAATCCCCAGCATGCATTAAGCAACTCCTGTGTTGTTTGGTAGTTTTAACTGCTTGTTTCTATTTATTCCAGAATAGTAATTGCAACCAAACTAACTTTAGTGTAAATCATCTTAAATGGTTTCTTTAAATGAAGTAAACCAGGTACAGTTTTCCAAAGTTCTAACTACTTTCAAGGTACATCATCAGAAGTTTTTTTTTTTTCTTGTCTTTAAACTCCCTCACCTTAGGCTACCATAGCTCTACTGTCTGAGGTCAGGAGGCATGCTTGCCACAGATGTAGTGATAGTTAGTACCTTCATTTTGGCTGGTGTCGTTCTTTACAAATATGTTACAAAGTTGTCCTCTTGGAGGTTACAAAACTGATCCCCAATCAGTGCTAAAAAAGCTTCCAAAACTACATCCCTGCAGGTTTGTGGCTTCCTTTTCCTACTATGGCTCAGTCCTGAGCAGCTCAGAACTGCTGGAGAAGAACCTGCTGTGTGTGACTGATTCTGATGCGGAGCACAGCATCAAGCACAACCAGGAGGAGACACTGTGCTACTGCATCCCGTTCAACATGGATGACTACCAGACCCTCCTCATCAGCTGCCTTGGAGAGGTGGCTCGTGAGTGCACTTTGACCCTTTGAGTGCCAAATGTATGTTAGGGGTGTTCTAGGATAGTGGTAATTTAGTTAGGGACTAGGGACCATAATTAGAAGGTTGTGGGCTTGAATCCCAGACCAGTAGGTTGAGCACTGTACCCAACACTGCTCTCTGGGATTTATGGCTATCCACTGCTCCACTTTATGTATGTGTTAAATGCAGAGAAAGCATTTTGTTGTGTTGCAGTGAGCACTTTATTGTGTTATACAATGAGAAATAACTCACTTTTTATAGCAAAAAGTACATATGAACCTTCATGCCGAACAAAGCGTCTAACTTAAGACATGAAGCAGTGAAGAAACAGGTAGAGATGATTCCAGATGATCAGGTGATTCGTTTACTGCTGATGCTGAACACTGAGCGGTTAGAACCACTTTATCTAGACAGCTTGTTTCTATAGTTACTTTACAGCCATCCACAAAAAAAACATGTGTTCCTGTTTCTTCAGCTTAACCATTCGGTACGCCAAAGATCAGACAAATTAGTTTTGCCTCAACAAGGTTTTCCTTTGTTCCCATGTTAGTGGTGGAATAAGACACTACAACATTACAATGTGCAGGGCAGGGGTAAACTGGGGCCACAACCGGAAACCCTCATAACAGTTTTTGCATTTAATTATGTTTGCTTTTCTCTGCAGTCATCCCTCTGAACATCGGCTTGTTGAACGTGGTGGGCCGGAAGTGCAGTATGATCATCCTGCTGGTTCTTTCTGCTGTTTTCTTCATGCTGGTTAATGTCTGCACCACTATGTGAGTTCCCATACCCATAATTACTTCTTGCAGTTGTAGAGTTCCATGCAGGTCACTTAACCCTCTGCATGATATGTACACTGTACCATGCTGTGGTTGGCATTTATCTTCCCTTAAATAACTGTTTTGTGTTAAAAATGTTTTGTCATGCCCAGCTCCAGTTTCTTAAGAAATCTCAAATATGCTTCCTCTGGGATTTAGCTTATCTGTTATTATTATCTGTTGTCTATTAAAATGGCCAAAATTCAGGCCTCATTATCTCAAATGCTTATCCTGAGTAGCTTTGTGGGTTGTGCTTTTTTGTCCTGGTGGCTTTTGTCAAGGGCCACTTGAGAAGAAAAGAGCATTTTTAGTAATCTACTAGATGATTTAGTTAGAGCTGGTTATGTCTAGAGACCCTGATGAATGAGAAACTGTAATCAATGTACCTAAACACTCCTGCTCTGGCAGATCATTCCTCTGCTCTACAGTGCCCTCTTTTGTTCTTCTGATCAGTTCTGTGTTCTCTTCCCTGCAGGTTTGGTTTCACTGTGCTGCTCTTCCTGCTCCGGTCGTTGGTTTCAATGAATTTTAATGTGGTTTATATTTACACTGCAGAGGTGAGCTGGGCCGTAACCATGACCTTGAACTTTTGCCAGTTTCCAAGCTGTATGTGGATGTCTGGTCGATCTATGTTTACGTGTGAAAAGTGCGATGTACACGAGAAATATGAGTGGTTACATTTCAGATTGCATTACTGTGTAATACATACATTATAACAGAAACACCTTTTAACACAATAAAAAAATGTTGATGGCACAATTGTGACCTAATAGTAAGCGGGCTTGCAAATAGCAAATAAGGCTTACAATATGAAACCAGTTAAAGTTGCCAGTTCAGTCCCAAGGGGGAGTGAAAAATGCCTAGTCCCCTACACATCTATGGCTAAAGTGCACATTTCTCACAGTAACTACCCACTGGGCTACTGCTCCTGATGCATGTGTTCATTAACAGTGTGACTAGAATGAGTTAAATTCACCATACACTCCATTATTCAGAGTATGTGTGTGTGATCACAGGAACAACTGAATCATCACATAAAACTGATTATTTGTCTGGTTTTGTCCCAATATTTTGCACTTTATACTGAGATGTTGTTTTGATGGCATGTTGCAGGTCTATCCTACATCAGTGCGCTCGATAGGAATGGGCTTCTGCACTTCATTCAGCCGCATAGGGGGGATGATTGCACCTTTTATAGCCCAGGTACTGCTGTGAATTTGTGTGGTTGCCAGTGCATGTTTGCAAGTGTTTATCTGAGTTGACCGTCCGTCGTGTGTGTGTGTGTGTGTGTGTGTGTGTGTGTGTGTGTGTGTGTGTGTGTGTGTGTGTGTGTGTGTGTGTTTGTCTTAGGTGTTGATGTCTAAGTCTGTGCTGCTGGCCTTGTGTCCATTTTCACTGGCATGTGGCCTGTGTGTTGTTGGGACTTTCCTGCTACCTATTGAGACCAGAGGACGGGCATTATTGGTAAACTGTTTATCTCTAGTTGAGTAATTGTGTGTCTGTGTGTGTGTGTGTGTGTGTGTGTGTGTGTGTGTGTGTGTGTGTGTGAGCGTGTGTGAGTGTGTGTGTGTGTGTGACCTTTCACTGAGCATATCTATTTATATATGTTTGCCTTTGGCTCATTACACACAGTTTTTTCAATAAGGCCTGGCAGATCACTTCAAGGACCAAAAAGCTAAAGCAAAAACTTCTATTCACTGTACGGTTTTTAAAATTGGTCCCGTTTGGCTCTATACTGTACCTTAAATATTGTTCCATGAAAAGTAGAATTTCAGTGCTTTTTAAAGATTTTTACCTAATTTGCTGAAATGTGAACAGCTACTCAGAGTGGTTTGATGTGAAATGGCTCATCATAGAGAATCTTCCAAATTCGATGATGATGAATGGAACCAGGTGTAACAATGCCTGCCATTCATCTTCATACAACTATTCTGGCTTCTGGCTTCACAATAAACCCTGAACAACTTTGCCATAATCATTAAACTTTAAATGTTGATGATGCTTACAGGGTCCAATATTTAACTTTTTATGATATTTCCTACAAAAGCTTAATCTATCAGAGGATGTACTTCATAACTGGACTTTCTATTTTCAAATATCTTTAGTTTTTCTTGTCTTTGTCTTTTTTCTTAGTGAATCTATTTGTTTGATTTCTTTTGCAGCAAAATGAATGAAGAACTTGTGGAAGAAGAAACCTTTAAAGAAGAAAGTTGACCTGTAGCCTTGGCTGTTTGATTAAAATCAAACGTGGAGTGCTTTTACAAAACCCTGCTGCAGAATCGTGTCCTTCCTTTAAAAAGCAAATATCCTCCACCAGATGGAGACACACTGTCTTCTCAAACCATAGTAGTGCATCAGGCCACAACACTCTGTGGTTCAAGACCTGATTCTGTCCTGATTTTCTCTCCCCTCCCTTTCCTTGTCTTGTCCCTTAATCTTATTACAGGGTCTCAGCGCAGGTGTAAAGGGGGGATTAGGATGTGTGTCATGAACCATAAAGGAGGGTTCCTTTGCAGTTGTATGAGAAATTAAACTGTAACTTTGTAGGAGGAATAAAAGGTATACTGTCTAAATAGATTTAAATTGATGTCATAATGTCATAAAATAGTTGAACGTAAATTTGTAAAAGATGGGCAAAATGTAGGTAAAGGCTTTTACTATGTTGTGTCACAATAATCTGGGTGGGTGGTGCACAAATGGATTGTGTGTGTTGGGAAACAATAGAGTAGTGTGTGTGTGTGTGTGTGTGTGTGTGTGTTGCTGGAGTCAGCAGGTGCCTGCTGTGTAGGAGGAGTCAGTGAGTGCCTGGCAGATCCTTCTCCTGACCTTGCCAGTGAGAGAGAAGGAGGATAGTGTGTGTGTGGTGTGTGTCTGTGAGTGACAGAAGGAGCAGTCCTGCTTCCTGCACTGCAGTTCTCCTGCATTGCACAGGAGACTGCATGGATGTAATAACGGAAAGGATCCACCTGGCAGTCAGCCAGAGAGAGGAGGGTGATGTGTGTTTATTACAGTGAGCTGGCACAGTAAGTATAATGAGCATAATGCATAGATATATATATATATATTTATATAGTGGTGTCATGTGTTTATTCATGTGTGTACAATCATGAAGGGTACCGGTCATCTTGCTCACGTTCAGATCTGCTGTGAACGAGATGTGAGATGTGAAGCAGTCCTGACTGCTGGTTGTTTGACATCATGGCCAGAGCACTTCAGCATTTTTTAGCAGGCTGCAATTTGCTTAAGTAGACATTAGTGTGGGTCTTTTCTGGGACCTTTGTGTTTGGTGTGTGTGTGTGTTTGGGGGGGATCTATACAAACTGATGAGAGTGCAAGAAGTGTACGTAAAGCTCCTTGCCCTTTAATCAATCCCTGTTCTGCAGAACAAGCCTCTTCCACTCTAATCTGTTCTTTGAGATGGCATGCCATCAGTCACACCGTGGACCGGAGTAATAGCTCACTGATAAAGCAGAGGACTGGTCTGGAGTTAGCCTCATTCAGACCTTCCTAGAATATTTCACTGAGACTGTATAAAGATTAACTGGGATACTGGTTGCTCTGCTTGTGTAGTAAGCAGTACGATGGAAAAGGATGGGAAAAACAGAAAGCAGTCAACTGCTATATCAGTATTTGTGTACAACTTGGATAACTGAATAATAAAACCACTTAAATAAATGCTGACTTGCTCAACTTTTGTCTCCGAAGACAAAAATAAAGTTTTCTTCTGGTTTTAATTTAACATGGGTTTATTTGATGTAATAATTTCAACACTGCTGTACACTGTGTACACTGCTCAAAAAAATTAAAGGGACACTTTTTAATCAGAGTATAGTATCAAATCAGACTTCTGGGATATTGATCTGGTCAGTTAAGTAGTGAGGGGGTTGTTAATCAGTGTCAGCTGTTTTGGTGTTGATGAAATTAACAACAGGTGCACTAGAGGGGCAACAATGAGACGACCCCAAAAACAGGAATGGTTTTGCTGGTGGAGGCCACGGACATTTCTTCCCTCCTCATTTTTTTTTGCTTTTCAGTGGTTTTGCATTTGACTAGGGTCAGTGTCACTAGCATGAAGCGATACCAGGACCCTACGGAGGTTGCACAGGCAGTCCACATTAATATGTGCCATTGTCAGAAGGTTTGCTGAGTCTCCCAGATGAGTTTCGAGAGCATGGAGGAGATTCCAGGAGACAGGCAGTTACTCTAGGAGAACTGGACAGGGCCGTCGGAGGTCCTTAACCCATCAGCAGGACCAGTATCTGCTCCTATGTGCAAGGAGGAACTGGATGAGTACTGCCAGAGCCCTACAAAGTGACCTCCAGCAGGACGCTTCATGAGGGTGGCCTCAGGGCCCGACATCCTCTAGTGGTCCCTGTGCTCACGACCCAGCACAAGCTTGACTGGCATTTGCCAGAGAGAACCAGAATTGGCAGGTATGGCACTGGGGCTCTGTGCTTTTCACAGATGAGAGCAGGTTCACTCTGAGCTCATGTGACAGATGTGAAAGGGTCTGGAGAAGCTGCGGTGATTGTGATGATTCCTGCAACATTGTTCAGCATGATCGGTTTGGTGGTGGGTCAGTGTTCGTCTGGGGTGGAATATCCATAGAGGGACACACAGACCTGTACAGGATAAACGATGGCACCCTGACTGCCATAAGGTATCGGGATGAAATCCTTAGACCCATTGTTAGACCCTTCGCTGGTGCAGTGGATTCTGGGTTGCTCCTGGTGCATGATAATGCCCGGCCTCATGTGGCAAGAGTATGCAGGCAGTTCCTGAGTTCCTGGAGGATGAAGGAAACGATACCATTGACTGGCCTCCACGTTTGCCTGACCTAAATCCAATAACTGAGTGATGCCCTGTTCAGGATCTGGGAGGAGATACCACAGGACACCATCCGTCATCTCATAAAGAGCCCATTGTCAGGCACACATACAAGCATGTGGGGGCCATGCAAGCTACTGAGTACCAATTTGAGTTGCTGTAATGACATTTCAGCAAATTGGACTCGCCTGCCGCATCAGTTTTTTGGTTTAAATTTCTTGGTAACTTCAAAGTTACCAAGTCCTCAGTAGGTTGATAATTTTCATCTTCATCAAATGACGTGGAATCCTTTTGTTCTTAACACATTACCCATTTCATATCAGTGTGGATATCCAGCAGGATTTTTTTCCAATTGAGATCTGATTCAAAGTGTTCCTTTATTTTTTTTTAGATATATATATATATGGGTTTTCTTTTTGGCATCATCATATAATAATATATTTAGACAAAAAACTGCCTCATTTAGTTTTATCTTACTGTATTTGTAATTATTTGTATGTTAATACAATGTTAATACATTTCTTTTTTTATTGAAAAATATAATAACAAAAAAATATTTTAAAGGGGTAGTAGAGACAATATGACTTACAAAATATATCTGATGAAATTGCCCCCTAACCAAAGACCCTAAAGATGTACCCTTTAGGGTATCACCTCGTTAAGTACCGGCAGAAAGGTGCCATTTTTTTCTGACAGTGTAGTGAAAAACCATTATTGAATCGTACTAATGCAGGCTGTTGATCAGCTTTGTGACAGTCGTGTGCAGCTTTATCCCTGGTATTTTAGGTCAGCCACACCAGAAAAACTGCTTCTTTGACCTCTGGCCAGGCCAGCCAGGACCCAGCGGGTAATCTGCCCTCAAACCCAGTCATCCCATTAGACTGAAGCTCCCACCTGTTTGTGTGTCCTGTGGGTCAGTGTGTGTGCTTGTCACAAGTAAAGGTAAGATTGTTTGTGTGTGTTTATTACCCTAGACAGTATCTAAGAATGTGAAGGTTAAGGCCTATTTTTATGTAGCTTTAGACTGTAAGTGTAGTTTTATTGTATTTGTGGTTCATTTTTGTGTGTGTGCATGTTGATAGGCTAAGGAGCAGCATGGTTTGTGCAGCAATCACTGCAGATCACTCTTAATCCCTCCTTTTGTTTCTCTTTATGTGAACTCCCTGTGGTCAAAGTCTGCCTCACACCTGCCGTTAAGTCAGGTTTAACCCTATGCAGTCTAGACAGGTGTGTGCGGAACTGTATGTGATGCAGGTAAAGTGAGGTAAATACCTTCACACAATAACCTCAAACTAATGAAACTCAACATACAAAGACACTGTGGAGGCAGAACTCCTGAAAGGAATGGGGGTCAGTTGTACTGGATCCCAGTGGCCTCAGAGATTTTTACTAGATTCTGACATATCTGTTTTCCTGTAGCAGTGCTGGATGGGGAAAGTTTCTGCATAATTAATTCCAATGAACAAGAGGTTTACTGTGGTTTAATAAGAAATGAGAAACTTAGTCAGGACTGATTTAAACAATGATGTACATTGATGTACACAGGGCAGCGGTTAGGCACTAGGCTCCATTATTTAAAGTTGAAGGGTTTGTGTCCTGCACAATAGAATAGGTTGAATAGGTTGCCCTGAGTACCCTTGAGGAAGGTACCATCCCCATCACTGCTCCCTGGGTGCTGGACATAGCTGCCACCTGCCCTGATGTGTGGGTTAAATACAGAGGATGTTTTTCATTGTGGTTCACTGTGTGCTGTGCTGTGTTTCACAATAACTAGTAGTCACTTTTAATTCAGTGTTTTATTACATTGTTTTTAAAGTTTGGTAAAAGGTTATTTTTGAAAATATGTTAATGGAGGAAAAGTACATACATGGTGTTAGGAGGAAAAAGAGCAAGAAACTGAATTTTTTTTTCAGATTTATGTCCCTTTTGTCATCAAAATTATATTTATAAAACTATATTTAAAAAGAAAATTGCTAAAATTGTCCTCTATTCTCCTGTCTTCTGAACAAAGTTTCTCTGCAGTGGGCCATTTCACACAAACTACTTTGTCTTGGTTGTTCGTTTTATGCAGCTAAGGGAACTGTTTCCAAATGGCTCATGCTTCTTCTTTCGGCTGCTCCTGTTTTGGGGTCACTGCAGCGGATCATCAGTTTCCATTTCTTACGGTCCTCTGCATCTTCCACCTTTGTACTGGTCACTTGCATGTCCTTTCTCACACGTCCAAAAACCTCCTCTTTGATCTTCCTCTTCTCCTCTTTCCTGGCAGCTCCATCTTCAGCATCTTCCTTTCAGTATAATCCTTGTCTTTCCTCTGGACAAGTCCAAACCAACGCAACCTTGCTCCTCTAACTTTGTCTCCAAAATGTCTCATCTGAATCCTGAAAATCAATTGAATCATCTTTACATACAAACTAAGTACATACATAGTGTGCAAAAGCCTTGAGCTACCCCTCAATTCTTAAAATGTTGCTTCCAAAGATCCAGACTTTTGAAATTTTGTAATGTACTGTTGAGGAACAGTTCTCCAGATCTTCCTGAAGGACAGTGTTGTTGTCTCTCATGTTCAGTCCAGTCTCTGTACCTGAGCAGTTTGATAGTCTTGTGTTGGTTAATCCACACAGTGATCTACGTCTGAACCTTCAAGCAGAACAAAGCGTCGAACTTAAGACATGAAGCAGTGAAGAAACAGGTGCTGATGATTCCAAATGATCAGGAGATTAGTATACTGCTGATGCTGAACACTGAGTGGTTGGAACCCCTTAATCTAGAACTTTGTATCTTTAGACACTATGTTAACATTTCTGTCATTTAAACAGCTCAATAACCCAAAGAGAAGACAGTTTTACTGACATTAAATGGTACCAGTGAGGTGATTCTCTAGCAAAATATAAAAAATGTGGGTTACCTCAAGACTGTACATTATGTTTCCATACTCAGCCAGTTGTATGTAAGTTGTAAATTATATTAAGAGTTAAATAACTTTGCTATTGCACATAGAAGGCAACTGGAAGGAAGTGTAGGGAGTGGGGGCTTTTTGAACTGGGCCCCATTAAGATCCTAATAACACCAGTGGTGCATTTGATTACATTTTATATATATATACATATATATATGTAAGTGTTAATATTGCTTTCCCTTGTAATGGCATTAAAAGAGAGTGTGACATTCATAAAAGGGAAGAACAGAGGAGAGAACAGGAGTGGGACTGGAGTGTGCAGCCTGCTGCTGCAGTTTATCCCCTGGGAGCATCCTCATATAGAGCAGATCCAGCTTGACGCATATTCAGGATCTAATAAAACACAAGTGGGTTTCTATCGATTGGGAGCTGTATGTGCAAGTATAGCTTACTAGGCACAGTGAAAAAGTAGGCAGAACCGAAGACGTTTCTTAATGGCATATTACACAAAACACCTGCCTCAGATGCATAAAAGTATAAAAACTACCCTGGAAAGCACTGTTAACAAAGTTTCACTCTTAAAGATTAATTTATGGTGGTTTCGTTACTTGGCAAATGTGCCAATTGTACCAAAGGTTCAGTTTCTGGCTACCAGGGAAACAGAAACTGTGCTTGCCTAATCTAGTAACTCTTAAAGACCTGGAGATGAGCATTGCTGGTAATGTTTAACAGCCAGTGTACACAGTGCTGTTGTACACAAATTTCTACCTTTTTTCCAGTTAAATATTATTTTGCTTGCAAATCTACAGTTTAGCAATGACCTTATTAACACAGAGAGCAGAGAGCCTTTCTTGTTTTTTTTTTAATTTACACTCAAAACAGGCATTAAATACACAACTTTTTTTTTCAGCTTCAGAGAAACACTCCAACCAGCCAGAGCATTTAAAAATGGCTGCGTAATTTACTGTAAATCCCCTTTGTGGATTCAAAATAGCTCTGAACCATAGAGACATGGACTCGATATGATCTCTGAAGGTGTGCTGCAGTCTCTGCACCAGAATGTTATCAGCAGATCTTTTAAGTCCTCTAAGTTGCAAGTTTGGGCCTTTGTGTGTCCACAGTACACCTGGACCAACTGATAAAGGGTTCATATAAACAGAGGAGGTGGTCCTCAGGACTGGAGCTGGAGGATAATGCAATAAATATGTTGGGTTCTTTGTGAATAGTGCTAAAAAATGATCATGGCCTCTTTTTCCCAACATTCAAAAACTTGGCTTAGTTTTATATTTTATTCCTCTTTTATGAGGTTATGATTTTAAGAAAAACTGCACTTGGACATTTAGCTCATTCTTGATCCTGGCTAGGATGGCCAGATTTTGGGCCTTCTTAAAAACATAATATTTCCATCTCCTTTTATATTCAATCGTTAAAAAGATTTTAACTACATCATGGGTCCCCAAATAATAATGGCCAGTATCCAGCAGTAGTTTCCTTTTTCATAACACTCACTAAACCTGGCCATTAATAGATAAGCCAGGAAATCACCATTCACGACAAGGGCCATTTCATCTGCACATCTGATAAGAGTCAGGTTACTGCTATTACTTTTTCCATTTGCGTAAATTGAAAATAAGGCAAGGGAAGTGACAGATCGATGCCTTTGACACCTTGACACTGTTACTGTGATGTATAAAAAGATCTGTTTCCATGTGATTCACCTTTAAATCATCCTAATGTTTTCAAAGAGTAAATGTACGCACTCTATTAAGGCAGATGAAAAATCTATGAATACAGTTTCTACAGAGGTGCTAAAAGAGTCTGAATGTTCATGTTTTGCTTCATTTTGACTGCAGTGGGTCCGATTTTTAATGTAGCCCAGCAGAGAGCTGCTGGCAAACCATTTTCCCAATGCACTTGTTCAACAGACATCTTTGCCATTGATCCTTTGGCAAGGATCTTTTTAAAAGGATAAAACTGAAGTCCATCCATCCATCCATCCATCCATCCATTTTCTGCCACTTCTCCCAAACGGGGTCGCGGGGGAGTGCTGGTGTCCAACCCAGCGCACACAGGGTGAGGACGGGGGACACACCCTGGACAGGTCACCAGCCCATCGCAGGGAGGAGCAGGACGGGGACGGCACCTTGCTCAAGGGTACCTCAGGGCAACCCATTGGGAAGGGGTCCGAACCCACGATCCTCCGATCATCTGGCTGACGCCCTACCCACTAGGCCACCACTGGCCCCCAAAACTGAAGTCAATCAATCTCAGCACGCATCCCTTGTGTTACACACTTCCTTAGAAAGTCCTTTTTACCAGGATATGTATTGCTGTATAGTGTTATGCATTAAACTGAGCTATACATTTTGTGAATCATTACAGGTCTGTGATAAATGTCATAACCCTGCTTGATGTCACAGTCAGAGCAAACCCCATTTCTCCAAATAATAAAAGCATACTTAACTTTCAGTTCATTAACCAGATGTTCTTCTAAGTCACTTTGGACCATTTCTATATTATTTTTAGATGGAAGTTTCTGTGCCATAGTCATGGTATATTTGCATGTGTGTTTGCACTTCTAGGCACCAGTTTCTTTATTAGTTTTCCTCTGTTTAGCTGCGTTCATCAGTGTTTGTGCTACAGTACTTGTGGGAATGAAAGAGTCATCGTGGTACAGATTTAACCCTCTCCCAAATGACAGACAATGAAAAAAGAAATTACTCATCTTCTTTTATTCTCTCTCTCTCTCTCTCTCTCTCTCTCTCTCTCTCTCTCTCTCTCTNGCTAATTCAGTTTGATGGCGCGCAGACACACTGTCCACTTTTGAGCAAAGTCACTCGTTTAGTCTTTCTACTGAGCTTGGACGCTCAGATTCTGGATACCTGGATTCTGATTATTTTCATTATTTCTACTCAGCACAGTGTGTCGCAGTGTGTTTTTATTTCGTCCAGCCACTCAGCTGACACGATGCTTTTCCCGAAGAGGGTCTCCGGTTTCGGATCTTTTTTTTTCTGCAGTGACAGTGCAGCACTCTCCTTGTAGCAGCCTCCTTCATAAGACACATTGATGCTGAAGTGCTGCTGTTTTTGGGATGCATAAACTAACATACAAGTTCTTTTGCTTTCTAAATGAAACCATTGCATAATAACTCCAATAACTCTCTGTCTCTCTCTCTCTCTCTCTCTCTCTCTCTCTCTGGTGCAGGGTGCAGCGTGTGGTGGGATGAGATGGGGGACGACCCAGAGGTGGCAGCAGGGGAGTGCAGATCCCATGCCCTGTTTGACGGCTTTGTCCAGGCATCGACGTGCAGGGAGACACTGCGGGTGTTTCAGGAGCTGTGCAGAGAGCTGAAGCTGCAGCCTGGAGGTAAACCACTCTTCTACCACACCCTGAGGAACAGGCTGCACTACTGGAAGGCCAAGGCTCTGTGGGCCAAGTTGGACAAACGAGCCGGCCAGAAAGAGTACCAGAGGGGTCACATCTGTGGCAAAACCAAAGTAAATGACTAAACATACACACACGCATGAACTAGATTTCACCTCCAACACTTTTAATTGTTGTTTTGCTGCATGTTTTGCTTGTATGACACATAAATACTCAAAAAAAGATAATAAAACATGGTATAAATATGTCAAAATCTGATAAAACTCTGACTTTGATTGAGTGTTTTATGAAATGTCCAACTGAAAACTACAATGAGACTAGCTAACGTCTGATGAGAAATTATGTTTCATGTCTGAGTGAGTCGGGGGATCTAAAGCAGGTGTGTGTTGTGTGTGTCAGTGTCTGGTAATAGGTGCAGGACCATGTGGCCTGCGCACAGCCATCGAGCTGAGTTTCCTGGGTGCAAAGGTAGTGCTGCTGGAGAAGAGGGATGCGTTCTCTCGCAACAACGTCCTCCACCTCTGGCCCTTCACCATTCAGGACCTCCGAGGCCTGGGAGCTAAAAAGTTTTATGGAAAGTTCTGTGCAGGGGCTATAGACCACATTAGTGAGTGACCATGACCACTTTTGTGGTTTTGTGTTTGCAAATGTCTATGATAATGATAACATAAAGCTATTTACACCTTGCATTAACATGGGCTTTTGAATTTCACTTGAACACATGATTAACCTGTTGCAAATACACCCAGCATGCATTTTGATCAAAGCAGTGATGAATCTTGGCCACATTCAACACATGGGCTCTATTTCCCCATACAGTGATGTATGCCAAATGCTGATCAGCAGGTGACGAAACAAACTGGAGAACAAGACATGAAGATTACCTGAGACTAGAAAGTGCCTTCTTTTACTCTGAGATGCTGAAAAAGTCTCTAATGTTTCAGGGAGAAAAAGGGTAAAAGTGTAAAATATCTGCAGTACACTTTGGACATATTTTGTTGAAAAGTGTGTCCAGCCAGAGTGTATCCAGATACAACACAGACATGAAACAAGGTGTAAACAGACTTTCCTCTTTATGTTATCTACATTACTGTGCAAAAGTCTCATTTCTAAAATCTTTGCCTCCAAAGACCAGACTTTCTTGTATTTTTCTAAATCTGTTGTTGAGGAATACTCCTCCACGCTTCTTCAAGAACTCTTTTTCAGTCCTGTCCATGTACCTGAGCAGTTTCAGAGCCAATGTGCAATGATTTTGACAGAGAAATGAACAAAAGGCAGCCATCGCTTCAGAATATCCTTCAAGAAGCTATTTAACTATTCATGAAGAAAACTTAAGGAATTACCAGGAACAGAATTCAGATTGTGTTGAAGACCAATGGTGGCTAAACCAAATATTGACTTTAAAGCTGGTTAGAATTCTATAAACTATTAAGTTTATTTAGTCTATTTAATGCAATACAGCATTTCCTAGCAAAATATAAGGAAATTAAGGCTTGGCTCAATGGCAAATGTGTGTTTGTGTTAATGATGGATGGGAATCATTTATTCTCCCAAAGATGAAAAGAAAAAATAGAAAAAAAGTACTAAGCAGTCAGCCTTGTAATGTGAACATAGCCAATTCTATGATTGCAGGCTCATAAACGATTTTATTTGTGTGCTTGTGTGTGTGTGTGTGTGTGTAGGTATTCGACAACTGCAGTTGATGCTGCTGAAGGTTGCTCTGCTTCTGGGTGTGGAGGTTCATGTGAATGTGGAGTTCAGGAGACTGCGAGAGCCTCCAGAAAACCAAGAAAAGCAAAGTAATGTTAGGGCCGTTGTTACAGATCCCAGCATCTCTCATTCATCGTTACCATGGTTTCAAAACTAAACAGACAGGCCTTTGCCTCTGTCTCCCATGCAGGTATTGGCTGGAGGGCTGAGGTCCATCCCACCTCTCACCCGGTGAGTGAGCTGCAGTTTGATGTGGTTGTTGGAGCAGATGGCAGGAGGAACACCTTGCCAGGTAATAGACGATTATAGAAACATCGGCCAGGTGACTGCAGTTGTGGGCAAAAGGTTGAGAAATTTGTTTAAAGCATTTTTCTTGGCAGAAACCTTGGCAGCAACAATGGAAGAAATACAAATAAACATAGGCTGAAAATGTGAAAAGATTCTTTTTAATATCCTGGTGTGGATTTGTTTCCATCCATCAGTAGCACCCGATCTAATTTAATGAAGGATCGAGTAATCAAACCAGGTTTTTCATAGAAACGATAAAAAAACAGCTTTCTCAAACACCAGGCTAGAAATGGTTCCACACTAAAATGCTATGAGTTGTTTATTTGTGTTTATTCCAGGATGTTTTCTGAACAAATAAATCCATTCTGCCCATATAAACAGATTTATGTCTCGGTTTCTCAAAATGCCTAAAATGTAATATAGAAAAAGTGATGATACATAGATGCCACTGTCCGACACAAAGAGATGAAGGAGGAACAAAAGCTTGGTCTTTTGGAAGCATGGCTTTTGGCAGTGAGCACTAGTGAGTTATAGTCGCTCTGTCAGACTTCCCTCCTTTTACAGAAGAGTCTTTGTCCCGTGTACTGATTGCAAGTCAGGCCTTTAGCTTTGTTGGTCTGATGGGCTCAATGGTTCTTGAAAAGCCCGCAAGCTCTTGGTTTGTCTTTATGAAGGTGGGGTGCAAAAAACATGATATCTGATATATCACTTTCACTTTCATCATGTTTTTTTCTATCCATTAAAATGTCCATCACAAGTTCAGCTTTGAAAATATTTGACTATATTTAAAACATTTTTGAATGTTCCTTGAATTTCCTTGAATGTCACATACTACATCGGACAAACGCTTTATTCTGAGATGCCTTAAAGAAAGAGCATGCAGGAATTTACATCGTAAGAAGACCACAGCTGACCTTCAGGGTGGTTTACCAAAGTCAGTGGCCAAAAAATGAGTCATGGTTAGACTCCAGGACAATGAAAATGTATTGTAATAATGTTTATCTAATTGGGGATAAACGTTCAAAAGTTAGAGGGCCTACATAGGTTTCCTACAACACTTAAATATTAATATCATAATTATAATAGTCATAAATAACTGTGACAAAATCATGTATTCATGTGTGCTTGTACCACTGTATTGTCTGGGAGGTAAAAATGCTGATCCTGTTAAATAATAAAGCAAGAGGTCATGCATTACAATGACTTAATGAAGAGTAATGGGATGGAAATGTTCTGCCAGCATCTTTAAAAAACAACAATGATCATTTGAAATGTACATCTTTGATGCTTCTGTTTTCCTCTCCAGTCTTATGATTATAGCAGAAGAGCGAGTGATAAAGTAAACTATTATTTATGTTTTTAGCTATGTGTATATTTTCTCAAGATATAGAAAATACAGTGTCTCAGTGTCTGTTAAATTGTGTAAGAAGCATCACTGGATGCTTACAGTCTTTGAAATCACCAGATTGTGTGCGGCAAGAAATGCCTCAGCAGTTTCATGGGAAACCAAGTGTTTAAATCTGATTTATTCAGCAAGTGACCCGTCTGTCATTGGCCATATGACAAACTCATCACATGCTCCTGTTTAAGGCCATTTCACAATCCATTGCTGTTGAACAGATGGTTCCTCAATTCTTTTTGCCCTCTTTCCACAGGCACTTCTTTTTGACCTGCAAAACATGACAAGCCTATTTTCTGTTTCTGCTTGAAGTGCAGATTTTTGGGCTTCAGTGCTGCCTGATGTAAGTAACACTTTCTTCCTGTCTTTTTCTCTTTGCCTCCTTCTTTTTCTCGGGGTTCATTCTGCAGGGTTTCACAGAAAGGAGTTCAGGGGGAAGTTGGCAATCGCCATCACAGCAAATTTCATCAACTGTAACACAACAGCTGAGGCCAAAGTGGAGGAGATCAGCGGTGTGGCCTTTATCTTCAACCAGAGATTTTTCCAGGAGCTACGCAACGCCACAGGTGCAGAGAGGATAGAGCCTTAATCATATGTTATATGTCATTTAGACGTGTTTATTGCTGTGTATTGAAGCTGACTGTAACCGCCTCACTACATTAAATGTTATTGTAATACAATTTAATTTCACTAACTGTAGACAGAACAGTTGCTGTGAGCAAAAGCTGCTGATGATCAGTAGTAAGAAAACATCTCTGAAAAAGTAACTTTAATTTACAAAGAAAAAATTATCAGAAAATCTATTGTGACATTTAAATTATACAGTACTAGGCAAAAGTCAGAGACTTTGTCATTTTTAGTCGTAACAGCCATTAGTCATTCATTTTTCAGTTTCAGAAAAATAAAAGGCATCATACATTCAACTAGACATGGTGGGGCAGCGGTGGTCTAGTGTTTAGAAACCAGGCTCCAGGATTAGAAGTTCATGGGTTTTTGAATCCCTCTTCCGCTCAGTAGACTATAATATTTTTCTTCTTTAAGAGAAAGGAGAAAACCAAGGTCAATGCTCAGTTCAGACATGAAAGTGCATTCTTCCTCTAATAGGAGACTCTAAAAGAAGGTGTATCTGTTCAAGAAGCTGATACTGAGAAAAGAAAAGAAAAGAAAAGAAAAGGAAAAGGTTTTATAGACAGATGAATGTAAATCGGTAATTTGCATTTGTTAGTGTAGACATGTAATCGGCTGTAAATATGTTTTTGTTCTTTAAAAAAAAGTAATAATGGAAAAATGAACTTGTTCATTGGTTATTAGGACTGTAAAGGGCATTTTCAAAAGGAGTAAAACTGAACTAAAAACAGGCATTACTGATTTTAGACAAGACAAATGATGCTCAGAGCATGTTTTTTAATAAATTGTGACACCATACAGCACATGCAGCACATGCAGTTGAATCAAGAGCATATAATTGCTGCACTGCTGATCGTCACTGTGTCTCTCGAAGGTATCGACCTGGAGAATATTGTCTATTATAAGGATGACACCCATTACTTCGTCATGACGGCGAAAAAACAGAGTCTGCTGGAGAAAGGAGTCATCCTGCGTGTGAGTTCTTATCTCCTGCTATGTGTGTGTATCACTTGGATGTGCTCATAAATTTGGTATTTTGTTTTTCTGCAGGATTATACAGACACAGAGATGCTGCTGTCCCGAGGGAACGTAGACCAGAATGCGCTGCTGGCATATGCCCGGCAGGCTGCAGACTTCTCTACCAATCACCAACTTCCAACACTGGACTTTGCCATCAACCACTATGGGCAGCCTGATGTGGCAATGTTTGACTTCACCTGCATGTATGCATCTGAGAATGCAGCACTGGTACGGCAGCGTAGGGGGCATTCCTTGCTGGTTGCTCTGGTGGGGGACAGTCTCCTGGAGGTAAGGAGTACAAAAAAGTTGGCTTTAATAGTTGCTGGACTGGACACGTTGTCTGTTTAATCAGATGTATTAGCTGCACTGTGTGCTAGACCTTCTGATGACAGATTGCTCTTGGATAGTTTTGGGGCATGAGCCACTCTCATCCTTGCCATAATATAAAGACTCCTGCAGATTCACTGAGCCACTATCATGGAAGAGTCACTAGTTTGCTGAGAATGGTCCAATACCCAGGACAAATCTGGTCATCAGCAGTCTTATGGTCTTGAAAATGAATGGTGTAGACCAGTGCTTCCTAACCTTTGTCCAGGAGATCCTCTATCCTGCACTTTTAAGTGTTTTTCTAACCACTACACTCTCACTTCAACAATAAACTGTGCAGAGCAGGGAACCAGGGCCTCCAGGTCCAGGATGAAGCATCACTTTTGTGGTTGACAAATTGTGCAGCAAGAGATGGCCTGCGTTCTGTAATTATAGTTGACCAATAAGGTAATTAAATTGACAAAGTGATGAGTGGAAGGTGGGAGTTGCTGAGTGTTTTCTTCCTTTCTTTAGCCTTTTTGGCCCATGGGGACAGGAATCGCCCGGGGCTTCCTGGCTGCTATGGATACAGCTTGGATGGTTCGCAGCTGGGGACTGGGTGCCACCCCTTTAGAGGTGCTGGCTGAGAGGTTGGAGCCAGTGTTTGTTCCACTGGAATGATATATCAAATGTACATCTTTGAAGATTTGACATAAATGAACAATACTTTTTCCTCTCTATTCCCAGAGAAAGTGTGTATCGCTTGCTTCCTCAGACAACGCCGGAGAATGTCAGTAAAAACTACAGCCAGTATAGCCTGGACCCCACCACACGCTATCCAAACATTAACACACAACTTATCAGTCCAGCTCAGGTGTGTAAGATGAATTATGGTGCATGTGCATGTAGAGTTCTGTGCAAATGTGCCTTCATTTAATGAAATTCAATACAGCTCCAAAGTGCTTAGTAATTTTTTTCATGTTTCATCACTTGCTATTGATACGTTCTCTGGAAACTCTACCAAGTTTGTCCATGGACTTAAGTGAGTGTAAAAGAACATTCCAGAATGAGAAGTCAGGTGTGATGGTGGCCTCGGAAATGGTCAGTCATCTGTGGACTGAGAGGTTGTGGGTTTAAGTCTCTTATCTCCAGCAAAAGCAGAGTTTGGTCCCCTGAGGAAGGCCCTTAATCCCCATTAGCTCCATGGAGACTATCCTTGTCATTAGACAAAGTTTATCGCTCTGGATAAGAGTGTCTGATAAATGGAAATTGACCCTCGGTTCAATGATGTGCTCTTTTTCTTGACTGACACTGAAAATCAATCACTTGGCTTAATGGCTTAATGAACATTTTGGCATTGACTCTGAACAATGACTCTTGCACAGTATTCTCCTTACACAGATATATATACGTATGCACAAATGATTTTGTTCAGTTTACTGTTGTTCACATATAATAATGACCACAAGGATCTTTCCGTGCATAGGTGTGCCACCTTATAGACACAGATGAAGGTCCACTTTTGGGCATGAACATGGTCTCTCCAGCATCAAGGCTCACACGGCAAGGTGGGAACGTAGCTATAGTTGCTGTTTATGCATGCAATATACAACACACAATACCGTGGCCAAGAAGTCTCAAGCCACCCCTCATTTTTTTATATTTTGCTCCCAAAGAGCGAGACCTTGTGCTTTAATGTCTTGTTGAGGAACAGTTCTCCAGTTCTTCCTGAAGGACTAAGTTTTTGCTTCTCATTTTCAGTGCAGTTCCTGTACCTGAGCAGTTTGATTGTTTTTTGCTGGTTAATCCACACAGTGATCTACGTCTGAACCTTCAAGCAGAACTGAAGACATGAAGAAACAGGTGCAGATGATTCCAGATGATCAGGCAGTTGATTTGTGGTTTGCTGAATGCTGATTCCATAGCAAAGTATAAAGAAATGAGGGTTGTCTTAAGACGTTTGTACACTACTATACCAAATTGTACATAGTTATCAAAAGAATGAATGTGAGCGTGTGCATGCATGTGTGTGCATGTGTGCGTTGATGTGCAGATTCCACAGCTCGTTCAAATAAGCTGCTGAACTGGTGCCAGGAGCAGACAGAGGGTTACAAGTGTGTGTGTGTGACTGACCTCACCACGTCGTGGAGGAACGGACTCGCCCTCTGTGCACTTCTACACAGATACAGACCTGACCTCATGTGAGCTCACGCACCTGTGTAGACCTGTGTGTGTGTGTGTGTGTGTGTGTGTGTGTGTGTGTGTGTGTGTATACTGCTAAATTGCTAAATGGGTCAAATCGCCTACACCAAGGCTGAGACAATAAGCAATTGAGAAAAGCAATAATGTTTTGAAGTAAATGAGAAAATTATTGACAAAACTTTATTATTACTTTAAAGTAATTATCTTACTTTATTATTCTGAAATGATACAGGAGTTTTATTCAGTATATCTAGGAACGTAATACAATTTTTTGATTGCATTTTCTCATTTTTATGGATTTTTATGGATGATGGAGAGAATAGGACCTGGACCATAAGAGTGATATCTCTATCCTAGACTACAGAATTGCATGTATTTTTAATGTTTTTGATGTGGCTTTTGCAGTGATTTTGACTGTCTGGAGGAGAGTGAGGCTGAGCTAAACTGGCAGTTTGGCTTGGACATAGCCGAGCGGGAGTTTGGCGTGTCCCCCATCATGACTGTTCAGGAGCTAAGCATGCTGGAGGAGAGCGACTCTCTCTGCATGGTCATGTACCTCAGCCAGCTCTACGACCTCCTGAAAGACACAGTGCCACTCAGTGGTGAGCTTAAGATCAGTGCATAGATACAGAGCGTTCACTTTAGTGTGGATAAGTGGATCTGAGAATTAGATGGTGATCGCCTTTCTCTTCCTCCAGAGAGTCTGAGTCCAGAGGAGAGAGCTGCTCTGCTCTCTTCCACCAAGTCTCCAATATGCTTGCTCAACAGACTGGGACAGAGTCTTTCCCGCAAACGCAATCCCAAGGTCTGTGTGTTCACACACACACACACACACACACACACACACACATGAAGACTACTGTTTACCAATTAATGACTGAACAATGTGTTTGTATTTGTCAGGATAAAAAAGAAAAAGATGCTGATGGAATGGGCAAGAGAAGGAGAACAAGCCAAGGTGGCCAATCAGAGGATGTGAGTTCTTTTTTTTTGTAACTGATATTTTTGTTTCTGCACTTCTGCAAAGTAGTCAGTGAGTCCTTGTTTCTGAACTCACTGACTACTTTATTAGAAACTATATTCTTGTAGACAACCCTTGTTGGTCTACACCGTGTCTGTTGCCATGTTGTGTCCTGTAGCTGTTTGTTAGTGATTAATGTTGAAGCAGAGAGAGAAGGGAGAATGAAATCGCTGAGCAAAGTTGCCGTTTTTAATACACTGATGAAGCACAAGACAGTTTCTGAGGAAAGGGACTAAGTTTTCTTCTTCTTTCATGTTTCATTACAAAAGGAAGAGGGTCCGAAAGACTGTCTTGGCGATCAACCTCAGGCAGTGTCACCTGGATCAGAGTCAAGGATAGCAACTGTTGTCGGTGAAAACCAAAGCAGAGTCAGATCCATGGCCACCCAGCTGTTGGCCAAATTTGAAGAAAACGCCCCATCACCTTCAGTCACGGCGATCCGGAGACAGGTGTTTGTTTGTGTGTGCACGTTGGTGTGTGTGTTGTTGTTTTCTAAGGCAGTGTGTGCGTTTGTATGCATTTGTTTAATGATTTGGATTTGTGTGTTTGATCTGTGATGATCTGTCAGTCGTTGCTTGGTGGGTCCTATTGTGCTGCGGAGTTGAACTACATGCTGCTGGCTGTAGTTTTTGCCTTTGTGGCGTGTGGTTTGAAGATCCTGGTGAATAGATAGTAGTGCAGTCTTGACCATTGCTTTAATAGAAGAGTGTGTTCTGTGTGGTCAAAACTGAGGGATCTTTGCTGAATGTGTAGTGGTTTAGTATCTTCAGGAGTAATGTTGTGTGGTGCTTTCTGTAATGTGGAAACTCTGCAGTAGTCATATCTATCTATCTATCTATCTATCTATCTATCTATCTATCTATCTTTATGTCTGTCTCTGTCTATCTATCTCTCTGTCTGTCTTTCTGTCCATCTATCTATCTATCTATCTATCTATCTATCTATCTATATGTCTGTCTGTCTGTCTTAAATTGTTAAAGCTTTGGCTTGAAAAGAAACTGACTTACTGACTTAAACCGATGTAGTAACGAGTGTCCATATAAGTATACACTTTAAATTATTTGGTTAATGTGTCTTTTCTTTATTCTCTCATTTTATGTTTTTTATGTTAAGACATGTTTTGTTTTTGGTAGATTTAGGCCTTTGTTTATTACCTAGAGTCAGGCCCAAACAAATTCTGGAATTATAATTAAAGTGAAAGTAAACCCTAAATAAATCTTAAATGGTCAAATAAAAAATGTTCATTTCGATCTACCATGTTTTCTTGTTGCATAAGTGAAAATGAAGCAGATGATGCTGCTAAGTTCAAATATTAGGAGAGAAAACAAAACAAATGTGACCGTTAGTGATTCTTCTTCTTACTTGTTAGTTGCTGATTAGGAGATATTTCAAATTTACTTCCAATAAATGCACATTTAGTTATAAAATAAATGAAAAAAGCCATTTTAAGAAAGAACAAGTAACTACTGCTATAAAATTAAGCAATTGAAAAATGATTTTTCTGATTAGGTTTACAATGATTGATTATTTTTGCAAATCCACATTTTTTGTATCGAGTTGCATGAATTATATATTGATGAATCTTTTAAGTGCAATGAATGCCATTGTAGAAATTCATGGTCTCCAACTGCACAATATAATTTAAATAATATAACTATTTAGTACTGATTTACTATTTCAATAATCATGTGAGCAAAAATGAATCATGATAAAATATTAAAAATAAACAGCATTTAAAACGTATACACATTATTCTTTTTATCTGGCTTGAGTTTGGATCTCTAAGATTTTGTCCTTGAAAAATTAAACTTCAAGTTTCAAAAAATTTCAAAAAATTAAAACTTTTTTTCTTCTTTTTATTTACAATTTCTTTTGCTCCTAATAATGGCTGTAGCTGAACATATTAGTATTGCCTTATACATTAGTGCAATTAAATAGTTTTATTTTATTTAGACACCAAAACTAGTTTCAGATTTTAAATGGTAGTTTAGGTTTCAGAGATGTCTTCATCCTTTTAGACTTTTGGTGAACATGCATGGGGTTTGAAAGCAGTTAGAGCCGAGCCAAGACAACATCAGTTAAGATTTAAGAAAAATATAAAATGACACCACATAGATTTTTAAGTGTTAAATACATAAATACTTAAATTTGATTCAATTAGTGACTGATTAGTTTTGCCACAATCTTGTATTTTCAGCTATTTATGAAATGGTTGGGCAAAAAATCCTTTTTACACCACTTTATTCGTACCTCAATCAGACATTTTTGGTGTCCAAATTTTGCTTTTATTGTTTGAAACTCATTCTTTGAGATTAATGTTGCAATACAAGTTGATGGTCACCCAATAGCCCAGAAGTTTTCTGTAAAAATTCACCCTCACAACTTCTCTCAAAAATGAAACTTTATTCATTTTTGTAATTCACAGTGAATCATATCATATCCTAAACCACGAACACAGGTCTGAAACCACCTGAAGGTCTGGATGGGCAGCGGTGGCCTAGTGGTTAGGGTGTTGAGCCCCCAGATTGTAAGATTGTGGGTCCGATTCCCTCACCAGTAGGTTGCCCTGAGGTACCTTTGAGCAAGGTACTGTCCCCGTCACTGCTCCCCGGGCACTTTAAATAGCTGCCCCCTGCTGCACATGTGTGTATGGGTGAAATGCAGAGGCTGAATTTAATTGTGTTGTGCTGTGCTGTGTTTTACAATGACAAGAATAGTCACTTTCACTTTTATCTGGGGATCTGGGTGACAGTGTGAAGTGTAATTAATTGAAGTGTAATGTTAAAGCAATGCTTTTGGAAAACACTGTAACAACAATATCACTATAATAATTCGCTTTTTGCTGCATGGCTGAACATTTCTATCTAGCCATGGACTAGCTCCTACAGGTGCCCTGGTCTTCTTTTTCCTCACTCTTTGTTCATTTGATCTGCCATGCCCATGCCCATGCCAGAGTGGCTCCATGCCAAATCTGGAGCTAATCACGTGTGCTTCTCCCCTCCCTGAACCTCCGAGAGCACCTGTGCCTCCAGATCCGGTTCCTGCATGGAGAAAGGTACTCACTCAATGCACGCCCCCCAGTTAAATTCAATTCCCTGGGTGACTTTGGAATAGTGGTGTAAATACAGAGCAGGTGTGATGTATGTCCATGTGCCCTGTCTAGAAAAAGCGCACACAGCAGCAGGAGCTGATGAGCTTCCGCTACAAGGAAATGATCAAAGTGCACTCTCTGCCGTGCAGAAGTGAGCAGGTAAAGCCCCCTGTAGAGCAGACTATACACCTCTAGCGACCTCTTGTATCCTTCTTCCCCCTTCCATAAGATTTGTGATGGTGGTCATTCATCTGTTTGATGGCATTCTACCTCTTGTTTGTAAGTGTACAGTTTAATGCTGCTTGTTTGCAGATGAGAGAACAATGCACTCCTGTTTGAGCAGCTTTTTGACCGTTATTTCAGAGTTGGTCTTATCTGACCTTAAGACAACGAATCAAGTGAATGCCTTGTGAGGGAACTCTGTTTGTGTGTGCCTGCCCTGGGTGTTTTAGGTTGGAATGAAGATCTGTTGTGCATTTAGCAATACTGACTGCAAGGCAGTGATCATGTGATGCAGAATATTTTAAATGAAACCTTTTGGCAAACTGAGGGATTTTATGCCTGACAGAGAGCATTGGAAGTGGTATAATTAGAGTAGCAGTACACCTGCTGTGTTTGTGTGTGTGTGTGTGTGTGTGAAATCATTGTTTCCATTTTCCTTTATTCCTTCAAAGGTTGCTTTTATTTATTTTTTTGCCATTTATACATGCTGTTTCCATCTCATGCAGTTTTCCTTCTCTCTCATTGGTAGAAGTACATTAAGATGTACACAGGGGGAGTGAGCTCATTGGCTGAGCAGATAGCCAGTCAGCTCCACAGACCACAGGATGACCCCAAGTCCCTTCTTGACAAGAGGGAGCTGGTAAGCTCTTACCTATAGAGGTGGCCACTTAACATTTTAATGTTTGTTACAAGTCTAACTCCAGCAATCATAATCATTAAATGTAAATAAGGTCATTACTTACTGACTCTTTACAGTGCTGGTGAGTGGAACCAGGTGTCCCAGTATCTGGAATGATATTATTATTCCAGTAGAGTATTTTTTTTAAAATTTGAAATAATCTTTTGAATTATTATTTGGATTATTTCACCCCACAACAGATAGTATTCATACCAATTTGTATTATGAATGGGGCAGTGGTGGCCTAGTGGTTAGGGAGTTTGCCCCAGGATCAGAAGGCCATGGGTTTGAATCCCAGTAGGTTGCCCTGAGGTACCTTTGAGCAAAGTACTGTCCCCATAACTGCTCCCTGGGTGCTCTCAATAGCTGCCCCCTGCTGCACGGTGTGTGTGGATGAAATGCAGAGGCTGCATTTCATTATGGCTCACTGTGTGCTGTGCTGTGTTTCACAATGGCAAGTTTTCACTTCACTTCAAGAAGACACTTAAATGAGTTTAAATCTTTTAGAGACATCAAACACACTGGAGGTCTGGTCCCATCACTACCACAATGAATTTACATCCTAATTTTTCTAATTCTAATTCCCCTTTATAGGGAGACCAGCTTTGCTCACCATGTCTGTCTGTGTGTCTCTGTCTCCAGTTTCTCTGCTCCGGCTCTGGGTTTTGTAGGAATTTACTCACCTCTTATGCTCCGTGGATAATCTCACAACTTTAACACAAAATAAATTTGTGTAATTTGTCCACTGCATATAGAATACATATCTTGACTCCTTTCACTTGTCAATCATAAAATCTTGGATTTAAAATAAATACTCTTGTTATAAAGCTATTTTAATTAACTCAGATCAACATTTCTTTTAATAATGATGGACTAATCTGCAGTTACATGCTATTTACTGCATGCATTCTCAGCTGTATTAATCAAACCCTAATGCATATAAATACAGAGCACAGAACAAGCTAAACCATGCAGAAGGGAAAGAAGGGTTATGATGGCAGTTTGTTGAATTAATCCAGATGGAACTATATATATTTCTGTTGTGTATGGACGATGGAAATGTGCTCAAGACTGTCTTAGTTCAACCATAAATAGTGTCTCCTATATGTGGCTCATACTCAAGTTTTTGCTGCTCACTATGAAAATGAAAAAGAGTAGAAAGATAGAACTTGCATTCAGTGGACACATGCTGTTTTTCTTCACTCCTGTGTTGTACATTCAATTACCATGGACATCAGTTGTCCCCTCATTCAGTTCATAAATGAACAGGACACCCACTGGGTTAAAAAAACACTTGTTAAACACATTAACAGCTTGTGATTAAGGCAACAGTTCTTTTGTTTTGTGCAAAATGACTGTCTGTGGTAACTGACTGTGAAAAACAAAAAGACTTTTTAACACCCCTGATCTTATTCAGTCACTGTAAAGTAACCGTGCCCTCTGAACCCTCTCCTGCAGGTCTCTCAGCGGAAGGAGTTTCCGGTGAGTGTGGGCGGCAGCGATGTGTGCTACTTCTGCAGCCGGCGTGTGTATGTGATGGAGAGGCTGAGTGCTGAGGGCAAGTTCTTCCACAGGAGCTGCTTCCAGTGCGACCACTGCAGCTCCACACTTCGCCTCTCCAACTACGCCTATGACCATCTCCATGGTGTGTGTCCACAGTATTTGTTTCCCACGAAAGTGAAATATGAAAGAGTAATACTTTGTCATTGTGAACACACACTCAGTGAACTCCAACGAATGCATCTTTTGCATTTAACCCTAACACACAGCCATATCCAGCACCCAGGGAGCAGTGATGGGGATGGTGCCTTGCTCAAGGGTACTTCAGAATAACCTTCTGGTCCAGGATTCAAACCCACACAATTTCCATCCTGAGGCCTAATCCCTAAAAACTAAGCCACTGCAGCCTCAATGTTCACAATTTTTCCCAAAAAGTTAACCCTCTTAAATGGTTAACTTTAATGAGCTGTTCTCACTTTCTAGTCCATGACGTGAAGTGAAAGTGAACATTCTTGTCATTGTGAAACACGGCACAACACACAGTGAACCACAATGAAATTACACTTCTGCATTTTAACCATTCACACAAACACATGCAGCAGGGGGCAGCTATTGAAGGTGCCAAGGGAGCAGTGATGGGGACGGTACCTTGCTCAAGGGTAGCCCAGGGCAAGCAACTGGTCTGGGATTCGAACCCATGAGCTGCCGGTCCTGGGGCCAACTATATATGGGGCATTATAGGGCTTTAAATAGCTGCCACTTGCTGCACGGTATGTATGGGTGAAATGCAGAGGTTGAATTTCATTGTTTCACTGTGTGCTGTGCTGTGTTTCACAGTGACAAAAAATAATCACTTTCACTTTTTCACTTTCACTTTCAGATATTATGAAGCCCCCCCAAAAATAGCAATGCTAGTTTCTCCATTTTCAATCCCAAGATATTCAAATGACCACATTTTTCAGTTTGACAGTTTGACATACATACTTTATGTGGGGTCACTCTGACAACACTTGATTTTATGCCTATGGCTACTGTTATTTTTGCTGCTGTTTCAGTAATATTTGTAATGTTTGTCACAAAGACGGCTGTTTTACTGCGTCAGCTGGGTCTCGCCGTGGGCGGCGCTTGTCCCTTTGGACAAACTGCTCTGTTGTTTTGGTTCTGCAGTCATAAGGTCTGATGTGTGTGTAGGGGAGGATAGGAGCTTTATTGTTGGCCACAAGTGACACTGTACTACACACACACACACACACACACACATATAGCATGTGCACACACACACACACACAGCACATTATAAGCCTGTGGCAAACATTCTCTGCATATGAAAATTAAAATATCTTAAGAACATTGGACCAGTGGACTCTTCTGGGTCACATGAGTTAATCTTTTGAAAAAGAGGCGGTTTTGTTAAGTCTTCTGCTGATATATAAATTCATCTCAATAAGCCCCTCTTTTTAGAACATATATTTCCTTCTGTCTGAGTAGGCAAGTTTTACTGTAAGCAGCACTACAACTACAGGCTGGCGGGATTGGCTCAGAGGAAGAGGCCGGCTCCGACCCCGGCCACTCACCCTGCACAGGTACTGCTGTTCATGCCTTTGGCTTAAACCTGGGGTTCTCAGATTTGGTGTAAAGTGGTCTTGGGGTGTGAGTAATTTTAAGTTAACCAGGTGTATTAAAGCAGGGTGAACATGGAGCTCTGCAGTGCTCTGAGGATCCTTTTCCACCCTCACTTCATTATTTCTTTCTTTTGCAGATGCAGCAGCAAAGTTACGATCTTCTCTAAATGAAACGAATCAATATGTCTAATAATCAGCCTGTATAACATGTTCTTTAATTTAGAATATCAAATGACTGCTTCAATAATCTTTATTTTACATACCATGATTCTGATGCACTTTCATGAATTAGATTTTTTTATTGGGTCTCACAAATGCCAACAACATTCCCAGTTTTAGTGATACCACCTTAATTCAAGACAAAATAATGATTATCATTAAATCCAAAACTAAAAGCCTTTAGAATCAAAGCCTTTATAAGGAATAATTCAGATATCATAAGCAATTTATTATTTATTATAAACCTTAAAATATATGGATTTTCTTAAAACAATTTTTATAGATTACTAATGATTTGAAACACACACACACACATTCCTTTTTCATTTGAAATTTTTGATTACTGTTGATATATAGTTCTTGTCAGCAATGTTACTCTTTCTGTGACCCACATTGGGAATTGGGAAGTGGAAAATATGTACGTTAACAGTACGTTTTCATGCAATTTGTTCTTTTTAAGGTCTTATACTCAATCTCTTCCCAGGCACCTCCTGGCCCTCCTCCCACACCTCCGTCCGCCTCCTCCCCCGGATCCGCAGATACAGTCACTCCCCCGGAATGCTGGTCTTCCAGCACACCTCCTGACCTGCCACCCAGACTAGCAAAGCGACTGTGTGGGACACCAGAGCGCATCGAGCTGGAGAACTACAAGCCGAGCCTGCAGGAGCAGGGCAGCCCAATACAGGAGGTGCCAGAGGAGATGCTGGCGCAGCATAACCTCAGCCTCAGTCTGCATGAGAAAGGCAGTGAGGAGCAGTCCAGGTACAACATACATACATTCATACATACATGTCTGATTATGCCAGGCTGCTTTAGAGTAGCTCAACCCTGAGTCTGGGCCAAGTCTGTTTCCTCAATCTAGTTTCAGGCCCCTGGAAGCATTTCAAATATGTCTATTTTTTAACTGCTTTAAGTGTTGAATTGCGCTCAGAGACTCAAATATGAGCAGATGCTAAAGGGGGATTCCACCAGTTTTCAGAAATTCAGCAAAATGTAAAACGATTCTTTGCAAAGAAACGATTCTTTATATGCAGAGATTTTAAGTGGTAAAGGTAAAATTGTGGTCAGTTAGAAAAATAACATCGGGTCCTCAAGACCGTACATGCATCTCTCCATCAAGAATGTGTTATAAACTGCATTTTTCACCAGGAATCTATGTGTCAGGCACCAGGTAGTGTCTAATGTAACAGTGTAATTTAGTGTAATACTTCTCTGATGTAGCATTTCATATAAAATACCTCTGTTATACGCTGCCTATTGCTACTGTAAACAGTTCTCATATCAAGAACAGCATTTCATGTCAATCTGCTGAATGAATTACTTTATCACTGTAGGCCAGTAACATTTAATAAAGAAAATTGAGATTATGGGGAAAAAAAAAACTTTCGTACATACATTTCTTTTGCTGTCATCGTCTCCTAGTAATTAAAGCGCATGTTTGTTTGTTTTTGTGTGAGTGTGATGTGCTCACTAAATGTTTTTTGTGTAACCTGATTTATAGTCATATAGTCTGTGTTTCTCAATAAAATCTCCCCAAAATACATATTTAATATGATTTAACAACTTCTGTGTGACTTCACATTCATGCAGAATCCATCCTGATATAATTTGGAGGCACTATTAGTAGTCTGACCCTTAGTTCTTCTCTCTCTCTCTCTCTCTCTCTCTCTCTCTCTCTCTCTCTCTCTCTCTCTCTCTCAGTAGCTCAGAGTCTGAGCTAGAAGAACAGGGGGAGCAATCCTGGAGGGGGAATGAGGAGCCACAGGCCAAGATAAACAGAATGAAGGAGTTGGACAGAGAGGCGGAGCAAAAAGGGGACGAAGAAGAGGACAATGAGGAGGAACCAAGAGAGGACGAGGAAGAAGAGGATGTTTTTGAAGAAGAGGACAATGACGCGGAAGAATCTAGTGATGGTAGGAAACAGGCAGCTGTTTTGTTGATATATTTCACTTCTGAAGTGGGTGAGAGTAGTTTTCTCAGTCCTGCAGGAAGAATGTGAAGTGGTGTTGCTTTTACTGAAGAAAAGCGTGGCTTTTACTGTCTTTCTGTGTTTGATTCTACCGGAACTGTGCATGTGTGTGGCGTTCACTGACTCTTCCATGCTTGTCTGTACTGGGGGTGTTGGGGTGATGTGGTTGTATTTCTGGATAGCTCTTGTTCACGTTTGTGTTTATGTGATTGTGTCTGTTTATATTTGTGTGTGTGTGTGTGTGTGTGTGTGTGTGTGTGTGTGTGTGTGTGTGAAATCAGAGGGCGAATATTGCCCTTGGGATAGGGAGAGGCTTTCTGGGCTGTGGCAAGAAGAAGAGGAGGCAGGTGTGATTAAAGGTAGCCCTGCCCCCAGTCCAAAATGAACAACATTTTGCATTTTTTTTCCTGTTTCTATTTTTCTTTTCTTTTTCAATTGATTTTGTGAATTTTTTTGATTATGACCCCTGCATGAGCAGTCATGCGCCTGCATGGCATCATAGTGTGAATGCTTTTTTGTGGCTCAGATATTTCTTTTCCTTCTTGATGAGTTCTGCTGTGCTCGTTTGATCAGTTAATCCTTTTCGGGTGCATTTTGTTTATTTTACTTTTCTCGCCAAACGTGGTTTAACACAACTGAAGATGCCAGAGTTGGCTGGCAGAAGTATTCAGTCGAGGTTAGGATTTAAAGTCCCGTTGTTGAGAATGAGCATTTAGTCATTTAAAAAGGTGATATTCAGATAACAGTTTGATTTCACAGTTTTAGTTGAATGCCTTTAGAATATTATCAATGTTATTATATAAATAATGTAATTGTTTTGAAAACGCTGTATTCAGTCACTTCATGGATGGAGGTCCTTGTGCGGTCAGCCGTGGACTGAAAGAGGCAATAATGTTTGAATTTCAGAATGACATTTGATTATTTCATGATGAACATGAACAGATTCTGTGAAAAGGGGAGAAACAGTGTGAATTAAATCAACATTACAGCAGAGTTTTCGTCCGTGTTCATTTTTAAGATATGGTCTTGTTCTGAATACCTTACATTTATGTCTTGAACTGGAATTCTTCACTGAATATATTTAGGACCTCTTTATCAGCTTGTGTATTCAGTATTCATAGTGTATGATTTAGTCTAAAGTGGATAAAGTAATTCTGTATTTTCACATGGATTTCCTGAAGCAGCTATAACTGTAGATATAGACTATAGCAAATTCAGTCGTCATTTTCTTTCAACTACATGAAGAGGTTCGGTGTTCCTAAGTTTCTAATTATAGTCAAAAAATATTTTGTTTTGTTGTTCATGCTTCCTTTCTCTTCTGCTTCTTTGCTGTATTTTTTTTTTTTTTTGCACCATGATACTTCTTAGAGTACTGGCCAAAGATGTTGAAACAGCCTTCATTTCTTCATAATTTATTTCCAAAGATGGAATAATTCTCCAGGCTTCCTGAAAGAAAGTTTTTGGCTCTCATTTTCAGTCCAGTCCCTGTACCTGAGCAGTTTTAGAACCAGAAGCAGCTTGGGATCATCTCCACAGAAAGCAGGAAAAAAGGTCTCCGACATCCAAAGAAGAGTGAAGAAGCCTGGAGAACTATTCCTGAAGATGACTTAAAGAAATGACAAGAAATCTTCCCTAACAGAGCGTAATGGCTGTGTTGAAAAATAGTGGTGGTCAAATCAAATATTGAAAAAAGCTGGCAAAATTTCTGCAAAACCTCTTAGTGTTAAATATTATATTTACATATATATTTGCACATAAATCACTGAATCATGTGATTCATCATCCTAGCCTATAATACAGAAATGAGGGTAGACTCAAGACATTTGGACAGTAAGTTATTTCAAGGCATAAATCCTCTTGGGTCTTTGTAACTCTGCCTTTTGCCTTTTCCCAGAGTCCTCTGACGAGCACCAGGATGAGTCTGAAGTAAAATCCCACTTGCACAGAAAGGCCAAAGAATGTGACTCACAGGAAATGGAGTCCCCATATAGAGATTGTTCTCTTCCTTCAGAAAGCCTGCAAACACCCTTTACAGACTATGAACACACCTTTACACCGACGTCCGACCTGCCAGTGACACCAGAGATCCCTGTGACCAAAAGGTCTGATGTTATAGAGGAGTTCTGGCTGAAGAGTGCTGAGATCAGGAAAAGTTTGGGGCTAACACCATTACCTCGGGATCTGAAGGATATCGATGGCTACTCCACCCAGTCTTCAAGCATGGGAGACACATTTTACACCTCTGTTATACACACACCATCCCTTTATACATCTTCCTCTGACTCCACCTCAAACACCCCTCCCATATGTGACTTTGGGAACGCACACACTCGAAGCACTTGCACACGCAGCACCCAAACACCTTCAGTGAGTGAGAATGTAAGCATACACACACACCCCTTGTCTGGCAGGCCCTCGTCCAGCCAGTCACACACCTCTGAAATAGAGGAGTCAGGGGCCATGCTGGAGGAAGTGGCAGGTTATTCGGTGATCCACAGACTTAACATTACTTTGGAGGGTCATGTGTCTGAGGAGGGGAGAGGGCTGGTATCTCACCCATCCTTTAACAGCAGAGATTCATCAACAGGCCCAGGCCTTTTGACACCTCCCTGCAGTCCACTTGTTTCCTGCCGGTACCAGCTCAGAGTGGAGCCACCACTCGAGAGGGAGGTTTTAGTGAGCTCTGGATTGCGACCGGATCAGATGCAGCAGAACAATACACTTAAAGCAGACCTCGACAGGGCTCAGGGCCTCCCTCCAGATGAGGTGGAGGTTTTGTGTGCAGATGAGGCTCAGCCCTGTCATACAATGCCAAATCAGTTGCCACCAAGGGCAAGCATTATGGACCACAACACATCTAGTTTCACAAGTAAAAACCATGCCATGGATCAAAGTGGAAAGGAGAAGAGAATAGCAGAGAGCAGAAGGGTTTTAACAGAAGACCCACTGCAGGTGGGTGGGGCTGAGGTGTGGCTAAAGAGGCCAGAGGTCATGCCAGGAGCAGAGGAGAAGGAGAAGAAGCGGAGTTCACTGTTCTCACCACGGAAGAACAGGAAGAGTGGAGAATCGCAGCAGGAATCCACCAAGCACAAATCCTTGTGGAAGAGCGTCTTTCTGGGCTATAAGAGGGAGAAGAAGAGGAAGGAGGCGGCAGCACTGGCTGACACTATGCCAGTCGCCGCTGACCCGGAGAGCAGGAAGAGAATGCCAGGCCGCAGCCGTAGCAGAACTGCAGGTGACCGATGAACAGTGTTATCTATGAGAATTAAAGAATGTGTTGTTCCTGCAGTGAAGCATGAAGGTAGATCAGTAATAATCGGTGGATAGTTTTGGGTTGGAAGAAAATAGAAAAGTATCACTCAGTTCATCACACAATCCTTCTCACTGGAAAAAAAATAATTCTTCAACAGGATGAGGATCCCAATATTCTTTAAAATTGTGCCAAAATGAAAATATATCCAAAGCAAAATGTTTTGAGAATTATGTCTTGACCACCCCAGTCTCCAGATATTTCTCCCATGGAGCAGCATGGGATGAGCTGGGCCAAAAGTTCAAAATGGTCCAGCAAACGAGGCAGAACTGTTTGCAAAAATGGCCTTGCTTCGTACTAAAACACCCCACTTCATCCCAACACGAGTGATTCGCTCAAGCGTGTCAACAAGAACAAAATTTTTACAAAAAGCATCTTTAAAAGAGATTCCCTGTTTTCTAGACTTGTGCTTTAAGAAGAGCGTCAGCTTCTCTGAAGACAGTGACCTGTCCTGCAATGCTGTGTTGGAGAGATCCCCTCACAGGGCTCAGGTAGAAGCAACACTCTTTCCCTTCTTCATTTTCTCTGCTCATCATTGCTTCATTGCATTATTTCCTTTCGTTTTCTTCTTTCTCCTCTTCTTATGTGCTTAATGCAAGTTCCCTTTGCAGTACAAAAGGAAAAGATATACATAACTGTACCAAAATCTTTAGCCCCTCATAATTTCTTTATAGTTTGCTTGGAAAATGAGACAACAGGTACAGTGATTTATTGCAACATGCAAGATGATCCCACACTGCTTCGATAACGTTGAGACCCAGTCAGGTAAAGGGACTGCACTGAAAAGGAGCACCAAAAACTTGGAATTTTCCTCAGGATTTCTGGAGAACTATTCTTTAACAACAATGCCTGGCTCTATGAAGACAAAATAAGAAGAAATGAGAGGCGGCTTAAGACTTTGGCACTGTATATTAACTTCTTTTTTTGGTTAGTATGGCATTAAGTGGGGTGGATCGACTGAGAATGTTGTAACACTGGGAGTTAAATTGCCGTGTGTCTTCAGCTGAGTCAGGAGCTGTATGACATCATCAAATCAGATGTTAAAAAAGGAACAATCAGCGAAGAGGAAGATGGAGTGGAGAAGCAACAGGAGGTATAACATACCGTGTCCTAGCAGTACACTCCTAGTGTTATTGGTGTGAGGGTTTTAAGGGGAGTGTGGCAGTGAGTTCCTAGTGATTAGTTTCTCTGGATTCTGTGTTGGAGGTGGTTATGTGGTAATTTGTGTTTTTGTAGTGACAGTAGCCTGCAGGTTTAATTGTTTCTGACATGACTGATTCATTTAGGCTCCAATATTTCTCTCCCAAGTCTGTTTACGTACCCCACGCATTGGCCTTCAAGAGAGCTTATGCTGTAAAGGTAGTGTCGACATTTCCCATTTATCCCACATATCCCACAGCCTATAGCTCCCATCCCATTTCAGCAGTTGGCATTCAGCTCGCCTCTTGGCTCTGTTGCCCAATAGAAACGCAAAGTGAAGTCACGGCAGCCAGCCAAGGTGCGGACTCCAGAGTCATCCTGCCAGACTGAGGTGGTGGGGGTGTGGGTGGTGTTCCCGGACCCCTCCAGTATAAGCCTGTATTCCACGCTCTTTCAGAAAACAGGAGCAGAGGAAGAGCTGGACGACAAACTGACCCGCAGAGTCCAAAGAGCTGCACGAAGGCAGGCCAAGCAGGAGGAACTAAAGAGACTGCACCGTGCTCAGGTTTGTTTGTGCTTAGAGAACAGCGCAAAAGTCAAAGGCCACCCGTTCATTTCTTCAATTTTTTTTTCCCATCATTATGTCTACTAAGTTCAAGCTTTTTTATTTTTCAGCTTCGGATAAAAAGCAAGAACCGTATTTGACAGAAAATGATCAGGTATTTGATTATTTCAAATGTTACTAATAACATTTTTACATCTTCTTCTGCATGTCCCCTTTAGATAATCCAGCGGCAGTTGGAGCAAGTGGAAGTAAAGCAGAGGCAATTGGAGGAGAAGGGCATTGCAGTGGAGAAAGCTCTCAGAGGAGAAGCAGGTACCTGATATCAACAAGCCATGGACAGCGCAGTCAAAATTGCCATAATGTGTTTTGCTTTTGAATTCTGCCTCCATTCCTCAAGTTTTGTGAGCATCTCAATTCATCATACTCATTAAAAACAGTACTGTGCAAAAATCTTGAGACACCCTTCATTTCTTTATATTTGGCAGGAAAATGAGACCATACTATTTACTATTTATTGCAACATATGGATGCATATGGCATGTGGATGCCTGGCTAGCTCAGTCAGTAGAGCATGAGACTCTTAATCTCAGGGTCGTGGGTTCCAGCCCCACGTTGGGCGCTTGACTTAATGGGGCAGCGGTGGCCTAGCGGTTAGGGTGTTCGCCGCATGATCGGAGGATCGGGGGTTCAAACCCCTTCCCAATAGGTTGCCCTGAGGTACCCTTGAGCAAGGTACCGTCCCCATCACAGCTCCCCGGGCGCTTTCAATAGCTGCCCACTGCTGCACGGGTTTGAGTGTGCATGGGTTAAATGCAGAGGTCCAATTTCGTTGTGGTTCATGTGTGCTGTGCCGTGACCTCGCAATGACAAGGGTTGTCACTTTCACTTTCTTTTTTTCACTTTCATATGCAATTATAAAGTGAAAGTGATACACTGAGCCACAAGGAAATGCAGCCTCTGCATTTAACCCATACACACACGCGCAGCTATTAAAAGTGCCCTGGGAGCAGTGACAGGGATGGTACCTTGCTCAAGGGTACCTCAGGGCAGCCTACTGATCTGGGATTTGAACCCACGACCTTCTGATCCTGGGACCTTGTTCCTAAACCCTAGCCCATCGCTGCCCAATCATAAAGTCTTTTTTTGTTAATAGAGTTTTTATCATTCTAAACATCTTTAAAGTCAACGTTTGGTATGTTCATCTCTATTCTTCAACACAGCCTGAACTCTCTTAGACAACCTGTCTTGTCATTTCAAAGCCTTCAGTAATAGCTCTCCAGGCTTCTTGAAGGAAAATCAAAGAACTACTTTGGACTGAAAATGAAAGCCTTTGTCCTTCAGGAAGCCTGGAGGACTATTCTGCAACGATGCATTAAAAAATAGAAAGTCTGGATCTTTGAAAGTAAAATATGAAGGGTGGCTCATTTTGGGGACTTTTGCACAGCACTTTGACATTTATTTTAATCATACATGTCTGCTGGAGAGGGGCAAACAGCCCAGGACTGTGATTCTCCATGTGTGTATGAGCATCCTTGGATGGTTGTTTCCTGACTAGTGTGTCCTTGTTATAGACTACTGGGAAGACTCTAGCACCTCTGACCTTCTGGACATACACCTGGGTGGTATGTAACTAAACTAGAAAAGTCCTTCAGACAAATTTTGCCAACCAGTTTCCTTTTGCAGAGAAACATGTTTCCAGGCAGATAGGCGTGCATAGCTAACACCCTCAAAGAAGGTTATAACACTGCTTCATTATGGCTTTCCCTTTCTTTTGGCATGAATTGACCTTTCGGCTAACTAGCTACTGTTGCTATTACGCAAATAAAGCATACTGGGGGCTTCTGTGGGCATTTACATAATGCGTACTGACCCTTGCAAACTTTTCACAAAAGGTTTGCATATTTAAGAAGATATTCCATGCCAAAATACTCGTGTCTGCTTTGTCTTTGTCATCTCGAAGGTGTGTGTGTTTTTGTGTGTGTTGCACTTCATCAAGTACAAGTGAAGGTCTTTGCTAGAGTCCGTTTGAGGCGGGATATTTAAATTCACGCCTGAAATTTAGTTGTGAAGCTGAGAACTTTATATCCAAGTGTGCTGTTCTCATGCTTTGTGGTGCTATGAGTCTCTCTCTGTTTAATTACAAAGATTTTGTCTTTTTTTTTTTTCAAAAATTGACCTTTCAGACCTCTGTCAACAACAACAGATCTTAAAGGTTTTATGATAATGAAATTAGAGGAAGAATCCAGTAAACAGAAAAACAAACAAACAAAAAAAAGCATTAATGCAACGTCAGATCTATGACTGTGAAGTGACAGATGGGCTGTGAGAACCTGAACATGAATTTTGAACCTGACCGGAGACCAGCTCATACTGATCTGCACCTGACCAAACTGCTGTCAGACGTACATGTTGTTGGGACAGTATTTCAAAGTCTGGTTCGTGCAGCCGCTGCCAATGGCCACCCACCTCATTCCCACCTCATTCACAACTGTCTCAATCTCACTTTCCTCTCCAACTCTTTTATTTCACCCTTTTCATTTCGGTGCCCCCTCCCCCCCACCATTGTGTTTAAATTCCTTCTCCTCTCTTTTTATCCCTCTCTTTTTCTGTCTTTCTGTGGTCGTAGTTGAACCCTTTCTTGGTTCCCCTCATAGAAGACCTGTCTCCCTCTGTCCTTGTTGTTCATCAGAAGGTAACTGAAATACCCCTTTGTCTTTTTTGCACAGGTGCCACCAAAAGGCCTTAAACATTTATTATTAAAGGAGCCGTTTTAACCTTATTGGACGCTTATCTAGAGACTTGTCTTCTAAACCCTCCTTCTCCTTTGCTTCCTCCTCTCTTTCTCCTCCTTGATGTGCACAGCTAGAGCCAAAGGCACAGAGCACGATCACTCATTTTACGTCTGTACAGTCTTTTTCCTTTACATAGTGCACGAGCCTCCACTCCACCAGCTAAGTGCGTCTGATTCTCTCTCTCTCTCTCTCTCTCTCTCTCTCTCTCTCTCTCTCTCTCTCTCTNCTCTCTCTCTCTCTCTCTCTCTCTCTCTCTCTCTCTCTCTCTCTCTCTCTCTCCCCCATTATACTGCATGGGCATGGCACAACTTGGCATGAGCATGGTGGATTGTATGTGTTCCTGTATTAAAGGGCCCATATCAGTGAAAACTGCAATGGAGTTAGCTGAAGCACCATTACTTTTGAGTTTGGGGTAGTGTGTACACTTTCAGTACCCTCCAGTCCATGCTGTCCAATTTGCTTAAAAACAGCACATTTTTAATACATTTAGTTGTGATGTCACACAAACCAGTGCACTGAGATATCTGCTAAGGCAGCTTCGAGTTTTAATGAGAGAACAATTAGAGCAATGACATGTTTTGGCCCTGGCACAATGCAGAACAGCCTATCACGACAGAGCTTGTTTAATATATATGCCTTAAAGGATTAATTATAAAAACTGTTCGTATCTAATGGACAAAAAAGGGAGGAAGATCATGAATTCTGATTGCTTTATTCCCACATAAAAGTGCACAAATGCTGAGAGTGGATCTCATGGGAAAAAAAATATGGATATACTGGAGAAAATTTTAAAATAATAGTCCTTGAAAAGAACATTAGCCTAAGCCAATATTGCAGAGGAAGTATTTAAATTAAGAAAATGTGTGTGTGTGTGTGTGTGTGTGTGTGTGTGTGTGCATGTGTGTGTGTTTGTGACTGTGTTTGTAGATCTCTGCCTTCATGCATGTTTCTCAGAATTAATCATAGTTGTCAGTGTTCCCTGTTAAATGCATGCTTCCTACAAACAGATATATTGCGTATCTTATTCCACTTATCCTCCTTCCCTTGCTGTAGGGATGGGGAAGAAGGATGATCCCAGCCTAATGCAGCAATGGTTTAAACTGGTGCAGGAGAAAAATGCTCTGGTGCGCTATGAATCTGAGCTGATGATATTGTGAGTGCTTTTCTGCTTTGAATTTACATTTACACAAAGTTACACAAACCTTGTTTCCTCTGGGAGGTGTCACTGCTTAAATACTGAATATGAAATCTGATCTACAATGTTTTCAACCCATTAATCACCAGATGCCTGTTTGTAATTACCTTCCTTGTTCTGCAAATTATTATTTCAATAGCTGTTATGTTATAGATAAGATGCTCAGTATCTGTATGATGTGCTCACGTTGCTCTGGCTCGTCTGTGTGGCCTGTGTACAGTGCACGAGAGCTAGAACTGGAGGACAGGCAGAGTCGGCTGCAGCAGGAACTGAGGGAACGAATGGCAGTTGACGGTCAGTGCTGGTCCCTGACCGCATCACATCAGCGACATGGAATGTGAAAAATGCTCATAATGGAAGTGAACTGGAGTGACTTGCCCTCACTCTCTCTCTCTAACTCTCTTTCAGACCATTTGAAGGGAGAGGAGGAGCTGGAGGAGGAGAAACGGATCCTGGGGGAGATGCTGGATGTTGTAGAACAGAGAGACGCTCTAGTTGCTCTCCTGGAAGAGCAGAGAGTGAGGGAGAGAGAGGAGGACAGTGACCTGGAGGCAGTCATGCTGTCCAAGGGCTTCAGTCTGCAGTGGGCATAATGCACACGCAAACACACACACACTCACACACACACCTATTTGTTTTATTAGAAATGGGCCTCCCATGTCTGCTTTAGGCCATGTCCTTACATTAAACTAAAGCATTCTATATTTTCTGAGGCTTTGGCAACTGCACAATGTAAATAATGTATTTATATTCAGAGGGAGACCGCATTAAAAATGCCTCTCAATAAGCTTAAGGGCCAAATAAACTTCCTGTAGCAAATGAAAACGATGCCTTGCTGCCGAATAGTATTCTGCAAACTGAGCTATGTTACTATGCATATGTACACCTTAAATGTCTGCTTTTTTATTGTCTTATCTTTATTGTCTTTATTTTAAAAAAACTACAGAGGAGCGTTGCAGCTTCTGTTTGAACTGCACTGATTATTTTTTTGTTGAGCTGTTGAGAGAGAACGATAAAGACAGGAAACAAGCCATTGTTGCGGGGTATAGACTGTGCTGGGATATTTTAATGGGATGGCGTCCCATTGTGATGAAATGCTCCCTTAAAAGTTACTGTTGTTTATGAGCTTGATTTTGTGATGAAAGCTAACCTATGAGTGAAGTAAAATTATTCAAAGGAAAAGATTTGTTTGGACAAATGTGATTGTATTTGATGGATTCGTTGTTGAAGTGTTTTTAAGAAGTGTCTTTGGGCTTTGAATGAAGGACAGACTCACATTACACTTCCACCACCATGCTTCACAGCAGGGAGACTCTGGTTTGTGTTTTACTAAAAGAAACAAGTGTATATGAAATTTTAATCCAGAATCAAATGTCTACAAAAAAGTTAAGCTAAAATGAAAAGAATAAAAATGAAATTTTATGTTGTCTCAATCAGTGCCATCCAACCCAAATATATCAATCCAAATAAACACTAGGAACATAGGAACTTGGAGCGCTGACAGATACCTTTTTGACCAAAAATATGAAATGAAATCAGTATAAATGAATGTAAATATATTTTATGACATGATACTGGTGCACGCTGTGTGTGAAAAGATGTATACATGTGAGAACGTTCATGTAAGACAGTAAAACCAGTTGCTTGTTCCACCTCAAATGATTCCATTGCTTTCCATTCTCTTTGAGCACAAAAAAGATAAACTCTGTAGACATGGACCCAAACACTCAGCCTAATGGTGCAGCTGCTGCACCTTTTTAAAATTGTTAAGTCGAAGTGCTTTTCCTCTCTAGACCATGAGAGGAGTTCTTTGTGCGCATAAAATGGAAAATGGAGCTTTCATGGATAGACTTTTTGAGGGTTTACGGATGCATAAAATTGCCCACCTGAAGGCCATCCTATTTATGCAGTTCTACAATGGCCACTGCCCCATCTGAGCAAAATAAATACTAAGATCAATTAGAAGTAGCTTAAGGCTCAGCAGTGATGTAAAAAAAAGTCCAACATAGTATGAATGGTTGTAGTGGTGACCTATTGATTAAGAATAGGCCCCCTGATCAGAAGGATGTAAATTCTAATCCCAGATCAATAGGTTACCCTGAGGTACCCTTGAGCAAGGTCCTCCAAAACTACATCCCAGGGACTGGTTGTATGGCAGCCCTCTGCTACTTTTGGGTAAACGCAGAGGAAGAGTTTTATTCTGAGTGTTTACAATGACATATAGTCCCTTTCACTTGAATGAGAAATTTGACAGTACGTCATTGTTTTCTCACTAAGCTTTGATTTGATCTAACCATCTAAAAGTGATCTGAGACAAACAGGCACCAGCATGAGTGAAAAGGAAGCTTTACAGGATGGAAGTGAGATCAGCTGTGTAATACGGGTTGGAGACGGTTAGGAGTTAAAGATGCTGAGATTTGCACTGGGACTGACAAGGATGGACAGGATTAAGATTGAGTTCATTAGAGTGGAAGCTTAGCTTGGACGGTTTGGAGACATAGTCAGAGGAGCAAGATTGCGTTGGTGTGGACATGTGCAGATGAGAGATGAGGATTATATCTGGAGAAGGACGTTGAGGACCGAGCTGCCAGATGAATGGAGAAGAGGAAGTACAAAAGGAGGTTGTGTGAGAATAAAAGGCAGGCAGACCGTGTGAATGGGATGCAGAGGACAGGAAGAGATGATCAGCTGTAGTGACCCCTAACAGGAGCAGCCGCAACAAGAAAGTCAAGTCAAGTAGGTATTTATTGTCATTTCATCCACATACACAGTACATAGTGAAACAAAATAATGTTCCTCCAGGATCCTGGTGCTACACATAAGACGACATAAGACATGACATAAGACACAAGACAAGACAAACAGACAAGTGCAGACAGAAAAAAGTGCAGAAGAAAGAAGATCCAGCTGATTGGACACGTCCATCATGAGGTGTGTGTTTACATGCAATTGGTCCTCAGATGTCTCACTCATGAGTTGATTGTTTTGGATCATCAAAAATAAAGCACTACAATCAGTTCTGTAGTTGGGACAACCAGCAGGGGGCGCAGTTTGTTACCTCTTTCACAAAGTCCTACACACACCAGATTCAGACACACCCAGTGTGTGTGTGTGTGTGTGTGTGTGTGTGTGTGTGTGTGTGAGTGAGTGAGTGAGTGAGAGAGTGTGAGTGTGCGAGAGAGAGAGAGAGAGAGAGAGAGAGAGAGAGAGAGCGCTCCGCCTCTTCTTGTCCTCCGTTTCCGTTCTCGTTGTCCCAGAAAAGACTGGGCGATGGAGATAATCTGAGTTTGAAAGTCGGACTCTTTCTGTTTAAACTCCACTTTTATTTGCTGTGTGAGTTTGAGAGGCTCTTTCTTCCTCTTTTCACTGCATGAAGGATCAGAGAGAGTAAACGGACCCACTTTTTCCCGAGTTGAGAGGAGTTTGCGGTGTGGGGGGGCAGCGAGGTGAGTACACAAACTAACGGACTGACTCTGCACAAAAGTGGGAGTAAAGCAGGAGATGGCAACCAGGAAAGGAAAACAAGTAGCAGAAATCCCCCAAACTTTATGTTGGAACTGATTTGAAATGCCACAGAATTTCTCAGTAAACATCCTAATACTGCTTTAGCAAAGCTTTAGTCCACCTTAATACGCTTTAAAACATTTTAGTACAGCTTTGTATAGTTTTAGCACAGTTTAGTTAAGTATATTTTAGTACATGTCTGTACAGTCTTAGTAAACCTTTTGAACAGGTAAGAACACCTTTACAACAGCTTTACACTTTTTTAGTACAGGGTGGCACATATAACATACATCTTAGTACAGTCTAGTCCCTCCTGTTACAATTAATTACATCTAAAGTACAGTTTAGTACATCAAAAAAGAGTGTCATAGTCCAGTTTAGTGTGTCTTAGTCCAGTTGAGAGTGTCTTAGTCCAGTTGAGAGTGTCTTAGTTCAGTTTAGTGTGTCTTAGTCCAGTTTAGTGTGTCTTAGTCCAGTTGAGAGTTTCTTAGTCCAGTTTAGTGTGTCTTAGTCCAGTTGAGAGTGTCTTAGTCCAGTTGAGAGTGTCTTAGTTCAGTTTAGTGTGTCTTAGTCCAGTTGAGAGTGTCTTAGTCCAGTTGAGTGTGTCTTAGTCCAGTTTAGAGTGTCTTAGTCCAGTTTAGTGTGTCTTAGTCCAGTTGAGAGTGTCTTTGTCCAGTTGAGTGTGTCTTAGTCCAGTTGAGTGTGTCTTAGTCCAGTTTAGAGTGTCTTAGTCCAGTTTAGTGTGTCTTAGTCCAGTTGAGAGTGTCTTAGTCCAGTTGAGAGTGTCTTAGTCCAGTTTAGAGTGTCTTAGTCCAGTTGAGAGTGTCTTAGTCCAGTTTAGAGTGTCTTAGTCCAGTTGAGAGTGTCTTAGTCCAGTTTAGAGTGCCTTAGTCCAGTTTAGTGTGTCTTAGTCCAGTTTAGTGTGTCTTAGTCCAGTTGAGAGTGTCTTAGTTCAGTTTAGTGTGTCTTAGTCCAGTTGAGAGTGTCTTAGTCCAGTTGAGAGTATCTTAGTCCAGTTTAGTGTGTTTTAGTCCAGTTAAGTGTGTTTTAGTCCAGTTAAGTGTGTCTTAGTCCAGTTTAGTGTGTTTTAGTCCAGTTAAGTGTGTTTTAGTCCAGTTAAGTGTGTCTTAGTCTGGTTTGGTGTGTCTTAGTGCAGGTTGGTGTGTCTTCGTGCAGTTGTGTGTGTGTGTGTGTGTTTGGGGGGGGTTCTGGCTGAGCTGCTGAGACACTGTGCAGGAATGTGTGGAATTGATGAACGTTTTGCTCAGAATGGTGCTACATGTGTGTTGCTGACTGTGGGGCAGTAGAGGGTTAAAGTATCTACACAGTAAACATACAATAGTGTGCAAAAGTGTTGATTCTTATTTTTAATGTATTTTTCCTTCCTCAGTTCTCCAGATCTTCCTGAAGGACAGTGTTGTTGTCTCTCATTTTCAGTCCAGTCTCTGTACCTGAGCAGTTTGATAGTTTTTTGTTGGTTAATCCACACAGTGATCTACATCTGAACCTTCAAGCAGAACAAAGCGTCGAACTTAAGACATGAAACAGTAAAGAAACAGGTGCAGATGATTCCCGATGTTCAGGTGATTAGTTTACTGCTGATGCTGAATGCTGAGGGGTTGGAATCCCTTTATCTAGAACCTTGTATCTTTAGACATTTTGCAGCTGCACATTAAAACATTTGTTCCCATTTCTTTAACTCAAGTCTACTTAAAATGCCAGATATAGGATTGTTTGACAGGCATGAAATTGTATTTTTGCACCTAAAAAAAGGAGATAAAATGAGGGGGTGCCTCAAGGTTTTGGCACAGTACTTTATTTCTGAGAATTTTCTTAAACTATTTTGATATTTTTGCATATCAGAGGCACACTTCTACTAAAGCACCTAAACTGGTAATAATCTTTGTATCTTAATGTAAGAAAACAGAATCATGTTTAATACTACACGGAGGCTTTTGAACGCAGAATCACAGATATTTTGTACTAATTTAAGACACTTTAGTTGAACGTCATCTTGCTTTTACCATATTGAATTAGTAATCTTGTTTGAAACTCCATCCTTTTTGTGAAGCTTTATAAAGTAAGGCCATGTTAGGAATAGTTTGGTAGATAGCCATAACACAGCATGAGCGCAGTCCCATTTAAAATGCTTTAAAAGGCCATTTTTGCAAAAGGACATATAACAGTGACGTTCCCGGTTGAAAGTAGAAGCTTGTGTGCAGAGTGTAAGAATAAGCCAGCTTTGTTTGTGGCTCTCTGGAAATGTTTTTTTGATTATTGCTTCACTATAGTTTTTTTATCCGAGGCATTTTGTATTTAATATCAGACATATGTTTGGATGTGATGTCCCCTGCTGCTGGAAAGGCCTCTGCCTTTGAAGGAATTTGCTTCTTTTTTTTTTAGTAATTCCAGAGAGGGTCTTTAAAGGAATGTGTAAGTGCCAGATGTTACCACCAGGGGGCAATGCATTTTTAAACACTTTCCCACAGTCTGCTGAGCAGAAGCTTTAAAGTGTCTTTGAAGGGATGGAAGAACAGAGGAGCCAGAGAGGAGGCAGAGTCTGATTAAAGAAAGTGTATGTGTGTGTGTCTTCCCAGTTTTTGTCTTTTTTAAAATAGCTTTTTGTGTTGTATCAGCAGAAAATATAAATATAAATTAATTAAAATATTAATGTATTGAAATATGAATGCAAGAAATGTCCAGTAAACACATGCCTGGACCCTATTTATCACGACTGAATCACGGTCACAAAATTGCACCCAAAAATTGGATTGAGATGTTGTTTTTTTCTCCACACAGACATGGAATATTCCGCCAGTTTTCCTTCACACTTTGGCTTCTAAATGTCCTGAGTGTGCCGTGTGTTATTCTAACACTTTATTTTAAACAGTGTCTCAGCGGGATACAAATACTAATAACTTTCTGTGAACTTTCTTTTAGAGACGATCTCTTCCCTTTAAACATGTCTGGTTCCATTCACTGCCACTAGCTCTGAGTCCGGAGCAGCATTTCAGGTCAGACTACTCTGATTTGTCCAGAAGCAAGTCCAAGCAAGTGACTGTAAGCCGTCTTTCTTTTCACTGTAGCTAACAGGACATGGATTGTGTGTGTGTGTGTGTTTGCATGTCTGTGTGTTCTCTTTCTTTCTGGCAGATGATGTGTGTTGACAGAGTTGTCAGTGTTATAAAAGCGCATTACTAATGTAAGTCATACGAGCCCAGGAGAACTCCTTCAAAGGCCTGGAGTGTGTGCTCCCGTACGCATATGTGTTAAAAACTCATGAGTGTGTATGTTTAACCGCAGACTTTTATCTCACACACATTGGCGTTTCAGAACATTCGCCGTCTCCATCTCTGCTGGGGAAGAAACGACAGAGGTGGTGTGGGATTTCCTAAAAGGAGGACATGCTTTTTGTGCCTCTATTAGGTGTGTGTGTGTGTGTGTGTGCGTGCGTGTGTGTGCTTTCTCTGTACTACTGAGAATGATACTCTGCAACATTACAGTGATATCTTGATATCTAGCACCATTAGCTCCCACGGCTCACCAGCTCAGTTTCTATATGTTGTGTTTATCAGAGGAAACCTGGTCAGAAACCAAATGTAATAAATTAGAGTTTTAATCTGCCAACACCAGTTATAACAGGTGATGGAGCGGATGCGAATGTCCTTTGATATGGTCTCTTATCTCCTAGCAGACTGTCAAATGCCATTATTTGAGGCATTCAAAATAAACACTTTTTCTTTTGAAAGTCAGAGAAGTGAGATTGCATTGGTTTTGACATGTGGAGAGACCAGGAGTATTTTGGCAGAAGGTTGTTGAGGATGGAGCTGGCAGGAGGTGAAGAGGAAGGCCAAAGAGGAGGTTTATGGACGTAGTGAGAGAGGACATGCAGGCGGTCTGAGTGAAAGAGGAAGATGCAGAGGGCTGGAAGAAATGGATCCGCTGTAGTAACCCTTAATAGAGGCAGTTGCAAGAAGATAAAGAAGAAGAAACACTTTTCTAGTTCTCAGTCATACTCTTCCTCCCAGAAATCTGCAAAAATTGTTCTGTAAGATAAGCCAAAGCTAAATGTGCCTTTCCAAGGCATGTATGTCAGAACTTTTACATCAGCTGTGTTTTCCACATTGCGGTCACAAGATGGATTAACTTCCAAAAGGTATAAGACCTGCCTCTTAACTTAATCTTTAGATGAAGAGACATCCATGTGACGCATCCATCTCAGCCTTTACTTTATTTTCTATTAATAATACCTTCTGTACTTTGAAGCTGCAGTTCTGGAAATGTCTCCGTCTTTTTTCTTCTCTCAATAAATTACTTAAAAGGTATCCGAAAGGTCTCACCCTGACTTGCGCTGCATCATGCTGAGGACCCCTTCCAGTAGAGCGTGTGCAGTTAAAGAGTATGACGGGATCAGAAAAAAAATAGTGTTCATTATCATTCTTCTTTCAGCTTCTCTCGTTAAGTGTTCCGCACATCATTCATCTCCATTTCTTCCAGTCTTCTGTATTTTCCTCTTTTCCTCTCACCACATCCATAAACGTCCTCTTTGTCCTTCCTCTTCTCCTTTTTCAGCTTGGCAGCTTCATCCTCAGCATCCTTACTCTGATATACTCCTCCTCTCCTCTCCAAAATTGTCCAACCAGAGCTGTATCTTTAATACAGGTGATACAGAAGATAGAGGGTGAAGGGTTTGAATCCCAGAGTTACCCTGAAGTACGCTTGAGTAAGGTCCCGTCCCAACCAGTGCTTCCCGGGGCACTTTAAGTAGCAGTCCCCTGCTGCACGGTATGTTTGGGTGAAAAGCGGAGGTTGAATTTCATCATGGTTAATAGTGTGCTGTGCTGTGATTCACAATGACAATTAGTCACTTTCACTTCACCAGGTTGGGTTTTATTAGGAAAAGGATGTCTAAAGTGACCTGGGGAAAAAAGTGAAGGATTTATTTCCTTCCAAGAATGCATGTCAGTAAGAAGGCAGTGAGCCAAACCGTTTGTGGGAAGAAAAAACACAAGTAGAGACTTGGTGATGCCTTGCAGACCCTTAGGCAGATTTCTAGCCGGGTAAATATCAGGACAGGCCAAGAACATGAAGAAAAGTGTTGTGATGGGCAATGAGTGCAGCTAGAGCTGCAGCCAATGAGAGCGCAGGACAGCAGGTGTAGGGTGTAAAACTCAACCCCTCCAGGATTCACAGTTACAAGGCTGCAAATTGAAGAGTGTGCTGTACAGCCTTCTGACCGCTCTGAAAGTCCTGTAGTGTCTGTGAAGGCTTTCACTTGGCCTGTCCTGAAGAGGATTCATTCATTAGCATTGCATTTGCATTCGGTCCGTGGTTTGTAAAATTCTGATCCCCTTTAGGGCCCATATCTTGCATATTCTCATATTTTAGATCTGAGGTCAACTTACATTTCTATGCTTTTATGAACGAAAAACATTTGTGTCTCATTTTTGACCACAGTTACGGGTTTTTTACTTACAACATTCCGAATATTTAGACAGTCTTATAGCTCAGAAAACAAGTTCAGTCATTTTTCTGTAATCAAAAGTTCAACCGGCAGTGAAATGTCACTCTTTAGAAAGTGCAAAGACAAAAGTTATAAGAAAAAGATCAACTGGAAATGAAATAAAATAAGGATTAAAAAATGAAATAAATAAATTCAATCGATGGTTAAGGTGCTAAACACATCTATTTAAACCTAAAGGCATAGAATATCCTCAATATTTCCTAAACTCTGAACAAGCATACATTAAAAAGAAAACACCTGAAATATGTTCACCTTATTTGTCCTTTTCTTTAGAGGTTTACTGATTTTTTTTCATGCGCATACCTGCTGATACGGATACACACATTCCAAACAAAAACACAGAAACTGGGAATACATCTACTTGGCTTAGAAAAATATAACATGCACAAAATGTGTATTGATCTCTGTGAGCTTATAAATAAAGTAAAGGATATTTCTCAATGTGTCTGATGCCCATAATATACATTTAGATGTCTACCAATACCATTGTGATTCTGATTTAATCCTGCATCCTTAGTTTCGTAATCATCCATCTTAATGTAATTGCTGTTTCCCTGCCTCATCGTCTTTTCATTTTGAATTACATTAGTATACCCCGGGGGGCCGGAGAAAGAATATTAACCAGTAACATCATATCTGACCTTGCCTTGCATCACCCCCACCTATCAGAGAGATAAATACATGACACCAAGTAAACTCACTGATTCTCACTGTTACTGGGTTTCACCCACAAATAGGTCACGGAACGGAAGAAGAAGAAGTTGATTTCCCATTCGTGTCGACTTTAAAGGAGCAGTTTTGGCAAAAAAGAAAGTCTAATTAACATGATTTAATTATTTAGCTTACAACCTTTCTCAGCACAGCAGGGACACTGACATGGTTGCGGTTGTGTAAGTGTGTGTGCTGCACAGAGTGGATCACACGCAGTAGTGCGACTGGAGTGTGTTGTGTTGGTCACATTTTAGACACAGGACATTGTTGGCTGGATATTTTTAAGCAGACTGTTGTATTTTAAGTGAAAGTGACTAATCTTGTCATTGTGAAACACAGCACAGCACACAGTGAGCCGCAACGAAATGACACCTCTGCACTTTATCCACACATGTCGTGCAGCAGGAGGCAGATATTGAAAGCGCCCGGGGAGCAGTGATGGAGACGCTACTTTGCTCAAGGGTACCTTAGGGCAACCTACTGGTCTGGGATTCAAACCCATGACCTTCTGACCCTGGGGCCAACTCCCTAACCACATTTTAAGCATCTTTGCCAGTTTTGTGCACCTAGTTGATGTCTTTAATGCTGATGATGAGTGGCACAAACACCAAGGACATGTTCCGTCTTTACAGAGAAACTTTATTGATCCCAAGTAAAAACACTTATGTGTAGCGGCTAAACAGACTACAAAAGGAAAAGACATGGAACAGAATATTTTCAGTACTTCCTAAAATCTGAAACATGCTTTAAAAACACTTAAAGTCCTCCTTATTCACCCCTTTAGTTCACAAAACATTTAAAAGTTGAAATGTTTTATCTAGGGATGCTCTGATTTATGGCTGAAAGTGCGGACTGGAGATTTTGTTTTAAAAAAACGTAAATTGCTTTTTTTTAATTCTTAATCAGAAAAACACAATAATATAGAAAAAGATCATTCTTTTTAAATGATTGTACAGACGTTCCTGAATCTGCCTGTCTCTCAGGATACATGTTTAATTGGCCTATTTGTGTAAATACATATTTCCTTCCGGTTTAGTTCACACGATAATGCCACCAGCAAGCCCACTTGCTGCTGGGGCAGCAGTAGCCTAGTTGACCTCCTAGGAGTTGACCCCAGGATCAGAAGGTCGTGAGTTCAAATCCCAGACCAGTAGGTTGCCCTGAGTTCCCCTTGAGTAAGGTGTCGTCCCCATCACTGCTCCCAGGGTGCTTTAAATAGCTGCCCCCTGCTGCATGTGTTTATGTGAATGGTTAAAATGCAGAGGTGTAGTTTCATTGTGTCTCACGTGTTTCACAAGGACTAGAATAGTCACTTTCACTTGTTTAGTATAAATTCTCCAGAAAATGATCCACTCTGAACTCTATCGTTATACTGGAAGGTGCTGGAAGATCTTGCTGATAGACGTTTGCATTCACACACAAAGCTCTGGGTGATGTCTAGAAACGATCTGGATTACAGTGCGTGTGTGAAAGGGTCTTAAATCATTTAAGTGCTCATATGTATTCAAAAAGCATAAAAAGCACAAAACGTTCCAGCCTGTGCAGGGTTTCTGAAGGCTTGCACACATATTGATGGAGATGGTTTAAAGGTGTGAAAGTAGACACCTCCCGGCTCACAGCACAAAATAAATTCACGTTGCGCCTCACTGACATCGCTGCCTTCTGCAGTATCAGTATTGCGATAATAATTAATGGAAGGTTTCTGTTTTATGCAACTGTACTTTCCATTTTTTCCACTTCTAGTTAGATTTTAATGTATGCGATTGTAATGCAGTTTGAAAGCTAAGTCTCCAACCCACACACTCTGTAACTCTTTGCAGAATGATAAGCAGGAATGTACTTTTGCCCTGCCTTGGTGGGGTCATGGTGAGCAGAACTTGGGATGTTCTCTTGCAGTTATATAAAGCGCCGTCCCCGAGGAGTACACACACAATGTCTCGCTGCAGGAGCAACTCCTCACACTCCGGACTGGAGAAACTGCTGCACCCAGGAGCCTTTGTGGGCCTGTAAGAATCGATTAATTAGTGATGAGGGATGTGTGTGTGGGTGGGTGGGTAAAGTGCAGAGGTGATTAATTAGTCATTTGGTGGTTGGTAGAACGTTTCGTCATTATGAAATCAAATCAGCGTTCATGTTACCCTAACGTCACTGCTTATTCAAGTGTGCAATTGTCCCACACCTACCGAGCCTTCTAGACGTTTTAGTGATCAGGGTGGAGTAGTCAAGTGTGCTTTAATCGCCGTTGTGCTTTAGAGCCGTGCCGAAAACTGCAATTAACACGCAGCAGGCAGTGGCAGCCCTTTAGCGGACTTTAGGGAACGGGAGAAGTGAGGAGATGATTTTTCTAAGAAACTAGCTGCAGGAATTTCTGCTGAATGTGGCGTAAACATGCAGCCTTGCTTATAAATTATGTTACTTCTCATGACGTAGCCGTGTGTTTAAATATTATATACACTCTGCTGTTTTAAACATGTAACGTGGTCGCTGCTACGTTACATTATTCCTTAATATTTGTGTTATTTTTACATTCTATGAGCTTATGAGGTCCATGGTACGGCATACTTACATTAAAAAAAAGGTGCCAGAAAAAGAAAGTGTTGATGCAGAGGAACCAAGCTGTCAGCAGATGCTACCTTAAATTATCTTTTTGTACATGAGACGGGGACAGGGGATGTTGCTTAGTTGTAGAGTGCATGCTTTGTATGTTCAATCCCCTGCATCTCCATGGGGTAGTGATGGCCTAGTGGTAAGGGACTAGGTCCTAGGATTGGGAGGGCTTGGGTTTGCATTCCAGACCAGTAGGTAGCCCTGAGGTACCCTTGAGCAAGGGATTGTCCCATCACTGCCCCCGGGCACTGGGTATGGCTGCACAGTGTGTGGGTGAAAAGCAGAGGTTGCATTTTGTTATATTTCACTGTGTGCTCTGACAAATATTCACTTTCACTTGTTCACTTTCACGTTTGAAGGACCATTCATGGTAACATTTATCAGCAAAATTACATTAATTTCTAAGGGATTTATGCCAGTCAGTGAAAAGCTCTCCTTTGAAGGATCATTATTATGCTTTTATGAATTTTGCCTTTTGTATAGTGTGTTATGTATCTTTTTGTGCAGGTAAACACTCAGAGTACACTGCCAAAGGGCAATCTCAGTTTTTCTTAGCCTAATGCATCTCACTGGTGGTGCATCTCTGCTGCCAGCCTTAAAGCTGGGCCCACCATTCAAGCTTGGCAAACTCCCAAACAAGCAAGAGCCTAACTGTACATTCACACTGGAAGTCATTCATTTTCTATGTAATTCAGCATCTCTCAGCATGTTTGACCAGCAAAGTGTCAAAATGTTGTGCTGACAATTTATGATAATGAGCTCTCACAAGATTTGGCAGCAACCAATTGGGTTTTAGGAATGCTCCACTCCCAAACTAGTTTCTAATGATAATGGGATTGCTATGTCAGGTCTAGAGTTATAAAAGAGATGTAAAAGAAAAAGAAAAAGTAAAACAGTGTGGCCCAATCATAAACTTTTGGTGTTCCGGAGTTGGTGAAGTGCAGAACTGAAGATACTTTTTGAAAACAGGAGGAAACTATACAGTGGAACCTCTGGTCACGACCATAATTAGTTTCAAAACTGGACGTGACCCAATTTGGACGAGACCCGAACGTAACTTATCCATAAGATTGTATGTATATATGATTAATCCGTTCCATCCTTTCCGATCCATATGTGAAGATATTTAAAAGATTTTTGAGCACAGAAATAGTTAATTATACCATTACACAACAGAGAAAACTAACGTTGCAAGAGTTTGTACAGGGAGAACGATGTACAGGGAGAACGATGTACAGGGAGAACGATTGGCAGGGAGAACAATGTACAGGAGAACGATGTACAGGAGAATGATGTGCAGGGAAAACGATGTACAGGAGAACGATGTACAGGAGAATGATTTATAGGGAGAACGATATACAGGGAGAGACTGAACACATGCGTCGTCTTTGTTAGGCCCTGTATACGCTCAGCAGACAGAAGAAAATGGGATACGGACGTCGAATTGAGGGAATCAATGGTGAGTAGTTCAAACCGGAGGGGAAACCGGCCGCCATTGTTTTGTTCACAACCAGAAATTGTGGTCATGAACTGATGTGACACTTTGTCAGACTTTTTGACCGTGACTGATTTGTACGTGTTCGAAAACATTTGTGACCAGAGGTTCCACTGTACTAAATGTAATGATAACATTACTCATATAATTCAGTGTACCTTAAATTTACTAAATGTTCATTTGGAATGAACTTACACCAAAAGTCATTTTGGTACACTTAGTCTACATCAGAACCTGATGAACTTTCTCACCGCTCCCAATATGAACTCTGAACCTCTGTAATATAAAATCGAACCACTCTGAAACTTCCTACTCCAGGCTAGATAGAGTGGGTTGATCTCATCTGGCCAGTGAAAGCACACTGGGGTCTGATTGGTCTGCTTCAGAGTGGGCAGGGTTAGAAAGTGAAAGTGACTATTTGTCAGTGTGAAACACAGCACAGCACAGTGAAACGCAACAAAATGCACCCTCTACTTTTAATCCATACACACAGTGTAGCAGTGGGCAGCCATATCCAGCGCCTGGGGAGCAGCGATGGGGACAAGGTCTTTAACACACAAACGTCAGATTACAAGGCCTAATCCCTAACCACTAGGCCACTGCTACATAAGATCTAAATCTATTTTAGCCCCCTTTAATAGGCATCCTTTTCCGGCAGCCGCATCCTGGCAGCATTTACATGACCGCATGCCACTGTTGGTCACACACTGTTTAAGTAACATTTCAGTGTGAGCTGTGAAACCTACACCCATATTTTTCTGGGACATAAGCCTAACTAGCTTCCTTCCTCAGACCTCTAACCTGAAATTCTGGGATCTATACACTTTTGGAGGTAAAGGACAGCGTTAGATCTGCGGTGGTATAATAAACAAAGCCGTATGTGTTCGTGCATCTGTGTAGGCAAGCTGGCAGGCAGATGTTCATTAGTGTTTGTGCAGCAGTGACACATTCTGACATCCTCACAGTCTCTTTAATTAATCGTCCTCATACACACACACAGCAGGACTGCTTCTGTCAGTGATGTGTCTGTGGGTGGGCAGGTAGGTGGATTTTTGATTTTTGCTTTGCAATACGATTGTCAGGGATATACATTTTTTTTTTTTTGGGGGGGGGGGGCATATTTACACACTCTCACCTCATATGCACTGCAGAGTGCTCTGATCAACGTGGACATCCCTCAGGCTGAATGTATAATGAATAAGGACAGGAGGTTGCTGAGAGAGCTAACATGTTGTTGGACACATAGCACTTCTTGGGCACACACACACACACACACACACACACACACACACACACACACACACACACACACACACACACAGAGGGATAAAGGATTCTCTTGATGGACACCAGTAATTTGTGGCACATATAAATCCCCCCTACAGGTAAATGTGTGCTTTAAATAAATGACTGAAATGGATTTTGCTGATAAAAATCTGTATTTTTTATTAAATTTTCACTGCTCAATATGCTGAAGATAAAAGAGTTTGAGTGGCAGTAAATAGTATTTTAAGCACTAACAAGGTGATTCCCTGACAGTACATATATATATATATATATATATATA
>CM029392.1:13868539-13893915 GCA_017165825.1 Hepsetus odoe
TATATATATATATATATATATATATATATATATATATATATATATATATATATAAAATATACACTATTATCACCATTAAACCATTTATATATAAATAAATGAGTGGTGGCTAAAACCTTTGCATAGTACTGTATGTTACACACAAAAGAAATGTGGTTCTGGTTTTGTGGTGACTCTGCAGACAGTATAATGTACATAAATCTCAGACAATATACAAGCAACATACAGATTATATTAAAAACAACAATATAGGTTATTCTCATGTTAGTAGGCAGTACAAAAATCTACACACCTGCTGTAGATGCAGATAAAACATGATTGGGAAACTCATTTATGGTGTATGAACAATTTTAAAAGCAGTAGAAGCTTTAGCATGATGGTATTGGTATTAAATGATGGTATTGGTCAGCATGGGGGTGATGATTTGAATTATTACACACATAAAAGGGTAAAAAAAAAAAACATATCTTCATATTATATTATCCTCAAACTAGTAAGAGCAGGACTGAATGTAACAGAAGTGTCAAACTGCACAAAGCCTGGGCAGCGTGATGGAATTTCTATACTTTGAGGATGTTCGTCCAGCATTTTTACATCGTGATGAACAAACCAGACGGGACACGAAACTGTTCAAGCCATTTAGCTTCAGGCTCATTCGCTTTTTTGCGTCTGTGTATATTGTAGAAATGCAAAAGCCTTGATCTGGGAAAAATATGGCATTAATTGTACAATTTGCACAGTCAGAATCTTCAGCTATTAAAGAAGCAGAGTTTTTTGTTCTGTTTATTTGTTATAAGGTAAAAGGGGGGAGCTTTCTCCAAGTGTGAATGTGTGTTCCATGAGTGTGTGTATGAGAGGGGATTTAGGGGTGTAATGAATCACTCGTCCTTCTCTGATGGATCTAGACAAATGCCTGAGTTCAGAGCTGACGTAGCTCAGTTCCGAACAAAATTAGCAACTTGTCCTTTATCTAATGAGTTTCCTGAGAACCCTCAGAATCTGATAAAGTAAATGAGTCAGCATTCTCCAATAAAACACACACACATGCATACACACACACACACACAAAGCTTTTCCCAAAATAGACTGAAAAAAGATTCTGCTTGTCAAGAGCATACAAGCCCGCTTATGTTCACATAACACTAATTCATGCAATACAAGATATGTGAGAAACGAAAACGAACAAATAAAACGATGTAAAGGATGAATGTGTTGTACAAAGCTCATCCACTTGAGCTCTCCACTCCTATTTTTTTTAATAATGAAAATGAAAACGCAGTGTTTTTGGTGTAACACTGTTCAGTGGTTTTGTCATCAGGCATTAATCATTAGTTGCAAACTAAAGAGCTTCATCTGGCACAGCAGAAGGACTTCTGTCCTTCAATTACACAGCAATTTGTGCGTGTGTGTGTGTGTGTGTGTGTGCGTGTATGTGTTGGGCATTTTCTCTGCCCTCATTACTGAATATCAGTTCCGTAAGAAATGGAGGACTCAAATATGACTATGACTCATTGCCATGGCAACACATTTTTACAGGTCAGCAGACATTCATGCTAGCGGTCAGATTCTCTCTCTCTGTCTCACATGTGTGCACGTGTACACACACAAGCACACACACACAGACTGACACACACAGCATGCCTGTGTATAGCCTCTGCTGATTCAAGATTCATCCGAAACTCCAAGACCTCTGTTTTCATTGTTTTACACCATAGTAGATTGTTACAATGTTAAAGTAATACATTGTTCCATTGTTACAGTATTACATTGTTACACTGTTACATTATTACAATTTTACAGGGTTGCTGTATTTAATTGTTGAATTTACATTACTATGCTGTTACATTGTTGCATTGTTAGAGTTTTACAGTATTGTTACACTTACACATTATTGCATTGTTGCATTTTAAAGATATTAAATTGTTACACTGCTATCAATGGTGCAAAACGTACATTGTTACATTGTAAAGCTGTTACATTGTTGTTTTTAATATTGTTACATCATTACACTAATGCATTATTGTATGACAGCCGTGGCCTAGTGGTTAGTTGCCCCTGGATCAGAAGATTGTGGGTTCAATTCCCTCACCAGTATGTTACACTGAGGTACCCTTGAGCAAGGTACTGTCCCTGTAACTGCTCTCCGGGCACTTTCAATAGCTACCCCCTGCTGCACGTGTATGTATGGGTGAAATGCAGAGGTTGAATTTCGTTGCGTTGTGCTGTGCTGCATTTCACATTGACAAGGGTAGTCACTTTCCCTTTCATTAGAACAATATTGCATTAGTACACTCCTAGACTGTTGCATTAGTACAGTAGTACACTGTTGCATTAGTACAGTAGTTATACTCTTGTTTTTATTTTGTTGATGAGTTTGTGCTCTGGAAACATTTGGAGTAACTCTGTGTGCATTATGTCCAGTCTGTGTATGTGTGACTGCAATCAGCCATAAAAACACACAGCCTGTGTGTATATGAACAGGCCTGGTGGCATGTGCATGCACATGTGTGTGTCTGTGTGTGTTTCATGTCTCAACTGCTCCATGTGGATAATTCATGCTGGCCCTGCCCTCTTGGGCTCTGTTCTGTCAACAGTAGGCTTGGTGATCTCCACAGAGCTCCACACGTTTTTGCTCTGAGAGGTTGCATTTCTTTAATTTATTCAACAGAATGACGTCTACTAGTGTGCACGCGTGTGTGTATGTGTGAAAATGGAAAGAAGTGCAGAATTGAAGTATTTTATTGCTTGGGATGTGGCTAAGGAGACAAAAGTTACACACTTTTTAGATGCATGTTGTCCCAAGGTCTGTCTGTACAGCAGGAGTCGGAGGGAGACATGAGGTCAGGAATACACAGATATACACACGTTTCATACTCACACAACACAGTGACAATGCACAGTGTTGTTTAACTGTTACTGAGACATAGAAAGTTTCAGTACTGATGTCCCAGAAATCCTCAAACTACAAGTAAGCTCTCTAACTGTCTGGTATGACCATCCAGACCAATCACAGTGTGGCTTGATGAATGAAGGTATTCAAGTAATCAAACAAAAGTGAATTATTTTGGTTGCTATAATGCAGAGGATTCTTGAACCATGGCACATTATTGATCCCCCAGTACATTTCATTATACTGCAATCACAGTCTCTCTCTCTCTCTCTCTCTCTCTCTCTACCTCTCTTTCCTCCTCCATTTTAAAAATGTTCTAAAATGACTTGGAATAAAGAATTGTTCCTTTAACAGCCATTGAAATGTATGAATAGTTATTTTCTTTAAAAGGTTTCCATTTTAGGAATTACAAGGTCTGGTCACAACAGTGATAATACGTATCTTTATTAAAAAATGAACCTTGATTCTTCAAATCTCATCCGAAGAGTGCATTAACCCATGTGCATTTCTGTGATGGGCGAAGCGGTTGCATGTTGAATACCTTTTCAGAAAGCAGGCTTTCTTTATTTCTATGTTTGTTCATGTTAAGATTAATTCAAATACTTGCACATTTATTGATCTTGTTTTTCTCGTTTGATTCTGTTTTTCTATGTTGAATTGAATTGTATCTTGTTTTAGTTTTCATATACATTGTATATTATATTTAGGGTATGATTTTAAATCAGCAGCCTGACTGTGTTAGTGGGACCTGAGTCATGGTAAATAATACAAAAACATATAAAATTTATCCAAACATTAACCTTTAGAGAATAAATGAGAATAAGATTTTAACGGTTTTAGTGACTGATAAATAAGAACAAAACAGAAACAAAGCAAAAAGTGCCCCGTGCCACAGAATTTATGCTATTTGTAAGTTTGTGCAAGCTCGAGCTCAAGTTTGAGCACTGAGGAAAGTCATAAACAGTAAAGCCCTGTTTAAAACAGTAGGAGTATGAAATTAAAATATTCCTGATTAAATTGTTGAGCAATATAATCCATGTACTTTTTGTGCAGCCCCATCAATGTCCTTTTTATCCTTTTATTTCCATTCTCTTTTATTCTCTTACTTTTTTTCTCTCTCTTACACACACACACGAACACACACAAAACATCCAACCAAAATGTTATATACCAACCCATGGGAGGAGGAGGAGGGAAAAACAGAGAGAGAGAGGAAGAGAGAGCGAGAGAGAAGGGAGGATAGTGCATTACTGGGGATGGGGTGCTGTGAGAGCAGCTCACTAATAATAGCACACTGAGAGAGCACACACACATACACTCCTGAGTTGAAAGGAGATCGCTCAATGAATGGACTGAGAGAGAAGAAGAGAGCGAGAGAGAGAGAGGGAAAAGTTGAAAGCAGGTCACCTGTGCCTGTGGAAGATTCAGTAGTGTGTCTTTTTGGAGATTAACGGCGAAGATGAAGATCGCACAGCATGCACACGGAGTGTGACTGGGACACCCGAAGGCTTTTCAGGATGTGTGTGTGTGTACTCTGAAGTCTGACTGAATGTGTATAAGAGAGTGTATATGAGTGAGCGTGTACAGGTGTGTAAGTGTGCATGGGAGTGTGTATGAGGGTTTACAGGTATGACCGAGTGTTTACAGGTATGACTGAGTGTGTGACTGAGGAAGGCATGAGAGTGTGTGTGAATGTCTTGGCTATGTTCTCAGTCTGCTGTGCAAGTGTATGAGCCATGTCCTGCCAGATGCTCCGTCTCTGACAATGGAGCAGTGTGAGGTCAGCGCGGCTGTCCAGCGGAGTCCCTCCCTGGACAGTGCAGAGCTGGAGTTCTCCCGGGCTGCCCATCGGGGTCAGAGGCTGGCTGTGGGTGCCTTCTACGGCTCACGGGGCTCGGGGGACCAAAGTCAAGTGGTCAGTCCGACGGGCCCAGAGGACATGGTGCAGGCGGATGGGAAGGCAGGGACGCAGAGCAAGTCTCGCAGGGGAAAGTTTCTGGTGTTTTATCTGGACCTGTCCTTTGTCTTCTTGCTAGAGCTGGAGAAGCTGAGGATGGCGCGAGGATGCCTGTGCTGCGTCAAATACATGATGTTCCTCTTCAACCTGCTCTTCTGGGTAGGTATCCACATACACAGACACACACACACACACACATGCACACACACACACACAAAAACATTAATGCTGGGACTTTTATTACAGTGTGACCCTTATATTTATTATGTTTCCTTTCAAGCAAAATGATCTGATTTTTTTTCTTTTTGTCTCTGCATTTTGATGTGAATGATTTAACTTTAAAAAGACTCAAATTTATAGTGCTTGTCTATTTATACAGTCTATAAACACAAATAAGGCCGTTTTATTTGCCATCCAATATCTAAAAAATGAGATTATTATGTCTATTTTACCACATCACCACAAGAATGTTTCAAAAATTCATTTTTTTTTATATTTGGGAGAGTATTTCTAACCATTTAACAGTTAACATGGTAGTTTTTATAAATGAACTTTCAGACACGTTAAACTCTTCTGGTTTCATTCACCACCATTGTGAACAATTCTGACTCTCCAGTGCAACACACTTCACTCTGGATGACTTATATCTTAACCACTTTATTAAACAAAAATGTTCCCCTGAAAATGATGCTTATTCGACATCTGATCCATAAGTGTTACTTTTAGTAGTTTTATGCAAAATCAGTCATTAGATGAACAGGCTGTTTTTGTCTCTGTGTCTTTAGGACTTTATAGGCTTTATATAATAACTGTCTTTAGTTAATATTATTTGTATTATTATTTTATTAATAAGTGATGTAAATGAGGAATCACTGTTTTGTGCCTCGAGTGTCAGAGTTGTGTTTAGGATTAGGCTTAGGAAGAATCCGCTTCACTAACATTTGAAGCCAACACTTTCTGAGTGTGCATGTGAGACAGAAAGTCTCCAGGTGTGAGATTAGCTGAGAAATTTCAGTTCGGGTTGAGCATGAGACCAGGTGTTTGGTCCGGGCTGTTTTTTTCTCTCTCCTTCTGATGAAATGTGTTTATTTACAGTCCTTTTGAATCACAGGTGGAAAAACTCTGTGGGCCGAAATTCCCACTTCATCCCTAAACCCCTTTTAGATTCTCCACAAGCAGGAGCTGTGTCTAAACACACAAGCTCACAGAGTGAGAGACTCTGATTGAACTCTAATAGTGTTACTGAGATTTGTTCAGGATCAACAGCAGTTGACTTCTGAGTTGACTCACCTCTCTGAATGGATGTGTACTTTTTTTTTTTCTACACACATGGGAAGCGATTCTATTCATCCAGTTAAAAGGATTCATTTCTGGGGTGTCATTTTGCTGACATTCGAATTGTCATGTTCTGCTTGCACCATATCAGAGCCCTTAGAGCTTGTGGCTGCAGGTTTCACATTTTTTGGATCGTTAGTTAAAGCCTCTTTTTTAGGATTATATGAGACAGACTGGGTTGCACTCTCACCTCCCAGCAAAAATGTTCTGGGTTTACTTCCCATTAGTGTAGCCTGAGTTGTTTCTGTGTGGAGTCTGCATGTTCTGAGACTGTGTGAGTTTCCTTCCACAGTCCAAAGACAAGGCTGAAAATGATTTGAAAGCACAACACAAAGTGAAACACAAAGAAATGCAACCTCTGCTTTTCCCCCATAAGCACCTTTGCAGCAGGGGGCAGCTATATCCAGCACCCAGGGAGCAGTGATGGGGAGGGTACCTTGCTCCAGGGTATGTCAGGGCAACCTACTTGTCAAATATTCAAATCCTTGACCATTCGGTCCTTGGGAAGTTCCTAGCCCCTTTTGATGGATGGAAGGAAGGAAGGAGGGAAGGAAAGAAAGAAAAAAGAAAGAGAAAGAAGGAAAGAAAGATTACCCTTGATTATTTGTAGAACCAATCTTCAGTTCAGCTCTTTGACAGTTTTTCCAGTACTACTGGTTGTTCAAAATTACTTAACATTTTTGTCTTTTAGTTCTGGTTCACTTATCATTCGCACTGATATTATTGCATAACAAAATTAATGTTTCTAAACAAATGCAAACCAGCATCATGTGTCAGTTGCACAAAGCAGAGCAAGTCTGCAGAGAAGAGACAACAATTCAAACTGTTTTTGTTCCATTCATTCATTCATTCATTAAGATATTTTTGCATTCCATCTTCATTTGACCTCAGGCAAAGCTTGTTTGGAGACGTACAAAAAGTAGAGACCAACATTCTCACTTGCTCTAACCAACTACATTAACAAAAAAACATTATCCAATCAAAGTACTCATGTGGAAACTGAGACACTCTTATTTGTATGTATTACATGTATTTGTCTCCCGAATGTCCCCCCTTTTTTGTATAAAGTAAATTATCTTATGTGAGATATATGAGATTATATGAGATTTTGTTTTTGCATCTTGATTTAAAAACATTTCCATACCGGATCAGTCAAGGCCACCAAACCACCACCAGTACTGTTAGCCTACAGGGTGCTTGTAGAAATTGGGCTTCTGTTGACCAAAGGAGAAGAAGAAGAGAAGGAAGGCATGTCCGGAGGGAGGAGGAGGAAGTGGAGCAGAGTGGAAGTGAGAGCAGGAACGTTGAATGTTGGCAGCATGACTGGTAAAGGCAGAGAATTAGCTGATTTGATTCAGAGAAGGTAGGTTGATATTTTGTGTGTGCAAGAGACTAGATGGAAGCGTAGGAAGGCCAGGTTTATTGAGTTTAAATTGTTCTACCATGGTGTGGATGGAAGGAGGAATGGGGAGGTGGTATCCTGAAGGTATGTGGAGAGTGTTTTGGAGGTGAAGAAGGTGTCAGGGAGGGTGATGAGTTTGAAGCTGGAAGTTGAAGGTGTGATGATGAATGTTGTTAGTGTTTATGCCCCAGAGAAGTGATGAGGAGGTGATTGGTAGTCAAGGAGAGGAATGCTGAAGGTCAGATAGTTGTAGATTTTGCAAAAAGGATGGAAATGGCTGTAGTTAATAATTATTTTTAGAAGAGGGAGGAGCACAGGGTGATGAGAGTGGAGGAAGATGCTCACAGGTGGATTATATCCTTTGCAGGAGGGTCAGTCTGAAGGAGATTGGAGACTGGAAAGTAGTGACAGGGGAGAGTATAGTTAAACATCATAGGATGGTGACTGTAGGATGACCTTGGAGGTCAAGAAGAGGAGGAAAGTGAGGGTAGAGTCAGGGATCAAGTGGTAGAAGCTGAAGAAGGACGACTGCAAGATGGAATTCAGGCAGGAGTTAAGACAGGCACTGGGAGGTGTTGAAGTGCTAACAAGTGAGCAGAGTATGTTGAGCCAATGGTAGGAGTACTATGAGCAGCTGATGAATGAAGAGAATGAGAGAGAGTGAAGATTGGATGATGTGAGGATAGTCAACCAGTAAGTGCAGAAAATAAGCAAGATGGAAGTTAGGGCAGCTATAAAGAGGATGAAGAATGGAAAGGCTGTTGGTCCGGATGACATACCGGTGGAAGTATGGAGGTGTTTAGGAGAGATGGCAGTGAAGTTTCTGACCATTGATTGTTTATCAAATTCTTGGAAAGTGAGAGGATGCCTGAGGAGTGGAGATGAAGTGTACTGGTACTGATTTTCAAGAATAAGGGACAGAGCTGTAGTAACTATAGAGGGATGAAGTTAATCAGCCACAGCATGAAGTTATGAGAGTTGGAGATATGCTCTAGAGAGGAGAGGAATGAAAACGAGTAGGACAAAGATAGAATAAATGAGTGTGAACAAAAGGGAGGAAAGTGGAGTTGTTGGGATGCAGGGAGTAGTGGTTAGAAAGATGGAGGAATTAAAATACTTGGGATCAACATTTCAGAGTAACGGCGAGTGTGGAAAGGAGGTTGGAATGGGTGGCGATGAGTGGCTGGAGTGATTTGTGACAGAAGGGTACCAGCGAGAGTGAAAGGGAAGGTTTACAGGACAATAGTGAGACCAGCTATGTTGTACGGGTTGGAGACGGTGGCACTGATGAAAAGACAGGAGGCGGAGCTGGAGGTGTCAGAGTTAAAGATGCTGAGATTTTCGTTGGGTGTAATGAGGATGGACAGGATTAGAAATTAGTATATTAGAGGGACAGCTCAGGTTATACATTTTGGAGACAAAGTTAAAGAAGCAAGGTTGAGCTGGTTTGGACATCTAGAGGAGAGACAAAGATTTTATTGGAAGGAGGATGCTGAAGATGGAGCTGCCAATAAAGAGGAGAAGAGGAAAACCAAAGAGGAGTTTTATGGACATGGTGAGAGAGTAAATGAAGGTGGTCAGTTTGAAGAAGGAAGATGCAGAAGACAGAAAGAAATTAGAGACAGGTGACGGGTGGAGAGGTGACAGCTTTACCTACTGTGCCACTGTGCTGTCCCTTTCACAATACACGTGCCTGAAAAAACAGAAGTGCTCCTCTGGCTCAACTGACCCATATTAGGGCCAGCTGACCCTCTTAAGTTTTTGTTTTTTTTTAAAGAATAAACCTGAGCATAATAGTGGTGCAGTGGTGGCCTAGTGGTTAGGGAGTTGGCCCTGCATCAGAAGATTGTGGGTTCGATTCCCTCACAAGTAGGTTACCCTGAGGTACCCCTGAGCAAGGTACCGTCCCTGTCACTGCTCCCCGGGCGCTTTCAATAGCTGCCCACTGCTGCACGGTGTTTGTGTGCATGGGTTAAAAACAGAGGTCCAATTTCGTTGTGGTTCATGGTGTGCAGTGCTGTGACCTCGCAATGACAAGGGTTGTCACTTTCACTTTTCACTTTCAATAGTGTAATAATTTTGAATTTATAGCTAGGACTTGAACTTGGAGTAGGAGCTGTTGCTCCAGGCTTACAATTTCTTCAGCCAATGATGTTGAGCATATCATTCAGTGATGTCTTATCCTTTTTTATGAACACAATGGATTTCTCACTAACAGGAGTACTCTAGATTACACTTTGTTTGTGTCCTGGCCTGCACATGGATGCCCTCTGACACCATGAATGATTCAAACTCTGCATCAAGGAAACCTTCTCTGTAAGGAAAATGATTCTTTCTGGGCCTAAATCCAGAGGAGATACTCTGTAGTGTCAGTGATGACAAGAAAGTCTTGTTCAAACAGCCAGGGATTTTATATTGGCTGACTGTTTTGCCTCAGTTGGATCTCTTCCAGCCATCAAAAGATCCAGAATAAAAGGTCTTAAATGGATTATTAACACTCCTGTCCAGACTGAAGGTGGTGGGATGTTTGGGGTGGAATTGAAAGCATATCAATACCCTTTCTTTCTGCTATTTCCTAATCCCTTAATGAAACATGGGCCTTGTGGTTAACAAGAATTAGCAGCACAAACTAGTCAGGAGATCACTCGGTGTGGTGAAGCAGATGTTCAAGGAACTCCACTAATGGGTCTTCATTGATCCAGCCAAATCTGGTGGATATACCTATTGATCCTGGAGGTTCTCCTTTGAAGAACTGGTCTCTGTTTCAGAAAATTATCATGGGATGGTCTACATTCCCACTGACTGCACAGACCACAGACACAATTTTTGTCTTCCAGCAACTTGAATTTTTGAGATCATACTTTTTCTAGATCAGTTAGCAAGCCCCCATAGCCTTTGTCTCTCTTTGCCCCAAAGCTACATTTTCTAAAACAAAACAAACTAGCCTAGCTGTTCTTTAGTAAGATTATTAACTTCAGCAAATAACCAACAAAACAGAGGCATAGTTTAAGACCTTAATAAATCTGCTTTGACATAAAATCTATTCTAACTGACATGCAACCAAAAAATGCTTTATCAAGATGTGAATTAGTATGGATTTTTGATGAGCCTTAAATTGGTGCTCAGGAAGTAGAATCATATTATCTGAGGTAAATAGGTCAGTAACTGAGTAAAATATCATATTTTCTGAGGTGAATATGTCAGTAACTGAATGAAATAGCTTATTATTTGAGGTAAATATGTCAGGAACTGAGTGAAATATCTTATTATCTGAGGTGAATATGCCAGTAACTGAGTAAAATGTCATATTATCTGAAGTGAATATGCCAGGAACTGAGTAAAATATCATATTATCTGAGATAAATGCCAGTAACTGAGCAAAATAGCTTATTATCTGAGGTAAATATGTCAGTAACTGTGTGAAATCTGCCAGTAACTGGGAGAAATTTCATACCTGATGTGAATTTGCCAGGAACTAAGCAAAATGTCATTATCTGAGTTGAATATGTCAGTAACTGTGTGAAATATCAAATCTAAGGTAAATATGTAATTAATATTATATTATTTGAGATGATTAAGCCCATAATTGAGTGAAAAATCTTAAATGAGATGGAAATATGCCAGTAACTGAGTGAAATACATATTATAGATGCCCACAAATGAGTGATAGATCCAGTTATCAGTGGTAAACATTTTAGTAAAATAGTGAGTAATAATATCAATATACCAGTAAGAGGGTGTCATATTGCGTTATCTTTGATAAGCATGTCAGTAGATAGTGATATATGCTGTAACTGGTTTAAATATGGCCTAAATACTTGCACATTTGCAAAAGCTTTGGTCGACTGAAAAAAAAAACTCAAATCACTCAAAATAATGTAAACCTATGCCACTAGGGAAAACTCCGGGAATGAAAGTGAAGCTGATATATCTAAGGAAAGGAGAGGAAGTATCATGTGTGGAAGTTTGTGTGGATCCCCATGATCATGAGGTTAATTTTAAACATAGACTGTCGTTTGACATCTTCAGGAGTTACACTCCCATCTCATCACTCATTTTTATGTTTGATACATCTTAAAGCCCAAATAAAGCCTGAATCTCTTTAAGCTGTCACAGTGTGTAAACAGAAGCTAACCCTGCCAACATGGAGGAGCTATAATGTAGCACCATGTGGTGTTGATTCTCTGTTCTTAAAGGGTTGCCCCCGGTTTATCTGTTTCATATCAGTTACTGAATAATTCATGGCGGCAACTGAATAATAAGCCTTAAGAACACACCTGCAGTGTGAAAGGTTAAGTGCGAGGCTCAATATAAATATTCTTTGATGTGTTGAGAATAAGAATGTATCCATGAGAAAGCAGGAAGACTGGTGGTTGTGATGACAATGAAGATTATGGCCTTTTTTATAGTCAGTAATGGACAATTTCAGAAAGATATATTCAGATAAAAGTATGCCCTTATTACTGACACCCCACTTTTATTAATTGTGCAAAAAAAGTGTTTTCTAGTAAAGCCTCATGAGTCTTTTAGTCTCCTTCAGCTTTAACTCCTGAGGTTTTCAGCAGGGCTTAACTAGAATCTGGAATCGTTACGTCAAAACCTAGACTTGACATACGTTTCAGATCATCTTCCTGCTGGAAGATCATGACCCAATTCTCAGGGCCTCTGAAAGATAAATATCTCCCAAAAATGCCCAGAAGTTTGCCAAATCTGTCTTGAGTGTTTGGAACCTAAAAGCTCTTTATTTGTCTCATCTGATTATAGAGCTTGGGACCTGGGTCAACTTATCAAGTGTGTGTGTGTGTGTGTGTGTGGAAGGAAAGTGAGTGAGTGCACCTCATTGCAGTTAATTCATATTTCATGCATTTGACATTACTGACCCTGGTTGCTTTCTATTTAATCTTTAATACATGAGTTATAAAGCAGCAGCCATACATACACACATGAATACACACACACACACAGAGTGGTGGTCCAGAGTGGTTATCTTAGATGAATATGGTGTGTGAGTGTATGTGTGCTGTATGTCATGGCCACAGACTGCTGAATCAGCTCTCTGTCTCTGTGCTGAAGCTTTTTTGCTTCTTCATCATTATTTATTCATCCACAGACTCTGAGCTCAGTTATAGAAGCCTCTATCCTCTTCTCTTCTCCCCTTCTCTTTCACTTCTCTTCTCTTCTCTTCTCTTCTCTTCTCTTTTCTTCCCTCCTCTCCTTGTTTTCACCTCTACTCTTCTTGCCACTTCTCTTCTGTTCCCTGCACTCATCTTCTCTTCTTTTCTCTTATTTTCCCTCCACGCCTCTTCTCTCCTCTTCTTTTCTCTTCTCTTCTCTTATCTTAACCTCTCTTCTTTTCTTCTCTCCTCTCCTCCTCTTTTCACCTCTTCTCTTTTCCTCTCTTCTTACTACTTCTCTTCCTTCCTCTTCTCTTCACCTCTCTTCTCTTTTCTTCTCTCCTCTCCTTCGCCTCTTTTCACCTGTCTTCTCTTATTGCCATTTCTCTTCCCTCCACTCAGGGGCAGCGGTGGCCTAGTGGTTAGGGAGTTGGCCCTGCATCGGAAGATTGTGGGTTCAATTCACTTAAAAGTAGGTTGTCCTGAGGTACCCCTGAGTAAGGTACCATCCCTGTCACTGCTCCCCGGCCACTTTCAATAGCTGCCCCCTGCTGCATGGTGTTTGTGTGTATGGGTTAAAAGCAGAGGTCCAATTTCGTTGTGGTTCATGGTGTGCAGTGCTGTGACCTCGCAATGACAAGGGTTGTCACTTTCTCTCCTCTCTTATCTTATCTTAACCTCTCTTCTTTTCCTCTCTCCTCCTCTTTTCACCTCTCTTCTTCTTGCCACTTCTCTTCCCTCCACTTCTCTCCTCTTCTTCTCTTCTCTTCTCTTCTCTTCTCTTCTCTTCTCTTCTCTTCTGTCTTTTTCCTGTTATTCTCTGTTCTCTTCTTTTTTCTAAACTCCTGTACATTTTTCATGCATTTCCTTTTTTATTCTCTACTTTACTCCTCTTCTACTTGACTATTCTCTACTTTACTCTTCTCTGTTGTATTTTTCTTTTGATGGTGTTTTTCCTTTTATCTCTTCCTTTCTTCTCTTTACATTTTCTTCTTGTCTGTTCATCTTCTTCTTGCTTCTCGTCTATTATTCTCTGTCATGGTTATGGTACGGTAGAGGGCGCTCTGTTCTGACTGAGCACACCTGAGCTGATGAAGGCACAGGTGTGCTACACTGGGGCTGCTATTTAAGCCCCAATGAGTCAGAACGGAGCGTGGCTCATTCACAGAGGCTAAGCCTTAATGTAACGGTGGTTTCTTAGTTTGTGTTTTGTTTTGGTTACCATGGAGAATAAAGTCTTGTTCCTGACTCCGCGTAGACGTCCTACCCACACCACACCAGAGTTACATTCTCTTGTCTTGTTTCCTCTCTTCTCTTCATTGCTTTCTTCAGCATTCTACTCTGTTCTTTTCTGAAGCCTTGTGCCTTTTCTCTTAAATCTCTTATTTGCTCCTTTTCTACGTTTTACATTTTCTTTCTCCTCTCTCTTATGCATAATTTTCTCTCTTCTGAATTTTTTTTCTTTTCTATTTTCCACTCTCCTCTCTGTGCTCTTACCGCTATCTTATTATCTGTTTTATTTTCTCTTCCATACTCCTCTCCGATCCCCATTTCTTTTTCTCTATAGTATGACTGTTATAACCCGCCATACCTGTCTGTCACCAATTATTATCCTTTGGTACTTGTGATGGATTCATGCATGCAATCTTTTTTTTCATGCATGCAGAGTATTTGTATGAATGTGAATGTGTGTGTATGAGTGTGCGTGTGCGCGTGTGTGTGTGGGAGAAAGAGAAAAGACCTTTCATTGATCTTCTGTTCAAGTTTAAACAGAAAGTGCTCATTAGACTGCCTTTCCCAAAGACCTGCATGATATATTTAGCCCAAGAAGAGTGTGTGTGTGTGTGTGTGTGTGTGTGTGTGTGTGTGTGTGTGTGTGTGTGTGTGTGTGTGTGTGTGTGTGTGTGTGTATGAGTGTGTGTGTGTACTTCTCAGTTCTCAGTTTTTGGTTTAGCCTGTTTATCATCTCAGCTGGAAACACATTGTGTGTGATGAATCACACACTCTTTATATGCAAGGACAAATTGAGGCTGCCTGAATTCTTTCTTTTTTAACCTTCACTCTTTTACTTTTTTCCTTCTTTTTTAGTTGCCTCAAAACTTTTTACACTTCTTTACAATTTCAGTTCTTTCTTCCTTCTCATTTTCATTTTTATTGCTTTCTCTTGTTAATCTCACTCTCACACTCTTTCTCATGCTCTCTCTCTCTCTCTTTCTCTATCACACTGTCTATCACTTCCACAGCGCGCCACCGCAGTCTCATCTCAATCCTTCATGGGGCGCCATGTGCATGCTGGGTATTTTAACAAGGGTAGAGAAACTCTTTTTGCCTTCAGAGAGATACATCTACAGTGCAAAAGGCCCTGAAAACACACACACACACACACATACACACACGCACACACACTCTGTTGGAGTGAGATTTATGCTTTGCCATGTACACCCCATGTATACATCTACTTTGTCTTCTTGTGTATAAATATTAAGTGTATGGAGATTTCCCTGCATTAATACACAGACCTGAGTTCTGTATTTTTATCTGCAACGTGCTCTTGCCTCTCTCATCTAAACTTTTTTGCTCGGCCAGGTTTTGTATCCAAGCTTGAGTTCGTTTGTGTATCTGTTTTAGGTTAGCGTGAAACTATTCATCGCTTCAACAAATAACCAGTATGTAAGAAACATCAATTTCAACCTTAGAAAAGCTTCTTTGATATGAAATTCATTCTACCTGACTTGCAGATGAAAGCTGTTTTTCAAAATGTGATTTTACTATGGACTTTTGATGAACATTCAATTGGCAGTCAGCAGCTTCCTGACTGAAGTTTTTGTTGCACCTTGAAAATGCAGCCTTAAATGGTGTCAGAATGTATCAGCAGAGTGCCATCTTTAAAGAGCTTCCTACAGCTGGCAACTGAGATAAATATGACTGTAAGTGAGTGGAATATGCTAGAAAATCAGGAAAAGAGTATATTGTCTGAGGTGAATGTCAGTAACTGTAGGGAAATATCATATTATCTGAGGTGTATATGTCAGTAACTGAGTGAAATTTCATATTATCTGAAGTAAATATGTCAGTAACTGAGTGAAATATCATATTATCCAAGGTAAATATGTCAGTAACTGAGTGAAATATACAACGGTACCTTGAATCTCGAACTGCTCTTCAGTAGAACATCCGAACAGCTTGACTTGACCAACTTGAAAAAACTTGAAAGAACCAGAAAGCCGCGTAATTTGAGGTACCACATATGATTTGAGGTCTGAAATAAATATGCATATTTAGGTATATATTTTAGTAACTGAAATATAATCTAACCTGTGAATAAATATGCCAATAAGTGGGTGTAATATCTTGTTATCTTTGATAAGCATGTCAGTAAAGAGTGAAATCTGCTGGTAACTGGTTTAAATATGGCTTAGTAAAGATTTTAATTGGTAAAACATTGTTATTAGCACTTCTATAACTTCTCAGCAATGAAGTCGTCTCAATCTGTGAGCTCAAACATTTAGACACAAATAACTTTTTAGCAACCGTCTCTGCGAATGTTAGATAATTAGGAGATATTTGGTGGGCAAAGTAAAATAAACACACAGTGAGAAAAAATCCACACCCTCCTTCTAAACTCATGCATGTAATAACCATAATGACCATCTATCTGATCTTATTCCAAAAGGGAATTCTGTAGAAATTACACCCAGTAGTATAAATAGGTGCTTACAACTATTTTAGCAATCAAATAATCTTCATTTCCATCATTTTAATAATCAAAAGTTTCAATAAATGAGAATAAACCTAACTGAGCGAGAATAAACAATAAAAAGCCTTTGGATTATTACAGAATGCATTAGAAAAACAGTTTACAAACAGTTTTAAATGCCATTAAAATATAGAAAAGCTTATTTTTCTACAATTTACTAAATGTTACTAATTTTACTCAATTTTACTATATGTTAACCTTATTTGATTATAGGTACTATACTTTACTATATTCTTCTATATATATTTTACTGTTTTCTGTCTGTATTCTGATTTCTAATGTACTTAAAATAGATTTTGTCCAGTTTCTTACCGTAGGAGATTTTAAAATGTACTAATTACGCCCACCCCCTTACATAAAATACTTTTATTAAATAACACGGACAATCATGTTTATGTAGTGTTATTTCTTAAACTGGGTTATGTTAGCCTATCTAACTGGAGCAAAATAATTTTTCTGTCTGATGCCACAGACCAAATATGAATACTGTGTTGATCCCAGACAAGCCTTGCTGTGTGTCACAGATATTTAAATAAAACAAGTTTTAAATTATGTATTGAAAGGAGTCACTTTGATCCTTAAAGAGATAAAAATGATGAATATATAGTGCAGCGGGTCTATTTGGAAATCAAGCTTAAGGTTTGCTATGAATCAGATGGACATAAAATAATGTCATTATCTACATGAGATTTTTTGGTCACTATAAGCCCCCCATGCCGTGGGTCCCAGTGCAGAAAGATGTAGTGTGGCAGGGAGTCAGAACTGCATACATTTATATATATATAATTCACAATAATAATCTTTTCTACACCATCCAGCATCCAATCATTCTCCACTGGTTTAAGCCTTAGCAGACCTGTTGTGTTTGAAAATGAGATTTTTATGTTGTAGTGATGTAGCATCCCTCTCTCTCTCCCTCTCCCTCTCTATAGTTGTCGGGATGTGGATTGCTGGGTGTAGGGATTTGGCTCTCTGTGTCTCAAGGCAGTTTTGCCACTTTTTCGCCTTCTTTCCCTTCCCTCTCTGCCGCCAATCTGGTCATCACCCTTGGGTCCATCGTCATGGTGACAGGATTCCTGGGCTGCATGGGTGCCATCAAGGAGAATAAGTGCCTGCTGCTGAGCGTGAGTGTCCTCCCACAATACCATATTTGCCTCTTGGCTACTGAGCGGGCAAAACAACTTATATAGCAGGGCATCCCACTGGTACATTTCTGCATGGCACTGCTGTTTTACAAAACAACACTAACAATAACAGTATGCAAAATTTATTGTGTAACCTTCTCATTTTCTCTCCATGTTCTCTTTTTTCTCTCTTTCTCCCTCTAGTTCTTCATCGTCCTGTTGATAATTCTGCTGGCAGAGTTGATCCTCCTCATCTTGTTCTTTCTGTATACAGACAAGGTAAAGCATTACACTCTCATGCAGTCTGTTTTAATATTTTTAGAACTTTTTTCTAACATTCTAAAGCATGTTGCAGATTTTATGTGTTGAAAAAGTATAAAGCATCTAAAAAAACATTATAAATTTGAATATCAAGATAACTAATAAACACATTTAAACTCAAATGACTCAAATGAAGAATGTATGTTGTTGCTGTCAGAACAAAACTTTGTATTCTCAAGATGTTTATTTTAATAAACATGGGGAAAAAGAGGCTTATTACATATTATGGAAGTTAATTGAAATGTTTTAAATATTTTGGAGGTTCATTCACTCTGGAATTATCTCAGAATATGAAGGGCAGCTGGCATTTTAAATTATGATATTAAAAACTTATAGCTGCCTTTCTTACCTGGTGAATTTGTCTTACAGGTGAGTGACAATGCAAAGCGGGATCTGAAAGAGGGACTGCAGCTGTACAACACTGACAACAACATTGGCCTGCGCAATGCATGGAACATCATACAGGCAGAGGTCTGTGCCACTGTGTGTGTATGAGTGTGTGTGTGTGTGTGTGTGTGTGTGTGTGTGTGTGTATGTTTGTTCATTTCTGTGTCATCCTGCAGATATCTGTATTTCTGAATTTTTGTTTGTGTCTGGCCAGTTAGATGTTAGAGGATTTAGGGACAAAGTTAGAGGTTTGGGGACACCTAGCTTTTCAAATTAACATGTTTTAAAATTTCGTTTCACAAAAACGCACATCATAACACATCTGTTTAGATCTTCGAATTAATCTTTCCAAAAAACTTGCAATGTATTTCAAAGGGAAAAAAGGCAAAGTGTTGCAACAGTTTAAATGGGCGGCATACAAAATTTCATTTATGCACATGTGAATACGGTTCATCCTGTTCCCAGACAGCACTGTATAAGCAGAGGTGTGTGTAAGACGCCAACTCCATCTGTGTATTGGAGGGTCACTATAAATTTGAGCTTAATATCATTATATCAGTCTCAGATAAGGGTGAAGGTTTTAGCTGCTTGGCATTTCACACTATTGATTAAATAACATCACTGCATTACACTGTCACAGATATTGATCCTGTATATAGATCTCCATATAACTTATGCATCTCATGCAGGCCATAATGAGTAGGTATAACATTCGTCTTCTTAGATGCATGACTCCTCTTCTCTTTCTGCAGTTCAGCATGCAGTTATATCCCACCTGCAAAAGCCTTACTGAGATTTTAGCCGTTGGTAGCCTGTTGCTTCTGTTCAGAAATGTTTCCATAAATATTGGATGAAGCAATAATCTCTCCTCCTGTCTTTCTCTCTTTCTCTCCCTCTGCCTCTCTAGTGGCAGTGCTGCGGGGTGACTGGGCACACAGACTGGCACGAGGCCCTGCCTGATAAGACAGTGCCAGACCGATGCTGTCAGGAGCATTATAGGGAGTGTGGGCGCAACGCTACCAATGTTTTCTGGTCCCGGGTGAGAACAGCTATGAGCACAAAATCTGACTAGCATCTTACCTGCTTCTAATATTCATGGCCTATTCTATTCTATTTCTGCTTTTTAATTATTTATTTTTTTATTCAGTTGTCAAAATGATCTTGACAGCATTTAGGTCATTTTTCAAATAACCATCTTTTTTTTATTTCTTATCAGACATCAGTATAACCATTTTGATGGCAAAAATGAAAGCTTATTTTGATGCTTTTCTTTGACAGAGAGGCAGGACTTAACCATAATAGCCCATTTATTCCACTTGCCCATGCATGAATGCATGATTTGAGTGAAAAATGTATAGACATTTTACAGAGCATCAAACAAAGGCAGTAGGGAGCTCCTTGTAGATGATGGGACACGGCAGTACACAAAAAGCTCCAATGTCATATGCTGATCTGCTAACATATCTACTTCTCTGGGTGCCAATTTTAATGCACTAAACCAGGAAAATGTGGAAATGTTGATAAATTCCCTAAGGCCTTAATATGACTGTGTGTTTTGACCACTAGGGCTGCTATGAGAAAGTTGTGGACTGGCTGGATGATAACAAGCACCTGCTGGGCACTATTGCCATGTGTGTGCTGGTCATACAGGTATTTAAAAGAAAACACATTCTAGATTCACACGACGATATATGGCTCCAGGACAAATAAAGAAGTTCATAATAAAGGATTTAAGAAACACACAGTACAATAATAACACATTTGCACATTTAATATGCTAGAGCAGCCTATGACTCATTTTAAATCATTATATAAAAGTGTTAAACAAAATATCCTTTTTTAATAGTTTACTTGATCTGCATATATGGTTAAACAATTGCACCACCTGATATTTTTTAAGGCAAACAGGTCATAAACAGGTCATAAGGTAAATATATTTTTACATTTTTGAAATGCATTCACTGTAATTTGGTATCGGAGAATAATGTGGTCCAAGTTGTGTATTAAATTATGTAAGAGAAAGATTACAGAATTTAACTTTAAAAGAAAATTTCATTTTATTGACCCATATACTATATATGTATGTATATATGTATGTTGGACAATGGCAAGATGCATACCCTAATTTTTTCTCTTAGCAAATGGCATCTTAAAGTGATATTTTAGTGAAAAAAATCATATTCTTCCCTCTTCACCACAAAAGAAGTCATGAAGAATTTTTGAAGCCAAGAATTGTTTGAAATCAGACTAATGTCACTAATATGTAGCTACTTACTTCCTGGCAATGGGAAATGGGAGACTACAACCTTAAAACAATTATAAATTTATGATCATTTATTTACTTATGACAATTTATTTATTAATGCAAAACATGCATAAATCATCAAACATTTGCTTCAAACTACATCAAGTTGTTAAGTAATTTAAAATGTGCCTAAAACTGTACACACCAAATTCAGGTTCAATATTGCCGCTACTACACTTGTTAGGTCTGCAACATGCTCTTGCCCATTTTTAATAAACAGCCGTGTGTCATGCAGTGTCCAAACCACATGAAATCGCGTAACAACTCGATCTGAAGCATTTAGGAACTACACCATTTAATCATCCCGGACCAGTAGGTTGCCCTGAGGTACTCTTGAGCAAGGTACTGCCCCATAACTGCTCCATGCTCCCAGCTGCTGCACAGTGTGTGTGGGTTAAATACAGAGAATGCATATTATTGTGGTTCACTGCTGTGTTTCAAAATGACAAATAGTCACTTCTACTTCATGATATAATTACATTACCTAATTTCTTCAGCTACTTTAGTAAATTAAACTTGTTCTTGAGTAGCAAACATTGGTCTAGGTACTGAAAATGCTGCTAATTTGATTATTTTTGCAGAACAATCACTTTAAATGTTACTCTGTTCTGTCTAGGCACTGTGACTAATGTCATATTTCATGTCCTGCAGCTTCTCGGCATGGCATTCTCCATGACCCTGTACCAGCAGATTCACAGAGCTGGGAAGAAGTATGATGCCTAGAAGACCTGCCTAAGGTGTTGCCATTTAAAAAAAAAAAAAAAAAAAGCTCCCAGAGCACAGTTGTATACCATTCTTTTCTCTGCTTCTTTTCATTCCTGGATATCACAGTTCTGAGGAACTCAGAAACCCTGTAAAAAATTTTTATACTGTATATTGAAAATGTATTCCAGAAACTGCTAAAGAGGCTTTCTAAGGCTTGAGCGGCCTTTGAGGACTGTCAGAAGAGGAAAACCTACATGAAAGGAATTTTAGAGTAGCAAAGATCGGTCCTTCACAGTACGATTCCATCAGCCATCCTGGTTTTGAACTTTGAGATGACGTACCCAGAAGATATAACAGTTCCGAGCTGACGCAGATGTCAGACTGTTTGGGCGAGAATGTACCAGACACACACATTCTCACTTTTTCTTGCTCTCTCTCCCACACACACACCACATTTTGCTCATAAAGCACGTAAACTGTACAGTTGCGCTCATGTTCACTTGACCTTATGTATCCTATAAATATAAGATGAATATATTGCTGTTTATCAAAAGCATCGAGTCAGTTTGTTTGTCCATGTGCATGTCATGAGTGGGCTGAGAGAGGGCTGCTGCATGGACTAACAATCATTTTTGCCTCAGGCCTCTGTTGACCAGTGATTCTTTTCACTGTCTCTCTTTCTCATGCACGCACTCTCTCTGCAGATCTTTTGTTCTGACACTCACTGATCTTTTCAAAGTGTACCTTCCCTGCTGGGGCCAACAAGGCATCCCAGTGCAGTCATTTGGAAAAGAGAAGAAGGACAGATCATGATTGGAGATCGATAAAGAATTATCATCAAAGGAAACATGAACAAATGGAATTGCACTTCAAAGGGATCTTGTCGGAAAGAGCCTCATTAGTTTATGTACCATAAACACATTGAATACTTATTGACTGATAACTGTCCCCAGTGTTCACTTGGCATATTTGCTCAAGTCAGTGTTTGATACTTTTCAAAGCCATGGCCCTGCTTCCAATAGTAAAATGATTAATTTCTTTCTGTTTCCTTCTGTTGTTCTTTTCTGACAAGATTGTTTTGTCAGTCTAGCCTGATGTAAATGCATTCTATGGATAGTTTTAAATGCTTTTATCTAGATAATGACATTTGAACAGATTTGGCTGTGGTTTGGAAAGAGATATTTGTCTTCCTTAGTTCTTCCAAATTCATCTGCACACCATTTCTGAATATTTGGAGGTCCTAAGTGACCTCCAAATATTCATAACATGTTTTTGTAGTAGTACATATATAGGAAATCTCTAAGACATCCTTACTCTGCTCTTTTCAGCCCCCTTGAAGCTGCTAGAACTTTGAACTGTGTCTTAATGAATGACCTAAAAAAGATCTAAAACCCCTTAGCAGATTGAGGGCCTGAAATGACCACATATTTGACTTCTCTGTTGAAGCCTCTTCATTAAGAACACCCACATTATATTCACTCATTTTTCATTGTGTCTTCTTGAAGTCTCTGATAGTATTCGGAAGCTTCCACCATCAAGGTACCAAGAATAACAACAGTCTGGACTGAGATTTTGTGCAGTGTGAAGGGACAGTAAATGCCAGATGATGTTCCTTAAGAGGAAAGTATTGATCAAGGAGGACAATAAGCCTGTAAGTTTTTAAGTAAGTGGGAAAAGATCTGGAGGTCACTCTGTAGGCAAGCATTGGTTACTTAAATGTGATTTGGGCAGCCATGGGTAACCAGTGGAGACAGTGAGTAGTGGAGTGACTGGCCTATTTGGTTGCCATGTTTTGGACCATTATATATTTTTATATTAAATTATGATCTTTTAAAAACATATTTTTTGGGGTCCTAATTTGCTTCATAACACCTGTGCATGACCTCTTTCTACCATGAAAGACATTGAAGTTTTTGGGCTTTAAACTATCACTAACAATGTTTCAGGCAGTGTATTTGCAACCAATTAATCTATTCATCTTCCATCTAATCATTATCTAACATTTTATGCTAACTAGGTTCATGGAGGGTCCATAAACATATTCCATCACTTATTGGGGCAAAAGGCAGAGGAACACCCTGGATGGAACACCAGTTCTTTACAGGGCAGAAATTCGTATTCACAGCTATACCCTAGGTTGCAATTTAGTACCTCCAATCCATCTGACTTTGGACTGTAGAGGTACCTGGAGCAATGACACGCAGACATAGGTAGAACATGCAAACTACATAGAGCCGTCCCGTCTGGGAACTGAACCCAGAACCTTCTCACAGTGGCACCAATAATCGCTTCATAATCGTGCTGCCCTGTATTCGTATCCATTTCATGTTCTAACTTTCTATATTAGAAGCATTAAGCACTTTAGATGTCTGTCCTAATTCCAACTTGAGAACCCTTGATCTTTTAGAAAAAGTGATGGAATTGCTCTTCTGGGACATGGATTCTGATTCCAGTGTAAAGCGCTCTGTAAAGTTTATTAAAGCATCAGCTGAACAGTATTCAGGGAGGAGAAAGGGAATTAGAAATATTTTCAACAAGTACTCTTTACAGCTCAAAAATACACAATACAAAATAGAAAATAGAAAACAGTACTGGCTCTTGTCCTCCACAGTATCCATGGTAACAGGAGAGGGGCAGGGCTATTGGTGTGGGCAGAGTGTGCAGGGGACAGGCACCGCCTCCATCTGTTGGCCAAGTGCTGGATGTGGACCATGAGAACAGAAAACTGGTTTTTCATCACCCAACTTGTCAAACATATTCTCCTGCATGCGTTAGCTTTAGGGTCGCACTGCAGTCCCGCAGTCTGCAGCGCTCTCGCTTATTTACACGCAAAAATAAAATGGCAGATCTGGAAGAGGCTGATATGGTGTATGTAAGCTGTGTGATGCAGTGGATTTTCAAACATGAGCAGTGTATGCGTTAAACATTGTTGACAGCAGTGTGTGTGCTCATGCACAGGTGGTTAGAGTGGAATTTAGAGAGATTTTCTGCATTTCATCTGATCCATTAAAAAATAAATAAAAATACAGCTTCATTTAGGCAGATACACTGTCAGAAAAAGGTACAATGTTAACCCCATGTACAATGTAAATGTACAATAAAGCTGTCCTTAAGGTCCAACCTGTTTACCATAAATGAGTTTTGAAAAGTGTCAGAGCAAACCTTGAGCCTCCACTTGGTTTAAAATATATTTTTACATATTCAAGATGCCTGCTGTCTTTTTCATTGTGTCACAACTGGATGAGAATAGACAGTTATCAGTTCTGGAGACAGGAGCAATTATTATATTTACAAATTCATCATTTAAGACATACAGAAAATAAAATAAAGAGCTCAGAGTCCATACAACTTACAAAAAACATATCCTGTGGCTTTAGAGCACAATCCCATTGACATATTAGTACCTTTATTCAGAGAGTGTTAAGGTGTGATCTACCGAGCGGATAAAAGTGGGAACAGGCTGCCGTTGAGTCTTCATCAATGGATGAACTTTTCTGCAGAATGAAATACTACAGAATTAAGGGTGTTGTGTCTGTTCCTGTGCGTAAAATAATGCACCTGTCAAATCATCCATTTGAAACAGTCAAAACATTTTCCTCAAATAACGTATCTCCAGTTTTTAGGGTTTTTATTATTGGTTAGGTATTTTTGGTTGTTTGAGTGTGTGAGAAACAGGCTTCTGAAGATACAGAGTAAAAATGACCTCCTGTATCTTTCCGGGAGACACTGTAATCAGGCGTCAACGTTCCTTATGCTGCTCCTTATGAGGCGGAAAAAAGGAAAGTGAAAAATAATTTAGAGGAGAAATGCATCATTATAAACTATAATTCAAATCAGCACCCAGCAGTAAACTGATCCAAGATGAGATGAACTATAAGATGACATCTTGTCATTGATCCAGCGGTATCTATATTTAAAATAAATTTAAAAAAAGGTTTGCTGATACTGGCAAACCTGCAGGCCTTGTTCTGGATGCATGCATTTCAAAAAGCCAAACCAATTAAAATGCTCTAAAATGGATATGTCTGAGGAAAGGATGTTAGACTGTTCCTGTATATATGTATATATATATATAATAT
>CM029392.1:13894280-14108278 GCA_017165825.1 Hepsetus odoe
TATATATAATATATATATATATATATATATATATATATATATATATATATATATATGTGTGTGTGTGTGTGTGTGTGTGTGTGTGTGTGTGTGCACAGAATTCAGTTCCTGAAGTGTTCCTAAAGTGTACACACCCTACATCTGAAGCCCAAAGAGAAATGTAAACAACTGAGAAATGGTCTGAGGACTAAGGATTGTCCAAACTTTGAAGGGGGTTTAGAACAAGTGTAGAGAAATGGCAGAGCCCAGTCTCTTTCTCCCTGTGTGGAGTATGTCCTCTTCCTGCCTTCAGTGGATTATCCCCACACCCATCTCTCTGCCTGAGAGGACTTCAGCTGGACAGACTCGCTGCTCTCGCCTTCCCCCTGTCCCACACAAAGAGAGACTCTCAGGATGTCGCCATTAAAAATCCATTTATTCACAGCGTTCAGCTTTATGACCCGAGTTATCTTACATAAATATCTCATTGCAAATGAGCTGTAAATCCAACCTTAAGTCCATGCTCATGAAAATCCTCCCTACAATAAATGTATTATAGTGTTTTTGGTTCAGATTGCAGAAAATAGAGTTTAGGGCTAAAAATTTTGCACAAATATGTGGCTTGGGTTTTTTGACCGGCATCAGAAGTGTTTTTTTTTCTTTTGTTTTCCACATCCAGGCCCTTTTTTTTGCAAAATTGAGACTTGAGTACTAAATATAATTTGCCAGATTGTTGTTGCCAGACTTGTTTTGAACTTTTTTTGTATATTAATGCTAGTTTCTTTTTTGGTTTGTGTTTTAATAGTGATAGAAAAAAGCAATCATTGGATTAAGAAAAAGATTTGCACTCATGGAACATTTGAAACATCTGACCAAAGTGACATCTGGTGGTCAAATAAATATCTTTGCCTTTTTTACACGTTATCAAGTAATCAGTGGAACATTCGCTTGTAGCTTTTTAAGCTTTTGTGTTGCTTTAAAGGATAAAATGCGTGGGAGGATATTTTCATTTTGAAATTCAATTCAATTCCTGTTAATACAGACAACATTGTTTCAGATCAGAAGTTTTACAAGGTTTTGATTCACACAAACACCGTTTCAGTTTTGCCATCACTAGTTTTAGTTAAACAAGTGTTTACTTGCACCTGCACTACATAGATGACAAGATGTTTCTCTAACCTTGCTGGCAATCGCCTTCAGTTTGCCCAGTAGCGACGGAGTGTTTGAGTAAACGACATCGTCTTCGTTCTCCTCCCCCTCTCCTTCTGCCAGCGCACAGCTGTCTGCTGCTGGCAACTCACACTCCTTATTAGCCGACATCACGAGGCGGGAATACTTGTATTCCAGCCTATTGCAGAGAGGAATCGAAAAAAAATAAGTACTTATCTTATTACTGGGGCTTCATTTTCTGTGACAATGGTGACTCACTTCTTGTTTTTCTTCCAGAAGTAACATGTGAGAGAAATGAGGAGGACAGCCATAAATGCCCCTCCTCCTATTCCAACTTTCAGCCACAGCGGGACTGCTTCACAGGGGGCGGAGGTCTTCTCAGGGAGCGACACTCCTTTCGTGCAAAGCTTCGGCTCATTCCACACATACAGAGTGTCCTAGTGCAGAAATATGAGAAGTAAATGATGAACATGGAGCCACATGTGCTTTCATGTGGGTAGTAGTTTTAGAGAAGACATACCTGCATGTTGCCCTTGCACGCTCCCTCTATTGAGTGGAAGTCTGCTTCATTGCAAATTGGACAGGCACTGGAGCTCTCCCACAGAAAATAAAACATACAGCCATCACATGTACCTGCAGGACACTTACTGGACACACACACAAACGTGTTTACACTTTATTACTTGCAGCCTTGTTACACTTTATTACTTGCAGTTTCTGCTAAAATTATGACAACACATACTTTACTAAATCATTTTGTTTTTCTGAGGTTTGGTAAGTTTAACAGAAGGACTGAATAACTTGCTTTTATATCAAAATTTGAGAGCCATTTGAGAGAGTGCCGTTTTCAGGGACTGCCTGTTTATTTCCTTCATATCCAATATTGACAAGTTCGAATTTGAATAGTTTAATAATAATAAAATCTACTAATGCAAAGCTCATGAATTGGGCTACAAATTAAATGCAGCATTCAGTCTTTAAGTCTGAAAAAGACTCTCTGTCTGTTTGCTACAAAAATGGCTAAATAAAATAATTGAACATACATTGCAATTGAAATTCTGGTTGAAAATCTAGCTGTCCCTCTAATATACTAATTTCTAATCCTGTCCATCCTCATCACATCAAACAAAAATCTCAGCATCTTACAGTTAAAGAGGAATGCTCTCTTTCTCTTACTACTTTCATCATAATGGATGGTGCTGTTGGTTAGTGCATAGCATCTGTTTCACAGAGCTGCTGGAGTGATGGAGTGATGGAGCGCCATCCAGTACCTTCTAGAATCACCTAGAACTTTAACATCAGTTCCTGTTCTTGCTAATGCTCACATACTCAATGCGTAAACACCATTAATACCCACGTTTGCAGATGAAACAAACATCGTCAAATTGCCCACCCCTAAGGTTACCTCACAAGCTACCCACGACAAATCCTTACAAGAACTCGAACAGACACACACACACCTTGATACAGTGAGCTCTCCACGCTCTCCTTTCTCAGGGTTGCAGCGCAGGGTAACGACTGCACTGCGGCCGTGCTCACAGGACGCAGTAACCTGTGGAGATCTTGGACAAGCAGCAAAACACAACCGAAATAAATCAACAGATCACACATGCATTTAAAACACTAAACCTTAATAGTCAATATTTCCTTTTCTTATGTTAAAGGGGCATCTTTACATATCTCATTTACCCAATGTACACAACACTCAGACAGTATAAAAATGCTGATTTGAATATTTAAAAATAATATTTAAATGGTTTTGCTCCAGAGGTCAAAGACAGAGGTTGTATCGTTTCAAAAAAGAAAAAGTTCACAGACCGATAGAAGAAATTAATGTCTGGGAACTTCTGTATGTTTTCAGGGAAAAGGTCTGGTCGAACACTGATTCCATTCAGGGTGCTTTCCACTGTGGCTCCTGAGACAGGGAGAGAGAGACAGATAGGGATAAAAGAGAGAGAAAGAGACAGGGAGACAGAGAGAGAGGGAGGTGAGGCTCAGATTATGTCAGATTAGTAACGATTAAGGCTCTCGCAGCCTGTTGGGAACTGCAGGCCTGGCTCAGTGGCTTACTTATTGAACACAATATCAGACAATAATGGAGTGGTATGTATGTATGTATGTATCAATGTAATCAAACATAGTTTCATACACTGCTATTCAATATATGCTATGAAAGTCATTCTAGTCTCATTTTAAGTACCCTAGTAAGTGAATATCCATATAAAGATTATGGATAGACAATTAAAGGAAAACAGTTAAAAAATTCCTGTATGATTAACTAAGCAGTCATTGGGTCTTTTTATATGAAATGCTCCACACATTTTGACAGTAGGGTGATGAGAATCGAATGTCAAAAGTTTCACCCTACCGTAAAATAAATCTGAGCGCTATGATGAAAATGAAAGGTTTTATCAGAATACTCGACAGTCTGATGGGTGATTCATCATGTGATAAAAGTATCTATGGTAATTCTGGAGCTGCAGCTGTCAGACATCCTACATTGGGCTGCCTCTCACCAAGGAACGTATCAGCCAGGCTGATGGACTGGGAGGAGAGGGCTGTTCTGAAGCCCCGCCCATCTGCTGGGATGATGGTAGACTGGCAAACAAAAGTCTCCACATAATTACTGAGACCAGCGGATTCGCTCTGCAAGTCCTTGCTGGACATGTCTGTAACGTTATCCGTGCACACGGCCACTTTCTTCCCCTGCAGTGGAAAAGAAAGAGACAATGACATGAAGGACAGTTTTATATTTGTGTGCATTAGGAGTGAATTTACTCCACTTCATTGGGTACACCTGCCTCATATTAGACTGAAACCGTAACTGTGAACTACAAAGCAAACTTTCATGCATGGTGGAGCTGATGAATTGGAGAAAGAGTGTGGAAACAATATAAGTTTCCACAAAGAAGTGATTTGTCAGTGTATACCACAATATTAATATCCACAAGAAGACAATACAGCTATAATTATATATCAAAATAATTTCTGTTATTCATTTAGCTCCTCAAAGTTATGTGTGTACTAATTCATTTAGATTCAATTTCATGTTGGATTTTGCTTTTGTTTATAAGAATTATGGTGTTCAATTTCTTTACCTTTTTTATTCACAATATGGTCAAATTTAACAAGGGAAAATGCTAATCTGGTATTCATTTTTAGATCAGTGATAAATTAGTAATCCAATAAGCTGTCCATGTGTGTGGCTGTGTCTACCTCTGGCCCACACAGGCTGATGTTGAACTGATGGTAGTATTTGGTTCCCTTAGAGGTGAAACTTGGTCCATTCATGATGGATCCCACTGTGCTTAAGGCACTGAGGTCATATGTCAAAGTTCGATTCTGATCCATGTGAGAGAAGGAGCAGTCGCTGAAACAAAGAGAATGCTCCTGCAAGAAACACACACAAAATCTCACCTTGTGTAAATATTCAGGTTTAGATCTACTTCCGCGTAACACATTAGTGCATATACACACATACCTTATTGCTCTTGCTGCCAGGGCCGCATAACTGACAGGCCTCTTGGCCGTAGATGTGGTGTCCAGAGAGGAAGGTGTTTGGTGGGCACTCCTGGCACTGGTTGGTATCTTTGTCTATAAAGTACCCAGCAGGGCAGGGCACACAAGACGAGCCACTCTCCTGACTCACCAGAGCGCAGGCGTGGCAGGATGACGCCGAGCCGTCCAGAGCATTTGTGACCGTGACAGAGTAGATCTTCACTATGTCATTCACGTACCGACGCACCTGATAGAAAGAAAAAGAGCATGGAAGTGCATGTTCAGTACAGACCTGTATTTCAAGCACTGTCCTAGATGAGCCAGCTGCTGCTTGCAGATTTTTAAGTCAACTAGTGAACAAATCCAGTGTATATACTGTGTACATATGTCCAGACTTACATCCGAAGGTTTGTTAGTGCGCTGAAAGGCCCACGTGTATGACACTGATGCATTTTTAGTCATGATGTGTGTGTATGCCCTTCTGCTTTTGGTTCCCTCCCATGACTCCACCACATTAGTGCTCTTCCTGTTCACATCCTGCAGTGAAGAGAATCAAACTCAACAATCTATATTATAGCAGAGAAGCTGATGAACTGTCCTGACACACATAACTATTCAATTGATACTGGCATCATAGCTACAAAAGTAGAGTATGTTTGGTTCTATGTTTTAAAATCTGATATTATACCAATCAGGGCAGCAGGATTAATCTGCCTGGTTAATCAGGAATTACAAAGGATGCCTTCACCTAGAGAACATCTAATTGATGTAGCTTAGTTGTTATTAACACTGAAATTTCAACCATCCAGCTGCATATTAACAACAGTTGCTAAACAAGTGCTTAATGGTGCTGGACACATGATACAAACAACATGGATAACAGCTTCATGATACACCATGATCTTACCATCATAAAGTACAGTTCACAGTCTTCACTGCAGATGGTCTCAAAGACAAAAGTGATTCGGCCAAATTCGCTGGCTGTCACCCCAGCTATCGAAGTTGGGAGTCTGTGAAAGTGACAGTGAGAAAGGAACAGTAAATGCATGATGGCACATTAAGCCTGCTAACAAGAGCATCTGAGCACTTTTGATTCAAATGCTGAGCGACTAGTCTTGGCTTATTTTAGACATCTCTAAGATGTGAGATTTTAACAAGACACACAAAGCATGGGCTTGTGTCAAAGAAGGTGCAGACTCACTTAAATCCAGGCACTCGTAGGGTCAGAATGAGGTAATCATTACCAGAACCTCCAATTCCACTGTGGATGTGGTCCCCAGCTACCTCCCAACCTGAAAACAAACTGGACAAGTCAGTTACAGATAGGGATGGGCAAAAAAATGCAGAAAGTTGATATCTCAAAAAATATGCACGATACACGCTTATTCCAAGTTAATAGTTGGGGTGTAAAGATACACTTCTTTTCAGATTCCATACCATTAAACTCAAAGGTCAAACATGTCTGGCACAAGAAAAAATATATATTTTGAAAGTTTGCAGAGTGGCATGTTCAAAACATCGATTTTTTAAGATTATACAGTGAAAGCTAGGTTACGAAAAAGAGGTGATGATTAGTGAGCAGCAGTATGGTTTCATGCTGAGAAAGAGCACTGTAGATGCAATATTTGCTCTGAGGGTGTTGATGGAGAAGTACAGAGAAAATCAGATGGAATTGCACTGTGCCTTTGTGGACATATGACAGGGTGCCTAGAGAGGAGTTGTGGTTTTGTATGAGGAAGTCAGGAGTGGCAGAGAAGTATGTGAGGGTAGTTCAGGATATGTATGAGGGCAGTGTGACAGTAGTGAGATCTGAAGTAGGAGAGATGGATGCATTAAAGGTAAAGATTGGATTACATCAAAGATCAGCGCTGAGCCCATTCTTTGCAATAGTAATGGACAGATTGACGGACAAGGTTAGACAGGAGTCCCCATGGACAATGCTTGCTGATGATATTGTGATCTGAAGCAAGAGTAGAGAGCAGCTTGGGGAAAACCTGGAGAGGTGGAGATATGCTCTAGAGAGGCGAAGAATAAAAGTGAGTAGGATAAAGACAGAATACATGAGTCTGAACGAAAGGGAGGAAAGTGGAGTGGATAAGAAGCAGGGAGTACAAGTGACTAGCCTGGAGGAATTTAAATGCTTGGGCTCAACATTTCAGAGTAACAGGGAGTGTGGAAGAGAGGTGAAAAAAAGTGTGCAGGCTGGTTGGAATGGGTGGAGAAGAGTGGCTGGAGTGATTTGTGACAGATGGGTACCAGGAAGAGTAAAAGGGAAGGTTTGCAGGGCAGTAGTGAGACCAGCTATGCTATACGGGTTGGAGACGGTGGCGCTGACGAAAAGATAGGAGGTGCATCTGGAGGTGTCAAAGATAAAGATAGAAAGTTATAGAAGCAAAGTTGTGTTGGTATGGACATGCCCATAGGAGAGACTAGAATTATATTGGGAGGAGTATGCTGAAGATGGAGCTGACAGGAAAGAGGAAGGTGACTATTCTTGTCATTGCAAGGTCACAACACAGTGAACCACAACGAAATTGAACCTATGCATTTAACCCATGCAGCAGGGGGCAGCTATGAAAGCACCTGGGGAGCAGTGACAGGGACAGTACCTTGCTCAAGGGTACCTCAGGGCAACCTACTGATAAGGGGATTGAACCCACAATCTTCAGATCCTGTGGCCAACTCCCTAACCACTAGGCCACCGCTGCCCCAGAGGAGATTGATGGACGTGGTGAGAGGGGACATGCAGGTGGTCAGTTTGAAGGAGGAAGATGCAGTGGACAGGAAGAAAACAGTACAGTAACTGAACATAAAACCTTGCATAGCATGTCTCCAAAATCAGCCCACCTTATTTGACATCTAATAAGGTGGGCTCAACATCTAATAAAGGCCCAACTGAAATGTATGCTTAATTTTATGCTTAAACAACTGTGAACTTTAAAAACTTTTTCTGTTTTTAAATAGTAAGATGGCAAGTGAGAGATCATCATAGGGCTGTAGCTCCAAGTTTAAAATAAGGTGTTTCAGACATTGTTTTTTTGCTTCTATATTGCAATACTTTAGTGTTTGCATTAGTTTATAAACTATTTTCTTTCTTACCGTTCATGTCATCACATTTGGAGTTTCCCACGTTGAAACAAGAGGTTTTCATGTTTCGTGGTAAAACGTTCCACCATTTATACTCGTAACCTAGTGATGGCTCTGTTCCTGCAGGACACGCTTGGCACTCTGGATATAAAACATGGATTTGTCTATTAGACACAGATCTCAGAGCCGGTGGCTTAATAAATCACTTGCACTGGAAGACTTAATTAAATATCCATCCATCATCTGGGAAGCAATCAAGCCTATCTCAGCTCTCAAAGGACAAAAGGCAGAGAAAAACCCTGGACAGGCTATCAGTCCATTGTAGAGCAGGCACACAGACACACCTATAAAGTAATTTAAAGTTTCAAAAATCTTTTAACTTTTTAACTCAAAATTGAAAAAAAAAATTCCAATCTGCATGACGGATGATGCATGATGCATGATCTTTGGATTGTGGGAGATAACCATTACACCCAGAGGAAACCCACATAGACACCGAGGTCATATTTTTGTGAGGCAACAGCACCATCATGCTGTACTTTTTTTCAAATAGAAACGCATTATAAAGTAACCTCAAATACATAGTTTTATTATTTCAAAAGTATACTCCATAGTTTAGTCCTAAAGAAGCAAACTTTGCCTTGGAAGTCTTACCAAATTGATTACATCTGGAATAAGGGATCATCTATAAACACAATTACTTGCCATGCTATTCATTAAATGGTCTTATTGCAATGTAATATCCACGGTGTACATATATTTGTAGCATGGGTGTGAATGCAGAGAAATGAAGAAGAAAAAAATAAAAAGGGTCACCAGTTTGTCCACAAACTGAGTATAATGGCTGAGTGAGTGAGTATATTCACACAATATCTTAAGTTGATTTAGTTTAAATGAGCACAATCAAGAATCCTTCTGCTTGTCAAGGATGAAAAGTTGCAGCCCTGGATCGGTGACTCGTTTATAAGCCATATAATAACGGCACCATGGCTTAATCAATGCATGACTGTACCTGTTGTGCCATCTGAGAACTTGCCAAGTGGACAGGGCAGGCACGTGGATGAGTTGTGCATGTAGAAACCTGGGTTACAGGGTGGGCAGTCCTCCTTCTCCCCTGAAGGGGGTAGTGTCACTGCTCCTTTTGGATTCTCTTCCACACAGACCTTTGGTTCCACCCATCGATACAAGACTTGTGTCTGAAAAGAACACAGAAGCACTGAGAATATCTGAGCCCTGCTCAGGAATACATTAGCTTTGTGCCTGTTCTTCTTTTTGAATACCCTACTTTGCCACTGCTGTCGCAGGCGGTGTGGATCTGAAAGTAATCTTTCTCTGTACAAGGTGGCCTCTCCTTACACTCCGACCAGCCTTCCTCTACAACACACACATAGTGAACCATCACACAACACACTTCCAGCAGTAATACACAAATACACAGGTACAAGTGATAGAAGGCTGACATACAGAATGTCTGTTAAAAACTGAGGGACATTGATTGTAGTGAAATGTGAGAGTGCACTCATTTTTGAGGTATTTCAGAACTCTCAGCTTCATGATCATCAAAGTGTCCTCCCTGTTTGGCCTGGAGGCAGAACTGCCACACAAACATAAGCCACATGATCTTCTCGCTGATTAAGGGGCAGTGGATCAGTTAAGATACAAGGAAAGTTAAGATACAATTTCAGGGTGGTTTTCTCCAGACAAAACCTTTTAGGAATTTTTGGTATTAATCATGTGGTGAAATGAATCCTTTTAGCAGAGGGAATATGTCATACAACAAAAAATGTCAAGAAAAGAAATTACATTACACTGTTAAGTAGCAGGAGGGGGGACAACACTGTTTTTAGTATCATAAATGCATCCGTAACAAGCTGATAATGTGTAAAACAAAAGTGTTCATTCATTCATTAAAATTATCACATTTTTGACGTTCAGTGCATGGCAAAAGCTTGAGGGGATTTGCTAGAATCTGTGTGTGGGTGTATGTATGTGTGTGTGTGTACCTGAGTACTGTGTCTCTGGGCAGGGTGTGCATGAACTGGCTCCTTTGCTGGAGTAAGTGTTTCTGGCACAGAGATCACAAGAGGACGATCCTGGAGTTTTACTGAAAGTACCTGGTCTGCAAGGAAAACACTCAGATGTGTATGCCACACCTGCACAGACCACACACACACACACACACAAATGGGCATGTAAATCATACAGGTTAGCTAGATCTTCATGAACAGCAACAGTGACAGATGCTAAAGACTCTTTGGCCATTTAGAGCACCCTTAGAGGCGCAAATTATCTGAACCTTCACACCTTCAATCTGTATGTTTTTCAGCAGGACAGGCTTCACTGGTTTCCCTCCCAACAAAATGCCTGTGGTCCTCCAGTACAAAATATTAGTGCCTGACTTCAGATTCACCTGCAACAGGAAGCAATCAGGTATGAACATGAAGATGTTGTGTCAAACACATCTGGAATCCATGAAGCAGCTGAGAAAGCTCACTGACCGTGTGTGTTCCCCATTCACCATTAGAGGTCAGTTTGATCCACTTCTGGTCTGCTGTCTGGTCCATTTCCTGGCACTGGTCATTCTGAATCTAGATTAAAGAAACGCCCTACTGTTAGGAAATTGCCAGATTTTTAAATACACCTGATCATCAGTCTCAGGTATAGGTGCACTTTGTGGCAGGACAGTCTCAAGATTGCATGTCAGGCTGATTAGAGATGCTAAATTGCACGGAGGTGTGAGTGAGTTTGAGTGTGTTTGCCTGTGCATCTTCCCTGCGATGGACTGGCGATCTGTCCAGGGCGTTTCCCCACCTTTCACCCTGTGAGAGCTGGGATAAACTTTGGGATAAAGCACCCCGTGACCCTAATTAGGTTAAGTGAAAATTAGTGTGAGAGAGCGTGGTCCTATAAGGGATTCCTTCTACTAATAGATCGAGTGGAAGGTGTGCACAGGAATCACTTATCTACAAAGTAGGGCTGAAGAAGTAATAGTTTTAATTTATAAATGGTCATTTAAATATTTAGCTACTCGTTTTTAATATATAAAACATTTTCTTATATATTTTAGTAATAATTAAGTAATCATTTAAATTGCAATCACAGTACTGGTATAAAAATGACCATTAGAGGTCCTTCGGCTCAAACACACTTCAGATAAACACACTCACACACACACTGACACCTACAGGCAATTTTCCATCTCCAATCCACCTGGCATGCATGTCTTTGGACGGTAGGAGGATTATCAATACGGAAAACATCAAAGTAAACACTTTTTTTTTATTGCTCATTGAAGGCTGCAGTGAGTGCTGTTACTGCATGGAGTGTGTTATTCTGAAGAAAGTGACTTACAAAGAACTCGAAGAACACATTGTTGTCAATGTACTGGTAGTCAAAAGAGACGGAGCCCTGTTTCATCAGGTGAACTGCGTACACCAGTGAAACTGTGCACTCGTCGCGATTCGATTCCAGGTGAGTGCCCTGAGGCGTCCATGACGAACTGCAGAAACAGAGACACACACATCAGTGAGTAAGAGGAGTATTGACTGAGGGCAGATGTATCTTAGTGTGAAGTTGCATCTTTGTCACGAAGCAGAGAACATGGTCAGGAGGTCACGATGGGCAAAATCTCAGCTGTGTACAAATCCGTGAGCAACAACTAACTGGCCATCTAGTATTTTTTGGAGTGGGACAAGAGCCTATTAGCTCTCAACCCAAACCAAAATGAGATCAAAATTTAAGAGGAGCAGTTCAAGGGCCAATTGGTAAAAGAGGGACACTACAAATCCCAAAAATATACATTCTTTCTCCAGAACTAATTTGGGACGCCCCAAATTAAACAAGGTTGGCAGGCACTATAGCCCCTGACATTAACTTGCATCCTGGGTGATTCGGTCATAAGCAGTCCTCAGGATTGAAAGGTTGTGGATTGGAATCACAGACCAGTATGTTGGGCTGAGGTACCCTTGAGCAAGGTTCTGTCCCCATCACAGCTCCACAGGAGCTGGATATGACTGCCCCCTGCTGCACGGTATGTGTGGGTGAAAAGCAGAGGTTTCATTTTGTTGTTTCACTGTGTGCTGTGCTGTGTTTCACAATGACTAACAGTCACTTTCATTTTCACTTGATAATGCAATATCATATATATTGAAAGACAGGGTACAAACATCTGAGAGGTGCGCTGTTACCCTAAACGTGGCAGTGGTCTAGTGGTAGGTTACTTGCCAATGACTGTTTGTCATTGTAGACCTATGGATCAAGAGATTACAGGTTTGAATCCCTCCTCTAGCACTACCACCATTGGGTTCCTGAGCAAGACCCTTAACCCTGAATTGTTCCAGATGGACTGTTCCTGTAATTAGGACATGGAAGTCACTCTGAATAAGAGTGTCTGCTAAATGCTGCAAATGAAAATCTAAACACCATCATCAGAGATACACTTTTTGTAGTGTGATCACCAAAATGACTTGTGTCCTTGACGGTGATGTAGGACCACTTAAACCACCTTCATCATCACAAAAGCATCTGCTTCCATCCCCTTCCATTTCTGTTACTCTATGAGATGTAAACTATTGCAGCAGCCCTTAATTTTACATGAACAAAGACATTCTGAGTTTTAACAAACTAAACTAAATATGGCATCCTCCACTCAAGAACAATGCAAACAGTGTGCTCACTGGACATAAATTATACATAGATATTGCTTGATGCCACGCTGTTCACTTTAGATCACTCAGGACAGATGTTGTGAACTTCTACCTGCACAGTTTGGCAAATTCACAGACATATAATAATAGTTTGGCCTTGAGATGGCTCATGTATATTCATTATGAGAGCAGATCAGTGAGCGGATATTTCCACTGAGTGACTGACTTGTTGCAGGACAAAGACTCATCCCCAGATCCCTCAGGCTCCATGTAAGTAGCCAGGCTGCTGAATCCGGCAGGAATGGAGTCCCATTGGTCGAAACGCACCCCGCTGCCTAGCGAATAGGAGCCTGCAGCACAAGCCGTGCACTGCTGAGAGGACATCTCCAAAAACTCTCCTGCCTCACAGGAGAATGCTGTGAAACACACACACACAGTGTTAAATATTTAACATATTATCTTGCTGCCTGAGTTTGGCTTGGTAAGCAAGGACCGTATGTCACACATTTATGCACAAGCTCTGAAACAGGCCACTCACACAGTCAGTTTATTAGTGTATATCAGTCAGGATTGGCTGCACATCACAAATACTGTAACATAAATGCCCAGAGTGGGACTTACTGCAATCCGTCCCTCTGACAGGCTCTGGTAGGCCAGTGCAGCTGCCCTGTCTGTGAGGGATGGCCACTCTCCAGCGTGAGCCTGTACTGTCACACTCCGTGTACTCAAAGTAGTAGTCTGTCTGGAACACACACATACATACACAGATGGTCACTAACCACAGAAAAGACAATACACAGTGAGAACAAGAATATGGTAGAATTGTCTCCAGCGTTATAATTCAGTAATCCTGTTCATCATGCACAACCTTTCCTTCTGATGATATCAGATTATGGATTTATGTGAGCAGAGAGCCTGTTCACTTAAGCAATTTTCATTGAGAATAAAGTTTTAGTAATTCTGATTCATTCAGTATCCAGTAATAAGCATTCAAAGAAATTAATGTCATTACATCAGATGATGAACTAGATCTGGATGAATAAAGCTAATGAACATGTTTCTCTTGACATTACACTACATGGAAGAATATATAATTGACTTCTTGAAAGAAACTAGCTTTTATCCAGAAAACTGAGTGGTTCTGGAATCACTTGTCATAAGGGGGGCAGCGGTGCCGTGTGGTTAGGGAGTTAGTCCCAGGATCAGAAGGTCATGGGTTTGAATGCTAGACCCCAAGGTGGCCCAAGAGTACCCTTGAGCAAGTTACCATCCCCATCCCCATCCCTGCTTCCCGGGCACCTTCAATAGCTGCTAACTTCTAAAATGTTGTGATGTTCCATGATGCACAAAAAGTGATAGTATTTTATCTGTTAAAGTGCTATAGATCATGTATCACATTCATAAAAATACTATCCTGCATATCCTATTAATACAGATAAAAACAGATTAAACATTTCACAAATTACTCAAATTTTACCCCTTTAATAATGCAGGCCGTCATTCAGTGTCAGTAAAGATGATATTCATGCTGTGGCTATATAGGCATATTGTGTCATGATTAACACAATAAAAATAAACTTACATAAACTTAATAAAAATAAATTCACAATGAATAATCTTCATATTGACCAACCCAAAATGTGTCCACAACAAAACTGGATTAGTACTATTCAGAACATTAATACTTTTGAATGTATTGTACATTACATTATCACTAAAACAGAAATGAACATTGTTCTACGACACCTGGCATGCTGGCTGCCCTGCCCGCAAAGGACTGACAGCATACTTTCTATATAGATTATAGACTTTCTATATTGAAAGGTCAAATCTTTACAAAAGAAATGGACCAGTTGGACAGGTTTGACTTTTATCCCAAGCGAGCCATGCACACACACCCAGAGGGCTGAGGGACACTCACTTTCTCTGACTCGTCCATAGTCGCCAGGGAGACCACTGAGCTTGTTGTCATGACAATCACTCTCTTCTGTGTGAATGGTAATGAATTGGAAGCTGACTTAAACTGATAAGAGCCCAAAATAATGAGGCCAGAGAGTACCTTGCTGCCATAAAAACTGTGCTGTGTGCATGAGTGAGTGCTGCAAGATAAGGCCCGGCTTTGTCATGCTAATCAGCGCTCCATTCTGTAAGACACAGTCTGGAAATGTGTTCTCCTGCACTTTGGAGCCCACAAGCACTTCCACATAGCATAAAAGCGGGGCTTCGTGACAGAAAGTAATTGACAGAGTTGATACACCTCTCTCAGTGGTGCTCTAGGGCGACGAAAGAGAAGAGGCTACAGACAAAAATCATTAACAAATAAGTCGTAGGCACTCCATGCGGTCATTAGCGATGTGTCATTTATCTAAATGGCAAAAGCCCAGGTAATGGCTTTCTCTCTTTCTCTCCAGAGCCGACAGCTCACAACAGAGCCAGGTGTGGCTCTCTAGGGAACGCTTTGTCACAGTACACCATGAAATGAAATGACGGGTGCATTCAACTCTGCACAGCACCTGCTGTTGCCCCCACCCTTTGTAAAAATGCATGCAACAGGGAGGGATTACATCCAGGTAACGAGATAAATATGGATAATTAGGAAATAAGATGCATGGCCCATCCTGTTGAGAGGCAAATATATCTTTTTCAACAATGTCAAAGAACACAGTCTCTCACAGTGTAACTTATGCCATTGCTTTGAATGTACAACCATAATCAGAAAAAGTTGGTGCAGCATGGCAAATAAATAAAAAAGTTTTTTGAATATGTTCCAGGCCTGAAATGCTGGGAAAAAATGCCAAATAACAAAAGAAATTAAGTCGACCAGACAAAAAAAAACATCTTGGGTTCATACTGTCTTCAAGGACATTTATTTGTTTATTTATTAGCAATTTCTATAGAAATGTCCATAAAATTTCTATATTTTTCTCATTTGAGCTTGTAGAGTATTTACATCCCACTCATGACTTAGACACACAAATCCAACTAAACTAAAATAAATGCCCTTGTTGTCTGTTAAGGCTACACCCTGAATAGAGCTTCTTCAATGATTCTTTAGTAAAGAGAATTGTTATGTAAAACCCTGACAGTTCAAAGGACCATCTTCATGTGTAAGAGACACTTTGTAACCTGGCCTGATGTTAAATGTCATTTAACTTTGAAGATCACTGGAAATTTCCCTTAAAAGAGCTCAACATACCATTCTCTCCTGAGACCATGTTTACAAACTCCGCTGCAAAAACAGCCTGTCCACAATGTCCACAATGATATTACAGGGTGTGTTTCAGCCCTGGACTTCTTTTTTACAGGCACAATAAACAACAGCCAATCAGTGCTGGTTAAATACAACAGACTCAAATGCACATTAACCAAAAGAGCCTACTAATGTTCATGTTAAGCACTGAAGCTCAGTTCCTCACTTCCTCTTGAGTAAAAGCGTCTGATATATTAATTCATTCATTTATTATAACGGGGGGCTGGGGCCTATCCCAGCACACATGGGCTGAAAGCCAGAGAAACACCCTGGACAGATCGCAGATCCTTCTGCTAAATAAGAAAATGGAAATGGAAAAGAATGAAAAGAGGCTGGAAAAAGGTCATGAAGAAATTAACTGTAAATAAACCCACAAATACGTCATTCGTGTCTCTGGGGTAAAAACAATGGAATCAAGGCTGTGACCATAGTATATATTGGTGGGACACCCCAATATTCAGATGTGCTCACAGTGTCCTCTCCAAAATATCTAAAAATATTTGTATAGATCTGGTACCCAGTGTTGTCTCCATGGCTACAGGCTTGATTGAATGCAAGAAAAGGACCTTTATAATAAAAGTGCACCATTTATATTTCTTTGCACCAATATACAGAGCACCTTTTGTAAAGAAGGTAGAGTAGATGTGATTGTAGATGGCCATTTTTTTCTCCCCCCCCCCCCCCCCCCCACACACACACACACTGAGCATAAACATGACGGAGAGCAGCGGCGCCGCTCTTGCTTTCCCCTGATTGGCCAGCCGCGCCTCGTCATCTTTATTATAGGAGCCCGTGTTTATGGTCTTATTTATTATTTTCGCAACAACAACAAAAGCAGCCTCGTCTCTTTTTCTGCTGGGGAGACACTAAGAGCGCAGGTGTCCCGCACTAAACAAGCCCGTTTAAGAGATTTAATCCCGGTTTAGGTTACACTGAGCTCATGCTGAGTGAACAGGCCCGATGTGGATCAGAAGCACCCTAGAAGGTTGTGAGGTGTAGGTCCAGCAGGGCCGGTTAAAGGTGAGATCCTGCTGGATCTGAGGGTCCGTTTACCTCCTGACAGAGCGGCGGGTCCGGGGACGCGCGCAGCCGCGGGAGCGCGCACAGGAGAAGCGCCAGCCGGAGACTCGCGCAGCGCCGCTCCATCTTCCCAGGAGAGGAGAGGAAAGAGAAGAGAGCAGAATCAACACGCCATGAGCGGCTTCGGGGTGTGTGTCCGTCCGCTGGGCGCTCTGTCTGTGTGTGTGTGTGCGTGCGTGTATGTGTGTGTATATTTGTCCTAAAGCTGCTGACGCTCAGACGCCTCCGAGTGGCCGTCACGTGACCCGAGGGGGCGGACCACATGGAGACTTAATTTAGAATAAAATCAAATAAAGGGATTCATGCTTCAGATGGCAGCTCACCTTGAGTTGTGCAAAAAGTTATTTTTAAAGGTGAAGAAAATGGACCATTCATGCTGGAAAATGACAAAAGTGTGTGTTTTATGTTTCCAAAACTGATATTTTAGCTGAGAAACCTCATTCGTTCATTGATTAATTCATTCACTCATTCATTCCTTCGTTAATTCATTAACTCATTCATCTGTAATCATTGATATGTAGCCTACCAAAGTGATCTCCGTACATAAAAAGTGATGTATCAACAAATAGCATATAAATAATTAATATTAATAAATGTAAAATATCATGTTTATACTATAAAGACATTTACAGTGCAGACGTCTTGAATCACCCCTCATTTGCTTCTAAAGATCCAGACTTTTTTGTATCTCAAGTGTTCTTGAGGAACAGTTCTCCCATTCATTCTGAAGGACAGTGTTGTTGTCTCTCATTTTCAGTCCAGTCTCTGTACCTGAGCAGTTTGATTGTTTTTTGTTGGCTAATACACACAGTGATCTACATCTGAACCTTCAAGCAGAACAAAGCGTCTAACTTAAGACATGAAGCAGTAAAGAAACAGGTGCAGATGATTCCAGATGGTCAGGTGATTTGTTTACTGCTGTTGCTGAACGCTGAGTGGGTGGAACTCCTTTATCTAGAACCTCTTTAGGCACTTTACTGCAAAACACTGCAGTAGAACATGTGGTACTATTTTGTCCATGCAATTTTCTCCAAATGCCAAAGATAAGAGCTTTATATATATTTTTTTTTTGCATTTTTGCATCAATAAGGAGAAGCCAAAAAAAAAAAAAATGAGGGGAGTCTCAAGGCTTTTGCACTGAAAGCCAGCTTGACTTACTGTCAGGATGTGAGACAAGAAAGATGGTAAAGAAACAGCTGATATTGAGCAGCGGCTTTTAACAAACATTTTCACTGAACATTAATATAATAACGTTATATTAACAGTCCTGAAAGTTAATGTTATCTGCTGACCAGGTCATCCTGCTCTAATGTCATGTTTTTTGTGCTGCAGTAGCATTGCAAATCAATAAGCCTTGGGTGTCACACGACCCTGTCGCCCTTTCACCAGTTGACTGGTTGATGGTCTGATCCGGTGATTAAGCCATCACAATCTGGCCCTTGTCTGTTTTTCCTCATACTTCTTACACTTACCCATTTTCCCTGCTTCCAATAAAATAACTTTAAGATCTGACTATTCCCTCACTTCCATTTTAAAGTCATTTCAATTCACTTTCAGTAATCATAAGAAAATAAGATACACTGATTATAGCCAATGAACAGGGGACAAATCTAGTCGGTGTTGTTTTTCTATATCTTGGTTTTATCTCATGAATGACATTTTGACAGCTTTAACAGTGTTATAGTGTCCACTGAGTAAAAGAAAGGTAGGGAATCATTAAACTCCCATAAAAGACGGAATGATTATTTTGTGCTACTGTAGTTTCTGTTTCTTTGTAATCTTTCATTAAAATCGAGTAAATGTGTTCAAGAGCTTCTGTTTCACCTTGTTTCACCATATATTTGATCTTCCCCACCTTCCCAATGAGAAAAATACACAATGAATAAATAGATACACAGCTTGCTGAAACTCTCCAATGTTTTATTGCAATTTGTTTTGTTTAAACATATTTTTTCTTAAAAATTAATATGCATATTTTGATTAAACTATTGTTGTAGCCTCTGCTTTTAGAACTTTGTACATCCTCCCTTGTACATAAAATAAAAGATCTAGAATTGATTGTGAGGGCATTGCATCTGGATTTGGATATTTTGACACATGGATCATTGTCCTGCTGACCTAATTTTAGTTTCTGGGCAGCAGCCAGTTTTATATTTAATTTATTTTTATTTTATTTATATGTCCTGGTCCTTCCTGGTGTCCATGGTGCATTCACACTAACAAAGTTCTCAGGACATTTCAGACCAATCATTGCTTAAAGACATCCCTGATCCTTCACCACATTCAGAGTGGGCTATAGAGTGGGCTTCCTTTGTAATCATCCTCCTTTTAATAGAAAAATGCACCCTCGGCAGATTTTAAAGCTCATTTTTCTCTTGTGTGAATATAGAACCTGGTTCTAGACAAGGTTTCGGTGCCTAGAGAAGTCTTATGCTTGTGGTTAAAAAGAAAAATTATCATCTGACAAGCATTTCAGATGGTTTCCTGAAATGGAGATGAAATCTAAATGTAATTTCAGAGACAACAATGGCACAGTATATTACAAGCCTCAGTGATTCTGTGGGAAATTTAGGCCTAGTCATTCACACACTGCTGCTCTAAAACTGTGAGATATTTGCATTAAAATGTAGAAAGCAAAAGGTTAAATTCAGCAGTAAAGATCAGATAACTGAAAATTATACCTAAATAACAAAATATTTTAGACTGCATTACTTCCCAGGTCTGTTTCCAGTCAGTTGAGGTCATGTGCATTAAGGGTTTATTATTATTATCAAACATTTTACTAAACTGATGAAGGAAAAAGTATGTGAGTAAGCAGTGGAACATATTATTCACCTCAGTAATAAAAAGCACTTCCTAAAACTTTGAAACAAAGAACACACAGTGAATCAGAACAACAACATGCAGCCTCTGCTTTTAACCCCCATACACACGTGCAGCATGGGGCAGCTATTGAAAGCACCCGGGGAGCAGTGATGGGCATGGTACCTTGCTCAAGGGTACCTCAGGGCAATGGTAAGGCATTTGCACCCACAATCTTCCAATCCTGGCGCCTAGTCCCTAAACACAAGGCCACCCCTTCACCAAACATGAATGCTTATTCATTTTTAATTTATTTTTTATATTATATTACTAAATATTACTAATTTTAATTATTTATATACATATGCAGTTTCTTTATGCTTTTTTGTATGTAGTTGATATTCTACTTTTCATCTGTAAAATTCCTATCAGTACCAGTACGCCCAGTGCCAACCTTGAGCATGCATTGTTGACCAAAAGAGCATTTTAATGAATAGTTAAAGTCATATTACGATGTTATAAAGCGCTAAAGATAGGCTGAGTGAATTCCCCTGGGTGTGTTACAGCTCATGCCAAAGTCAATAAAGGATAAGAAAAAAATATTTTAAATATCTGGGTCAGTCAGCTGTATTTAATAGAGGGCCAATTGAAAATGGCATCAAAAAACATCTTTTATTTCTTGTAGCCTAATTTAGTGTCCTTTTAACAAAAGGTTAAGCATATATCATGGTTTAGTTGAAACTGAGAGCTTACAAATGAATTGTAGACATGCTGTAGCATGAAAAACACAAAAAATATACCCCGGTGACTCAGAATACCACGACAGATAGCTGCTCCCATTAGTGAACCTTTTAATCTTTGCTGAAGTGAAATGCGTCTTGTTTGCAAGTCCATGGGTTTACAGTTTTTAGTGCGGATTTGATTAGATTTGGCTTTTCAGTTTTTGTAGTTTGGTATTTTGGGCAGATTTGTTCATGTTTAGATGTTTTCTGGGCAGATGCAGTGATGTTTCTAGGCTTTTTGATGCGCATTTGTGGATAGTTTAATGTTTTTGGGGCAATTATTGATGTTTGTAGGGTTTTTTTTGCTAGATTTGCTGATGTTAAACGTTTTTGGGGGTCAGATTTGATGTTGTTTAGAGGTTTTTTGAGTGAATTTTGATGTTTTGATGTTAATTGGTGGGCAATTTTTTTTTTGGGGGGGGGGGGCAAATTTGTGGATAATTAGAGGTTTTTTACATTTACAGCATTTAGCAGATGCTCTTATCCAGAGCGACTTCCATGTCCTAATTAAAGGGAAAGTCCTGGAGCAATTCAGGGTTAAGGGTCTCACTCAGAGCGGTGGTAGTGCTAGAGGTGGGATTTGAACCTGGGACCTCTTGAGTCATAGGTCCATTGACAAGCACCCTACCACTAGACCACCTCCACCCTGCAATAATGGTTCTACCCGGTTTCAAACTGAGGACCTTTCACGTGTAAGGCAAACATGATAACCACTACACTACAGAAACACAATGTTTGTTGGCAGATAAGGTGAGGTTTCTAGAATTTTTGGTGCAGATTTGTGGATATTTAGATGTTTTTGGCTGGTATGGTGGTGTTTATAGGCTTTTTGGTGCAGATTTGTGGATATTGTGATGTTTTTAGGCGTTTTGGTGCGGATTTGTGGATATTTAGTTGTTTTTTGGGTGATATGATGACGTTTATAGGCTTTTTGGGGCAGATTTGTGAATATTTATATGTTTTTTGGCAGATGTGGTGATGTTTATAGGCTTTTTTGTGCAGATTTTTGAATATTTAGATGTTTTTTGGTGGATATGGTGACGTTAATAGGCTTTTTGGAGCGGTTTTGTGGATTTCTATGTTTTTTTGGGCGAATTTGTTAAAACTTACATGTTTTTGATGTGAATTAACTGATTATTTAATATATTTCTGGGCTGAATTGTGGAAGTTTAAATGTATTTTGGGGCGCATTAGGTGATGTCGAGAGGCTCGCGGCGCTGCGGGGTGAGGTTTGTTTGTGTCGGAAGTGAGCGGCGCGCTCTTCCGGCCTGCTGCTCCTCCATCCTGGCACTTGGCTCCATCCTGGTCCCTGAAGTTCCCGGACCCAAAACAGGAAGTAAGTGAGCTGATCTAAGTGTGATTTGGGTTCGTGCGGCGGCGGAGAGCCGGTTCTTCTTCACAACCGCGCCGCTGAAACGCGCTCCTCCCCGGGCGATTTGAACTCTCCCTCCGCCGCGCAGCTGCACTTCCACTCGAACATGGCGTCTGCGGTGTTTATGTGCGCTCCGAGCTGCGTTACTGCAGCGGCCTGTTCAACAACTCCCCACTGCTGGGGTCTGTTTCCATCTTTCTGGCCGCTCACACTCTCTCCTCATTAGCCTCCCCGTCCAGAAAACTCCTAACATAGTGTACAGAAAGTAATCTCTGTGGCCAAGCATTTCTCCTGAGCAGCAACAGGGGCCTGAGAGGATATTACAAATAAAAACAGTGCAGCTGCAGGGCAGTTCATGTTCTTCTCAGAGTGAATAATTCACTTCCTGAGACAAAGTAGGGATGGGGCATATTGTGTGTGTGTGTGTGTGTATATATATATATATATATATATATATATATATATATATATATATATAATTAGTGTGTGTGTGTATGTATGTCTATAAAAGTATCTAAAAAAAGTATATAAAATGATCACAGATGTATTTCATATATTTCTGACAGTATCCAGAGATAGGATCCGAAACGTCCCGTATCAATAACACTATATCCCCCCCCCAATATCAGAGCGTTTGATATTTTTGACAGTGGTGGTGAAAAATCGACCATTTATCATCCAAATTCAGCCGAACCCATCACAGCCTTCTCTGTTCTTCTGTGTATATCACAGTATTTTCTGTGTTAGTGGTGATAACATAGCGATTGGAAAAATAGTATTATTTGGGCACTTTTCACCTTATTTAACCTGGCTTTAAACTCTTTTAGATGATTAGTTTTCAGCACAACAGTGAAAACCTTCAGCCTGGGTCTCAAACTATTCTGGATGACTTTTTAACACACTGAAGACTTAACTATGCCCAAATATCCACACATCAGACAAATTTACCTTTCTGTACTCAGGAATGGACCTTTGAATGCTGGTCCAAACATCTAATTTTGTGTGTAAATAATTCTATTTTTCCTGCTGTGTGTTAATATTATACAGCTACTTTTTCATGATCTGTAGCAAAACTACAGCAACTTCTCCAAGAACCGTGTAGTAAGTAAAGGAAATGAGGCTGATCTAGTATATGATCTTACTCTGTATAATAAAAGACTAAAAGGAGACCATATAGGTAACAATATTCTGCATTAATATCAGAGTGCTATTTAGAAACACCTTTGAGTATTACTCCCGATGTGTTTCGTTCATGCTAAATATATTCTTAAAGGCACCCTTTTCATGGGAGCCCCAGTTTTTCATACATTTTAAAAACAACATAGCTATATATGTTATGTGACACATATACCCTGTAAAGGTTTATCATTTAATCCCCAGTCCAGATATGGAAAAGCCACTAAAACGTATTATTAATGCTGAAAAAAACAACACACATGCATAAATCTGCCTTTTCAGCCTGTAGTGGTTTAGCACTACTCTTCCACAGTAAAATTATAAAGGGTGTTTAAGTCTTGGTGCGGTGCATTGGGTAGTGCTGGGTTAGTTTCCCAGGCAGGCCTGTCCGGGGCCTTTCTGTGTGCAGTGGACATGTGCTCCCCGTGTCTGTGTGTGTTTCCTTCGGGAGCTCCGGTTTCCTCCCACCGTCCATTGGCATGCATTTCAGGTGGATTGGAGATGCTAAATTGTCCACTAAGTGTGAGTGTCTGTGTTTCTGCCCTGTGATGCCTTTCACCCTGTGAGAGCTGGGATAGCCGCCCCCCCCTCAACCCTAATTAGCACAAGCAGCTATGAAAACTAGTGAGTTTAAATCTGGACTGCTTTTTTGGAAAGGTTATAATACAGGGCAGCACATCATTATGGGAATCACTGAAACATGGTAGTCTAAAAGGGACAGTCCTTTTAACTGTTCAGCCATAAAGACAAGTTTGAAAGTGGCCATGTATTAGGTCCTTAAAAATGAAAATGTATATTGTATATTTTTCAAACGGAAATGGAAATAACCGATGGCTGTGTTCCTGATGCTATATTGAATGAGTGAAGTCAGGTGTTTTTTTTTTTTTTCTCCTTGTTCATTCAGGCTGAGCATGAACACAGGAGATGTCTCAGGTGCTGTGACTCTGGACACTGTCAATTCTGTCACCTTCACCCAGGACACTGATGGTAACATCATCCTGCACTGCGCCCAGAACGGTGAGATAAAGCTAGTTGTTTGTCAGCCTGTTCAAGCAGTGTTTTCAGGAACACTTCTACTGATCCAGCGGTCTCCAGCTTTGATCCTGTGATGTGTTTTTAAGATGGGATTTCACCAGACTGAGCTGTAAACAACCCTTCCACTAATAGATTTAGAGACCATGTACTGATCTTCTGCAGTGTGGAAGGCTTAAAGTTCGGCTGCTGTTGTTGTACAAGCTATGGAATAAATTATTAGGGGGATGTCAGATGCTTTATGTTGGCCCAGACTTACTGTTGAATTTTGAAATGGATGCCACATGCAGATGATGGAGATTTGGGGTCGGATGAGGACGCTGAACCTATTCCCAAACGACTGCGATTGTCCAAAGAAGACAATGATGACTCACCTGCCACTCCTTCCGGCTATTCTGTGCTCACACTTCCAAGTGAGTAGGCCACCCATGACACTTTCCTAGGACCTAACTGATCACTGTTGACAAAGCGTTTAAGTATTACAATGTCATATTTTGTATTTGTTGCATAGTTGAGTGTATATTTCAGTTTCAGAGAGTGATGAGAGCTTCGAGGTGACAATGACAGCCACAGAAATGAAGGGTGAGCTGGAAGAGCAAGAGACCGCAGCTCAAACTCAGGTATCATCCAAAATGGCCAGTGTAGCTTTACCCAGCATTCTTCATAGAGACACAGTTTGGGCAGACACTGAGACTGTGTTGTGTTTAGTTCTATTTGATGTGTGTATTTTTAGGAGGATGAGAATTTGTCATCCCCACAGAAAACCAGTGATGTGTCTGCCGTAAGTCAAGCCTGGTTTACTACAAAAGAGGACAAGGACACACTAGTGAACAAAGGTACATCTTTGTAGCACACAAACCCAAAAGACGTTCATCTGTAAATAGCTGCAGTGAGTGGTTACACACACACTTTTGCTCACAATTCATGATGTCATTGATTCTTCAGGTCACAAGTGGAAACAGGGAATGTGGTCAAAGGAGGAGATTGATATACTAATGAATAACATTGACAACTACCTCAAGGTATGCTCCCGTGATCTGCACCAGGGTTTCGTCAGTTCTGGTTCTGGAGGGTTTAGTTTATGTTTAGGTGATTTTCTTGCTCCAGCAAATTCACTCCCTTGGCACTTGTTTGAGCTGGAAAATCACCAAACTGTTCTGGATCACACTTGTGCTAAAACTAATGCTGAGGAATCATGATCTCTACTTTGTTTAATGTGTTTTGTTTTTTTTTTAAGATGTATGTATCCATATTTTTCTATGCAAAAGTTTGAAACCCTCTGTCAAATCATTTATCTTGTTAATGTTCCGGGATTAGCCCCCCCACATTTAGCTGTTTCCCTGCTTTCAGCACACATGTTTCAGCTAATCAGCTCATTTCTAAAGTTTTCCTGGGTTAAAGTGGGTGTTTTAAAGCAGGAAAATACTTGTGTATAAATGGGTAGAGCAGGGAAGTTCCAGTGCCAGGGTTTGAAGCTATTATCTAAAGAGAACAAGCAAATAAATATGGCACTGAATTTTAGTGTTCTGTGTTTAAAAGGACAAACAAAAGAAAGCACACATACTGAAACTAACATTAGTGTGTATTTGCATTTGACAGCTGTAATGTTTGTTTGTTTGTTGTTCCCTTTAGCTGGTGTAATGCTGTTTTTTTATTTCCTCCATATAAAGCACAATAAATTGTAACTTCAGTCAGAGCAAATCATTACATTAAAGAAATTCTCTGTTCATCTTATTGCAGAACCGGGGAATCCAAGACCCCACAGAAATAATTTTTGAGATGTCAAAAGAGGAGAGGAAGGATTTCTACCGCAGCATCGCGTGGGGTTTGAATCGACCCCTTTTTGCGGTATACCGACGGGTGCTGCGAATGTATGACAATCGCAACCATGTAGGCAAGTAAGTGTACAAGAGTGCAGGTGCCATGCTATACAACTACAGGACTATGTTATTTTAAACCTTTATATTGAGGGATAAATGCCTGTTTTTCAGATACACTCAAGAAGAGATTGAGAAGCTGAAAGAGTAAGTCCAATCCTGTGCCCTGGTTATAGTTTAGTGTCCCCCTAATTATGTAAGTGCCTTATATTTTGGGCTGTTTAGATAAATTTGTGTTTGTGCAGGCTCAGACAGAAGCATGGAAATGACTGGGCCACCATTGGGGCAGCTCTTGGCCGCAGTGCCTCATCAGTGAAGGATCGTTGTAGACTCATGAAGGACACCTGCAATACAGGTAAAAATGGCCCAACTTAAAATTTAAATTTCATTATCATTCTGCTGGATGGCCAGAGATTACATATTGAATGATAAAGTTCATCAATAATTTGATTATTTCCTACAGTTCTTTTTCCCATTGCGTTGTCAATCAATATCCTGATCATTTTGTTAAATCTGAATTTTATTTCAGTTTTGTTCGACACAAGTTATAATACATAAATCTCCTAGTCTATACTGTACAGAGACCCCATAAATTGTTCTTTTCAGGCCACAAAAACACATTTTTACATTTTCCTATGCAATTTATTTATTTAACATTTAGCCATGCCCATTTAAATTGAAATGAAACAGAGATTTTTTAAGAATTTTGGTATGGATAACCAAAAAAAATAAAAACTTCTCTTCTCGATGTCAGGTAAATGGACAGAAGAGGAGGAGAGGAGGTTAGCGGAGGTGGTGCATGAGCTGACGGGCACTGAGGCGGGTGATGTCGTGACTCAGGGTGTATCATGGGCTTCTGTGGCTGATATGGTCGGCACACGCTCTGAGAAACAGTGTCGCTCGAAATGGCTGAACTACCTGAACTGGAAACAAAGTGGAGGCACTGAATGGACCAAAGAGGATGACATCAACCTAACCCATAGGTCTGTGTCTGTGTATGGCATTATAGCTATTCAGACAAAAAGTGTGTTTTTCAGGATGAATCAACTGAAGAGATAACAGCAGATGATTGGGGTCTGAGAGAGCGACCAGTGAAGGAGAGTAATTGGTTTGTGTGTTTATAGGATAGTCGAGTTGGAGGCTGAAGATGAAAATGACATTAACTGGGATATTCTAGCCAAGGGGTGGAGCAGTGTTCGCTCACCTCAGTGGCTCCGCAGCAAATGGTGGACCATCAAAAGACAAGTGGCTAACCACAAAGAACTTCCATTTCCTGGTAATCAGTAACTTTGTTGAATAAATCAAACTTCTGAAATTGAATTTAAATGATACACTGTGTGCACAAATATTAGGCAATTGAGTATTTTAAGCAAATCATAATTTTCATGCATATATTCCAACTCCAAGCTGTATAAACTTGAATGCTAATTGGATTTAAGCAGATCAGGTCATGTGAATTTGTGTAATGGAGGGGTGTGGCCTAAGGAGATCAACACCCTATATCATATCTTATTGCTCAGTTTCAGGAGGTGGTCTGAGATGCATCTTAGCTACACACTGCACCTGAGTAAATTCATCTGTCTATACAGACCACATTCAGCAGCTAAATCCCCTTCCCAGTACTGTCATGGTGCAAACACTTGCTGTTTTGCTTAGGGGATTACCCCACCCTTGTAACTGGCACCATAGAGCAGAGACATCAGTTTATTTAACCTATACTTACACCTTAATAGTATGAGTAAGTGTACAGCATCCTCTGAAATGTTAATTTTGTATGGCATAAAACAGAAGTGAGAAATGAACACAGGACTGAACGTAGTGTTTGCATTTCAAAACCATAACATCATTTGGATGCCAACTGTAAATAATTGTGGTTAAAATCTTAGCAAGCTAACAAACTAGATAGTAATCACATGGAACAAAAAGCTTTAAATAGGGTCAGTTAAGTTTCTCTGAATGTGTGTGTGTGTGTGTGAAGTCTTATTAAAAGGGCTGCAGGATGTTTTAGAGGCTCCGTCGCCTACTGTAAATAAAGTGGTGGTGGTGGGCTCTCGTTCTGCTAATGCCTCTCCCAGCCCTGTCACAGCACTGCAAATCCCTGTCCAGATCCCTGTGCAGATCACACATGTCTGTAAGTACCACTCTGTGAGTAAGTGCATGAGAATGCTTGTATTTCTTGCTGTTTAACGTGAGCCTGTTGTGGGTCTCAGCTTCTTCAGACAGTGCAAGTGGTACATCTGAAAGTGGGACAATCACTCTGAACTCTGGAGCTCTACAAGCCTTTGAACTTTTACCGGTGAGTCACACAAGTGTTAATGTGCATTCAAACAAACAAAAAAGCATCATTTATTAGCAACCATATCATGGGAAAAAATGTAAATAATAATCAAGCACAGTTAAAATTTCACATTATATAAACCACTCCCCAGTACAAATGAATAAAAACTTTTATCAATTCTTTGGATTTCAATTCTTTGGAAAATCAATTCTTTGGATTTCTGACATCATGAAAACCAAAGCATTTACACGCATCTGCAGATTCAGCAGGCAGCAGTTTTGCACCAGTTTTTTATGCTGAAGTTAAAGGAGGGCATTTTGAATGAAGTGTAAATGCTGCAATGAATACATTAACTGAAATATGTTAAAGGTACAGAAGCAAAAATATTTAACTGCTGCAAACACTCACATAACCAGACATCAGGAGGAAATAAATACAACAAAATGGATGTCATGTGTGTCCTGAAATAAGAAGCTTGATGGACTTGTTTTGAATGAGCTAGGGTTCATGTTGAAGTGTGTGTTTGTTTTTTTTTTCTCTTCTATGCTCTTCTTTTGTAGTCCTTCCACTTGCAGCCCACTGGCACTCCAGGTACTTATTTCCTGCAGACAGGTTCTAATCAAAGCCTGCCCCTCACTCTCACGGCCAATCCCACTGTGACACTTACTGCTGCGGCATCGCCAGGCTCACCGGATCAGATTATTTTACACAGTCTCTCTGTAAGTGAGTGTTCTCCTCTTTGAGTGTAAAGCGTGATTGCACACAAACTAACACGGTTCATTAAAGAGAATTAAAAGGTGATGAAATATATAGATATTTTTTGATCTGAACTCTCCCTCACAAAAACCTGCTGTCTTTTTCAGGCGGATAGTCTGAGTGAGAATGTTACAGTGCAGATGTCTCATCCTGGCATTATCATCCAAACTGTAACATCAGAAGAGCTCCCTGACCCTCTCAACCAAGCAGATTTGGCCACAGAGCAGGATTTGACCAACGAGGAACCTGCTGGGAGCTCAGATAACTCAAAAACACAGGAGGGGGACTCTAGTGAGCCAAGCTCAAAAGCCATAATAGACAAGGTATCGTATGAACAAGTTCCCCCGTTTTCTAAATTTCTGCATAATTCAATCATTGACAAATAAACGAAGACATTCAGAAGGGTCTGAAATGGTGAAATAGTGGATTATGAAAAAAACAATAACTCAAAATGAATGAAACGGGATTGCGGTGTCCATAGCACATTATTTTAAATTCAGAAATAGTAAAAGAAAATATTTTGTAAATTTAAAATGAAGGGTTACGAAGTACACTTGAAAAAAAAGTTGTTTTCTTCGTCACCCTTTTTGGTGTATGACTGAAAAGCAGTGCTCCAGGCATTAGGCGGCGTACCATTTTATAGAACACATTTTATGAGGCAGCTTTTGAGGGCAAAAATGTAATCAGATGTGAAGACCTTGTCACCACCACTGGGAGCAATTCCAGCTCTGTAGGTTTCACTACATTACATTACATTTACATTCACTACATCAGACCATTTCAGATCACTGTGAATGTCTTTGTTTAGTCATTTTCATTAAGCATGTTTAACAATTTGTGCAATTATCTGCCAGAGCATTGGTGAATATAGCAGCGTTTCACTGTGGTTGAGCACAAACCTTGTATTTGTTTCTATTTTTCTGCATTAAAGGGATATATTCCATTATATGTATTTTGTAAATGTGTCCCATTCCCTCTTGACAGGCTCAGGGATCGAAAGAGAATGAGAATTCCGGGATTAGTAATGGTCCAGTGCTTATCGTCCCATCCCCAAGTAGTTTCATCCCAACCAGCGACATCACCACAGACTCTGTCCTTCCTGTTGGGACACTGACAGGTCAGAATCAGTAAAAATACTGCTGAGAGACCAGTTCTTACTAGCACCACTTTTCTCAATGTTTTGTTCGTGCTTGTATCCCCAGATCCCATTCTGCAAAATCAAGAAGAAGGATCGGACTGAGGTCGTCTTTTGTCACGAGGAACCGTGTGGTGACCACCGTGAATCAAGTCCACTATTCCAGTTCAGTGCAGGAGAAGGTTGTGTATCGTTTATGGATTAAAAGAGCTCACTGGTGTAGAAGTATTGTAGTGGACAAGACTTTAGCACTAATGTAAAGGCTTTTTTATCTTTCCACTTGCCCTGGCATGTGGTTTAAGCTAGGAGACAAATGTATTAAGCTGTTTTAAATGAAATGAAAAGACATCAGTTTCATACAGCCTTTGGCATTACTGCATTAGCTACACCATGCCATAATGGACTCCCATAAAAGGACTGTGGATTTCACAAATTGACTAACCTAGATCTTTTTTTTTTTTATATATATTTTGAGCCAACTATCACACCACAAGTAACATTGTGGGCAACATATACACAGGTCAGCCAAAACAATAAAACAGATGAAGTGAGTAATATTGATGATCTCGTTAGGAGGTACATAATAGGCAGAAGGTTTTTGAAGTCGATGTGTTTGAAGCAGGAAAATGGTTGAACATAAGGACCTGAGGGATTTGGACATTGGCCAACTGGGTCAGAGCATCTCCAAAGCATCAGGTATTGCAGTGTTTAGTACTTCCCAGCAGAGATCCAATCTGCTTGATGTAGATGTATCTCTGATGAAGCAGCGACAAGTTCATGGGCGTTGCTGCAAATGTTAACGAAGTTTGCTGCGTTTGGTGCTGTATAGCTGCAAACTGATCAGAGTTGTTTTGCTGATTGCTGAAGCCATCTACGATGAGCATCACGACCACACCATTCAGCAATGGATGAGGATGACCTAATCTGATGAATCATGCTTTCTTCATATGGAAGCCCTGGTGAATGTGCATCACTATTTTGGGGAGAGCTGTGTGGGGAGAGAAGGTGAGCCAGTGAACAGAGTGTGGTGCTCTGGGCAATTTTCTGCTTTGTAACCTGGGATACTGGCATTCGTGTGGATGTTATTTTGATGTACTGCCTACGTAGATGCAAAGCAAGCACACCCCTTCATGTCATTCCTGAATGGCAGTAACCTCTTATAATTTCCTACAAAATATTACACTGGTGGTTTCACTGTTACGGCTGATCAGTATTCAGATGGTTTACTTGTATGCATACCTGTATTACTCTGTTCATATTGTATCTGTCCTTTTGTAATAGTTCTGTCGTGGACATGAAGGTACATTTGTTGATGAACACATTTTTATGGTCCATTTAAAGTAATTTATTACACTGTTTTGAAATATAACTACACACATTTTTTCTGAGCCGCTTAGCCCAAGCAGGATGGACCCTGGTGATAGGGGTCGCTATCCCAGTGCACAAGGTCTCCAGTCCAGCACAGGGCAAACAGACAGACAGGGATTCAAAACCTGCACCTACATGCTGTGAGGCGACAACGCTAACCACTGCACCACAGTGCCACCCTGAAATATAACTATTTAAATGTATTTCTGGATACAGTGTTCCCACTTATTCCTGTTTTATGAAATTTATCAAGATGCACTGCTTCAGTATGGGGTATATTACCAGGATGGTAGCCAAACTCTAAATGTGTGCAAGTCTGAACAGCTGTTAATTTATAAAAAGGTTCATTTTTTTCTATGTGAGTTTCTGCATTTGTTTTTATTTATTGAATAAACAAAATGTTATTCACTGTTTGTTAGGTTGATTTCTGATTTTTCTGTCATCTTGCTCTATCAAAAAAACATCCTGTAGTTTAAAATTGCCATTAACGTTAGAAGAGAAAGAGAACATGCGTTTAACAATAAAGGGAAAATGAAAATGACTGCATCTGTTAAAATAATGTTGCCTCTATAGTGAGATTTTCCCAAAAAATCCCTCCTTTGATGATGTTTTGAAGGTGGGATGGTTTACTTTTGCTTTTACTGCTAGAATGCAGAAAACTTAATTAACCCCTGTTAATTAATAGTCCCATTTGTGAAGATTATCAATGGGTGCAAGTTTTATTTATGCAGTGCATGCTGGGTAGTATGGTGAGAGAACACTGATGGACAAAAAAGCTGGAAAACAAAATTAGGACGGTTATACATATTACGCTGTGCAACAGAATAATGCATCAAATGGCAAATAACATCAAATGGTAATGTTGCACATTTTCACGATAGTTATATGACTTTAGTCCAAGCTTTTTTGGCCCATTTCTATCAGGCCTTTGAGGTTTGTTGTGGAGTTTTGACATGATAATGACAATGTGTAACTTGATGACTGAAAAAGGAAATATAAGTAGAACAGGAAAAGCCATTACTGTTCTAGTAAACAGTTTCTTGCAGATTAAGATCACTTGCACTTTGGTAGAGCCTTTTTCGAGGGTCAATATAAATTGATTTCCCTTGAAACAAAGGTACGGACTAGATAAAGATTGATATTTTGGGTATCTATGGATATCGACATTTACATCTACAAATAAGCAGCGAGTAACAAATTCCCTCAATAACCTGAATGACTGTTAAAAAACTGCTGAATTGTACAGAAATGTTGAGCAAATGGTGGAATTCTTCATTTGAATAATTCTGTGGATTGTTAACCCAGTTTTACAGAATTATCTAAAGGTGGAATTTAAAGGAGGAATTTGCTCAAAATTTCTTCATAACTCAACAGTCGTTAATAGGTTTGTTGCTACCTTTTGGACACTTTTTTTAAATATCAGTGAGAAAAGTTCCCTTACAGAAAGTTATTGCATGAAAAAGGTTATGAAGGTTATAGCAGTGATGGCCTAGTGGTTAGGGAAGATTGGAAGATTGTGGGTTCGATTCCCTCACCAGTAGGTTGCCCTGAGGTACCCTTGAGCAAGGTACCGTCCCTGTCACTGCTCCCGGGCGCTTTCAATAGCTGCCCACTGCTGCACGGTGTTTGCATGGGTTAAATGCAGAGGTCCAATTTCGTTGTGGTTCACTGTGTGCTGTGCAGTGACCTCGCAAGGACAAGGGTTGCCACTTTCACTTTTTTCCATGAATATGATGTCAAACAATGTTCAGATTCACTATTTGACCATGAGCAACATTACATATGCGACTCAGAAGGCCTGTAGATTCATTTGTAAACTAAGGAGTATATTTATAGATTTTGTGACCCCTGGTTGCTATTTAATCTGTAATAAGCCATTTCATATCAGCCCGAAAAGTTCTCTCATATGGTCTGGTGGTAGGGTACCTATGGTCTGTGTGTGTTTGCCGGAGGAACACACACAGACCCGGGGAGAACATACAAACCACAGACACCTGGAAAGACCTGCCTGGGAATCGAGCCCAGGAGCTTCCCCTAAAAATTCTCTGATTAGATTTTATTTTGCAAAAATTGCCCAGGAATTCCCCCCTTTAAAAAGATTGCTTTTAAAATCACTTTATATTAATTTAGTTATTAATTCAGCCTTTTAATCATTCCTAGCCTTTCAATAGATGAAGTTAAACTGAACAAAAAAGCAACTTCAGTAAAACAAAAACAACTTCAGTATGATAATGGATTTATTTCTTGCATAAAATACACATTATAAATATTTTTTTTTACCTTCATTGATCTGGAACGTATTAAATAGCACAGTGTCTGGTAATTTACAAACAGAATCATAGACAAGTGCTATGATAAAGATTGCTTTCCCCTGTAATCAAAAACGCAAGGATTCTCAAATGAACGTCCCGTATAATGTACAACAAATATAAAAGCTTTATGCAGCATAACCATGGCTTATTCAAAAACCCAGTCGCATTCTTATTACATTGGCATATATAGCTATGGAAGCTGCAAACAGCAGTGAGGGTGCAAAATATCTGCGCATGTTCCCAGAGTGCTATTGATTATGCATATCTTTGTGCCTATGATACACTTGGTCCACTTTTGAAGCTGTCCAGAGGCAGACTGGCCCTGTAGGATAAAAATATTTCACCTTTTTCTGTCTTTTCAGAACCATGAGCTCCAGTTCTACTGTTCTGGTCGACGCGCATGGTCAGGAACCTTCCTCTGCTGTGAAAAAGTTCTTGTTCCTATCATAAGGCATCGCTCTGTTGGTCACGTCCCACATCGTGAAAGTACAGGTTGGCACAAATGCATAGAAGGATAATTGAACAGAGCATGTAATAGATCAGATTGCGGAACTTGGGCTCCAGTTCTCCCTGTCGGTACCAGATGATCTGTCAGAAAGAGTCAGAAAATGGCATCATTCAGAAGCTTTATGCTTTTTTAAAGCATTATTCCAGCATTCTGCCTACCATCATCAAATTACTGTAGACAACATCTTGTTTCGGCCTCTTACAGACCTGAAATCTGTTGCCTCAGAACTAAAATACTAGCAAAGAGTTCTGTATGGGTTTCATTGTCAACACATTATATAAAGCAAATTTAACCTGCAGTCGTTAAAGCCAGACGAACTTGGTTTCACCAAGGTTGGTGGGAGATTTCAACAAACACGGGCCGTTTGTTGTTTTGTTTATTTCTATATTACTATATAGTCACTTCGAGCGATCTAGTTTGAGGGAAATTAACCTAATTTTATTTCGTGCTTCTAAAAGCTGCTTCACAACCATTATGAATACAGTGATTATGATTATTTTGCTGCCTAATGCTTAGTTTTAGTCTAAAATTTTAGTCTAAAACAATGCAGTCCTACAATTCCAGCGATATAAATAAATAAATAGATAGATAGATAAAAAGATAGATTAGATAGATAAAATAAGCGAATAATATGGTGATATCCATGGAAGTGAAACAGTAGGAAATTATGATGGACATTCTTCTGCTTGTTGGAGAAATTGTGGAGCTGCTCCTGTTGCCAGTGACTACTGAGAAGAATTACATAATATCCTAGAAGACATCTTCAAACATGCTGTTAGATTTTAATAATATGAATATATCTTTCGGGGACATCCCTTAAGAATAAGAAGATAAATATTTATCTAATAAGCTGCTGGTGAATGGAAAAAGGTCACAATCGCTAGAAAATAATAAAGCTTAATAATAAATGCATGAATGGAAATAACAGTGGATATTCAAAAAAAGGAGAAAATAGCAGCATGTTTCAATCATAAATTGGTATAATGTCATTTATATTGATAAAGTGGGTAAATATGTAACACATCATAGGCTTGACACACACAAACATGCTTTTTTTTTGTTTTTCTTCAAAAATTTTAGAAATCACTCAATTGAGATCTGAAATAAACATGAAGATGTCTTTATATACTCTCTCTATATAGACATGTTCATATTTACTTTAGGTCTGTACCTCTTGGCTGATTTACAGTAATATATGCATTAGTATCTCAAATTTTCTCTCTAAATGTTGTAAATTTTCTATTAAAAAAAAAAAAATCAATTACAAACTAATACTAGCAAAAAAATTTTTCAATATCAAAATCAAAAACCTTTTAGATAAAACACCATGATCCAGAAAACGGGAGAGGGAGGGGGAAAAAAAAGAAACTGTCCTATTAAACTTCCCTGGGGCGAACAAGTGTGTTTTTCATCCAGGGTTTTGTAGCTTTAAAAGAAAATGCTCCATCACCAACTGAGCTACAATTACTCCAAGATGACTAAGGTGGGTTTGGCAGGCTGTTAACGCTTTAGAATTTAGTATTGGCATCTAGTATTAAAGCCAAAGCCTTTAAAGAAAAGGTACAGCCACTCATTTTCCAATCTCTTTTCAATCTCTCTCAACTCACTTTAACTTCATCCAGCTTTATTAAGGTGGAGCAGACTAGTGGGTGTGGTTTAGGAGACATTATGACTTTCTGTGCCCTGCAATATGTGCTATAACTTCTCCTTGTAGCTGAAATATGCAGGCAGTCTTTTTATACAGTAGCCTCAGGAGTGGAGGCACTGATCCAGAACCTGTTTTTGTGGCAACAGTATATCTAAATCATACATTTGATCCAAGATCAGTTCATGAATACCAGTTCCTGAGCAGAAATAGCTCCCTGTGTCAATAGCCTATGGTCATTCTGTGTCCTACACTTTAAGGATGTATTTCCACAAAAGGATGAACCATATTTTGAGCAGATTTAGAAGTTGGGTCCTATTATAAAGAAAGAGGAAGTTCCTGATAATCCCACTTCTAATCTGAAGGTGTATTTTATGCCCTTTACTTACCAGCACCACGACTGGTCCACACACAAGCACCACACAAATGGCAAAGAAAATGTTCAGTGGCTTTGGAGGCAGCGAGGGAAAAACAAAGGAGCTAATAATGGTCACCTGAATGAGAGCAGAAAAAAGGGGAAACTTTATGACTCTAGTTGTGTCACAAATTTCCTCAAGACTTGTGCATTAAGAAACACAATAAAACCGAAGAGGACTTACGACCACAAGTAGAGATGTAACTCCACCAAGTACCAAATTGATGAGTCTATCCTGAAAGCAAGAAATACAGACAGGGTGAAATGCTCGGTATCCGTCATCACTGCCATCAGCGGAGTCGGGAGTCGAAAGTGAAAGTGAAAGTGATTATCGCCGCGAACCCACAACACTCTGCACAAGCCGATGCAATGCTTTCTCTACGTTTAATCCATCCTCACATCTGTCTGCAGCCAAGCTTGTTCAGTTCTCCAAAGGATGAACACAGGAACAAATCGGACAAGTATTCTTACAGCTCCTCTGATACACAATAACCTAAATTCCGAAGCAGGGGCCTTTCTAGAGACCATTTTCTGCACCTACCCTTGCTGACGTCTCTCCAAACAGAGGTCTAGCATCTCGGTCACTTGTGCCATAGGTACGCGTGTTAAATTCATCCATGGTCTGCTTTGCTCACTCCCACCAGCCACCTCCTTCTACTAGCACCAGTGCCCCCTCCTGAGTGGAGACTGGCACTGCATACTCCTAGCTTCCGGGGATGGGCTCGCTTTCCCAAGCTTTAGAGGCGGCACATCACCAGAGATGAGCTACCTAGGAAACAAGGCAATTTACAGAAATCAAGTAAGTGGGACTGAAAAAATAACCCCCACAATATTTCGAATTAAATTAATTAATTAAAACGTTCACAATGTAGACCCAAACTATTTTCTCTAAGATTCAGAAAGAAATAAGTTTTATTTTATACACTTCAATCAGAGCATGTTACCTGTCAATGATCCCTCCCAGAAAGTTAGCACATAGATATATTAGGAAAAGCCACCTCAAGCCTGAGACATCGTTTAACTTTGACTGAAAATATTTCTAAAAGATTAATTCAGTAATATTCAGGTACGTGCATGACACTGTGAGGCTAAATTTACTTTTTTATTCTATATTTATATATATGAAATTAAATATATTTGCTTTTCCCCCACTACTACCATCATTATCAACTGCATATGAAACTCAGAAGGCATGAAAAGGTTCACTGATGACTTTGTAAATAAAAAGGATCTATTTCTTTCTTACAGGCCCTGGTTCCTGTCGTCGTCATCACTACAAAGAAATCAGAGAAAGTCGGTTTCTCTACAAAGAACCATTTCACATCAAGCCACTGTGAATGACTTCTGTGAATGTTCAAATTGCTCCCCTTTAATTAGGCAGAAATGTGAAAAATTTATAGAATTCCTTCTGAACTGCGCCTATGCTGGGCTGCATCCCATTACCAGAATATCTGTGCTAATCGCAACGGCAGAATAATCAGCATCACATCAACAGAATCTCAGGATTTCTGGAAACACTGTACAATCCCTCTTTCCCAGGAAAGATCTACATTCATACAAAGGGGCTACTGAATGTTAAAACAAGGGGGGCATTCTCACAGCTGTTTGGCCAAGGGCTAGTTCCTGTGAATGGGTCACGAAACCGTAAGCATAGGCACAAAACTGTGTGTGATCAGTCATGTGAGCAGCTGATCTGAGTCAGCACAGCGCCTCTAATTCTTTTTCTGTTGTAAACTTTGGAATATTTGCCAGTATAACGGGAGATCAGCCTGTTGAGTATGTGCACTAACGTAACCACTTCCAAGGAGGACGCATTCATCTCAACATGCAGCAAATGCCCAATCATATCCACGGAGGACAGAAAACCTGAACAGTGAGAAGTTACCTTGTTATGTAATGCAGTACTTCATTTTAATCTCAGCACTGAGGAATAGCGTGCTTGAGCAATGCAGCTGAACACCATTTCATTAAAAACCAAACATCTCCAGCAGAAAAACCCCTGCAAGAAAAAGAAAGTGATCAGTTCAGCTCTGTCGTCCCATCTAACGAATGTGCTAGAGCTCTACAAATTGCAATTCTGATCTAAAAACTCTGCAGTTCTGCAAATGAGTGTTTTTAGATCAGAACTGCAATTTGTAGAAATTATAACAATAATAATAATAATAATCATAATAACAATGGCATCATTATCATTGTGGATGATAAATGTAATAGTTATAAAATCTAAAGTTCCATTACATTCAGTACTCAACCCTCAAGTCTGGAAATAAATAATAATCTGACAAAAAAGATTCATTTAAAATAATCATTTACATTTACGGCATTTAGCAGACGCTCTTATCCAGAGCGACTTCCATGTCCTGATTACAGGGAGAGTCCCCCTGTAGCAATTCAGGGTTAAGGGTCTTGCTCAGGGACACAGTGGTGGTAGGGCCAGAGGTGGGATTCGAACCTGGGACCTCTTGAGCCATAGGTCCATAGGCAAGTATCCTACCACTAGACCACCAACACCCCCTAATCAAATTTCAATCAAACTGTATTAGAATGAGATCTGCCAGAGATGATACTGAACTAAATAAAAATCTAACTCAGATTAGAAACTAGGCTTTTATCCAGAATCAGAAGTAGCCCAGTCTGCTGTTGATAAACACACACTGTTAGTTTGCAGTGTTTAGACTGGGGTGTTGATATTTAATTTTAGTCTGCAGTGTTAGTCTATAGTTAGTCTATAGTTAGACTGCAAAGTTAGTCTGTAGTGTTAGTCTGCAGTGCTGATTTTTAGTATTAGTATACGATGCTGATCTAGTGTTGATCATCAGTGTTAGTCTGCAGTGTTGATCTAGTGTGTTAGTCTGCGGTGTTGATCATCAGTGTTAGTCTGCAGTGCTGATCTAGTGTTAGCTTCCGCACTGTTGATCAGTGTTGATCATCAGTTAACGGTGCTGATCTAGTGTGTTAGTCTGCGGTGTTGATCATCAGTGTTAGTCTGCAGTGCTGATCTAGTGTGTTAGTCTGCGGTGCTGATCATCAGTGTTAGTCTGCACCGCTGATCTAGTGTTGATCATCAGTAAGTAGTCTGGCACTGCTGATCTAGTTGATCATCAGTGTTAGTCCGTGCACTGCTGATCTAGCGTTGATCATCGCGTTAGTCTACACTGATCTAGTGTTGATCATCAGTGTTAGTCTGCAGTGCTGATCTAGTGTTGATCATCAAGTGTTAGTCTGGCAGTGCTGATCTAGTGTTGATCATCAGTGTTAGTCTGCAGTGCTGATCTAGTGTTGATCATCAGTGTTAGTCTGCAGTGCTGATCGTGTTAGTCTGCAATGCTGATCTATAGTGTGTGTAAATCTGCACTGATGATCTTTAGTGTTAGTCTGCAGTGTTGATTTTTAGTGTTAATCTATTGTAGATCTTCAGTGTTAGTGTGTTAGTCTGAAGTACTGGTTTTAGTGATAGTCTACTGTGTTGATCATCTTGAGCAAATCGCCGGAATAAACAGAGCTCCGGGGAGCTAACCGGCTAGCGAGCTAACACAGGACCGGCTGAATCAGGAGAACCTGGACAAGCCCGGTAACTCAGACTTAATAAAGCGAGGTATTTAAATGTTACCTGGACTGTTGTTTTCTGGAGTGCACCGCGCTGGAAACTTCCTGAAGTCCGCTTTTGATCTCAACTTCAAAGCTCGGAGGAAATCGCGGACGTTCTGTTGCAGACCACGTGACGCACTCTTAAAGGCACAGGCCGCGGTCTGAGCGCCGAAGGCTTCTAACTGAGCTGCTCTGCTGGAATCGGTGGGAGAACATGCTGCCGATCTTTGGTCAATAGTGGATGTCTTTCATATGTGCTTTATGTATTGTGAACCGTGTCCTAATTGGTTCCCAGCAGGAAGAATGTGAACCAAGCATTCCCACTTCTGCATATGAACTGTATGTCCTTCTAATTTCCCAAGGAAGCAGATACCTAAATATAAGCATAGATAGAGAGGGATCTTGTCTGGGTTTTCAATGTCTTTATTAAGTACACATATTTCATGCTTTCAGTGTACGATTGAAGGCATGTCTTCAGACACCGAGGGGATACATGGCCTGTACATCAAATCAGTGAGCAGCTCACTTAAAACTAGGTATTTGTGCTTACGTGTGTAAATGAAATGCTACAGGTTAAGGCACATGTAAATATAGTGGCCATTTCAACCAGACTAGAAGCAGGAGTAGTAAGAACTGATAACAGTATTTAAAAATAATGTTTGGTTTAGCCTAGCACTGATTTGCAAGACTGCACACCCACTTTACACAAACATATTCAAAGCACTATGTCAAGTCTCAGATCAAACAGATGGTTAATGAGTTGAAGACTTTAATGAAGACTGTAAAGAAGGTTGGAAGAAAGGTCTGGAAAAATAAGGAAGTGCTGGTGATGTCAATGGGGTCAGTATGCATACACTTTGACTTTGTGGACTTCTTTGTCCTCACACTCTCGCCGTTTGTTGTAGTAATAAAATGTGTTGTCTCGTCTCTGGAGCTTCTTTACGAACCCTGTTTCTGGCCATCGGTCAATCTGAAACAAAGTGCAAAAAGGGATATTTTAGGGGTAAACTATGACAAACAATGACTATTGCGCAAAGAATAGGTGGGGGTTAAGACACCCACAGGCTACAGCATTACCTCCACTTGCTTGATTTGCCTGTATTCTGTCTCATCCCTGTAGCCTGCTTGTTGAAATCTGTAGAGGTTCTCCACCTCATCAGTCCATTGCTTGGCTCGGCTCATAGACTTTGGTTTGGCATTGCCATCCAGCAGAACTGTGCAGGACATTTCTCTTCCTTGATATATCTGCAGTTCTGGTTATTTTCCTGTGCAAATATGTAATTACACATAAACCAATTATTATGTGCTAGTTATCACTACCTTTGCATATACACTGAAGGTAACTTCATTATTTAACTAGCCAACACCATCTCCTTTAGGTTCCTTAATTATTAAAAAGCTTTTCAAAAATGAAAGTTAAAAATAGTTTCTTTGATTTGATTGAGTAAAACATTTTTGCAGCCAATTTCTTCAACAATCACCTTATTTATCAGTTTTCTGAGGAAGCTTTTGAAGACATCCTTCTGGTTCTAATCAACCACCACTGGGAAAAGTTCTGACTCTCTAGAATTTCACACTTCACACCAACCCATTCTGAGTTTTTTCCCAGTTTAATTACACATAATTTTTGGAGAAAGGATTTCCCATTAATGCATCAGATCTTGAGACTTTATTTAAGCCTGACAAACAAAAGGATGTCAGAGCAAGACCTGGAAAAGTCCAAACATACAGCCAGGAAGAAGTGGATCAGATAGATTGAAAGCATTATACATAATGCCACAGCATTTTCATTTTTTGTGTATTTTAATATCAATAAAAAAACAGATGCAATGCAATTTCATAAATTATACTCCAAGGTCCTACAATCCAGCTCTTATGAGGTCAACAGTGAACCTGGAAGCTGCAAACAGATTAAATAGATTATAAAACACGTCTGAGTAAATAATGACTAGCCAAAGCATGATTAGCCGAATAGCTAACATTGCTATCACCTCAACAACCACAAAAAACTTCAAACAAAAACCTGTACACTTTGTTGCAGGTAGTTATAACACTTTAATAAACAACCTCAATGTTCCTGTGTTAAAAATTAAATTCTTAAAACGACATTATATAACGATTTATGAATGAAAGGACAGACCTGAGAGGTTTACACAGGCTTGCTGAGCGCGTGCGGCTTATTGTTGGTTTCCTAGCAACAGGGTTGCCAAGGAAGCAGGCCGCTTATTGGTTGTCCAACCACAAATAAACTTCCCTTGCTGGGAATTATTTATTTACCTTGTATTTTATCCATTTATTTTGTTATTTTCAGGCAATGCGACAGAATGAACTGGCGTACAAAGAAAATCAACGTTAAAAAGCCTCGTGTAAACAAATTTGAGCATTACTACCCACACAAAAAACACAGACAGCAAGCAAACAACTTTAATTACTTTAATGAATAGAGTGAAGACATCAAAAGTATAGTATTGGCACTTTGGAGAGGTGAAACAGCCTGTATTGAATTTTCTGGTGCCTTTTTATAATAATTAAATCATAGATCTTAGACGAACTCCCCAATTCTGCTTTCCCAAAAATCAAGCTTTGTGAACTAATGACGTGTAGCTGAAAATTAAGCTCATTTAATAATAAATATTGAACATAGGTTGTTTTTTTTCAATAGCTTTTACACTTTAGCCTGTGGTCTGGGTGAAAACTCAATAATTTATAGTGTCAAAATAAAACATGCGAAGCTGTGTCTAACATTCTGTTTCTTCTTTGTTGTTTAAAAGAGAAAAATAATAATCACAAAAGAGATTTTTTGAAAAGAGTGCATTGAATCCCAGACCAGAAGTTTGCTCTGAGACACCCTTGAGCAAGGTACCGTCCCCATCTCTGCTCCCCGGGCGCTTTCAATAGCTGCCCCCTGCTGCACGTGTGTGTATGGGTGAAAAGCAGTGGTTGCATTTCGTTGTGCCGTGTTTCACGATGACACGAGGCCACTTTCACTTTCACTTTGAACACAGCCCTGGTTTGTTCTTGGCGGCGCAGTGTTTGATCTCAGCCACTAGAGGTCACTGCACTTTCCACAACGCAGAGCCGACCAGTTTCAAACCGCTTAGGCGGTGAAGTTCCAGCTCTCTGGTGGTGGGCAGGCTGTCGAGATGTCTCCAGGTGTGAATTTGGAGCGAACTTATTGTTAAGTAAGCTCCTGGTCCTGGTGGAACCACGCTCTCAGGGATTGTAGCAGGGAGCGCTAACGTTAGCATTAGCATTCAGGATGAGTTCCTTCCCTGGTCGCATGAAAGAGTACACAACCGTCTCCATCGACCGCTTTGACAAGGAAAATCTACACGCCAGAGCTTATTTTCTGTCCCACTGCCATAAAGGTAAGACGCTCTTTAAGTCTTGAGTTAAGTTTTCAGTGCTAACCTGTGCAGTGACAGGCTAAAGCTAATGCTTGTGTGTCAGTCAGTGTCTCTGGTGTCTCTGCAGATCACATGAAAGGATTAAAAGGACCTTTGCTGAGGAGAAAACTAACATTTAGGTGTGTATTTACAGTTCCTCCCTTTAAACATGTCCACAAATGCTTTATTTTAAGAAGCTGTGTGTGTTACCCCTGCCATAAAACATGAACATTCAGACTATTTCTCATGTTTACCATTGATCTGTTCACTAACATTCACAGTTTGTATATTTACTATTTCACATATTCACTGCGGTGGTCTAGTGTTTAGGGACTAGGCCCCAGGATTGGAAGGTCGTGTGTTTGAATCCAGGACCAGTAGGTTACCCTGAGGTACACTTGAGCAAGGTACCGTCCCCATCACTGCTCCCCGGGCAGCTTTAAATAGCTGTCCCCTGCTGCACGGTGTGTGTGGATTAAATGCAGAGCATGCACTTGATTGTTTGTTTCCGGTTTAACAAATACGTCAGGGCTGTACGATTTGTGCACAATTCTAGCGTTGTGACTACATAAACACATAGTTGACTAAATAATGTGACAAAGACAACAAATAACCTGCGTCTGAGTGCTGTTTAGAGTTACACAGCCAGCATTGTACTTCCTGTGTAATGAAACTAACTAGTAACCCCATTACAGGACAAACCAAACAGCTAACGTTAATACCATCTCCTCCGCATCCTCTTTCTACTTCTTCTTTCTCTTCTTCTTATGGTCGCACCCATTTAGGGGTCGCCACAGCAGATCATCTGTTTCCATTTCTTCCTGTCCTCTGCATCTTCCTCTTTCAAAATGGCCACCTGCATGTCCCCTTTCACCACGTCCATAAAACTCCCCTTGGTCTTCCTCTTATCCTCTTTTTTATTTCCTGTGTAGTTACTATCATCTCTGATTAAACAAAAAACAAACGTACTTTGAAGAAAGTGATCTATCACTTTGTAATAAACAACCTCAGAAACTTTGTATAAATAATAAACCCTAAAAAGGCGATACATACAGATACATGAATGAAAAAACAGGCTTGCTGTGAGTGTGCAGCTTATTGTTGGTTTCCTAGCAACAGCGTTGTCATGGAAGCATGCTGCCTATTGGCTGTCCAGCCTTAATTTAGTTACCAGTTAATTATTTTATTTTTAATGTATTTTCCGTTCTCAGAAATGCTGACGGAACCGTATACAGATAAAATTAAGGAAAACACAAAGAATTAAAGATGTGTGTAAATTAACTTTATTAATTTTTATTTATCTGTGAGGGTCAGGGAGGTGTGTTTTTCTGTCATGAATATAACGTGAACATGAATTTCCCTTCCAGCTTAACTGTGAAGTTGTACTGCTCGTTTGTCACAAAGGAGCTTCTGCTCAGTAATCGAAAATACAGCTTCTGGGAAGACCATATTGTAAGTAGGCTAGCTTTTGATTATGTTCATAATTGTTGCCTATTCATACAGCTGTAATTGTGCAATTTCAGGTGGCCCTTGAACTGGACAGTCCAACACACATCTCTCTGGTTGATGAAGTCACAGGTGAGGTAGGTACATCTGGCTGCTTTTGAACCTACCTCAGGAGCTTGGTGGTCTAAAAAACATGCTGTCAAGCTAAAATAATGACTCTTGTCTGTAATATTACTTGCTCATTCTCTGTCTTTTCAGTCGGAAGATGTTGTTGTCACTTTACTTCCAGCTGGACACTGCCCTGGGTCAGTCATGTAAGTATTAGCAGTTCATTTCTTTTTACAGCTTTTTCAGTTTTCATTTTTAAATCTGCTGATTGTGTTTTTAATGCTTTGTTTTTTTTACTTAGTCACCTTTTAATTTGTCTAAAACTACCCTTGTCTTTTGGCAGGTTTCTCTTTGAGGGAGCTCAGGGCACGGTGCTGTATACTGGAGATTTCCGACTGGCGACTGGAGATGTAGCACGGATGGAGCACCTGCACTCGGGAGACAGGTGCATAGTGCAAGATTTCAGCTTTTTGGTTTGGTTTGGTTTGGTTTGACCCTTTTACACATCCTTTTACACATGTTTCTTTGAGTTTGTGCAAAGTGGTGTGAAAAAGGCTCTAAAGCTGCACTGAACTCTATTTTTAAAAGGACAAATTAGCATTCTTTTTTCTACTTTTTCCAGAGTGAAAGATATTCAGAGTGTGTACTTGGACACTACATTCTATGACCCCAAGTTTTATCAGATTCCTACCAGGGTGAGCAAACTCTCAGGCACATTTGTTTGGTAATTGCTCATGCTATTGTTGCGAATAGTGGTATCTTATGTGCCACATTTCTGTTATTTAGGAGGCTTGCTTGACTGGCATAAGAGACCTGGTTCAAGGCTGGATTAGTCTGAGCCCATACCATGTAGTGTGGTTGAACTGCAAAGCAGCATATGGTTATGAATACCTCTTCACCAATCTCGGAGAAGAATTCACCTCACAGGTAAGGATGTTTCACCCAGAATATTTCATGATCCTCACAGGGCTTAATTCACATGTCCCTGCATGAATCTGGTTGTGTCGTAGGTCCATGTAAACAGCCTGGATATGTACAGGAAAATGCCAGAGATTCTTTGTCATGTGACCACCAATAGAGCAACACAGATCCATGCCTGCAGGCACCCCAAGGCAGGTTAAACTTCTTATTAATCATATGTCCTAATCTATGCATTGATGATGCTGAAGTTGAGGTCTGACTGTGGTCTTGTTAAAGGATGAGGAGCTTTTCAGAGCAAACCGGCTGCCATGCGGCTGTACAGCTCCGGATGGCACACCGCTGCGCATTATCAGCATCAAGCCCTCAACCATGTGGTTTGGGGAACGGACCAGAAAGACCAAAGTCATCGTCAGGTAAATGCAAATAGTAGAATAATAGAGTAACTGACCTCTGCTCTACTGTGGCCCTCAAAGTCCTGAATGTCATTTACATACTCCTTCCTTTACAGGTGTATTAACGAGCCTGTCATAATGGACATAACCATGTTGCGATTTATAAGCTACACCTGTTTTGAGACTATTATTTTACCCTTGGTGTTGCAACGGTAGTTAAAGACACCCTCTTTGCAGGCAACTTCTCAGCATAGTCCAGGACTGACTCTTTTATTAAGTCCTTTTATTAAGGATTATTTCATTGAACGCCATACCATTCATTAAATGCAAAGCAGTGTTTGAGTTTACACAGTCATTTTTTTTTACCATCTTTATAAAATCCTAATCAGTTCTTCTTATCACCATACCTTGCTTTCCAGAATTAGAGCAAAATTGATAAAAAATAAGTTAAAAAAAAAAAAAAAAAAAAAAAAAAAAAAAAAAGAATTTTTTGTAAACCGTGCATTCCGTCTCCTTAAAATTGTCTTATTCTGATTAAAGGATCTTACTCTGATATGTGGTTTCAGGATGGGTGGGAGTTCCTACAGGGCATGCTTTTCTTTTCATTCCTCTTTTTCAGAGGTGAGGTTTTTTTATTTTGCTTTGTGGATACACAGAATAAGAACAATTGTCATTTTAATAATTTTTTATGGTGTATTTGTTCTTATGTAATCAGATCAAAGACTTCCTCTCTTATATGCGTCCTGTGAACATATACCCCAATGTGGTTCCACTGGGTCGAACAGTAGAAGAAGTCACTCAACTGTAAGTATTGGTTTCTTATAGATATGCAAAGTAACAGTGTTGGTTACACTGACCAGATTGTTTAGTCTGAATTTTCTTTTCTTTGTTCAGATTAAAGATAATGTGCAGAAACAATTCGGAGAGAAACAAAGTCATCTATAGGCCACTTGGGATGTTGAAACGAGCCAGGAGCAAGTGCGCATTGCAAGGTATTGCTACATACATTACTTGTACCTCACTGCACCCTAATTTTTTCCTGTTACACTTGTTCTAACCAGCTTTAATGCCTGGATGGTGCCACTTAACAGAGATCTTTCATTAAATATCTTAATGATGATACTATATTATAAACCTCTTTCAGAATATCAGTTCTTTATGGCTATTTTTAAAAAATCATAAAGGTAAAGTTTAACATTCTCATTTTACATATAATTCCTAACATCCAGCTGTTATGTAAAGTCTATTACTAGCTCATTTGAACATATATTTGATACAATTGTCACGTCATGTCTTCAAATGAATGTCAAGACTTTTTTGATTCAGGCTCAGACAGTGAGGAGGAGTTGTTTGGGGAGGTTGCTGTGGCACCTAGAAGAAAGAAGCTTGCCATGAATGAGGTCAAACTTCATTGCAGCCTGGAAAAAGCAGTTCCTGATGATAACCAAGCGCAAATCCCAGAAGTAGGCCAAATAGTCCACACGTCTAACTACATGGATTGCACAGAGTCCAATGATGATGATGATGATGAAGACGAAGATCAGCTCTTAAAGTCCAAATCAGATGCCTGTTCTGCATGTCACCCATCTTGTGATGCACAAACCACTTCATCTTGTTTGCAGCCTTGTTCAAAAACAGCTATGCCTTGTTCTGGTTCAGACCCACCTTCATCAAAGCAGGCCCCTCCCTGCTGGGCAACATTCTTTCAAACAGAGCCAGTCCTGACCGATGACAGCTGTGAGCAGAACAGCCAGACCAGTCAGACTCTGTCGACGTACCACATGAGCTCACAATCGCCCGAGCTCTTCGCTGAGGACGACGAGTCAGCTCATATGACATCTTCTCAGTCTACCCATATATCCGATGGAGACATAGAAAACCCTAGCCAATTCAACACCGAGCCTGTCCAGGCAGAGCTCAGCTGTCCCAAACAATCAAGCAATCGGTGCCACAGACAGGAAATCTGTTCATCAGGGCATAGTTCCCACAGATCAATTGAGACAGAGACATCTGTATCTGACAGGGGTAAGGACCAGTCTGGAGGATTGGACCGCACAGAAGTTAAGTCGGACTCACAGGTGTCGTCTGATTTTGATCTGCCGCAGACTCCAGGCTCCAAGGTACCACATCCTGATGAGCTGAGAGAGCTGTACAAGAAATTGGCAGCTGGAGAGGAAGTTGTCACCCGAAGGGCTCAACAAGGTTCTTTCTGAGAGGGTTCAGCCATGAACTAAACTGAACAAAAAGGATGGACCATCATGCAAATTAATAGGCAAACAGGTATAGGCCTGGGGGAACAAAAGCAAACCATATCCTTGTAAGGTTTCTTTTTAAATTATGAGCTTACCTTTTTTTTTACTCATTTCATTTTACCATTCCAAAGTGGTTGTGTAATACTTGAAGCTAACCAGGAGTAAGCACTAACTGAAGGATCACCTTCGCCATTCCTGTTTAATTAATAATGGCATATTATTTATTGCCATTGTCTTATAAAAAAGTGCCTTCACTTTTTCTCTTTGAAGTTAGGAAATGTTGACAACTTTCTTTTTAATTCCAAACGCGTAACGCAGCACAGAGCAGCATAAAACTTTCACATTCAGTGGTCTAGTAATAAATGCAGGTTAAAACGTAATTTAGAGAAGTCTCATGTTTTAGAGGACACAATTGTTAATATTTTATGCTTCTAAAAGCTCTCAATGAAATACACAAAAAGCAATTAAATAGTTTACTTGATAGGGGCCAAAATAGTTGCAAAATGTCTATTTTTAGCCACCAAAACAAAAAATCTGTTAAGCTTCTCTCTAATTATCAAATCACTGGCTACATCTGTCATTTAAGGTGGCATAATCAGCTAAACATGTCTGGAAAGATTGCACTGTTTCAGTCTCCTACAATTTTACCTCACTTTACATAGCATTCTGTTAATTGCTGGACTTTTCCAGGTTTTCTGTTTTAATAAACTCGCTATGTTATGTACTGCAGCACTATTATATTTCACCATTTGACTGTGAGAAGCACATTCCACTCTACCTGTTACTTCTGCATCTGCGAGGGGTTGATATCATCAGTCAACCACACACACTCGCACGTTATCTCGGCCCTGTGCCATAACGTACTTTCAAACAACCAGTTCAGTACAAAACTAGAGCACTTGCGTGCAGGAGTATGCAATACATGCACCTGGGAAAATTTTATACTTCTATTGACTTAATACACTCAGTTCGTCTGGTTCAAGCACCTGTGATCTGGATTATGTTCACTAATCAAGCTTCCAGAGCCTTTGTGCTGAAATGCAGTTTGGAGGAACAGCTAAACACAATCTTAAATGGTTTTGCAACAATTGTTTGACATTTACAGGTCAAAAGCACCATTATTTAAAAAAAATCTTTTATTTAAAGGTCAGCACTGACGAAACTAGCTTGAGTCACCATGTGATCAAAGTGAAGTCCCACCCATTACAGATGTTGTGGTTTTTACAGAACTATGATTGGGAAGTAACAACAACAAAAACCCCTATGATGCTGCTGCTGCTGTTGCTATAGTAACAGCCTCCGACCTGCCACTACATTGCTCTGTGCAGGTGATGTGTAGACAGCCGTCCCTGAAAATCAAAATGCACAATTAAAACTTTAATTCAGAAAAGGTTTTTAGCATGTGATCAGTGTGTTTACAACCGAACAGTGGCTGTTTTTGTAGAAAACTTCACCTTTTCATTGTAACTACTGTGACAATATCATGCATCTCCTCCTTGGGCTCCAGGTCCTTAAGAACAATCTAGGGCACAGAGGAAAAAACCTTTAGTAAGGCTCATAGATATGACCTCTACATGCTGTTTTCTAACGTAGTGTATAGAGTTAGTAGTCCAACCTGAGCTAGGGGTTTCTGGGCCTGGAAAAGCTCCAAACACACTGATGCCAAACTTCCAGGTCCCTGTAGCGTGTGCTGTCGGCGGGCAGGGAGGGGCGTGCCAGATGGAAACAAAACTTTGAAGACATCTGCTCCAGACTCGTCCACCTCCTTGAAGACCAAATGTATTAATATCAGTTGTGTATGTCAAAATTTGACTTGGTGTCAATGTGTTTGGTTCAAACTACTCATACTGTGCTGACTCCAGTACAGAACTACCATGTTTGGGAGAATCATAGAAGATGAAGAAGAAATTCAGTGCACGCTTGTTCACCTTGACCAGTATGTCACTGGCACAGCAGTCCACGGTGATTGAGTCCTCTCCTAGTACCAGGCTCTCTTTCCCTACAAGGATGCCAGCCTGCATGGCAGCCCCCACCGGGATCACCTCATCAGGGGGGATGGAGCACAGTAGTTCCACATCCAGGAAAAGATCTCGGATCATTTGCTGCAGCTTGGGAATCCGTGCCGAGCCTCCACTTAAGACCACCTGGAATATGGATAGAAAAAATAAGGTTGGAGTACTGAATGCAATTATGTTCCCCTCTTAAAGCAGGAAGGAATATCAATAACTTAAGCAAAAAGATTTATCATGGAGAGCGTCGTGTGATAACACCAATCATTTTGATTCCACACAGTAACATGTTTGAGTGAAACACTGTATCAGAAACAGACCGTATTAACATCTGAAGTAGACAGGCTGACTTTTTCCAGGAGGGATCTGATGGGCTGAATGCTCTTGCTAAAGAGGCTGGAACAGATCAACTCAAAGCGAGCCCTGTGAACCAAAAATGAGCTTGTTAATGAGTAAATAAATGATTACATTTATATGTGCTTGAAAATAATGTAGAAGGACTGTGCATACCGTGACACGTTGCACTCGAAGTCCATGCCGTCGTAGAGCGAGTCCACAAAGCAGTTGGAGCTGCCCAATGTGGAGAGGGTGTGTTTGGCAACATCGGCACTGTTCATCAGCTTCATCATAGCTCTAGGGTTACTGCTAACATCATGCTTATACAACCTGGAGAAATATGCATGAGGACCAGTCAACGCACACAGACAGGCATATACAGACAGGCAAACCGACAGGCACACACTTACTTTTTGAACTCTGCAGCCAGATACTGTGCCAGCGCATGGGTGAAGCTCTCACCCCCAATGCTGTGGTCTGTGCATGTAGCAAGGACTCTGTACATCCCACTGTTCACCTCCAGAGCAGTCACACTCAGTGACGTGCCACCAAGCTTATAAACCAGAGCATGGCTAAATGTAGGAAGAGAATGAGTTTAGAATCAAATTTTATTTAAACAATATTGCACACTCAATGTCTGAATAAACATTCCATGTTTCTAAAAGCACTGATGGAACAGTGATCCAATACACATTGTTTGGCAGATGTCAAAAGCAGTCTGTGTGATTAACATGCATGAAAAATGTTAATGAATTAAAATTACTAGCAGTTTTGCAAAGCAAAGATCTTGTATTGAGGCATACTGCTATTTACTTTTTGCTGAACTGCATCTTTAACTGCTAAAAAGTTTAATAATGGTACCATCTGAAAACAAAGCTGCAAATCAGAAACTAGCAACATTAACAAAACCTGGCGATCTGATTTGATTTCATGCCATCGACATTTGGTTTGACCAAGACCTGAAAGATCAAGATTTCATGTGGCTTTTCAGACTCCTGAAAACCAGTTCTGCTCAAATCAGGGTTGATCTTCCAGTCTGAAAAAGGCCTTTGAGACTTCATACCTCTTCCCTGATGGTGATTCCTGCCCGATGCCATAGGCCAGCAGGGCAGCAGAGGGTTCATGGATCAACCGAAGCACATTAAACCCAGCACCCTCTGCAGCATTCCTGCCAGAAACACAATTATTTCAGAAACAGCTGTTCATGCACAGTTCACTGTTCTGTAATATCCAGTTTTTCGTTGCCCTCAAAAGGTTCACCCGGCCCCATTTTTTCCACTCCAAAAACTAAAGTCGTCACCTACCTCAGTGCATTTTTCTGCATATCCCCAAATTCAAAAGGCACGGTGATAACAGCATCTTTAACGTCAGAGCCCAAGGCTGACTGGGCAGTCTCTGTGAAAAGTAAACATGAAGCATTTTACTATAAAGCTATTGTTAGTATTATTTTATTACCAGTTTGACTAATTTTACTCTTAGTTCATTATTAGTTAACTCACCTTTCATTTTGTGGAAGATCAATTTGGCTACCTCTTCAGGGGACACATATTTGGTAATCTCTCCCGTGTCAATTTCATACATGGGCACGTCACCTTTATTGACAATCTTAAAATGAACGAACAGAAACAATTATTACAAGTTTGTGGCTCATTCGAGTCTTCAATTACTGCATTTCCCCTAAAAGCAATCCAGCAAAAACAAAACATTTACTAATTCTACCAGCTGTTTGTCCAATTTCAGTTCCCACACAAATACCTACTGTGCATTTGCTTTCCTCTCTGTGGGCCTGAGCGTCTGGGTCACCATACCTAGGAAAAGAACACATGACATTAAAAGTGTTACGATGATGTTTTTAAATACACAACCATGTCAAATTAACCCCCCCCCCAAAAAACCCCCAAACAAACAAACAAAAACAAACAACATTTGAATAAACTGGGTGACAGAAAACATGAACTTAGGTTTTAAAGAGCAACCTTGTACATGGATGAGAACATTTGACATACCGTCTGCCAAGAATCTGCTTCACTTTTACTACAGTGTTGGCAGCATTCCGGATCCTGCCCTGCTTTGCCGCGATACCAACAATCTGTAAAAATACAGGCAGAGGAACTGAACATAAAGTAGATTTTGGGTTTATAAGTATTTTTATGTATGTGCACACAGAGCTCCAATAAAATTATGGCCCACTTGACTGACTGTATGCTTTCCATCATGTGTAAAACAGCTTGGAAGTACATAACCAAAAAGCAGAAAAGCCTTCATTCAAACAAATGAGGGTTTTCTAAACTAGTTAAGGTCAGTACTTGTGTCAGTTATAAGGGGGTAAGGGGAACTGGAATGGATCTCCAGACTGGAGGTATTAATCACCCTGTACCTTACCTGCTCTGTGTCTCGGAAGGCCACCACAGCCGGGGTGACTCGGTCTCCTGCATCGTTGGCCACCACATCTGCTCGCCCATCCTGAGAGAAGACAGAGAAGATCAACTCAGTTATTCACCCACCAAGGTCAGTGGTGGCCAAGTGTTTAACTAGGTTCTGTGACTGGAAGGTGGTGGGTTCAAGTTCCAGAAGCTACCCTGAAGTATCCCTGAGCAAAGTACTGTCCTCATCACTGCTCTCCAGACACTGATATATGGAGAAATCTTTGGGGCAGAGGTGGTCTAGTTAGGGACCCCAGAATTGGAAGGTCATGGGTTTGAATCTCTGACCAGTAGGTTGCCCTGAGGTACCCATGAGCAAGGTACCGTCCCCATCACTGCCCCCAGGCAGCTGGACATTGCTGCCCACAGCTGCACAGTATGTGTGTGTCAAAGTCAGAAGTTCCAATGTGTGCTGTGTTTCACAATGACAAATAGGTTTTTTCACTTACTTGCAGGATGTGTGGACTAAGGTGGCCAAACATCTGGCCTGTTTTGACAAGTTTATTACTTACCTTTTCTCTTTCCGTTGATGTAACCTATATTATCTAAACCCTTGCATTTAGGAGCAATTCAGGGATAGATTTTATTGCGCTTTAAGCTTACATAACTTTATAAGACAAATTGCTTAAATCTTAAATAAAAATCATGATTAACCGGCAAACTCGATGCTAACGTGCTAACTTCACCACAAGCACCTCTCAGATACCCTTAAAGGCACGGAACAGAAGTAACACGTGGTTCAAAAGACCAACAAAGTCTTTAGAAAACATGTCTTTAGAAAATAAACAGAAAAATCCTACCTTAAACACCGCAACACACGCACAGGTGTAGCCGAAGTGAACCCCAATAGCCGCCATGCTCTCACCACCACTGCTGCCAGGCAACCGGAAGCACGTGACTAGTGTAACTCAGAAGGGGCGGGGCCTCCTTCCTTTGACCAATAGAAAGTCTTCATATCTAGCCCAGTCAATGCTGCGTCGCCGCGTAGCCTTTTTTTAATTTATTGATTTATATAGATATATATTAGGTACTTTAGAAGGTTTATGATATTGCCATGATATTTATTTTGTTCTGATATCAGATAAGCTTAAATAGAAAGGATGGGATTAGTATTGAAACAAAAATATGAATAAAATGTTTTTCATCCATATGAAATCCAATAATTAAGGACTACATTTGCTCTCTTTGGAATAAAACATGAAGTTGGTCAGTATTCTGATTACTTATCAGAAGTAATATCACAGCAAAGACTATTGTGACTGTGATAATAAGCCTGCAATCCTGCAATGAAAAGATGTGTGTGTGTGTGTGTGTGTGTGTGTGTGTGTGTACAAACACTTATGTATACATAGACATATAAATAAGATTTATTTCACTCAGCAAAAAAATAATGAATTAATTTTAAAAAGTATCACAACTGATTTGTCAGTCTTTTCTACATTTTAGTACATCATAAACATTAATTATGACACCCATGTCTTTCAAACACTTTATTGTCACATGTTTGTGTAATCAGTGCAATTAATTTCAAATCAGAAAACCTTTTTGATCCTGAGACAAATTGCTTATGTTACAACTGCATAGACAGAATCACAAGTAGACAGAGAACTATATAAAACTGTCAAATAAAAATGACTCAAATAATCTGTACCATAAACTCCTCTATATACTCTTCACTTTAGAAATTGTCACTAAATGTTTTGTGAGCTGCCATGTAAATACTAAAGTGAAAAAAAAAAAAGTGAAAGTGACAACCCTTGTCATTGCGAGGTCACAGCACAGCACACATGAACCACAACGAAATTGGACCTCTGCATTTAACCCATGCACACTCAAACCCGTGCAGCAGTGGGCAGCTATTGAAAGCGCCCGGGGAGCAGTGATGGGGACGGTACCTTGCTCAAGGGTACCTCAGGGCAACCTATTGGAAAGGGGTTTGAACCCCCGATCCTCCGATCATGCGGCTAACGCCCTAACCGCTAGGCCACCGCTGCCCCTAGGTACTAGGTACCAAATAAACAACCATTTTTATGGAGAAAAAAGTTTTTTTGAACTTGCTGAGTTTACAGGTTCTTCTCATCCAGTACATTTCATTGTACTGTTGACCCTTTATTAATCTACACATGATCAATAAACTGAATTGAACTAATTCTGCAGAGTTTAGTACTTTTCTCCCCGTTCTTGTCCCCAGGACAAAGCAGTGGCAGTGAAAGCCAGTAAGCCTGTTTATGTGTTCTAGCACCAGCAGAGTGACAGCATCCTTCACAAATCAAATTGCAGAAAAGCAGCCCTCTATGAATAACCAGGCCCAATTTAGAAACAGCTGATGTTTGGAGCAGGTGGTCAAGGGGGTCTGGGAGCTGGAGTCTGCCCGGTCAGTGCGTCAGCGCTGGACAGACTTAAAGCAACCATGACTTTAACAAATCCTGTTGCTGTCCTCTTACTTTTATGTGTTGTTTACGCTGTTACAGATGCAGAGGAATGTGAAGGTGAGGTGGACGTCAGGAGCTCGCTTTGCATGAATCTCTGCATGCAAAAATAGCAACCCAACATGAATGTTTCTCAGATACCAAAGGGTGTCATCGTCAAGCAGAATTGTAGGACTGTTCCTCAGCTGTTTCTGAGATGAGAAGTTGCATAAGTTCACAACGAGAGGTGCAACAAATTGTCTGCTGAGAGTTTTCATGCTGTAATCATCAGACTGAAAGTGCATTAAGGCACTGAAACCTTGTGTTTAACTATTAAACAGTTGGCTAATAAATGTTCTTAAGCTTGCACCAATCTGTAGCTACTGGTTAAGATGGGTTTAAAGAGCTAGTGCAATAACTGAGCTCGTCTTGTTCCTAGTGTATTAAAGGAAAGGTTAAAATGACTTTTTGAAATATTATTTTATGTCAGTGCACTATGTAGTTTTAGTACTAGTGTTTAGTGCCGTGGTAGTAGTGTAGATGCGTAGACTTTTCTTTCATAGCAACAACACCCAGCCTTTCACTTCCAATAATCTCTTCTAGATGCTTTAACACACTATGTAAGCATTAGGTAAAGTAATGATCTGGCAGCTTGCAGATATGAATTTCTCACTCAATAGCTTTTGTTTATTTCATGTAGTGTGTGAGGGGTTTTTGGAGCGTCTCTACAAGTCCCTGGTGGCCACTCATAGGGAGCTGTCCTCAGCACTTGTAGAGGAAGGGCTTATGAAAGCTTGTGCTGAAGCTACAGGGAAGGAAAACCGTCTGGTAAGAACAGACAGACACACACACACACACACACACACACACACACACACACACACTGTTTATACAAACATATAATCATTGAAATTTTACTATACTCTCTATCAACTCCCCTATCCATCCATCCATCCATCCATCCACCCATCCACCTATCTCTCTATCTATCTATCTATCTATCTATCTATCTATAATAATAATAATAATAATAATCCTTTATTTATAATCCCACGAATGGGAAATTCGCTCTCTGCATTTCACCCATACACACATGTGCAGCAGTGGGCTGCTATTGAAAGCGCCCGGGGAGCAGTGATGGGGACGGCACCTTGCTCAAGGGTACCTCAGGGCAACCTACTGGGAAGGGGTTCGAACCCCCGATCCTCCGATCATGTGGCTGACGCCCTAACCACTAGGCCACCGCTGCCCGCTAGGCCACTATCTATCTATCTATCTATCTATCTGTCTGTCTGTCTGTCTGTCTCTCTGTGTATCTCTCTGTTTATCTGTCTATCTCCATCTTTCTGTCTGTCTATCTATCTATCTATCTATCTATCTGTCTGTCTATCTGTCTAACTGTCTATTTGTCTGTCTGTCTGTCTGTCTATCTATCTGTCAATCTTTCTTTCCTATTCCTCCCATTTTTCATTTCACAGTGTTATTACCTTGGCGCCTCAAGTGACGCAGCTGCCAAAGTAACTGGCGAAGTGAGTCGCCCCCTCAGTGCCCATGTCCCGGTGCAGAAGATCTGCCAGCGACTCCAGCAGAGAGACCAGCAGATTTGTGAGTTACGATATGGTATGACTTCCTACCTCCCTATTCACTGGTCTCACAGAATTTTGGATATACTGATTTATATGTAATGACAAGTAGGGGCTGGGTATTTAGGCAAAATGATATCACAATATTTAAGGAAATTTTTACAAAATCATCTTTTTTATCTTTTTTTATGATATGTAATATGTTAGAACACCTACAAAACAGTGGTGTAATATTAAAAAAAGAATCATATATTTGAATGTAGATGACAAAAAAATGTTATTGCATTTTGTGAAATAGTTTTAGGAAATAAATCTTAACCACTCTGATCTATGTGCATTTCCTTTTAGTCAAGGAAGTGAGGCTGGCAGTACGGTTAAAGCTTTTAGATTTTTCTTGAAAATAAACATTTTAATGGGAATATAGTTTTATTGGATGAGTTGCATGTGTTGCTTGCATTAACTAGTTGAAAATGCACACATGTGCATTTATATACACCATTATGCGAGTTTTCACACACGTGTGTAATTGTGTGTGTTCCAGAGCAAAAGGTGCTAGACTGGAGCCGAGAGGCTCTGCTGAAGATGCGAGTACTGGAGCTAAAGCGAGTGCTGGCTTCATGGGGAGAGGAATGCCGAGCGTGCCTGGAAAAGAGTGATCTTATAGACCTCATCCAGGAGGTGGCCCCCAAACACAACACAGCACAGCCTAGGATGCATTCGGATGAGCTCTGAGGGCCCCTGTGTTGGGGACATCCAGCAGCTCTTGACATATTTATAGAGTTTTTGACATGATGTTGGCTTCTGTGATCTCACAAATACTTTTTAGTGATGTGTGAAATTTGGTGAATTCATTTGTAGGACGTAATCAGGAAGACTTGATTCTGTGACCCACATTTTCTTTTTGGAATAAACGGAGGGGGCAGTCAAGGATTCACAGCTCATCTTGTACATTGATGCACACCTTGTATGTGTGTGTGTGTGTGTGTTTGTCACATTTTTCTTGTGATTTCACATCGGCCTGTGTGTGCACATGTGGAAGAGCATGTGTGCACATTCGTGTGAGGATTAATTACATAATTGTGTGTGTCATGCTTGTGACCTTCAGGGAGAATCGTATTGTTGTGATCAGAGCATCAGACACACACCAAAAGAAGCACGCCTACACACCAGCAGACTGCTGATGTTTACATTTAGTGGGTTGCCATGGCAATGATTAGCATTTGATTTTTCTATTTTTGATGATCTACACATTTTTGCTGACAAAGTTTCTGTCACTGAGCGAGTCAGTAACATCACTACCAAAGCCTCTCCCTCTCCCTCCCTCTCTCTCTCTCTGCCTTTCTCTCTGTTTCTCTGTCTTTCCATCTGTCATTCTCTGCCCTCTTTCTCATTCATTCCCCTTCTTGTTCTGACCAATTCCTTTTCTCTCTTATTATAGCTGTTGAGAGAGTGAGAAGGAGGGAGGGAGAGAGAAGAGAGAAAGAGAGGGAGAGGGAGAGAAAAAGAGATGCAGGCCTTGCCCACGCAGTGGAGTGGGAGACTGAGCCTGCCTCTCTCTCTCTCTCTCTCTCTCTCTCTCTCTCTCTCTCTCTCTCTCTCTCACACACACACACACACACGCAGCTAGTCAGTGTATCATGCTTGCACTGTGTGGGCTGAGCTGAGCATTCCTGTCATACAGTAACAGTCTTTCTGCCTCCGCACTCTCTTTCCCTCTGTCTCTCTCTCTCCTCTTTCCCTCTCTCTCTTTCTCTTTCTTCCTCACTCACTCCCTCCCTTTCTGTCTTTCTTTCTCCCTCTTTCTCTCCCTCTTTCTTTCTTTCTTTCTTTCTTTCTTTCTTTCTGTCTCTCTTGCTCTCCTTCTCTTTCTGTCACTCCTTTTCTCTGTTTCTCTCTCTCTCTCTCTCTCTCTCTCTCAATCAGCCTCAGTCTCTCCCCATCTCTTCATATTTCTGTTTCCCTCCCCGCTCTCTATTTCTCTCTCTCTTGTACACATACTTACAAATAAGCTAACGCTCTCTCTCTCTCTCTCTTTCTCTCTCTCTCTCTCTCTCTCTCTCTCTCACACACACACACACACGCACACACACACACACACACTCAGACCAGAGACTAATTCTCGGAGAGGAAGCCGAGATGATATGCAATGAGAGTCCTGGGTATCTTGGGTAAGTTTTTTTTTTTACATTTTCATTGATAGATATTTAAGTTGCTTGTGAAAAAGATTGGTGTGTGTTTGCGTGTGTGAGAAAGAGATTTTGTGGATGTGACAATGATGCTCTTTAGGGCTGATTTTCACTGCATACACGTTTAGTGCGTGTACACAGCCATGTTATTATGAGAAAGATTATAAGGCACTTGTACCCAGCAGGCGATGTGTGTGGGGGGTTTCTAAATACATTTTCAGTTCTTGTGGCAAAGGCGCCAATCTTTGTCCAAAAGGATGGGTATATGTCCCTGCCGGCATGAATGAATTTTACATGATGTATAAGTAGTGTGTTTGCAGCATTTATCATGGTAGAACATACACACTTACAAACACACTTACACACTCTCCTGCGCTCCTCAGGCTCAGTACCTGCCGTTACCTTGTGTCTTCCTGATTTCTGTCGTGACTGAGGCCGATCCTCGCAGCCCCAACGCCTACACACTCAACAGCCACTCTCCCCCTTTTCGTTTCCCTCTCTCTCCCTTCTTCACCCTCTTTCTTTTTCTCAGTGTTTTTCTTTCTCAATTTATCTTTTTACTCTCTCTCCCTCCTTCTTTTTCCCTCTCTTTCTTCATGTCTCTCACCAGCAGTCTTTCCCTCTAAAGCACACATTCTCCCTCCCTCTCCCTCTCCCTCTCTCTCTCTCTCTCTCTCTCTCTCTCTCTCTCTCTCTCCCTTTCTCTCTTTCTAAATCTCTCACATGCAAGCACTCTCCTCTCTCCCATTCTCCCTCCCTCCCTCCCTCTCTCACTGTCTTTCTCTCTCATCCACTTTCCTCTCCCTTTCCCTCTCTCTTTCTACATCTCTCTATCACAGGTATACATTCTCTCTCTCATCCCCTCTCCTCTCCTTTTCCCTCTTTCTACATCTCTCTCCCTGTCTTTCTGTCTCTCTCTCTCATCCACTTTCCTCTCCCTTTCCCTCTCTCTTTCTACATCTCTCTATTACAGGCACACATTCTCTCTCTCTCTCTCTCTCTCTCTCTCTCTTTCTCTCATCCCCTCTCCTCTCTTTTTCCCTCTTTCTACATCTCTCTCTCCCTATCTTTCTGTCTCTCTCTCTCATCCACTTTTCTCTCCCTTTCCCTCTCTTTCTACGTCTCTCTATTACAGGCATACATTCTCTCTCTCTCTCTCTCTCTCTCTCTCTCTCTCTCTCTCTCTCATCCCCTCTCCTCTCCTCTCCTTTTCCCTCTTTCTACATCTCTCTCCCTCTCTTTCTCTCTCTCTCTCTCTCATCCACTTTCCTCTCCCTTTCCCTCTCTTTCTACATCTCCCTATTACAGGCACGCATTCTCTCTCTTCTCCACTCTCTCTGCTCTCTCTCTTTCATCACCCCCACTCTTTCTCTCTCCGACCACCCCCACTTCATCCAGTCTTCCTTGCCTCCGCTTGTTCAGCATTAACGCTTTTGCCCTTTAAAAGAAAGAGGGGAAAAAAGGAAAAGCAAGCAAAGTTTCCCGGCGAAACCGTTTTTTTCTTCTCCCTGGTTGCCATAGTGATGAGTGAGCGCTCGGAGAGGTGCGGCGGTATTGGGATGCAGTGACAGCTCTTGGCTGGCATGTGAATTCACGCGCACCGCGAGTGATGGAGGTTCTCCGCGCGCTGAGGTGAGACGCGCACGCCCACGCGCGCTCACATCGCAGCCACTCTACATGGGCGTGTTAAAGGGGACACAGATTAAAGGAGCTCCGGAGTGTGAGTAGGAGGGTGGAAACAGGGGCCTGGGTACGGGAGCGCGTTTGTGCGAGCATGTACGTGTGTTTGTACGAGTGTCAGCGAAAAGACGCGCTGTACGGGAGTCAGTCCACGCCACGGTACCTGTGGGACAGTCGGTCTGTATGAGATGACATGTGCGACTATTGCACCTGTTCGGGGTGACCAGGCTTTCTGTCCGGTTCTACATTTAAACAGCAATTAATCAGCAATTATACATGACTCAGTAACTACTATAAAACTGATATGTAATGAATTATGTAGGTGATGAACTGAAGCCGGGCTTTAAGGGGTTAAAGAGGTTGCAAGTGAGATGATTGGAGTGGTAATTGGAGGTTTATATCCCATTTTCTTATTGAGTCACATTTCAAAGCAAAGCCCAAGAAAATGCAATTAAAATCAACGCTTTTGAGGACAAGAGCATCTTTCTGTAACCTGGTGGAAGCCGCTGGGCTGGAGGTGCAGGCTCTTGCTTTAGGCAGGAGAGCTCTTCGCCCTGTTACCTTTCCCTCTCCTCGGGAGGCTTTCTCAGACTCCAAGGCAGTTCTTATGTAACAGAGCAAGTACGGCTGCAGCCTTGACTTTCCCTCGCTCTCTTACAATTTTTTTTAAAATGAGCTTGGTAGCACTTTTATAAGGCACCTCTCCGATGCTTCTTATCACTTTTGTAGCTTATGTACTCCACCAGCTCTTGTATTCATGTTGTATTGTTGCATCAGGTTTCACAAGAAGGAAATTTTGATGATAATAAAAAATCTACTGCACTTGACTTGAAATGTAATGCTTTGTAGTGCCATTGTCAATTTTCCTGCATTACTGCTGAGGAGTCTGCATATCTATGAGTGACCTTTAGTGTCACTTGGCAGAAGAAACTAACAGTGCAATTGTGCCGTTGTGCGTGTACTCTATCAGGGGGTTTTCATGAATGTGCCTCAGAGTACTCATCTGCTGCCCCTCCATCTAGAAGAGATATTTTTAATCCCGTCACTCTGTATGCATTTAGGATTGATCAGGGGTGGATGTGGGTGGGTGGCAGCCGCTTTTATTTCTGTCCTGCTGTCAGTGTGTGTGTGTGTGTGTGTGTGTGAGAGGTGAGTGTTTGTGCTGGTGTAGGAAAAAGCTAAGCTATCAGCAGTGCACAGCCTTTCCTTCACTTCCTTTCAAAACATCCCGAGGAGCCTCGGCTTGATCCAGCAGGGAAGAGGGACAGGATATGGGGCTGGGATCACAGGAAGTGGATTGCATGGCCAGAAGGGCTGAGGTTGAAAACAGGCCCAGTAGAGGCTTCTGGAGTCTGCAGAGGTGTGGCCCAAGGTCTGCAAATGATGGGTGTGTGAGTGAATGAGTAGGTGTGCTTTGGATGAATATGAAAAATGGAGGTCCCATAAACAGTAGCTTATATAATTCTGTCTAGAACCAATTGCTATATGTTGCAGGTTCACCCCCACAAGTACAAATGATGTAAATATACCCTAAAAAGTTCCAAATTGGACCCATTTGTGTTCCTCAAATAAGTTTTGTATATATACAGTCACTCTCCCTGGGTAAAGGTCCATATATATTCTTTTGTCATAAATGTCAAGGCAGCTTAAATATTTGCAATGGAATAAAATAGTTTTATTGAAAGTTATTTCACTAATATAATGATCCTTTTTCTAATGATTACTTTTCCTATCCAAAACTGCTGGCAATGGTTCCTTCAACCTCTCAGTGTTGTCATGAAGGCTATTAGTCAGTTTTTCCAGAGGGAGTATTCTCACTACATCCTTATACCAGTCATTCCATGCAGGGGTTTCCTCAGAGATCCAGAATTTGAGAATAGGCTTTCCTGCTTTATATAAAAGCGTTTAAACCAATCTAGCATTATAATTGTTCTTTGCTGTGTCCAAAATAGCTGCCACGAGACAATAAGGGCCAGCAGTGGCCTAGTGTTTAGGGACTAGGCTCCAGGATAGGAAAGCCATGGGTTCGAATCCCACACCAGTAGGTTGCCCTGAGGTACCCTTGAGCAAGGTACCGTCCCCATCACTGCTCCCCGGGCACTTTAAATAGCTGCCCCCTGCTGCACGGTATGTATGGGTAAAATGCAGTCTTCGTATTTTATTCACTGTGTTGTGCTGTGTTTCACAATGACAAGAATAGTCACTTTCACTTCATAAGCCAGCAACAGGTCCAAATCATATCCAAAGTAACCAATCGCTTCCATAACTTCTCTCCAGAACTTCCTGTTTCACATTTCCAAAATAAATTTATATACATCCCAATTTCCAAACTGCTTTTAATGCATTTCCATTGGTATTTTAAATTGCTCCCCACTACCCCTATTACAACATTTTCTGTTCATTTGCAGCTAACATGTTCAAAATGCTTAATTTACATGTTTTGATTCGTTGATTCTCTTAGAGAAAATAGGTTCACACATCTACAGGGAACAGAGAGAATTTTTCAGCAAATTTTAGTTGTCAGATAGTAAATTAGTAGATTAGTATATTATGTATGACATAAAGTTCTCATTTATCCCCCCAAAAATGAAATGAAATGAAACAAAAAAAAAAATGTACAATAGGTTCTGATTGCTTTCTTATAATAGCTCAATCAACATTGCTTACATGGTAATTGGGAAAAAAACAGTCTGTAAACCAGGGCATTTACACTACATTTCACTAACAATTCAGACAATCCTTGAAAGTAATGAAATCATCAACACTATATGTCACATTCTTCATACACACATTTCCAGCCAACATTTCTTATGAAATCAAGAGTATTAATATGTAATTAACTCTACTTTTCCACAACAACAACTTCTGCTCTGGAAAGGCTTTAATGCTGGAATGTTGCTGTGAGGATTTGATTGCATGAGGTCATGATATTTTACCTGATCAACTTTCTCTACATATTCCTACAGATTTCCATATATATTTTTTTTATTCACTCCTATAATTTAGAATTTATATATCTTAGACAATCTGGGCTAAGACTTGCCTTAACCTTGATACTACCACCACCATGTTTGACAGGTGAGATGCTGAAATGCAGTGTTTTTCCAAAGATAATGCTTCTCATTTAAATAAAAAGCATCAAAATATTTTTTAGTAACCCTCTGTCTTGTCATTGTGATCTTTAGAACTGTAGAAAAGAAGCGATATTGTTTTAAAGAGCAACTGGGATCTCCTTGCAACTCTACCATTCTGTCAATGTGAGCCATTTAGTTGTTTACCCTGAATTATTTTGTCACCTCGCATACCATTACAGGACCTTTTCTTGGAGTGATTTTTGTTGCCACTCCTGGGGAGAGGAACAATGTGGATTGTCCAAACCTTCTAAAGAAAGTAAACTTTTCCAGCCTGATGAGCATCAACAACTCTTTTACTTGAGACCTCTGCTGTTGGTGACACATTTTACAAACATGTTTTGAAGGTCAGACTTGGGTAGATGCCCCTTATTGAAATAAAACAGGGCATCCATTCACACCTGTAAACTGGAAGCAACTGACTCTGAATGAACTTCTAATCCTGAAGATTCATATATTTCTTTTGCTCACAGAATTAGGTCTTATATTTGATTTTTTCTTTAAATAAATGAAAAAGTATAATATCTCATTAGTTGAATGGCTTCCTTAAATCTACCATTAAGAGTTTGTATATCTGACAATGTCTTAGTTCATATCTTAGGTCATAGTTCAATGATTTACAAACTTTTAAAAATTCATCAGTGTAAATACTAGCATTAGGTGTTAAAAGCAACTGAGCTCAATAATTAGAGTCTGGACACTTTTGGACATAGTGTACTATCAGGCATTTTGCTGCACATTCACAAACAGCATGTATGAATCCCTTAGAAAAGTGGAATGGGATGGTTTGGAGCAGTAAGACATGAGTTTAAGGTCACAAAGCCTAAAAACAAGCATCAGCTGGAAGGATTTAAAAACGCCTAACACTGGACTGGGATGAGTGGTGATGTTGTTGTATGGGGTGGAGGTGGTCTAGTGGTAGGGTACTTGCCTATGGACCTATGGCTCAAGAGGTCCTAGGTTCGAATCCCACCTCTTGCACTGACCCAGGGTTAAGGCAAGACCCTTAACCCTAAGCTGCTCCAGGGGGACTGTCCCTGTAATTAGTCGCTCTGGATAAGAGCGTCTGCTAAATGCTGTAAATGTAAATGTTGTTTTCTCTTCAATGATAAAACACTTTCCAATAATTCAGTCATTTGGTGATAAATTCAATCAGATGTTCACAGTGTTGTTCCAAAGGGGCAGCAATGACCTTGTGCTTAGGGACAAGGCCCCTGGCTCAGAAGGTCGTAGGTTCGAATCCCAGACCAGTATGTTGCCCCTGTGCTGCACATTTGTATGGCTGAAAAGCAGAGGTTGCATTTAGTTGTGGTTCGCTGTGTGCTGTGCTGTGCTGTGTTTCACAATGACAATTAGTCACTTCATGTCACTCACTGCAGCAAAGAGGGTGCAAACTCTCTATTAATACCCTTGATTTCAGAAGAACATTGAGGGAACAGACACCTACAAACTGTAGAACATAACGTTGGTTTCCTTCGCAAGTACTGAGCTTGAAATAGATTTAAGGAAAATCCATGTTCAAGAAACCCCAAAATATATTTAGGTTTTCACCTATGCATAATGTGGCCAGAGAGTTCCTCCAATATAGGGATTTTGACAAGAGGCAAGGAAGAAATCTTTCTTTTGGCATTGCCCTTGAAGCAGCTTTTGCACCCTCACAGAAGACTATTGTGTAGGCTAGCACACTCTTAAAAATGCACCAAGTTTTTTACAGTCATGCCATGAAATAACTAATTTTGGTTCATCTTTTATAAAGATGCTTCTTTTTAAAACTCTTTAGTAAGAAAGTTTTTTAAACTATTTTTAATATCATAATCCAAGAACATTTAGGAACTCTAGGAACTCTACTTTAAACAGTGTAGAACATGATTCCATAGAGAGAGAAAAACAGATTTTGAATGAATAACTTTTCAAAAAATTGTATATTTTTATGTCTATTTACACCTGCCCTCTAGGTTCCTTTTCTATTAGGAGTAATACACATCTACACATAGTAGAGTCAGTCTCCAGCCAAGCTGATGAAGAGATAAGTTGATCCTTTTTTTTCTTCACACATTGTTTATTAATTAATGTTTTGAAAACTATGGTTCTTATTGGCAGATGTATCTGAAAGGAGCCAATTGGTTGGTCAAAGTGTATAGAGAACCTGTCCTGTTGTAGTTTCCTTTATCCTGCTACTTTTCCTGCTTTCTGCCACGCAGTTTTAGGGCTGGGCTTGCCGCTTCCTGAAGTCTCGTAGTTCACAGGAACCGCTGAGATATTCAGTTCTGGTATGTGTGAAAAGAAGCTGGAATAACAGTCAGAAAATTGTGAGGACGCTTTCAGGAGCTTGGGAATAATCCTGGAAATCTCTGAAGATCCCACAGAAAGATATAAACCTCAGTCCTTCAGTTGCTTTTAAGCAGGCTTCATATGGGAAAGGTAAATGACAACCTAATCAGGTGATGGACAATGTAAACATTTTTCTGCTGTTAGTATTAGCTTTTAATCTACATGTAAATATACTTCATGGTTGTTGAACATTGGCGTAAAGTTCTGTCGCAGTCATGCTTTTAACTGTCAATAATTTGATGATCGTCTTTGGGGAGACGTGATATTCCAAGCTGAAAAATGCTGTGGGTGGTTCTGTCTGTCACATAGAGGTCCACATTATGACAAATAGGCCTATTAATATTATGACAGGATATGGATGAGCATTTATGGATGTTTTGAAGTGCTTAGAAGTTCTCTGAAATTGCTGGATGTATTTTTGGTAAGATAGTTAGTAGTAGGTATGATGATGATGATGATGATGATGAGGATAATGAATATGATGATGGCATTTATTTCGAGTGAAGGCCATTTCACCTTTTGGCCTTGCCTTTGTTTCCGTTTCTGCTGCTTCTCTCTTTTATATAATATAGGACTTCCTCTCTGCCTTCCAGGACAATAGTGAGGGACTTTTCTTGCATGGTGGCGCCGGGTGTGTGATTGCCTATGTGAGTGTGTGGGTGGTGGGAAACGTGCCTGTATGGGTTCGTAGTGGCAGGAACATGTGTGTGTGTGTGTTTGAGAGAGAGAGAGAGAGAGAGAGAGAAAGAGAGAGAGAGCGAGAGAGAGAAAGAGAGAGAGAGCGAGAGAGAGAGAGAGAGAGAGAGCGAGAGAGAGAGAGAGAGAGAGAGAGCGAGAGAGAGAGAGAGGAGAGAGAGAGAGAGAGATTTTCTGTGAATTATAATGGTCTCTGCTTGATATATGAAGTGTATATGTGTATGTGTATATGCACGCGTGTGTGTGTGTGTGTGTGTGTGTGTGTGTGTGTGTGGTACTGATGCTCATTGTCTGATAAAGTGATATGGGCAGCACAGAGTGTGGCCTCACAAAAGAGGAAGTGGAGGAGTCGTAGCTCAGCAGAACAAGCAGAGTGCAGCGTTTCTATGGTAACATGGGATACAGGGTTCCCTGAAATTCCATTATTCCCAAAAGGATCTGTTTCACAGTGTCCATGGCAACCACTCACAACCAATGGACTTCAAGTCTCTCTCTCTCTCTCTCTCTGTTGCACATCTAGGCTACATACATGCAAACTCAGACCAAACACAAAATTAAAAATGTTGTGGCTTCTGGACATGCAAAAATGTGCTATGACCTCATTATGAGCAAATCTGAAGCTCTGTGTTTGTGTGGGTGTGTGCTCTGTCGCCAGGGTTGTGAGGCCAGTGTGTTGAGCAGTGCACACACACCCACGCCCCCCCACACACTCGCATTCCCAGAGCATGCCTATGAATCCACCTGCCGACGGCAAACATGAGGCTCCCGATAGGCCGCGGCAACAACACACCCCTACCAACGGTAACCACGGAGACGACAGTACTCGGTCCTCTCCCGGGATCAAATCCTCCTCCACTGAGCCCATGGAGGATCTCCACGGAAACGCCGTCATTATCCGCATTGGAATCCTCGACCTTCAGCAAACGGTGAGCAATTGTGAGCCCTCTGATTAAAGTTCTGAAGAGTAGAGGAGACTGGCTGGAGTTCAGGAGCACAAATGACTTTGCCATATACCACATAAAGCTCTTTCTCTTCTCTCTCTTCTGCCTTTCTCATGTACACACACAGCACAATTCTTTTCTACTCTTTCTTCTCTTTGCTTGAAATGGCTGCACAGGAACAAATAGAGAGAAAAAGCTCTCAGCACAGACACAGACACTGTTGACTGTATGTGTGTGTGTGTGTGTGTGTGGTGTGTGGCTGCAGGCATGTCACTTTGTAGTTCACTGACATTTTGGTCCTTTTAGGATATGGGTACTATATATATATATATATATATGTCAATTATTACATTCTTTAAGAATACAAAATATAAGCATTAAACCACATAATAATTAAATAAAAACAACCTTTCTCTGCTTTTTAATAATATTTACTATATGGCCTTTTTGCCCACTCTAAATATTGACTCTTAAGTACCCCAAGTAAAAGGTTTGGAGACACCTGCCCTGAATGACGCTGAAGAGGAGCCACACTTTCTGATGAAGCACTTTCTAGGACTGGTTTGAGTATAAGGATTAGATATATATCAGTACCCTGCCTGCATTACACCCAAACAGGATAACACAAAACGTTGTAGTGCAGGTGGACCACAGAACTGTGGTTGGGAAACATTAGCATTGATGGACTGAGTATCTTGAAAATGAAAGATTTGCTGTTACTAAATTTAAAAATGAATGCAACATTAAAATTGAAAATGTATTTTTATGAGAGGAAAGTACATAGGAGACTCAAAGACTAAGGAATGTTTTTCTTGGCCAGTCAAAATCCTATTTGAGCTGCACCATTGTAATAACTGTTATTATAATGAACCTCTGAATTACTAAAACAGGAAACATCACTTTGTTTCCGTGTGTGTGTGTGTGTGTGTGTGTGTGTGTGTGTGTGTGTGTGGTGTAGCCATAAAGCTTTTGATTGCACAGAAATGTTCAAGTGCTTGGACCTGAGGTTCAGTACTTGTACAGCTGCAGTATCATCACCTCTGACCCAGAGTCTTCATAGACGTTAAACTATGGCTCCTGTACCTCCAGCCTTCAACGTCGAGCTGGCAAAGTTCCTGGATGAAGAAAGACTGCCTAGGAGTACCTCCCTACTGTCACACTCTGTACCTACCCAGAGGTAAACACATACAAACACTCATCTCACTCCACACACACCATGCAGATTAATACACCCTACAGTTCCATCCAGTCTAATCTCACACATGTTCACTTTAATAATCTTGCTATTGGCAAAGTTCTTAGCATTCACTCTGAACTCATTTACAGTGGTTTGAAAGTTGTAACCCCTTTGTAGTTTTCTTTATTTCTCTACCAAATATGACTTCAAACAACATCTGATTTTAAAAACTCTAAAGTAGATATATATAGTCTAAATATATATAATCCAATTAAATAAGTGAGACAAAACTGTTGCAGAAGCTGTTTCTACAAATAAATATTGATCTATGTTGCATTATAGCTTATTTGAAGCTTTAACTGCACATAAAGATGAGGTTGAAAAACGTGTATTGTTACATTTACTTGCCCTGCACTAGACTGGCGACCCGTCCCTCAACACAATCAAGTCACTTTGGCTCAGAAAATAAGGAGTGAGTGGTTGAGGAGTGAGTAATCGAGTAATCTTTTAACATTTATCCTCACTGTTTGTGGGATTGTGCCTCTGCAGTTCCGCTATAAGAGGCGTGTTTACACTCAGAGCCATGTGGATGACAAGCAGCTGGCCAAACTCCACACTAAGGTAATAGACTGTATAAGAAGGGTATATCAGGCATACAGTTATAGGTTTGTAAAAAGTATAAAACATAACCCTTTTTTCTTTGAAATAATCTGAAAGTTCATGGAGTATGTGTCTTCAACTGAGGAATGGGAAAAGTCTGCAGGTTCCTGGAGAAAGGGTTAGATCCCAAATCCTCCATGATGCAGACAGTGGAGGTGAGGAGATGGTTATTGCTGTCTAATCAAACATCTTGTTGTTACTGTATTTCACACAATTAGTAATTATATTGTTACATTACTTCTGTAATCAAGGCTTAACTTTTTGTAGTCCATTTGTCTTAGCTCATCCACTGCTTCATCCAAACCTCCCTGCAAAGCTGCTCATATTTGCTCACACATATAGTCACAGTAACAGAAAGTTAGACCGGAGCGAGCATCACGATCCAGAAATAACTGATGTGGGTGCATGATCTGGGTCCATGCAAGCAGTGGCTGACAAGGAAAAATCGAAATGTAAAAATAAGCATCCATGAATTTTAGCTGATGGCCTAATCCAGTGAGACACATTTAACATGAGGAAGAGCAGACAACTAAATTCATGTTAGAAATTATTTGTTACATTTTGTATTGGGTGTATTTCAAATGTATAAGGGAGTATTTCAAGGTTCATGGTTCTTTCATTGTCATAAAAACAATCTGAACTGAAATGAATCTGTGTTTCTCTGCAACCACAGTGTAACATGAACAACACGAAAAAAGTACAAAGTACAGTTGCATACAACAAAATACAAGAAACAGTAGATATAATAAGAAATTACAATAAATATACACTATACAGAAACTGTATATCATCATTTTGCAACTGCAACTGTGGTCTGCAAAAAAATATATATATATATATTTTTTTTTTTTAGTTATATTATGTATATATATATATAGTTTGCAGTTTGCAAAAATGATGATGATGTACACTAGTGTATACTTTTTTTTTTAGTATACACTAGTGTTGTCTCCATAACTGCTGGTGTGACCCCAGATTAGCATAAATAAATGAAAAAATGCATGGTACATATTAAAATAGGGTTGGTGTACATATTTAATAGAAATCTCATAAAAGTAAATGAAATTTCTTAGTTTTATATTAAATGCTCAGCAATATCAATATTGTTGAATTGAAAGGATCGTATTAGTGGAGGATGCCTCCCACTGCATGAATTGCTTGGCAAGTGTTATAGCTCATTGAGTTGCATAATTTGGAGCTCAAGATCAGCTTTTGCTGTTAGTCTGCTCTCATGTTGTGCAGAACACACATCAGTTGTCAATCATTATACATGCTCAAATATGAACTTCTCTAATTTTGAAACTTTTGATAAATGAAATGTTTTCAATGTAAAATGTTCTGTTTTACAGACATGGTTAAATATGAATGTTTCTGCACACAATGCTGAACACCAATCTAACATTACTAGTACATTTACGGCATTTAGCAGACGCTCTTATCCAGAGCGAATTCCATGTCCTAATTACAGGGACAGTCCCCTACTCAGGGTTAAGGGTCTTGCTCAGGGACCCAGTGGTGGTAGTGCCAGAGGTGGGATTCGAACCTGGGACCTCTTGAGCCACAGGTCCATAGGCAAGTATCCTACCACTGGACCACCGCCACCCAAATCCCTCATGTTAACCACTTCGAATTTGTAGAATGAAGTAATGCTTGGATTAGAATTGTGCACTGAAATGCCAGTTTTCCTTGATTATATGAGATATTTGTAACTTATCCTAGGCTAACTTTCCACTGTATCAAGCTTGCATGTAACTCCCTCTTCCCTCAGAGGAGGGACTATGAGCTGCCCATGTAGATGCAACATGTTAACCTTGCACGCAATATTTCTGATTGGCTACAAGACCTGTAATTCAAATGTTTTGTATTTGCCACATTAATTCTGATTTTGCTTCTGACATTTTGCTCTTAAGAAGTAGTTGTTCTTAAGAGCTTTTAATAATCAAAAGGCTAACCACAATATAATTTTTGAGAGATCAAGTAACATTAAGAATAGACTTTTGTTGGTTTGTGTGTGTGTGTGTGTGTATGTGTGTGTGTGTATTTTGTATTCAGAGTCTCCACTCACCCTCGCAGCCCAGTTGGAGATGAGCGCAGACCTGATTAAAGTTCTCAGGAGTGGAGGAGCTCACCTGGACTTCAGAACTAGAGATGGCATTACTGCACTGCACAAAGCAGTACAGACGCACAATCACGTAGCTCTAACTGTAAGTTAATGGCACAAGCCAAATCCATCTTCAGCAATCACCATCACCACTGGGATTTAATATATTTAATATTTTAAATGTATGCATTTACTTACTTTAAATTAAATGTGTTAGTTGCATTGTATTGGTGTTAAATTCAGCAGATAAATAGATGAAACGTTCAGAAAGATGCCATATTTCTTTTTTTTGAGGATTTATTAACTTACTAACTGAAAATCAACAAAACATTTTTTGACAGAGGTGTTTAAACCTGCAAATGTTTTTTTAGCTTCTAGTCTCACAGAAATTATTTTGGGAGGCAAAATTGTAATCTTTCATATCAGAGTTCCAACATTTAAGTCGGTTGATTTGTTGCATACTGTTTAGAAAAAAAATACAGGAAATAAAGCAATCAAATTTGGGGAAAATTTTTGCTTTATTTATAGTTCAAAGACACAACATGGCTAGACCCTCGCTTATTTTTGTTTGATAATATTTTTACTCAGTAATTCCTTGAAGCATCTGTTTCTTTATCATTACGGAGGTCTAATGCATGAGTCTAATGCATCTCATGTTCTAGGGACGTTTCGCAGTCTAAAGTTAAGGCTTGGTTTAGGCGTGGCAGCGTTACGCTATATAAGACTATACTGAATAAAGACAAAAACAGTGTATGTCAGTGAGTATTTGCAATCATTTATCTGTTTATTTCTCCCCTCTCCTCCCCTTCTGCAGACACTGCTAGATCTGGGGGCGTCTCCAGATTATAAGGACAGTCGTGGGTTAACTCCTCTGTACCATAGTGCCATGGTGGGGGGTGATCCATATTGCTGTGAGCTGCTACTGTATGACCACGCTCAGCTTGGCTACAGTGATGAGAACGGCTGGCAGGAGATCCACCAGGTAGCACACATACAAACACACACATGGTCCTTATTCTAACCGCAGCAGGATGCTCATGCCTGGGGGAATGTTACTGGGGCTTTGCGCCACAGGCTTGTCGTCATGGGAACGTGCAGCACCTTGAGCACCTGTTGTTCTACGGAGCAGAGATGAGTGCACAGAACGCCTCAGGAAACACAGCGCTGCACCTGTGTGCTCTCTACAACCAGGTATACACACACTCACACCCTGCATGACCAAAAGTATGTGGATTAGAGATTCTAATGAGTGGGTTCAACTAATTTCATCATTTTATTGTTAACAAGTGCATAAAACCCCTGCAAACCATAAAATTATTACCACTGAATGGGTCGTACTGTAGAGTTTAGTGGCATTCAACTGGGGGCTGTCATAGGACACTTCCTTTCCAATTTGTCACTTTGTCCACTTTGTGAAAGGACTGGCTGTGCTGACTCTGTGACTTGGAAGAGCTTAGTGGCAAAAGCAGGCTACACAAGAACAGAGGCTCTGAGTACTGAAACACATAATTTCTCAAAAATCATCTGTCCTAATTCCTAATTCCAGACAGCCTCTGGGAGTTCAGTTTGCACTATTCATCAGTATCATTTGATTCTGGAGTAGGGGTAACACGTTTTCTGGAGCAGTGAATCACGCTTCACCATCTGGCAGTCTGCTGAATAAATCTGGAATCTGAAAATGCCAGGAGAATGCTTCCTTGTAAGCTTGCTTGCAAGAGCGGAGTCTGTTACAGCAGCAAAAGGGGGAATAAATTCCATTAAATGCAAGAGGGGATGAGGGGATGTTCAGGCGTCCAAATATTTTTGGTCAATTAGTACACAAATAAGTCATTTGCATCACTTGCTACAGAAATGCTCAGTCAAATGCCAAATTACTGTGGTTTATTGAAGCTTACCTTACCTTCTGTTATATATATATATATAAAACTATATACCTGATATATTCACATGACCTAAATATTTGCAATACTTAACAAGATGTATATACATGTCCTCAACCCTACACCAGTATACCCTCTCCTCTGTCTCTGGTCTGCACCCGACCTTTTTCTCCCCTTGCCTGTCCCTCAACTCCACCCACCCCCCTCCCATCCCTGCAGGACAGCTGTGCCAGAGTGCTGCTGTTTAGGGGAGCAAATAAAGAAATCAAGAACTACAACAACCAGACAGCATTCCAGGTAGCCTTTGGAAGAATTTTCCAGTTGTTTTTGAAAGTTTTGTTAAGAAAATTATCCAGCTAAAAGAAATTAGACACACACATTGAACAATTTCTCATTATCAAGGGAAGATAAGAACATAACAGGCTTTTTCCTTATCATTACCTATTATCAAAAAAGTTGTCCTATCCAAAGGCCAGTATTTGATTTCTTCCTGTTATTTATTATTTTTATTTGTTGCTTACATTTGTAAATCAGTTTTGTTTGATTATTTGTAGGATTTTAGGATTTTAAATGCTTAAACTTGGATTTGTAGGTGGCCATTATTGCAGGGAATTTTGACCTGGCAGAAATCATAAAGATCCATAAAACCTCAGATGTAGGTAAGTAAGAACTAATTTGCCCTCTTGTCTTTACCAAACCCTTGCAAAGTGAGGACCGAAAATCGTTACCAATAAATGCCCACATTTGCCTCTGACAAGTGGCCCTTTCTGTATCTTAGGCAAACCTGATTCACATGCACAGTCGAAAGCCGTCAAATTGCAGCCTTTTGGCTGCATTTTAATATTCGAGTTTGTTCCATTAAGTGGACTAGAACAGGGCACCTTTTAACAATAATGGAATCGATGAGCACATAAAAAACACTCCAACGTGTAATTGTCTGGTCAAATTGCTACATTAGTCCCTTTTCTAGGGAGAGCCAAACTCTCAAAATCAATTGTTTTTACAGTTCTCTTTACTTAACCTAACTGTAAGAGACTTTTCACATTTTTCTCATGCTAGTGTCTTACAATGACAGTGCCTGTTTGTGAGAAAGACCCTGGTCTCACCTCAGTGTGTCCCATTCTGTATGCATAAAGAGGTGCTGCTTTTGAAATTGAATTATTACGTCCAATAATTAAGTAGTTAAAAAGGCTGGCTATAATAAATACTGAAAAAATATCTGTGCAGCTCTCTGATTAATCCAGTCCAGGACCTGAATTCAGGTTAGAATTAGTCCTGGAATATCCAGAATCAAGTGTGCAATCTCTTCTGAAATGATGAAGGCTAATGCATAGGCTTTTTACAATACAATTATAATCTTTGCGTGCTCTCCTTGTAAATCTCAGTGCTCCTCTGTGTGATCTTGATGTAATCTGTGAGTCATCTGTTTGTAATCTCTATATGGTCTGTTTGTGTGTGAATGTGTGTCTTTGTGTGTGTGTGTGTGTGTGTGTGTGTGTGTGTGTGTGTGTGTGTGTGTGTGTGTGTGTGTGTGTGTGTGTGTGTGTGTGCAATACTGTATATGTACTTCTGTGTATTCTCTGTATCGTGAAGTTTTTTCTGCTCAATCTCTGGGTTGTCCATGAATCTATTCTACTCCTATACCCAGTTTCTTTGTACAGCTTTTGTTATCCTTTTGTGGAACCTCTAACTACTCAATGGGCATAATTCTCTGTCTTAAGACTTTATGTACAATATAGAACATGACATTGTGAATAAATAAATATCAAAATATGACCCAGTTTGGCCCTCTATACTTAAGGCATGTAGAATAATGCCCCAGTGTATCACATCTATGTCTACTTCTGTTTTTGGGTACGCGGTTGATGAGTGTGTGTGTGTGTGTGTGAGTGTGTGTGTTGTGGTAAACTCTTTGTTACCTGCATGTTTGCCACCTTCAACAAATGCTCAGTGTTGTGCGCTGAGATCGCAGAGAATACACAGACACCTGATTCTGTGTATGCGTACGTGACCCTGGGTCGATGGTGTGTATGTGTGTGAGATTGTCTCTCTGTCGCAGTGCCTTTCAGGGAGAGCCCCTCGTACTCGTCCCGGCGCCGCGGGGTCTGTATGTCGCCGCGCCGGTCCCTGATGCGTTCAGCCAGTGACAACGCTCTAGACGAGAGTCTGCCCGCACCCTCGCCAGCCCCCTCCCTGCACAGCCTGCCCCCACTGGAGCCTGATGACATATCCCCAGTTCAGCGCAGCCCTCAAGGGGTGCACACTCATACCCGCAGCCTCAGGAGACAGACCCGCGGACACCTCAGGTGTGCACAAGTGATTCATGTGAAAAAAGTGAAAGTGAAAGTGACAACCCTTGTCATTGCGAGGTCACGGCACAGCACACATGAACCACAATGAAATTGGACCTCTGCATTTCACCCATACACACACGTGCAGCAGTGGGCAGCTATTGAAAGCGCCCGGGGAGCAGTGATGGGGACGGTACCTTGCTCAAGGGTACCTCAGGGCAACCCACTGGGGTGGGAATCAAACCCACAATCTGCCGATGCGGGGCCAACTCCCTAACCACTAGGCCACCGCTGCAAGCTTTTGCACCTCAAATAGCCTATAAGCACTGGACAAATGCATTTCTGAATCCTCGCACACTTCTACCTTAAACTATATCTCGGACAGACTTGGATTAATCACAGTTGGACAAATGTATGTGCAAAATTCAGGTTTTAAGGCAGTAGTATAAGACTCCACTCCTTGTTACTTACATTAGAGTCAGGGCAAAACTGAAAAAGCTAACTTTGGACACCAAATCTGTCGAACTGTCTATATTTTGGAGAGAGGGAATTATTGACCACCGGCGATGGGCTGGTGACCTGTCCAGGGTGCGTCCCCCTTCCTTCGCCCTGTGTGCACTGGGTTGGACTCCAGCACTCCCCCGCGACCCCGTTTGGGACAAGCGGCAGAAAATGGATGGATGGATGGAATTATTGACCAAGCACATTTAATTAAATGAGTCTGACTAATCACTCTTCGTCCAGAAAGAGGGATGTTCTACATTAAAAAGAAATGTGCAAAAGCTGGTTGCATGGAGAATATGTATGTCATCAGATTTTTTTTTCTAATTCATTACCACTACCTGGATTTAAATTTCCATTGCTTTCATTTGTTTTAATATTGACAGCACTTTGTTTTACTGAACTCTCCTTATAGTTCGATTATTTCTTCATACGTTTACAGGACTGTATTATCTATTTGGACATGCTGGTAAACTTAATGTTATTATAATATATAATATATTTTATAATAATAGTATAATATTGTTATTGTAACCCAAGGCTCTTCACATTCTGTGGTTTTGCTACTCTACTTACCAGCCAATAAGGGGCTTGTTCATTGGTTAATGCTAGATAACAATAAGCACAAACTTGCTTGGCAACTTAATTGAACTTTTCTTTTGATATGTGTGTGTGTGTGTGTGTAGCCCTGGCAGTCCTGTGCAGAGGGAGCCCAGTCCCCCTGCTGTATCACGAGGGCCAAAGCGAAGGCTGTACAGTGCCGTGCCTGGCCGTACCTTCATCGCTGTCAACTCACACACTCCGCAGGGTGAGGGTGAGATCACACTCAACCGAGGGGAGAGGGTCAAAGGTCAGTCCATTTTACAGTACGTTAGTGGCACTATATACAGTGTTGCAAAACAGGTTGCCACTGAATATGCTTTCCATTTACTCACAACTAGGAATAGTCTGTAGTGTAATCATATCAGCACATTCATGGTTCATGCCTGCATGCTAAACATGAACGGCATGTTTAGTGACATGCATGCTAAGCATTAGATTTATTGACCTCTTTATTACATCATTGTGATTTTGGTAGAGCAGCTATAATTTAAAAGCTTAATGAGTAGTGATTCTGATATTATAACCCCACATTCACTTAATATACTTCATGCACCATCAAGAGCCAAGCCAATAGCATGTCAGCACTAATTAATGAACAGCATGTCTAACTGTGAAATGCCAGCTGCATTGCTTTTGTTGAGAAAGTCTGGGAGGACTTTCTGAAACCATGAATAAACTTTCTGAAACCATGTTTAACAAACCTGTTTCTCACCCAGTGCTGAGCATAGGTGAGGGAGGATTCTGGGAAGGCTCAGTTAAGGGACGAACCGGTTGGTTTCCTGCTCACTGTGTGGAGGAGGTCCAGTTGAGACAGTATGACCCAAGGCTAGGTGAGAGCACATACACATCCACTGCACATGAACTGACACACACACACACGAATAAATACACTAACAATAATATAATCTGTCACGTGCATCAGTGATAAATATATCGATGCAAAACCAATTCCTGTTAATTATAGATTAAATATGTTAGCACACAGGTTAGTATGTGGGTCCTATAAAATATTAACATACCATAGTATTTGTCTGTAGTTTAGTACTGTGATATACCATTAAAACAGCATTTATTTTTTTCACACCATTGTTTTGCAGAGACAAGAGAGGATCGCACAAAGAGGCTGTTTAGGCATTACACGGTTGGCTCCTATGATAACTATACCTCCTACAGGTACACTTCTTTTTCAGCTTTTCTCATCATCTCTGCCACTGTTCTTGCTTCAGAGATTTCAGGCTGACTTATCTGGGATTTAGGAGCATAGTGGATTGAATTAAGCTATACTGCTGTATGTTTATATCTGCCTGCCACTAGTGATTATGTGATAGAGGAGAAAAGTGCCACGCTGCAGAAGAGAGACAATGAAGGATTTGGCTTTGTTCTACGAGGGGCTAAAGGTCTGCTACTTATACAGTTCTCTTTGTCACCCATACGCTGCATACAAACACACACATACACACATATATATATATATATATATATATATATATATATATAAACCCGTAAAAACGTGCCTTTCACATGTTGACAGTTACTATGTACATTTTTCATTACCAGCTGAAACTCCCATTGAAGAGTTCACACCGACTCCTGCATTTCCTGCACTACAATACCTGGAGTCAGTGGACTTAGAGGGGGTGGCTTGGAGAGCGGGACTACGAACAGGGGATTTCCTAATAGAAGTAAGACCCTGTAGTATTTAAACTACACTGTTTGTTATTGGATTCTTACTTTACATAGAATTTATTTTTGGGATGAACGTTAAATTATTATAATCATTATTCTTTTGAATAATATTGGTGATATTGATATACTACTACTACTACAAAATAGTATTATTATTATTATTGTTATTATTACTACTACTACTGCTACTACTACTACTACTACTACTACTACTACTACTACTACTAATAATAATAATAGTAATATAAATCGGCAAAGACCATACACAAATATCAGTCTTTAAATTTTAGTTTAAGGATCTGTTTTTCCCTTGAGAGAGAAAATGTTTTATATGATGATGTATTTATGATGATAATACCTCTGGACTCCCTGCGATGGGCTGGCAACCTGTCCAGGGTGTATCTCCCGTCCTTCGCCCTGTGTGAGCTGGGATGGACTCCAGCACTCCCCCGTGACCCCGCTTGGGACAAGCGGCAGAGAATGAATGAATGAATGAATAGCTCTGGATGAACTCTTTTAGCTTGAATGAGTGAATTTCTATAAACAAGCTGGCTTTCATGACCACATGAGAATTTCACGTGGATCATTTGAGCAGCTTAGTTTTCATCTGTTGTCTAGGGACAGATCGATACACTACAGGGCAGCGGTGGCCTAGTGGTTAGGGAGTTGGCTCTGCATCGGAAGATTGTGGGTTCGATTCCCACCCATGTGGGTTGCCCTGAGGTACCCTTGAGCAAGGTACCGTCCCCATCACTGCTCCCCAGGCGCTTTCAATAGCTGCCCACTGCTGCACGTGTGTGTATGGGTTAAATGCAGAGGTCCAATTTCGTTGTGGTTCATGTGTGCTGTGCCGTGACCTCGTAATGACAAGGGTTGTCTTTTTCACTTTGAAAATCTAACAGTGCTCTAATCATTGATCAATGATCTAATCATTGCTCACAATGGCCCTTAGGGCATGCTGTAATCTGTAAAAAACAATCAAACATAAAAGGAATCTCTCTCTCTGTTATTTTCCCAGGTGAACGGGGTGAGTGTAGTGAAAGTGGGACACAGGCAAGTGGTCTCTCTGATTCGACAGGGAGGGAGTCGTCTTCTTATGAAAGTGGTGTCTGTCTCACGCAAACCTGACACTGGAGATGTTGTCCGCAAGAAGGGTATTTATCCAGATACCTGTTTTGACAGTACTGGAGTCACAAGAACAGCTTTTCATATAAACTGATGTCCTACCTTAATGCATTCTAAAAAGCTTTAATTCACAATCCCAGGTTATGCTGTTAAACTCTTTTTGTCATCCTCATTTGCTTTACTGATGACCCTTCAGCTCCTCCGCCTCCTAAAAGGGACCCCAGCACCAGCCTGACCCTGCGCTCCAAGAGCATGACAGCAGAGCTAGAAGAAATGGGTAAGATAGACAAATCAGACACATATACCCCGCTATTCATTTCTTTATCATATTTTTATGTTTTACTGTTTCACCATTCTGTAGGTTCATAGGGCTTCCCTAGATATAACTATAATGCAAAACAACTTCGCAGAAAGTGTGCATCAGATTTAACAAGATGTGAAGCGCAAAGCTCTCTGGTTTAGCTCATTTCAGTCTACTGGGAGACCGGATGTGCCCCAATGGGAGCCCTCTGAAGGTGGAAATTTTGACAAAATTGCTTAGGTATCAAGAGAAACATAATAGTGGAAAAGTGTCAAGTGAAAGAATTACATTGGAGACCTGCAACAGTTGTCTTAAAATATTTCTTTTTATTCATTCCTACGTGTGGGCTAAAGATCACGATTTACAAAAGGATAGGTTGTTTGGGCTGTAATGCTGAAATCCATCCATCCATTATCTGAACCACTTATTTAAGAATGTTGAAATAAAGTTGATCATTATGTCAAAAAGTCCTAATTGCTCTTTTGACAATAATAATTCAAAAACATTTTCTTAATATTACAGAAACTGTGTTTGGAAATATATGATCAGTTTTGGTGTAATTATCATGAAACCTTATGGCTATAATGTCATTCTTGCTCTGAAATTCTTGTTTGGCATTTCATGACCCACCCAGCACACTTAAAGTATTTCTTTTATTTAAATACAGGCCTAGAAACAGATAGAAACTGGGTTTTGACAGTTGTAGTACAACATTATTGTATATTATTAAATTGATTTAAATGTAATTATTATGATTATATAATATAAAAAAAAAAATTATACCCATTCTTTTCCAAAAGGATGTGTCAGCATTATAGTGCTGTATTAATAAAAGAACATAACTTTGTCCGTACTGATTTAAGCATCAAAGGCAAAGATTGTGTTGATTTTGTGAGCTCAATCAGGCATTGTAGATTTGTTCCTGCTTCTTTTCCACAAGCGTCAAGGAGAAGGAGGGGAGGTAAGACAAGACATTGTCAACATGTCTTGATTCTGAGACTGGTTCTGTGGACGGGTGGTATTTGCTGTTTAGCATGTCATGTTGTGGGCCTACAGGTCTTCATTTTGCTTGTGCGTGGTGTCATGAATTATAAAGTCTTTGTGTGTTGTATTTGTGTGTGCTTTTGTTGTCTCCTGAAATGTGCTTGTATTACTTTTTTCTTTTTTCAGAATGTGTGCGGTACATGACTCTCAAAGGGATCTGGGAATGATATGTGTTATTTTTGTGATGTTTTGTCAGTAAATGAGTTTATGAGGCAACTGCGTTTCAGAGAGGGGTTCTGTTTTTGAAGCGTTTTTGTGTATCCTTCACAGAGAAGCTGGATGAGATGCTGAGCTCCCCAAAAGAGCCTGTAGTAGTGATGAGGCCACGGCCCACAGAGGACTCCAGAGCAGCCACTGTGAAACAGAGACCGACCAGCCGGCGCATCACACAAGCCGAGATTAGTGTAAGACATGCACAGTACATTTTAATAATATAATAATTTATTATTTTTATTAGCTTTATTGGAAAGATTATGCATCGTTTTTCACTACAATACCTACTACTGTCTTAATTTAATTGTCATTGGATTGTGTGTGTGTGCATGCATGCATAGAATCTGTTTGAGAGACAAGGGTTCCCAGTTTCTTCAGGCGTGTCTTTGGGTGTGGACAAAAGTCACATGCAGCTGCCCCGAGGGATGTCAAGAACGAAATCCTTTGGTAAAACAGTTAAAAACTGTAGAATGCATTGTCCCTTAGCTTACTTGTAAAATACCTTTGGGATAATGCACTTTAACTTACATACAGATCATCAGCATACAGTATCTCACAAAAGTGAGTATACCCCTCACATTTGTGTAAATATTTGATTATATATTTTCATGGGAAAACACTGAAGACACTATGACACTTTGATACAATGTAAAGTAGTCAATGTACAGTTTGTAGAATAGTGTAAATTTGCTGTCCCCTCAAAATAACACACAGGCAACCATAAATGCCAACATGTACTGTGACATACTGAAGAAGAGCATGATCCCCTCCCTTCGGAAACTGGGCCGCAGGGCAGTATTCCAACATGATAACCCCAAACACACCTCCAAGACGACCATTGTCTTACTAAAGAAACTGAGGGTGAAGGTGCTGGACTGGCCAAGCATGTCTCCAGACCTAAACCCTGAGCATCTGTGGGGCATCCTCAAACGGAAGGTGGAGGAGCGCAAGGTCTCAGACATCCAACAGCTCCATGACATCGTCTTGGAGGAGTGGAAGAGGATTCCAGTGGCAACCTGTGAAGCTCTAGTGAACTCCATGCCAAAGAGAATTAAGGCAGTGCTGGAAAATAATGGTGGCCAAACAAAATATTGACACTTTAGGCACAATGTGGACAATTTACACTTAGGGGTGTACTCACTCTTGTTGCCAGGGTTTTAGACATTAATGGCTGTGTGTTGAGTTAATTTGACAGCATATTTACACTGTTATACAAGCTGTACACTGACTACTTTACATTGTATCAAATTTTCATATCTTCAGTGTTGTCCCATGAAAATATATAATAAAATATTTACAAAAATGTGAGGGATGTACTCACTTTTGTGAGATACTGTATCTGATAAATTCAATTAAATTTTTTGTAAAGGTGCACCAGAAGATGAGAGAATCGCTGCTTTGATTGGTGAGCATCGGTTTCCGAGAAGCTCTTCCATGACCGACAGCTTCAGACAAGACAGCATTCCTCCCCCTCCACAAACAGCTCCTCCTCCCCCTCCAACGCCTTACTTCCTGGACTCAGGTCCTCCCCCATCTTTCTTGCCACCTCCTCCACCAACGCGCACAGCCAATCAGACTCGTTCAAGCTTCCGACCCGGGGCGGAACCTAAACTACATGGTCCTGTTATAACAGACCGCCAGCGTAAAGCTCGCTCTATGATCATCCTTCAGGACACTGCCCACCTGCCTGTAGAGCCTGCCCCCATTCCCCGGCCAGCAACACCTACCTCTGGGGCTGTTCCTCCTGAGCGTGGTCGTAGGCGTGGCCAGCCTGTAGAGAACCCATATGCCAATGTGGGCCGTTTGAGTGCAGTCTATACCCCTACCAAACCCCAACGCAGAAAGAGTCCGTTGGTGAAACAAGGCCAAGTAGAGGAGGGGGCATCTGCCCAGGCTGCTAGGGATCCCTCTCCTCTAGGAGGAGCTCGGATCCCCCACAGCAGTCGGGCAGAGCAGTTTCAGCAGCAAGTACTTTCTGAGAGGGCCAGAATCACACCTCCAGGGGCCCGTCGCAGGCCCAGTGTATTCCTCTCCGTGGAGGGGGGTGCCACAGAACCTCAGACAACCCCCTTGCTGTCCCAGTCGCACTCTGTTGACGAGCTAGCAGAGCTGCCTCCTCCAGCACCCATGCTTTCCCCTGGCCCGCCACCAGGGGGTTCCACATTTATCCATCCTCTCACGGGACGGCCTCTGGACCCCTCTTCCCCCTTAGCCCTTGCACTGGCCGCACGAGAGCGTGCCCTAAGTGGCCGGACCACACCCACACCCACACCCACACCCTCACCATCTCCCACTCAGGGCAGAGCTGTGGAGAGACCAGAGACAGAGGGTGGTGTCACACCCCCAGCTGCCCTTGAGGCTCCACCCTCTGACACCTGGAGGGAAGATCCTGTCAGCATCACTACAGACACGGCTAGTCAGGTAACTAGTGGCAGCCCAGGATCTCAGAGAAGTTTGGAAGAGACGCTGGTGCCACCAGCTGTGCAGATTGTCCAGCCAGCCCTAATTGACACAGATCTCAGCCAAACTGCGGTTCCACCTTCCATGCCTTCACCTGCTCCAACCCTCTCAAACCTGGCAGGACGGAGCATGACCATGAGCTCAGAGGAGGAAGCTGAGCCCTACACAGTTACCCTGCCCCCAGCACTGCTCTCTTCTAGTGATGAAGAGACCAGGGAAGAGCTCCGCAAAATTGGCATTGTCCCTCCCCCTCAACCCTTTGCCAATGGCCTTTTAATAAAGGAAGCACCCAAAGCCACTCTCAGCATTTCTCCAGGGGCATCACGGCCTTCTATAGCCAAGACTTCTGGAAAAGCAAGCGACTCCACAGCAGATTCCGGTGTTGAAGACCCCCACATGGAGACCACTAGTACTGTTTCCACAGTCTCCAGCATGTCCACTTTGTCCTCAGAAAGCACGGACTCTGCACATGCCAGCAAGCCACGTTGTGGGGTGGGGCGTGGCCGCCCCGCCCATCTCAGGGACCCTCTGCTAAAACAGTCATCAGATAGTGAGCTGCTTCCACACCCACCCAGCACAGGTCCTGCTCGCCCACGCTACCTATTCCAAAGACGTTCCAAACTCTGGGGTGAGGAGCCCAGAGCTCAGGTGGGGATAGCAGATGATAGCAGGCCTGCTGCTATGGGGGCAGAGTTATTAAGTAAAGACACACATTCTCTAGGGGAGGAGCCACCAATGGGAGCACCGCTTGACCCTGGAAGGAGATCGCCAGTGGGCGGTGCCAGGTGAGACATTCTTATGAGTCACACTAGTGTTTGCACACATTTGACCCGAATAGCTGTCACTCTTGCATGTACCACAGCGAAACTTTCTACACCTTTGAGTAACACACACCACCTGTGCACACAGCTGTTAGTCTGGACACTCCGTCACACACATGTTGTTCACATATCATTTAATTGCATAACACACTTCTGTGTGTCTCTATATGTTCCCGCAGATATGAGGAGAATGGAGAAGAGAGTAAATCGTAGGTTTTTAGCTGTGTGGGTAAAAATGACTCTTCGTCCAACTAACTTTCTTTCTAAAATGCACTAATACGTTCCTTAACACAGCATTGTCTAAACCTGATATATTTACTGATCTGACAGCAGTGCATCAAAGCTATATCTGGACTGATTAATCTAAGCTATAATGAGTGCATTTAATTTGCATAGCTGCTACATACTCTGGTAGATCTTTCTACCAAAGCATAACATGCTTTCAAATGCAGTAAAATTAACTTCAAACATTATTTAATTTAACCTGAAACTATGGTACACTACGATTTTTAGCTAATTAGTGCAGTTTTCATTTGAAACATGCATCAGTCATCCAACACATTGAAACCACTGTGAGGGGATATTGATTATCTCATTATAGTGGCATCTGTCAAAGGTTTGGGCAACAGGTGAACAGTCAGTATTTTGGAGTTGAAGTGTTTAAAGCAGAACTAATGGACAGTATGGCGCTGCACAGCTTAAGACTGGTCGCGCCTATGCAGCCTGTCTACTGCTGAAAACATCTACAAAGGGCAAGTGAGCATCAGAATAGGACCATGGAGCAAAGGAACATGGTAACCTAGTCTGACAAATTATGTGTTTTTTTTTACATGTGGTGGATGGCTGTGTTTATGTCACTTACCTGGGGAAGAGATGGCACCAGGATGCACTTTATGAAGAAGGCAATCCACTGAAGGCACTGTGATGCTTTGGGCAGTGTGATACACTCCTTATTGTTAGCAACATTGCCCAATGGCAATGGCCACTTTCAGCAGGATAATGTCCTGCCACATTGCAGAAATTGTTCAAGAATATTTTGAGGAACTTGACAAAGGGTTCAAAGTGTTATATTGGCCTCCAAATTCCCCAGATCTTAATGCCATCAAGCATTTGTGAAACTTATTTGCCTGATCCATCAACGTCGCAACTTACAGCACTTAAAGGATCTCCTACCAAATACCATAGAACACCTTTAGTTGCTTTTCGGAGTTTGATCAGAGCTGTTTTAGCAGGGGGACCTACACAGTTTTAGGCAAGTGGTTTTAATGATATGGCTGATTGGTGTATGTCTATTTTTCAATAAAACCATAGAAGCACAATATAATTAGCTACATGCTCTCCGCACAATAGATTTAGGCACCTAAGGCTGATGACTTCCTGCACCGAAACTAACTTCCGCATCAAGATTTAACAGCCTTACTTAAAACACCCCTCTCAATATCCCATTTATACCTGTCAGACTTTTCAGCAGCCTTGGGGAGCTCCACACAATCTCTCAGAGGAACTATGGCACCACTTTCACCATCCGTCCCGGCAGCCGCTATCCAGTGACACGAAGGACACCCAGCCCTGGAGCTACGCCAGAGCGAAGCGAGCCCCTGGGACCTGTGCGTACTTTCGGGCCACACCATCACCACCACCACCACACCATCCTCAAGTCGTCCAGCCTGAGTCTGCCACAGGAGCCCAAGGAGGTACGCTTCGTCATGCGGAGTGCCAGTGCCCGAGCTCGCAGCCGCTCACCTTCCCCATCACCTTGCGCTTCCCCTTGCCCCTCCCCGGTACTGGGCGCACCCCTCCTGGCCCTGCGGCCCTTCAGACAGCGCCCCCTGGCACTGTGGAGTAAGTATGATGTAGGGGAATGGTTAGAGAGCGTTGGACTAGGGGAGCATCGCGCGCGCTTCTTGGAGCACGAGATCGAAGGAGCCCACTTGCCAGCCCTCACCAAGGACGACTTGGCGGAACTGGGGGTGACACGGGTGGGCCACAGGATGAACATAGAGCGTGCACTTAAGCAGCTGTTGGAGAGCTCAGGAGCATGATAAAGTCTATAGAATACTGTTCAGCAAAGTCCTTGCCAAATTGTACCACTTTTACTTGCAGGCCACTTCCAAAAGTTCTGCTTAATCCTCAATTAAGGAAGTCCTTAGCTTCACACCGGCCCACGTTTTGGTCACTTTACAAATTTTTCTTACAGCCAACACTGACTATGACCAAATATCCACCCTACTCGCCAAACTTGAATTTTACCTAACGCTACCATCCAATCATATTTCCAATCTGAAACTTGTGAGCAGACTGTAGAACTGTTGTGCTTTGTTGTGGTCCATAGTTGCACTTTAAAAGTTAGGCGATCGATGGGCCATAAGCACTAGAAAGTCCTTTATCACTTCGAACCGAACAGACAGAATAGCCATTTCCAGCTAGTATGATGCAAAAAAGTGGAGTTCTAAGTATGTGAAACAAATACAGATAGACTGGATGCCATAATTTGAGGAAGATAATTAAGGATATTAGAGCATTTGCTAATTGGGAGTAAAAAAAAGACCTTTTAATGCCAATGCTTCCAAGTGCCAATGGTTTACAGTTTATGATATTTACTCACAATGTTGTGGGTAAGAAATTAACGCCATACTAGTAACTTCATATATTGAATAACACATCTAGACTAGGCATGTAAATTCACATGTCAGGGTGTGAAAAAGTCACATGACAATCTCCCCTTAAAGGTGCACTATGTGGGAACAAACCTCTAAGAAATACCTTGCTTCCGAAGTGTTGTTGATGAGAACTCATTTTCCTGTCAGTGTATATCTTGAAGCGGTTCCATTATTATTATTTACTGTATAATTATTAAGCCCATGATATGTTACAATGCCTATGTGCTTGTAGCATTAATATAGAAAACAGAGACCAAACTTTGATGGGTGGAAAATATAAAATAACAAACATCCCTGACTGTAGGTTGTTGTTTTTTGATACATTTTGACACAAGTTCAATGTAAAAAAGAAAATCCAACATAATGCACCTTTAACCCTGATAAAACTTTTCATAATACAAGTGTGGCCTTGATAATACTGCCGCCATCTAAATTTGATAAAGAAGAATATTTTCAGTGAGTACATTAAATTTTATATGTATCTGATATATATGGGCTTATATATTCGAAGAAGAGAATGTATGAGTGTTACCTGAAATATGTGTCTTATTCCCTGTGCGATTGTGTTCATTTGGTCATATTTTATCTTTGTTATATTAAATATTAAGTAACTACAAAACCCCAGACACAGTTACTCTCTTCCCCATAGTATTCCTTGTGATTTCCTAGAGCTACAATATATGCAGTAAAGACGAAACAGTCCTTAGACATGAAAATGTTTTATTTAAACATGTTAAAACACCCTCTGGTTTTGTCATTTATGAATAAATGTGGGGTGAGATTGTATATTATGATTATTATTGACTATTTATTTAAATTAAGGAGGCACTACGGAGGCAAATACTATGGGGAGTAGGTAGCACTTTCTTTGTTACCTTTTTGTCTTCTATATGGAATAACAAGGTAATTCTCTGTCATGATTTGATGATGATTTGTAACATTTGAATATCGGAATGTTATTTTGTGTAATTGCTAAATTTGGGATTTCATTTCAATATAGGCTTCGGTTGAAAATGTTTAGGCACAAAAATTATGCTACTTAAGGGCTTACAAAGTAATAATCAGAAACCATAGCAGTTATTCTAGTATTTTATGCAGATCAATGCAGATGTGAACTGATATTTGGGCAGTGATGTTTCAGGATTGAACAAGGATGCCCGTATGCCATACTGGCTTATCACTAAAGTCTATTTTTAGCTTACAAAGCCATGAAATTCCATTAAGACTTGAAGGGAAGTTTGTGGCAATTTAACTACAATCAAAACTGTGAAAAAATCAAGCTAGGTTTCCTGTGATGCTAGCCATTGGAGTTTAAGGTGAAATCATTATTTTAACATTATTTAATGTTTCTTAGGATGATCCTGAACTGGATGAAACTACCTTTCGAAGGCATCAAAGCCAAGCACGGTTAACATGCTTCAAATTCACCAATCCTTTTGCAATAACCAAAGTACTTTAAAATTTGTATTTTAACCTGAACCATTTAACAGTGAATGGGATTCAGCTAGGCCAGCTGTCAGTTTGCTGTTTGGATGCTACCTTATTATAAGTCAAGAGACGCACATTTGTCTCTCGTCTCGGTGATAAATTTGCACAAAGTGGAGGGTGCTACTTTTTATAAGCCATCTGCATAGAACACTGCTGTTCACTCTTCCTGCCTCTCGCTCTCTCTCCTCAGTACCAGTCAAAGGTTTAGACTCATACATTTGAACAAATATAAACATGCAAATAGGGATACATTTATGTCCAAAATTATTTTTAATGATGTAAACAAGTGCTGATCTGAGAACAAGCACTTACTCCTAAGCTTCCTAGGTGGCTCCTCATGAAACTGCTGGAGAGAAGGTCAAGCACGTGCAAAGCTGTATCAAGGCAAATAGTGGCTCTCTTGGATAGTTTCAAATTTAAAAAGCAAACATTTGACTGGTACTGTATGACAGCATCCCCCGTCGGTACACAGCTGCCAACCTCTTTATCCATGCACCCAGCAGGGTCTCGATAGTGTCAAAGAGCTGATGAGCTGATGAAACAGTTAACTCCAATGGTGAACAATCGGCGTGTAGAACACAATAACATTTAACAACTCAAAGGAATGTCTCCTTTGGACTTTTGATTTTTCTTTTTTTTTTTTTTTTAAGTCATTTGAAAATATAAATTGTATTGTTTTCAAGAAAATATTGTACCCAAATAGTAACTTGACTTGTTTAACACTGAAAAGGTTTTTTTGCTCAGGCTGTGAGAGGTTATCCAGTTATCTGGCACCCTCTCCTGGATGAAATGAAGGGTCTGGCCATGTCTGTGTTTTGTTAATCAAATTCTATAGTTTCAGTCCTGAAGAGCCACAGTCATTTTCTTGGTTTGGTCACACCTGAGTCAGCTAATGAAGGGCTTGATAATTAGCTGAGGACTGAGATCTGGTGTGTTAGAGTAAGAACAATGCTTTGGTCTAGATGGCCAGGACTGGATCTACAGAATCTATATTCTAAAGCAATCAAGGCATTTAAGCAAAGAGCAACATTGATGTTAATGATTATGTCTGTGAACTGTAGTTGATCATGTTAGGATAAAAATGTGTTGAAAGGTCAGTCACATTCACTATAAACAGTTCAAATCAAGTACGCGAAAGTAAAACATGGCCTTCCAGGACCACTCAGTTTCTATCCTTTCTATTCTTCATTTTGACTCCTCACAACCCAGTGGAGGTGTTCAAGGAAAAAAAAACAACAGTGTTTAAGTTTCATGTAAAACAGTGTTTTTGATAAAGGCAACATGATGAAATGTCTGAATTCATTTCCCTCTTATTTGAAAAAAAAAAAAACACCATTCAAGCTGCTGGCAAGAGCGTTTCCATGATGATGCAGTGTGAGTCATGGCTTGCCCTCCTCTGATGACGTATCTAAGTATTTCAACCAGTGACTGTAGCAAGAGCGCTTCATACTCAACGAAATCAGCTGCATTACATTAACACATACCCAGTTAGAACCGGGGATGTATTTTCAAAGCATCGCAAAACAGAACATTATATCCAGGATCAGATTCAGTACATACCTCACAGACCTCCGTCATTTTGTGGTCCAATAATAGCACTCTTGAATGGAGGTGCTTTGTGAATGTCACCATGCTCTATAATATAATACTAAAACACATAATTTTTTATTACTATTCTTTTTATTATTATCATGATGAAAAGTGAAACTGATTATTTTGTCACTGTGAAACATGGCACAGCACACAGTAAACCACAACAAAATTCAACATCTGCTTTTTACCCATACACGCCGTGGAGTAGGGGGTGGCTATTTAAAGCACTCGGGGAGCAGTGATGTGGACAGTACCTTGCTCAAGGGTACCTCAGGACAGCCTACTCATCTGGGATTTGAACAAAGTCTATTGATGGATAATCAGTTTACTCTAATGAGGTTTTTAATAGGTATAGTAAGAGTATACTTGACTGTACATGATAATACAGTTGATACAGTAACACTCAGATAGCCCACTGTTGTTGCTTTGGATACAACTACCATCCACTGAATTAAATCCCCCTAGAGATTCTTTAGTTATAATAATAATAATAATAATAATTTAGTTGAACTTAACAATAATAAAATCATGGTGATTTAATAGAACACGGTGGTCTGATAAAGCACTTTTAAAGTTATTTAAAATATTACTCAATTCAAAAGTATCTTGAACAAATAAGCATCAGATTCCTAGGCTTTTATCCAAAAGCATCTAACGTCTCAGATATGTCCCAAGTCAATGAGTCACTGTGAATTTCTACATCAAATTAGATGTTTGCATTTTATAACAGGTCTAACTTCATTACAGTCATTACAAGGATCCTTGCAGAAATGGAGCTTAGTAGTAAAAGCCCAAGGCATCATATAGTGTCACTGAATCAACTCTTGGTTTGATTCTTGGTCAAAGGTAAATGACACACAATATGATCATCAGGTGAGCCAGCACTGAGCTCATCACTGGGCCACTTAGAAGACCAAATGACATGACATGTAAATGGTAAAACTCTGGTAGAAATACAGACTTGAAAGTCCTTCAGCCATTGACATGTCACTAGTTGTGTGAATCCAACACAGATGTATGTAACAAAAACACAGAGGCCTGCCATTGGTTCAGTGACACCTGCTTTCCCCTTGGTACTAAGGGGACAATGCTCTTTCTGGGACAGTGCCAGTGGATCAGTGGGTTGGGAAATATTAAGTCCAAAGTCAAAGATTTTGCCCCAAGCACCACTAAAACCACTCTTATACTGTAAAAGGGGTAACCAGTTTTACCCATCAAGACAAACAGAAACACACCAGACTCTGTGATTTGGATAATTACTTATGGGGACTTTCCTCAGATTCCAGGAACGGAGCCGCACTGAAAAAGCCTGCTTTAACTGCATTAGCAGTGTGATGGTGAGGTAGGCCCAAATAGATGGGTGCGTTCTCTTTAACACTGTTCAACATGTTGCAAATGTCGATTATGTCCTGACATTATATTATTATTACATACACCAAGATGAATCACTCAGGCATAAATTGGAGAGCTGACATGCTTGTGTTAAGGTTGTGAAGATGAAAACATTTGCAATGATAAAACAGCACACCAGTTCAGATATGGATTGCTTTATTTAGAATCAAAAAACATCTCTCTGCAGAACAGCTTAGGTATGGCTCCTGGTGTGAGTGGTAAAGCCCCATCAGCTTCAGTCTGCCAATGGCTGATTAGCTAAATGAGGTTGAAAAACTAAAGCCAGACCCCTATGTCATTTTTGTATCTACATACAATAAAAGAAATTAGGAGTAGATCATGTATCAAAAGATTAAGGATAAAGAGTTTCAACAATAGCATAGCAAATTAAAAGCACTGTTTGTTGATGCCTTTTGAGTGTTTTTTTTCTAATACACTGAAGATGGTGTACATTGGGTGGGATTAAAATAGGTTCTTGATTTATGTTAATTTAAGTGGCAGAGCTATTACGCTGAATTTGTTCTTTTTTTTTTTTTTTTTTTTTAGAAATCCCATCTTTATTATTAACACTGTGTTTTTTTTAACAGGTTAAAGGACAGGGCGATTGAGAATGCCACTTCCTAAAGTGAAAACCATCCAGTGTTAATGTTATCAGCTATGTGTGGCTAAAAGTTAGCCATGCATCTTTAATTAAAGGGTATGAGGCTGCTGTCCAATTGCAGTACCTCAAGGCTACCCATTCTCTTGGACAGGCCCCATGTGACTGTACATTTACTATAAGAAGCAACAAATGACCTAAAATTCAAACTGTAAAAACTGGGCAGGTCTTCACCATGAGATGAGTTGCCAGTTGTTAGTGAAATGTAAGAGCAGTGTGGAGGAGTTTCCCTGCCTCAGGGAACATTTCAGAGCAGATTGAAGTAAGATCTCTTGCTGATGCTGAAAAAAGAATAAGCTAGGCTGTTGGAATGAACCCACGTTTATTTATTTATTTATTTGTTTGTTTATTTGCTTTTTTGTTCCGTTTTGAAGGATATCTTTTACAGGAATCGGACAGCTTCTATCTTAAGATGCAGAAAGAAAATCCACTTGCTCCACATGCAACAAACCACTAGAATTTAGAAACTTCACACCACACTGTTTTCATAAAAACGTACACTCTGCCCTGATTTAGCCCTTACTTAGCCAAGAAATTAAAAGCCCCTTAAAAGCTAATAACAAGGATTAATCTCTAGCTCCAAGAGAATGTCATTTAGTAAGATTTGCTTTTTAATTGCAAAATAATGCCTCATATAAAACTTTTTAAACAACAACAAAAATGCAAAAGGTGGAAACTGATTTAGATAGTAGAGCTTTGGAATTTGGACTGGGCAAACTTTCTGGTGAGTTGGAAGTAAAGTATGAAGTCAAACTTTTTAATAAAACATTTTAAAATTATAACTATTATATAACTATTATATAACTATTATAAAAACCCAGCCACTAGGGATGCACAAGCCAGTGTATTTCTTCGTGCCGGTCCCAAGCCCGGGTAAATGGGGAGGGTTACGTCAGGAAGGGCATCGGTGTAAAACTTTGCCAAGTCAAAATGCAGACAATTATACAGACTTCCATACCTGATCGGTCGAGGTCCAGGTTAACAACGACCCCCACCAGTACTGTAAGCCTACAGGGTGCTGGTCGAAACTGGACTGCTGATAATTAATCTTGTTAGTGCTTATGCTCCACAAGTTGGTTGTGAGATGGAAGAGAAAGAAAAATTCTGGAGTGAATTAGATGAAGTGATAGAGAGTGCACCAAAGGGAGAGAGAATGATGATTGGTGCAGATTTTAATGGTCATGTTGGTCAAGGGAACAGAGGTGATGAGGAGGTGATGGGTAGGCATGGTGTCAAGGAGAGGAATGCTGAAGGACAGATGGTTGTAGATTTTGCAAAAAGGATGGAAATGGCTGTATTTTAAGAAGAAGGAGGAGCACAGGGTGACATAAAAGTGGAGGAAGATGCTCATAGGTGGATTATATCCTTTGCAGGAGGGTCAGTCTGAAAGAGATTGGGAGACTGCAAGGTAGTGACAGGGGAGAGTGTAGCTAAACAGCATAGAATGGTGGTGTGTAAGATGACCTTGGAGGTCAAGAAGAGGAGGAAAGTGAGGGCAGAGTCAAGGATCAAGTGGTGGAAGCTGAAAGAGGAAGACTGCAAGGTAGCATTCAGGCAGGAGTTAACACGGGCACTGGGAGGAGTTGAACAGCTACAGAATTGCTGGGAAACTACTGCAGAAGTGATAATGCAGACAGCAACAAATGTACTTGGTGTGACATCTGGAAGGAAGAAGGAGGATAAGGAAACCTGGTGGTGGAACCAAGAAGTCCAGGAGTGTATTCAAAAGAAGAGGGAGACAAAGAAGACATAAGACAGTCAGAGAGATGAAGAAAGTAGACAGATGTACAAGGAGATGAACTGCTGGGCGAAGAAAGCAGTGGCGAAGGCCAAAGATAAAGTGCTTGGTGAATTGTATGAGAGGTTGGGCAGTAAAGCGGGAGAAAAGGACCTTTACCGATTGGCAACATAGTGAGACAAATCTGGGAAAGATGTGCAGCAGGTCAGGGCGATTAAAGATCGAAACGTAAACATACTCACAGGTGAACAGAGCGTGTTGAGCAGATGGAAGGACTAATTTGAGGGGCTGATGAATGAAGAAAATGAGAGAGAGAGAAAATTGGATGATGTGAGGATAGTGAACCAGGAAGTGCAGCAAATAAACAAGATGGAAGTAAGGGCAGCGATGAAGAGGATGAAGAATGGAAAGGCTGTTGGACCGGATGACATACCAGTGGAAGCATGGAGGTGTTTAGGGGAGATGGCAGTTGAGTTTCTGACCAGATTGTTTAACACAATCTTGGAAAGTGAGAGGATGCCTGAGGAGTGGAGACGAAGTGTACTGGTACCGATCTTCTAGAATAAGGGTGATGTACAGAGCTGTAGTAAATATAGAGGGATAAAGTTGATCAGCCACAGTATGAAGTTATGGGAAAGAGTAGTGGAAGCTAGGTTAAGAAAAGAGGTGAGGATTAGTAAACAGCAGCATGGTTTTATGCGGAGAAAGAGAACTACAGATGCAATGTTTGCTCTGAGGGCGTTGATGGTATAGAGAAGTATAGAGAAGGTCAGAAGGAGCTGCATTGTGCCTTTGTGGACTTGGAGAAAGCATATGACAGGGTGCCTAGAGAGGAGTTGTGGTTTTGTATGAGGACGTCTGGTGTTACAGAGAAATATGTGAGAGTAGTTCAGGATATGTATGATGGCAGTGTAACAGTGGTGAGATCTGCAGTGGGAGTGACGGATGCATTTAAGGTAGAGGTTGGATTACATCAAGGATCAGCACTGAGCCCATTCTTGTTTGCAATAGTAATGGACAAGTTGACAGACGAGGTTAGACAGGAGTCTGCGTGGACGATGATGTTTGCTGATGATATTGTGATCTGCAGTGAGAGTAGGGAGCAGCTTGAAGAGAACCTGGAGAGGTGGAGATATGCTCTAGAGAGGAGAGGTATGAAAGTGAGTAGGACAAAGACAGAATACATGAGTGTGAATGAAAGGGAGGAATGTGGAGTGGTTAGGATGCAGGATGAGTGGAGGTAACAAAGGTGGAGGAGTTTAAATACTTGGGATCAACAGTTCAGAGTAACGGCGAGTGTGGAAGAGAGGTGAAGAAGAGAGTGGATGGAGTGATTTGTGACAGACGTGTACCAGCTTTACCGATCTGTCTGGCCCAGGTTTGTCCCTGAGTTTTTTGAGCATGAGTTTATGAGCGTGAGAGTGCTGGGCCAGCAGCACTAATTCTCTGTATCCGTGAACCCCCAGATCTGCACCTTTTAACTAGCAAGGAAATCAATTACTAAAAGCCTGACTAAACAAGTAAGTCTTGTTACTGAGAGTGTGTCTGAGTCCCGGACAGCAGCTGGAAGACTGTTCCAGAGAGGGGGGTCTTTGAATAAAAAAGCTCTTCCCCCTGTTGTTGTTTTCATAATTCTGGGAACTGTTAGGAAACCAGCACATTGTGATCTAAGTGAGCATGAAGGTTCATAACTAGAGATGAGCTCATCAGCGTCATCAGCGTCATCAGCATAACAGTGGAAGCTGATTCCATGTCTCTGGATAACTGAACCCAGAGGGAGCATGTATAATATAAGGAGAAGGGAGCCTAGGACAGAGCCTTGTGGAACTCCATAACTAACTTTTGCATGAACTGACGTTTTATAACTTCCATCCATCCATCCATTTTCTGCCGCTTGTCCCAAACAGGGTCGCGGGGGAGTGCTGGTGTTCAACCCAGCGCACACAGGACGAAGGATGGGGACGCACCCCGGACAGGTCGCCAGCCCATCGCAGGGAGGAGCGGGACGGGGATGGCACCTTGCTCAAGGGTACCTCAGGGCAACCTATTGGGAAGGGGTTCGAACTCCCAGGGTAACCTATTGGGAAGGGGTTGGAACCCCCGATCATGTGTCCCACGCCCTAACCACTAGGCCACCGCTGCCCCTGTTTTAACTTTGTAACTTATGTATACAAATTGATAACGGTTAGTGAAGTAACTATTTAAACCAGGAAAGGGCAGTTCCTGTTATACCAACCAGGTTTTCTAATCTGTGCAGTAAGATACTGTGGTCTGTGGTGTCAAATGCTGCAATAAGATTGAGGAGCACTATTAAGGATACCAACCCTTTGTCAGATGCCATTAAAAGATTGTTTATTTTCACTAGCGCTGTTTTAGTGCTATGGTGTATTCAAAAACCAGACCGAAATTTCTCAAAGATGCTATTTTTGTGTAGACATGAGCATAACTGCTTGCCCACAACTTTCTCCAGAATCTTTGATATACATTTACATTTACATTTACGGCATTTAGCTGACGCTCTTATCCAGAGCGACTTACATGTCCTAATTACAGGGACAGTCCCCCTGGAGCAACTCAGGGTTAAGGGTCTTGCTCAGGGACCCAGTGGTGGTAGTGCTAGAGGTGGGATTCGAACCGGGGACCTCTTAATCCAGAGGTCCGTAGGCAAGTACCCTACCGGTGAACTCCTTTTAGGAACTGTGAGTAGGGTCCTGGTGGCCTATAGATAAGCAGTGAAAAGGCTATCTTTTTTGTATTGAGGTTAGTTATGTTGAGATAAAGGGTTTCAAAATAGGAGAAGTTTAAACCTGTTCTCTGACTCAACACTGTGGTGTTTTTATGTACAGTATAACTGAATGCAGAACATCAAAATCCTCTTCATTAATCATCTCATTTACAATCAAGGCTTTAGAGTTTAATGATCTAATGTTGAGAAGTCCCAGCTTTAGATCTAAGGTGCTGTTGTTGGCGGATGTAGAAAGTTCAACATTAATCAGATGGGTTTCAGATTATTTTTTTGTGCATAGTTTTGTTCGGGGAACAGACACAGTCTCAGTATGGAAACCTTGAGTGACTCCTCACTGAAGCTTGAAGATGGTAGGTGTATACAGTCTGTCTGTGGTTCCACCCTGGATTGGCAGCAATGGCTACATAAATTACTCTGATGATTAACTAACAGACTCTGGGCTGCAAAAAGATGAGGCCTAAATGATGAGGCTTACGCATAAAAGTGTCCAATGATTTATAAACCCCAAATTTTTTCCCAAGCACCACTTTGACATCTAGCACTGCTCCCACTCACTGATCGATTTGCCTTGTTTACTGTACTGGAGCAGGGTGTGTGACCCCAGAGAGCAGAGAAGTGGTTTTGATGGTTAATGTGTGACTGACAGGTGGGCCCAAGAGTGACAAGTGATTGGATAACAAACCGCTAAGGTTTGCACAAAGTCCTGAACTTGACATTTTACAGTTGTGCTCTTTGGGTTAATCTTGTCTCTAACTAAGGTAAGCTTTTCAGGAATCAATCAATTCTTTCTTTTGAATCATTAAATTAGCCAAGTGTTTACTGAGCAATTCACATCAAATTTTTAATGACATCAGTTATTTCCAAAGTGCATGCTTTTTAACTATTACAACTACTGGGTAAGCCGAGGTAGACAGAGGCAAGGAAAAACTCCCCAAACATGAGGAAGGAACCTTTGGAGGAGCCAAGACACAAAAGGGGAACCCATCCTCCTTTGGAAGACATCAGAAACAAAAAGAAACAAAAGAAAGGAAAAAATCAGGTATCAAGATCATTTCCAGTAAGCATGAATTAGAGTGAAAGTAAGAGTGCACTGGTGATTATAAATGGAGGTTCATGAGCTAATGTGGGGGGGCAGCAGCTCCTGCAGAAGAGCCAATCTGGTGGAGCTGATCTGAAGTTTAGGTTGGGATAAAAATAAGATGATGGTAGCTGCACCGGCTTGGTGTAGCAGCTGGCATGGATCTCAGGAGACCCTCACAGTGATTGATGAACCTGCCCTCAGGAAACGCCCAAACTGTCCACCACACACCACTACCTCTGTATTGTTACATATTGAGATGGGTGGCTGTCCACCACCTGTGTGGTCCTCTGACTTCTGATGCCCACTTATAAACTATAAAACTAGTGAATGGCTTGAGTAACCCTGAGTGAAACCTGTGCTTTAATTTTTTGGAAAAACTGCTTCTTGCTTTGTGTTTTGCATAGCCGAGAGCTTCATGAGTATAAGGATGGCACAGAGGGAGAATGTCATCACCTTCCAGGAGTTGATCCAGCGGAAACGGGATGGTGGTCAGCTGAGCTCAGAAGAGATACATGCTTTCATACAGGGAGTCAAGTCAGGTACCATGCAGGAGAGTCAAATAGGTGGGTCTTAATTTTACACAGATCCTGGGAATATACATCACCCATGCCAATCATGTTTTTTGATATACAGTACTGTGCAAAAGTTTTAGGCAGGTGTGAAAAAATGCTGTAAACAAAGAATGCTTTCAAAAATGGTAGTGTTAATCATTTATTTTCATCAATCAACAAAATGCAGTGATTTAACAAAGTACTGTAGAAATAAGTACTGTAGAAATAATGCAGAAACAACAACTAAAGTCTAAACTAAAGTACTTAATTGAATCATTAAGATATGAACAAATGTATTGGGGTGACATCCTCAATTCCTGAGAAACTAACCATCAGAACATTTTACAGTGATGGTAAAATGACTCACATCTTGGATGGTTTTGGAACATTTTGAAGTGGGACGTGTGTATGAAGTGTGTTTTCCAGTGACCCTGTACTTTCCAGGTGCCATGCTTATGGCAATTTGGCAGAAGGGTATGGTGGCAGAGGAAACAATGACATTTACAAAGGAGATGATGCTGTCCGGGGAAGTTTTTCAATGGCCTAAGGAGTGGGCGGGGCTTGTGGTGGATAAACACTCAACAGGTGGAGTTGGAGACAAGGTCAGCCTGCCATTGGCTCCTGCTTTAGCTGCCTGCGGATGCAAGGCAAGTTGAAAATGTTCTTCTGAATGAACTGTAAGAAATACCAGAGATACCCAAGTGGTCTAACCACCGAAGGACTAGTAATAATCTGTTTTAAATGATGTGTTGTGTCAATTTACATTGACAACCATAAAGGATGACTAATGTGGCATGTTTACAACAAAGTGCACCACGACTATGTAATATTTCACACACCTGACAGAACTTAAGTAATTCAATTGTAGACATTTAGTATTTAAGTAAACAAAGCATATTCATTCTAGACCATTTACAGAGGTGGAATAATTCACAAGATTTACATCAAGAGCCGATGCAAACCACATGTTATTTGGCATCATCTTTTGATTAATAGTAATGTTCATAAAGAACCCTAACAGGCCAAACAATACTTTGCTGATAGTTTTAATAGTCAGCCATGTAATTTTGACTAGAACAGTGTTACATCTAATCAGGTGCTTGATTCTGCAGGTCCCTATGATAAGTGGACGTGGACTGGCACACACTGGAGGCACACTAGACAAGCTGGAGTCCATCCCGGGGTTTAACATCAACCAGTCTGTAGAGCAGGTACACGTCAGATACCTTGCAATAAATTGGTCAGTCAGTCGTTAATGTGTTGCTAACCTTAATGGTTTAATCTCACTTACTGTTAAGAAAGCTCAGACAGGAGACCATTCTGAATCAGCCTGTTATGCATGGGTAGGTGAAGCAGATTCTTCAGGATGTGGGCTGTTGCATTGTGGGTCAGACAGAGACATTGGTTCCTGCGGATAGAGTTCTGTACGCTCTCCGAGATGCCACTGCTACTGTGGACAGTCACCCACTTATCACAGGTGAGGTCAGCTGTGAGACCAAAGTTTATGGGGCAATAAGGGAAATTAAAGTGACTACCTGTCATGGTGGAGAGGTGTGGGAAGGACGTCAACGCAGAGCCGAGAGCTTCATACTGAACTCTAATGACAAAACGTGCACAGAACTCAAACTAAATATACTAAACAGAACATGTGTAAAACGTAACATGAACACTGAAGTAAGCATACAGAATGACCAGCGCCCTGCTCTGATTGGTTTGGGCTTATAACGCCAGCCCCCGATGAGGCACACCTGGCACCCAATGCCCAGGTGTGCACAATCAGAGCAGGGCGCCCTCTACTGGCACAGGACCGTTACGCTACCCTTGTCATTGTGACACACGGCACAACACAACGAAATTCAACCTCTGCGTTTCACCCATATGCACACGTGCAGCAGGCAGCAGCTATTGAAAGCGCCCAGGGAGCAGTGATGGGACAGTACCTTACTCAACTCCCTAACCACTAGGCCACCGCTGCTGTGTGATTCTGAACAATTGTAATGTTTGTGTTGTGTAGTCAAGAATCCAAGACAACCATTTGTAGGTTATTAACCCTTTCCCTCTTAAATATAACGGGTTCAGAGAAACTGTCCCAACCAATTGAGTCTAATGACGGCCATGTTTTTTGGTTTCCATAACAACTATTAAGGGAACCAGAAGGAGTTTATAGCTCATTCAGTGAATTATGCAAGTCAAGTAGGATTTAATTGTTTTATATTTTTTATGCAGAATTGTCTGATGGAATTAACCTGTAACCATTTCCCCACATCTTCAAGAGGCTGCCCAGTATATTGTCTCTACACATTTAACAACCAGAATGATTTCTTTTAGATGCCATAACTGACCCCTTAAATTCCCATGTTATCCTTATCTGCCATATCAACAATGAGCCTTCAGGAGGAGTGAAGGGGGATGGTAGGTTACTCAAGGGTCACATATTGGCCTTGGATTTGAATACAAGATTGTCAGGTCAAGTCCCTAACCACAAGACCAGCATCGGCAAATTACTGCATAACTTAAATGAGTAATCCTGCTTTGTGATATACCCCCAGATGAACTGAAATGTAACAATAGCAAATGGCAATCAAATACCAAATCACCTTTACACAGACTATTTGTTTTTTTATGTTTTCATAGGCTCTATCCTTTCCAAAAAGGGAGCTGAGGGTCTGTCTGCACTTCTGTTAGATGTGAAGTATGGAAAGGCTGCTCTGTATAAAGACCTGGACAGCGCTCGAGTCCTCGCCCTTTCACTGGTGAGACACAGTTAAGCATGCCCATGTTTGTGATAGCATGGATACCCTAACAGCACTTGGAACTCTGTCTGCAGGTAACTGTGGGAAACCGTTTGGGTTTCAAGACAGGGGCAGTGCTTAGTCAAATGAATGCTCCCATTGGATGTTGCGTGGGAAATGCTCTGGAAGTATGTGAATCCTTGGAATGCCTTAAAGGGCGGGGCTCTGATGACCTGAGAGAACTGGTTACATATTTAGGTAAGAATATTCTCTTTAGTAAAATAGAAGTCTTGCCTACACATTGAACATCCTAACAAAATAATTTCATTACATAAATTATAATCCAAAACATAATGTTGCAAGCCAGGACAGTTCGCATTTTCTGCAGGTATTGTATTAGAAGGTGCAGGATATGAGAAAATTATGAGATCTTGAGGTTCATGTCTGCAGCTTGAGGGCATAGAAGAAACCAAGATAGAGGTTTGCCAAATTTATTTCAGTTTGTTATTTGTAAGACAACCCCAGTTAAAGAGAAGTCTCTGCCTTAAACATAATGCAGAGGCTGCTGTCTGATACGCTGCCCATTACTACACTTTAAGCTACATATAAAGGATTTCATAATTTAATATTAGGTCTATTTAACAGAAATATTTCTTCTATGAGTAATCAAAGGTTGTATAACATCCTTGGTAGCGGAGAAAAATACATTACTGGAGAAGATTACCATAATGACATCCTTCTGCAAGGTATTGTTTAACTGGACATCTTCAGTATGACCCCTTTTCTTTTAGCATGGAGATTCTCTGTAAGCTGTCCAGACCCTCCTCTTTAAGCCATTATTTTAGGTAGAGTGACTTATTCTGTAAATGAATCATTTATTCTGTTACGGCATCTTAATGCATTCACTATAATGATCTTACTTTATTTCTTTATTTCCTTTATTCTCCTTTCTGTCTCATTAACAAAAGTAGTCCTTTAAAGAATCCAGACACTTCTTTATGGAAGCAAAAATAGTTTTTCTATGATGCTGATCCAAAGAACCTTTTTTAACATCTTTGAATGAGCATAAATCTGCAAACCCTAAAAGGAGCACACAGGTATCAAACAAGGACACACAAATCATTTCTAAACATAATGTCCTCAAAAATGTATATTAAGGAAAACACCTCAGCAGCGCCAAGCTGTAGTATGTTCCTAATTTAGTGTACAGAGTAGGATGTGGCTGTGAGCATGTGATTGTTTTCAGGGGGCTGTTTGCTGTGGATGAGCGGACAGTCACCTACACTTGAGAGTGGACAAGTGAGGATCAAGGATGTCCTGACTAATGGTGCAGCCCTGCAAAAGTTCCAGGCCATGATGGAGGCCCAAGGGGTGCATTCAGATGTTGCTCGCTTCCTCTGCTCAGAGACAACTGATTACTTCAATCATCTGAGAGCTGCAGCGTACCGGTCTGAGCTTCCAGCCATGGACACTGGTAACGTGTTGTAAAAGTCTAAATGAATGATATGCAGGAAGAGCTAGCTGACACTTAACTGATACCTTGAAAAGGGCAATACCATGGAAAAGGAATATTCGATATATTCTTAAAATAATTTGGTGTATAAAAGCTGTAAAAATGAAAAGCACATTTCAGTTCCTACAGCTGTATGGAAACTACATTTACGGCATTTAACAGAAGCTCTTATCCAGAGCGACTTCCATGTCCTAATTATAGGGACATTCCCCATGGAGCAACTCGGGGATAGGGGTCTTACTCAGGAACCCAATGGTGGTAGTGCTAGAGGTGGGATTTGAACCTGTGAACAGTTGGTCCATAGATCCATAGGCAAGTATCCTACAACTAGACCACCACCACCACCACAACTTAGTTGGTCCATTTAACACACTTTAACTGACCAAACGTTCAGTCTAGAGCAGTTTAACTCCCAGATTCACCAAGAAGTGATAATGGAATGTCGTTATTGTACACTATTGCAGAATTATTGAAGCAGGAAATGGGAGGAAATTATTCAACGCATTTGTCCTCGAGGATTTCAGTCACAGCTGTATGATTATGAGGCACAATATGAATGAGGCACAATACAGGACAATGGGAGCAGAGGCAAGCAGAGGTCCTGACAGTATCCAATAAAAATGCAGAATGAAGTGCTTCTTTAAGGGATGCAGATGCTGTAGCAGATTTTCTCAGTGGTCACTGTATGATTTCCAGGGACAGTTTTTGACTTAGACGCCATGGTCATTGCCACTGTGCTGCACAAATTAGGGGCTGGCCGTACCAAGGCTGGGGAATCAATCAACCACAGTGTGGGAGCAGAGATTCTAGTGCACTTAGGTCAGCAGATTGATAAAGGTCAGTAGCAAGCCCTATGTATACAATGTATGTGAACTAAAGGACAAAATGACAACTTTTACTTTGATTGATAGGTCAGTCCTGGATCAGGATCCATCATGATTGTCCTGAACTGAGCTCAGAGCAGCGCCGTGTCCTTCAGAGAGGTTTGGTTATTGGTAGGCATGAGCACAATACCTGTGCCCGAGTGGCAGAGTTCATCCCACCTCGCTGAAGGTCTTCTGGCCCAGCACTGCAGATCCACTCCTAGAGCACAGTGGAGTCATTATCAGTTTCTCTTCCTTGATGATGTTAAAGGGCCTTTGCAAAAAAGATTACAGAAATGTGTTTAAAATTCTTACAAAATTCCAGACCAGGTAGATGTTTTAGAGACCATTTTGAGAAACAAATGATTTAGAGAGAAAGAAATAAAAAAAAAAAAGCAAACCAACAAAAAAAAAAAATCTATCTTGAAATTAAAAAAGGAAAGGATGCCACCTGGTGATTACATGTTCTAAACACATTTTTAAACAATTTATAATGACTGAAGAATCATTTTTATATAGAGATTACTTTAATCATGTTAATGTCAGTCCCTATAAAGACTTCATGTTAAGACAATGTAATTAGTATATGAAACATAATGATTTTACAGGCTTGATATTTGCATGTTCTGCTTTGAGCGCATGGTAGTGTTATTAGTGCTGGCACCTCACAGCGGGATTGATAGCCTGGGTTCTTTCTGAATTCTGATTATGAACTAGATATCGATGGAGAGATGTTCTGCATAACAATATAAACATTAAAATTAAGTTACCCTGTTCATATACTCCAACAGAACCAGCTCTTACGCTTGAAACATATGATGTATTACCAGTACTTGATGTTATTGGACTTTTCATTTTAGCGTTTGCACTTTCCTCTTATTGAAGCCTCCATATTGGTCTATTTCTTGTTATTATTCTTCCTTCACTTTGTTTAGGGTTATAAGGCACACCCGATTTTCAAATGCCAATAAATACATTAATAAACTGTTACAATCATTGGTCAAGCTGTTGTAGTGGAGTGTGATTTTCTGGCCCAAAGGCTAGGTATCCCCCCTCATCATCAGCTGTACATCAGCTTCATCATTAAAAACACTGATGGTTGAAGTGAATAACACTGACTATCTTCTTACAATCACACTTGAGTCAAGGGGTCTCAGATATTAGGCAGCAAGGCAAAAATTTACCATTTTTACAGCTGGATGTATGTGCATCTCTTACATTGTCTAGAAATGCACTATAAAGAGCAGGCAAGAGGCAATGTGATACTCTGGGCAATGTTCTGCTGGGAAACCTTGGTCCTTCCCATTATAATGATGCTACATTTGACTCGAACACCTACAGGAGCTATTCAGGAGTAGTTTGAGCCACATGACTAAATGTACGCCTATGAAATTCTCAGTTCAATCTAGGGATACATTTAAATGGTGAATTTAATGCAAAATTTTAAACCATGAAAAGTTAATTAGCCAAAGTTCAACTTTTTCACTTCACTGAAAAAATTTCTTCCAAATATTGAAAAAATTGTCATGAAGGAATTCATTCACGTCTTATGAAAGTGGATCCAGAAACCCAACAGTGTATTTCTGCTCTGACTGATGTCCATCACATAATAAATCACTGATCAGGTTCCAGAGGGAAATGCTGCTTTCTTATATCTGACTCAGGGATCAGTAGTTGTTTACAACACAGAATTAATGCATCTTTAGGAACAGATGGACATTCAGAAACAATCTACGTCCAGTTTGTTTACTTCCTTTCTTACTTTTTCACCGCTGATTTATACCAACAGAGCAGCGTTTATATTTCAGGTTAAGGGATCCCTTTAAGGACACCTGAGTGAAGCAATGAAATGAGAGTAATGGCCTGAGTTTTCTCTTCTTTGCAATCTATACTGCCTGAAATTCTGTGTAGATCAGAGCCAACAGCATATTCAACAAGCTTCACACTTTCAAAATACTGCACAACATATCTTCACTGCGATCTGTAGAGCGCTGTAGAGAGGACTATATGTGAAGAAGGTCAAATGTCACAAGAATATTACAACAAAGCAGGACATTTTATTTTCTAGTAATTCCAGACACTTAAAAAGCATTAAGTATATTCTCTACAGACTAAAAAAAACGCAAAACAAAAATTTCTGCTCCACCCAGTAAATCATGGGTATGATGTTGTCACTTGACAGGAAGTAGGGCCATCTTTGGAGAGTTTTCCTAATTAACATCAAGGGAAGGAGTCTTTTCTTTAGCACACTTCATGTGCTTCGGGAAAAGTTAGTGCACCACAGAGTTAAGTGGCTCTGCCCTTATGTTGCCGAGGTCCAGAGCGGAGTCCGTCTCCTCGTCGATTTCACCAATCACGGCTCTGCAACACAGAATTCACACTCAACATCACTTACTGAAAGATTGTCTTAAGAAATATGAACTGGTATTAGAATCGTCTTACTAAATTAAGTTCACAACTTTACTTGCAGACCTGCAATGTGGCAAGTTTTATGCACACTTTTTCTGAAAAGCCACACTGTATGTCAAATATATAAGCACCTCTTCTAATTGGGAAGCTTTCAGGTGCACATACTGCTGACACAAGCATTAAATATTGCAAACGCAGTTTGTATAATGAGCACTGAAGTGCTGCCAAAAGAATGTAACTTTCTGGAGCGGCAACATACGAGCTTAGTGTCACCATGCTTAATGCCTGAGGGACGCTAGAGCAGCATAAAGGCCAGCCAGCCCTGGGCTGTGGAGCACTGGAATTGCTCCAGTAACAAAGTTGAACAGTCAGGCGTCAATTGCTCAATATTTTTTTCCTAGATACTTCCCAATTGATGACTCAAATCTTCCGTACAACTTCAGAAAAACATGACTCTCTTCCTTTTCTGAACACTTTTACGGGAAATCTCTATTTAGATTTCTCAGCGTACAATAATATCTGCGGGTATTATGGACTGTGTAAACACAGGCTAGAATCCTTCATTTGTGCATGACTTACACATTATCTCCTCTAACAATGTACAGTCCCAGTACAACCTGCTCCACTCCCTGGGAGGAACTGAAAACACGCTCATGGCTTTCATCAAGGATAAGGTTGATTGTCTGGTCGAAGCCCTTTAAAGTTCCCTGAAAAGGATAAAGAGACTAATGAATCATTCCTCCTCGGACATTATCAAAACACACAGATAATCGTTTCCATGCACGCTCTTCAAAAGCATCCAGAAATGATCAAATTGTATCTTCCAAAAATATGCAACTTACTTTCCTATTGGAAAAAAGATTGTTTGGCTAAAGTAGGAGTAGGCCTATTGCAGTTAAAATGAAATGGAAAAAACGAAAGTGACTATTCTTGTCATTGCGAGGTCACAGCACAGCACACAGTGAACCACAATGAAATTGGACCTCTGCATTCAACACATGCACACGAACACTGTGCAGCAGGGGGCAGCTATGAAAGCACCCGGGGAGCAGTGACGGGGATGGTACCTTGCTCAAGGGTACTTCAGGGCAACCTACTGGTGAGGGGTTTGAACCCACAATTCTCCAATCCCTAACCACTAGGCCACCGCTGCCCCATGAATGAATTAAGCGTGAATGAATAAAGCATTAATTATTTAAGCTGACAGCTATTTTTACTGCAGTATAATGAATCCAAAGTGTACCAACATGCAAAATGTTAACACGGTACATTTTATGAGTTGACCAAATGCAAAAAAAAAAATTAGTTGTCTTTTAATCTGATGACTATCTTACAGATTAGCCTACATAAACCTAACTGGCTAAAATGAAGAGGACAAGTCCACGTCATACAGGGGCGCTTTATATGCTGAGAGAAAAAGGACAATACGCACCACAATCATTCGTCCATCTGATGTAATGATGGCCACAGTCCCTGAAAAGACTAGTTAAGGATGTTTTAACAACTCAAAAAACACATTCGCTGCATATCTGACAACAATTTATAAAAGAATAGCCCTCTGTTAAACCAAGCAAGCTTTCTAAATGAACCCAGGATTATCCAGGACGACTGTCCCTCCACTGCTGAGCAGACTTGATGAAAGTGACAACTTATCATTGTGAAACACAGCCCAACACACAGTGAACCCCAACGAAACGCAGCTTCTGCATTTTACCCATACATGCCATGCAGCCAGGGGGGGCAGCTATTTAAAGGGGAGCAGTGATGGGGACGGTACCTTGCTCAAGGGTACCTCAGGGCAACCTACTGTTACAGGATTCGAACCCACAACCTTATGATCATGGGGCCTAGTCCCTAAACAAAGGTCACTGTTGACCCACATGATGCTTTAAAAGTGTGTGGTTTGGGAAACAGCCCAATACATATGAGGCAACTACGGGTTAGTGACCACATGATCGGAAGGTTGTGAGTTCGAGTCCCGGATCAGCTGCTTCCTGGAAGATCCCTCAGCTGCTGAACAGAGCTGAAACTTTTAAACTGTGGTTTGGGGAAGCAAACCACACCAACTTACATCCCAGGCTAATCCTCAGCTCAGAAGCGTCTGAAGCAAAGCGACGATGAGAGTGATGTTCGAATAGAAACTAGTCATGATAATGAAAAGCGAGGAAAGCTTCGGACATTTGTAGAAACAACATTACAGCGAGTTTAGCTTTAAAAACAAAGAGCATCACACAAAGAGCAGCTCATCCGTTTAGCAAAACGTGCTAGTTAGCTAAGTGTAGCACCGAAAAGAGGAAATAAATCTTTCCTTTGCCCTGTTCAGCAGCTCATGTTTGCTCCAAAAGGATACGGTTAATGTAGCTTTCTAAAGCAGTAGACATCTCCTCAAGCGCTGCTTCTCTTCCACTGCTGATCTTTAATTTCTCCGATGATGCGCATTAGCTTCCGCAGCTAATCTCTCCAGCACTGCCGACGGACAGACTCCACTAACGGATCACCGAGCGAGTCGATGGATTGCAGTCCCAGGAATGAACAGAAGGGGGCGACCCGCACTGCCTGCCCCTCTGTAACCTGGTCAGACGCTAGAGGGCGCTCCAGAGCGGGTCCAAAATCCCGTTTTTCAATCTGTGCAGAATATCTGTTTTAATTGTTTAAATTCATAATTAAATATTCATTTTATTCACTTTATTATGGAGCTTGTTTACAGTTTAGAAACCACGTGAAAGGAAACTCATGACTTACAATTTAAGATTTCATTATCTAATGATTCTTGTTATTTTGAGATATCAATGATGCAATGAGAAATTAAAGTTATAATATGAAATAATAAAAAGTCAGCTTAAAATGATAAAGCAATTAAAATAATAAGTAATCATAAGTCAATACATCAATACAAATTCCTAATAATAAGCACCCAGCAGCCAGAACACTGCCGCCCTGTAGTTTGACACATGTTCACTGTTGAAAATGAAAAGCAAGCCTTGATTAATTTTCTTTTATTAAAGAAAATGATTGAGTTAGTTTTGTATTTTTACACTTTTGGCCCATTCATGTCCGCTCAGAAAGGGCGCTCTCGCGAGCGCCCTCTAGTGTTTGAGTCGCTTTTTAGTTCAGGCTGCTAAACTGTCTCTGGTGCAGCTCTGCAAATCATGATCTTTTCTCAGGAAGACAAGTCTGGTCCACGAAACTTGACCCTGTGAAAAGAACTAACATTATTATTATTATTATTATTATTATTATTACTATTATTATATATACTGCATACTTATTATAAACTATTTGTTATATTCTCGATATAGACTCGATTAGGTCTATCTTTTTTAAGACTGTTCAGTCCACAGACTGTCCAGATTTACTCAATGTCACTTACAGGAACCCTTTAGAACAGTGTTTCTCAACCCTGGGTCACTGTTCTGGACATCTGACTGTTCTCCTCCTTGATCAGCTGATTAACTCCCTTATCAAGCTGCCATGAGTGTGTTAAAGCAGGAAAGGCCCTAAAAATCTTCTGGATTAGAAAAAGGTCCCATTATAAGGATAAAAAATATTTTATTTCCAATACTTATTATAGCAAAAAACAAGCAGTATAAAAACATAAAAAGCAAGAAATATAGAAAACCAAAAATGCATGATATATATATATATATTTAACTAAATAATAAATCACGGTGGTCGAACCAATAATTATTCCAAAAACCTATATTTTATAAAGAACTCTATGTGTGTCCCACAATTATATCTGATCATTTATTTGTTTATCTGTCTGTCATTGAAGATAATTGCCTTTTAAGTGTATGTACACACACACACACACACACACACACACACACACACACACACACACANACACACACACACACACACACACACACACACACACACACACACACACACACACACACATGCTGTGAGTGATGGGAAACAGTTAATGATTTGTGTTGTTAAGAGGAAGTGAACTTCAGTCTTAAGTTGTACGGGAGGGGAGGGCTTCGGGTGGACTAATCCAGACAGACAGGTGAAGACTTGAAAAAGAAAATGAACATAACGAGTCCATAACAAAACAAAAGAAAAAAAAAAAAAAAAAAAAAAAAGTGTTATCTGGAAGGACACCTAACCAGCTCAGGTTTAAAATAAACCAGTTGTGAGTTTATTATTTTTTTTTAGAACAATCTTTGGATTTGAAGCTGCTCATTTCTTTCATCCTGGTTACCGTCCATCGTCCTCACCTGGTCTCCAACAACATGAAGGCAGAAGACAAACTTCAGATTCTAAAATTCCTTCTAATGCTGGTCAACTCCTTTTTTGTGGTGAGATGAAATGAGTAATCAGATTAAATTTGCATCTTTTATGAAAAACTTATCGGCTGTGTGAACTCTTAATCTCTCGGTCTAGTCATGTTCAAATGAGCACATCAGTCAGCCATCCTGAAAATGTCAAATCATGTCTGTTTAAAGTGAGACAGTTATGGCAAAACCTCCATCTCATTTCCAAAATGGGAAATGAACAAGAAAAGGTGAAAAAATTCACAACATTTAATGGAACTTAACAAACCAAGATTTTATTTCACATTATTTTGGACCAATATTGAATCTTTGACAACAGGCAAACGCTTTTCATTTTCAAAAGTCCAAAAATGACCAAAAATATGTTAATGATTAAATGTTCGACTTCAATGGGTTTCTGTGAGAAGGTTGATTACTTTCATTAGAGTTTCATGGTTCCAACTCCCTTGGTGTCTTTATCAATGTGTTTTCACTTACATGCATAAGAGACGTGTGGAACTTTCTTTACAGATTCTCGGGATCAGCCTTTTTGGATGCTCTGTATGGATCCTATTTGACAAAGGCAACTTCATAGCTGTTTTAAGCAGCGGTACGCTTTAAGTTTTTCCTCCTGGTAATAAAGAAGCTGGACTCTACTTTTCCTGTTACGGTATTATTGGTATATTTTGTGTCCCTACTCTCACAGAGGAGGATGTAAAGGCAGTGGCTGGAGGATTATTTATTATCGGCCTGGTGGTCGTGTTCGTCTCTGTGTTGGGCTGCATCGGGGTCCACTTAGAGAACAGGTGCTTCGTTGCGTTTGTAAGTACCGTTACACAACATTAAAGTGAAAGTGAAGTGACTTGTCATTGTGAGACACCTCACAGCACACAGTGAGACACAACGAAACAACCTCTGCTCTTCACCCACACACATCGTGCCGCAGGGGGCACCTTACTCAGGGTACCTCAGAGAAACCTACTGGTCTTCAAACTCACAACCTTCTGATTCTGTTTTGGGGCCAGCTCCCTAAAAACTAGGCCACGGCTGCTTTCCTTTCTAAATTGTTGACGTGCTGTACACATTATAAGGGCTAGTTAAGCTTATCGTGTTCGGTAAGAATGAAGAACAAACCTGAAGTTAGTTAATCAGCAGTTGCTGATCTGAGCTGGTTACTAATATGAAGATCAAATGTGGAAACAAAGCAGTGTTGCAAGTCGCTCAGGATAAGACCGTCTGCTAAATGCTGTGAATGTAAATGAACCCTTTTAAGCAATAAAAAGTTTTAGTTGGAAAATCTAGGAAACTATAAAAACAAAACTAACTTTGGCTCCAAACATGTGATCAGCTATTTTCATTTTGATCTGTCTGTATTGCGATTATGTTGCATCAGTGAGGTGTGCACGGGACCTGTAATTGAATAACGTATCCATGCACTAAATAAGCACTCATCTGTTTTAACGAAATGAAGCTTTTGATTTGATTCTTTTTTTTTTTAAGAAATTAGTTTTATGTAAGAGAGGGCCTGTTTGGCCCACTAATCAGCAGCGTTGGCTGAAAGAAAGCACTGGAACTGTGCTAATGTTTTCATTGTGTTTATGTAGCCCTCTATAATAAAAACCTCACTGGTCATTGTGACTATATGAACCAGAATCAGCCAAGTGGCATCTCTGAAAAAGATTCAGCCAATTTCTGCTCCACATTAGAAAATAATATTATATAACATGATATTCTGGGATTTTACTGTATCAAAAATGCCCAATAAAAATGTTAAGAGGCTCTGCCTTGATAATCCCTCTTCTGCCCAGGGTTTGCCAGGTCTGCACTGCAGGACAAAAACCAGCGTTCCTACTTTCACCAATTGATGGAACCCTTATTTTTGACATTTTAGCTTTACTTTAATCCAGTACCCATTACTTTTACTCATTGTTAGTTGAAGTTAGAAGAGCGACAGAAGTGTTGAAAACTGAGAATGTGTTTTTCCTTTTCTGAAGTTACATGTTAAGTTCTGACCATGATGAAATGGCATGTTCATGTAAAAGAAATGGTCCCCTGTAGAGGCTAACTGTATGTTCTCGTCTGTTGTCTTCTAGTACATGGGCCTCTTGATTACCATCGTTTTGGGTCAACTTTTTGTCACTTTCTTACTTCTGTTAAAAAGGAACCAAGTAAGTTTTTAACCAGCTTCACTTTTGATATACTGCTGTAGATTTCTGTAATTAATATTTAACGACCACAGCATGGCAGGAAAAACACAAACGTGAACTATCTTTGGCCATTACTGGCTTCAGCCAGATTTGGTGCAATCTTGGGTGTCACCACCACATGTCCTGACTTTTTTTGGATTCCATTACTTGATGTTTGGTGTCTGAACATTTATAGCAGTTTTGACTGAAAGAAAACCCAAAAGAATCTTTCATCAACAGATTGAGGCGGTTTTGACCCAAAGCACAGACGGCATCATTGCTGACTATGTCGGAAACGACACACACACATCATGGAGGCTTCTGGACAGTGTGCAGCAGTCTGTATGTATGGCAAAGCAGTGACACTGACCATCAGCGAAAGAAAAGTACAATATGATTATGTTTATTTTAACTATGATGATTTTAACCATGATTATTTTAGTTCATTTATAAAACAGCACAAATCAGCTGAATGGTAGATAGAAGCACGTCTGGCTTTTATCATCTGCATGAGCTGATTTGTTATGAGTGTTTTTGTGCAGGCAAAATGCTGCGGCAGAAAGAGTTCCAGTGACTGGCAGACAAACCACTTTATTCAGACCCTGAACATGACAGACATTTACCCGTGCTCCTGCTTCAACGTTACCTGTCCCGTGTTCCTGCCTAATGAGAGCTACCCATTTGGAAAGGGCTCAGACATCTATACCACGGTAGTACAACACTGAGAATAATGATACAATAGCATTATTTTCACGCTTGACCCAACCCTCTCTTCTCTGGTGTGTTTAAAGGGCCCACATCATGGATAACACATTAGTGACTTCATTAAAAAAAATTAAGTTTAATATAGGTCATAAAAACGCACAGTTAAAGCTTCACTCCATATAGCCCAGATAATAAAACTAAGCAGATGATATAAAAATTCTGTTTTTACATTGATCTGTGAAATATTGACATGTATTCACCCAACAGGCTTCTAACTGAAGCTCCATACAAGGTAAAATAACAGGGTTTACATCCTCTCTTAAAAGGCAGAGAAACAAACAAAGCCTAAAATGAGAGAATAAAGAGAGAATCGTGTAAAAATGAATGATGGCCATGTTTGGTGCTCCTTTGGGCAAAAGTTAAAATGTTTGTCTTTAAATGGAAACCTTATATTTTTATCTTTTAAGTGAAGTGAAAGTGAATATTTGTCATTGTGAAACACAGCAAAGCACACTGTAATAAATGAAATGCTTCACTGCATTTGACCCACACACCATGCAACAGTGGGCAGCCGTATCTATTGCCCGGGGAGCAGTGATTTGGACAGTGCTCAAGAGTACCTCAGGTAACCTTCAGGTTTGGGACTCGCACCCAAAACTCTCACTCGCAGTGTGTGTGTGTGTGTGTACATGCACTTAAAAGGAAATTATCTTCAATGACAAACAAATAAATGATCAAACCCAAGAACTGCCCCATGTGAGTTTTATGTGATATTTTATTATTACTTTTGCCATTTTGTCAAAACAAACTGCTGGAAAAAAACATGTTTACAAGATACATTTTTTTTTTTTTTAGAAGGTTTATATCGGTCTGATTCAAGCTATTTAAATGGTGTTCTGAGAAAAAAAATTACTGTGTAATTTGACATTACATGTGGTGTGAACCGTGTGATGTAATGTGGTCATTGTTTTTGTTCTTTGTGGAACAGGGCTGTGGAGTGAAACTGAGTGACTGGTTAGAGACGAATATATTGGTGATAGTAGGCATGGACTTTGGCCTTCTAGCCATTCAGGTACAACAACGAGAGTGTGTGAAAGCATAAAAAAAACATGGTTTATCTGTATGAGATATGCCACACACTCACACTGTGTGATGACATGGTGCTAGATGTGTGTTTCCTTCTGTGGGGTGTTTCAATAGTTCTGTATGAACTTACTTTTACATGGTCATCTATGGACTTTAAAATGAAGGGTCATTTTTTAAACAGGAAAAGTGGTTAAAGACCATCTATAAACCACAGGATAGGCTGCTTTTGGCTTAAATGCATCGTATTTTATGTAAAAAAGGCACTACATTTTCTCAATATACCAAAAAGTCCCATTGGGTTATTATTTTATTCCAAAAATTACTGTTGTCATGTTGAGTATGTGAGTGTAAAATAATCAAATTATTTTGCATTATTGTACATAAATACGTTAAAGTTTCAGCTACCTCGTAGCACATAGCTACTGATGGAGACAAACCTTGTATCTCCATCATATAGTTAAAAGGAGAAGAGAAAAAAATCTTTTAATGTATATTTTACGACATCAAGCAGACACTCATATCCAGAGCCACTTCCAGTTCCTGATTACAGGGAAAGTCCCAGTCTCAAGCAATTTGGGGTTAAGTGTTTTGCTCAGGAAGTCAATTTGCTGGTGGTGGGATTCAAACCTGCAACCTCTTGGTCCATAGGCAAAGATCCCACCACTAGACCAGCAATGGTATGGTATTTACCCGACTACTTCTGAGCAACATATCCATTCACTACAAATTTTGATTCACAGTAAAGAACAGATAGTGGCAAAAATTGAGAGGTTTGTTCTGGTAGCATTGATGCACAATAGAGTGATTTAGATACCCATGGAGGAGTATATTTTTCATGTTAAAATAAAATGGCTTTGCAAGACATACAGCATGGGCATGAATTATTAACGCAGGCCGATTTAAAGGCATTCAGGAAAATAACTACGCTAATCTTCAGCTGCATTTTTCAGCTTTTGGAATGAAATAAAGAACACTACCCTCTGGATGATCAGGATAGAGCATGTCTAGGAATGAAATATTACTCAGTAACTCCTTTTACATGTTTTAGTTTAGTCATTTGGAATAATCTATACTCACCACCTTCTCACGGCAGATTTTTTGTGCATCACATCATTTTCTGTGCCTGACAGAGGAATGCTTTGAAACAGTTGTTGAAAGTTGATTGGCTGAGAGGCCAGTCATAGTTTTGCAATCACTTAAATCAAGATTAGAGATTTAAATACCTCCCAAAGAGTACATTTTAGATACACCATGTTGCCATACATACGTAAAAGTTATTAAGGAACTGTTTATGTATGCCACAGGCATCTTCCTTCTTTCCTTTTTGCTCAGATTCTGCAGTTTGCCTTGGGATTTCACATCTATCGAAACATCGGCCTTAAGATTAAAGATCAGCACAACAGCCTGCTCGAAGCGATGGAAGAGAACCCTGCGCCAGAACCCAGCCTTCACCAAAGTGATGAGGACTACCAACCTGATGAAAATTACAACCAGCAGCCTCAGAGTGTTTATAATCAAGAGTACGTTGAACAGAGTTATGAAGATCAACATTACCAACACCGTCATGACCTTGAGGCCAACAGTCAGCTCAATGACCATCAACAAAACAGAAAGTATCATCAAGATGAATCAGAACAAGCTTATGACCTGCACCCATACCAGCATTACCAGCACTATGACTCTGAGCCCACCAGGCTCATGTATTACCACAAACATGATAATGCTTATGATCAAGAATACATCACTCAGAACTACAACGGATATCAAGACCAGCATTACCAAAACAGAAACGATCCACAGATTTATGACGGCAAATACAACCAGGGCTACGTCCACAATTATGACTATAGGAATAATTATTATAATAACTAGTCTCCAACTCAGAGACTCATGTTCTCTAAAATACTAATTACTTAAGTGTTTTATGACATTTAGAAATGCTCCCCTTAAACCACCTGTTATATTCGAATTGGGAGCAGCCCAGGCTCGCGGCTTATATTTCAATCCAAAAAAGTCTGTTATGTTCTGTCTTTATTAGTTATTTCCTAAAGTCAGGCAGAAAAACATAAATTAATTAAGCTACTGTACAAAATGAACTGGAGGCTTCTTTAACTTGTTACTTTATTTACTTTATATAGTGTTGCATTATCGTTTAACATATAATTTGTAAATATGACAGATTTTGACATGGAGGGGGTAGAGTCTGTATTAATGAGGAAAAACTGGGTTCAATTTAAGGTAGCACTAATTGTCTTTTGGATAGTCTCAAAATGTCAAAATCTTCCTTCTAATCATCTAACATATTTTGGCGCACAACCTTTTAGAATAACCTCTTAGTACACATTTATGAATATTAAAACAATACAGTCATGTGATAAATATTGTATAAAGTCAAGTTTCGGTGAGAATAAATACTGTCAGCGGTGAAAAAAAAAGTTGATAATGGTTCCAGCAAAAAGGTAAAACATTCTACAGGTGGCGGCCACATTTGAGGAAAAACAAATATCTCTTTTTGACAGGCATTGATCCGCCAGAACAGCTTTAATGCACTTAGACAGATATAGATTCTACATTTCTGTAGATCGGCTCTGGAGGAATGGATCACTGTTCTTCCTTCCTTTGGTGTTTTGATGATGGTAGTGGACATCACTGTGACACGCCAGTCCAAAACTCCCCAACGGTGTTCAACTGGTTTAAGATCTGGTGACTCTGAAGGTCATCTTCGTTCTCAAAAGAGTGACCTTTCTTGCCCCTTAATCACCACATATATGTTTTTGTCATTATCTAAAATGCACAGTTGTGCACTGATTCTCTCAGCACCTACATGCCCCAAATAGCAGTGCTCTTAATGCTGTCCGTGGCAGGGACTCAACAGTTTAGATAAATGATTAATCATTTCATAATCATCAACTAGTAAGGATGCAAACACCACCAGGATTCACTGAGCTCTGCTTTCAGCTACACCCACAAACAGAATGTTGTTCTGTGGGAAATCTGTTTTGCTCTCAAAAATAAACTGGCTTGGAAGCTTAAAAGTTGGTTCTCAGTTAGAACAAAAACATTTCCAGCAGGAACAGTGACAACATTCTTGATTACAGATGGTGAAAATACACGCTGGTTTGCCTGGCGGCACTGAGATTCAAAGAATCCTGAATGGAATCGGATTAAGAAACAGTATTCTGTTGGTGGAAATGGGCTATTTGTGTTTACCACAGATGGATGCTCCCACTTGTAGAGAATATAGTGGCTGACTCAACTGACCATGGCGCTGTTTTCTACATAGCTATAGGCTATTGTCTTCTGCACCACTGACCTCTCATTCATCTTTGTGATGAGGGGTTTATACACTGAGGCCAACTATACTCTCCTTTCTGACAGTTTGATCACATCCTGACATTATGTTTGCATCAAACTCACTGATGCAAATTAGTCCTGGAAATACATCACTAAAGGTGAAAGGTTTAAAACTTTTGGAACCTTTGGGCTGTCATGGTATAGAGCACTCTTCACCACCAACATCAAAGCACCAACAGAGGAAATATTGTTTGGAAGAACGGTGATCTATCCCTCTAGTGCATATACATAGACTACAGTCTCTGCTAAAATGTGAAAAAGGGAGACTGGAAGACATGACATGATCCACCTTGGCGACCCCTGAATGGGCATTTGAGAGAAGTAGAAGAAGAAGAAGAAGAAGAGGAAGACAGTTTTTGCAAAATGCATTAAAGCTGTCATGGTGTCTCATGGTGGCCTAACATCTCACCGAAGGAAACATTTTAGACCTTTGATCATCTGTATGTGCTTTCAGGTTTCACTTTTAAATTCTATCATCATCCATTAAGAATGAATACATGAATCAAACATTAAACAACATGAACTTTTAGATCCTTTGAAATGTGTGTTGATGTGGTAGAGATGTCAGATGTGATCTTTGTGAATCACAGAGTTTCTCCCCTACTCAGCATGACATCCTGACTCAAGAGGTGCTTGGATAAAGTTACCATCATACGTTTTTATTGTTGGTGTCTGGAGTGTGAGGGTGCAGGCTGCGTATGTGAGCCTTTCTCGTGTGTAGTCCTGCTGTTTGGAGCTGAACTGGTGAGTGGAGAGTGGGCTTAGCCTAAAGTATGACTAATGACACTCTCTCCACCATAAAAAGCGGCAAGTCTGTGTGGATGAGAAGACTCTTTGTTAAAGTCTTGCTGCGGTTGATGATAGCCAGTCTCATTACTGACCTCATATATCGTGAGTTGGAGGTCATGCTTTACGACAATGGTGGACAGCACTTGCATTGATAGCTTGAGAGACAGAGCAAGTTGATGAGTTATAGAAGGAAAAATTTTAGACGTCCTCCACCTAAACCTGACTGATTTCCTGCTTTCTCATGCAAAGTAGGACTGAGGGGTTGCTACAAACATAAAAAAGACTAACTGCCATAATTTAATGCTGTTTCCAGGATAGGTTACAGTTTTATAGAATAATTCATTTAAATGCTTTAATGTGAATGGGTTCTATGTACAGAAAATTGGTAATAAAGAGGTTTTGTAATATTGATGGTGAAACAGTCATGGATCTAAAACAAAATGTTTCCTTTGGTAATATTTTGCTTAATAATAAACTTGCTTTATCTCTCTATATATCAAATCTATATGCAGTCATTATTAAGGCCAGAATCATCTCAGAACTAATGTAAAACAATTCCTCAGGCACTAAGCAGCATTTTTGTAAGTAGATGGTAGGTCTGGGTCCTTCAGATCAATTCTTTTTCTCTAGAATGAAGCATTTCATTGCTTCAATTACATCATAATAACATAATTATACAGAAATGTTAAGGAAAGTTTTTTAATTAAGGAGCAGCAGGCTGCCAGCTTTAACCCTTTGCTAACCCTTCATGTCCTGTAATATTAAATCAGGCAGTATACTTTATAAGTTTCCAGACCCTGGGAGTAAAACCATCATCAGGGGCAGGGAAAGGGACACAAAGTGAGAATCAAATTATGGGATATGACTCATGTTGGTATGACATATTTATCATGTGACCTCAATTCTCATGCTCTCTGACTCTCCGTTTATTGTCATGAAAACAAGCAGCTCTTTCTCCTCCTGCCACAGATGTCTGTGGGATTGTTTCTGGACAGTTAAGTGTGTTTGTTAGAGACAGAGTTAATCGGATGTAGGCCAGCACAATGTCCACCAGGCCGCTTCATTGACACTAACCCAGTGACAGATAGATCTAACCTCAGTTTCCCCTTTTGCTAATTGTGGAGGTATGTGTGGGTGTTTTCGAGCGTGAGCAAATTTGGGGTTATTAGACAAACACTGAGCTTATGAATGAATATTGGGGCTGTTAGGTTGATCTTGGATTTCCCCATAAAAGCTGTCCACCTGAACCCTTAGAGCCTCATCTTAGAGATCATTTACTTGGCTATTATAAATGATTAACATAGAGATAATTCTAAGTATGATTATTATAATTAATATGTATTGTATTACATATAAAACAATATAACGACAGTTATAACGACAGTTATGACTAAAGTGTACGTCCAGGGTTTAAGGGGTTGATAGGCACCATAAAACATCACATCTCCCCTCATTATAATCCTGCAGGTTGTAATACATATAATCACATCTCCACCTCAAGTACATCCACACAAAACCCTCTTTAAAGGACAACGTAACCACCCCCATATTCAAGCTCTCATCCCCAAAGCTCCAAAAAAACGGGTTGTCACAGACATCATACATATAACTCAATGAATGAGCTGAAATTCCCCAGCAGATCTTGAAGCTGTTGTCCAGCGGACCCAACCGCACATTTCTCAGGACAATGCTCTCTGTTCTGTAGTAGTCTTTTGCTGCAACACGGAGCAAGCCCCGAGCCAACCATGCCCATGCAGGACGGCGCCCCACACAAAAAGCCATTTATCCTCTGAGCCATGGCCTGCAGCTCCAGCGGCTGGCCTCAAAGGGACGGACCTGCCGCGGGCATCCTAGCGGACGTGCCTCTTCAAAAGGACCCGTGCTTCCTGTCCCAAAGAAGCCCTGGCACACCAAAGCGTTCCAGGCTGAACTAGTCTGTTTTCAAAGATGCCATCCTCTATGCATTCTTCAGAAACATAGATTCATTTATCATCCACTGGACAGCCGCACAGTCCAGTGCTGGGCTCTTGAGATGTTAAGATTCTTGGTTATTTATTGCATAGCTCGCGTTTCGACTAACTGTTTTAGCTCAAAGGGTAATTAGAGTGCGTGTAATTATACCAGCCAACAAAAACAATGTTCTCACTTGGTAAGAGCAGTAGGGCCAGTAGGCAGTGCATCTGCCTGTACCATTGTCTCAGCTAATAACAGAGCCATATACAAGTGAGCCATCAGTCCCTTCTGTATGCACTTTCATAATTCCAGTGACGGCCAACAAACGCTTTAGCTCCATTCCACTCCCACAGGTGTGTTGGTTTAAACTGCTGTGTCTTCCGACCCGAAAGTATCCTGCTGCGCCCTGAGGGGAAGCAACAGGAATCAAAGGGAGGCATCTGTCAGGTCTTGCTTACAACACAGAAAACAAAAACTTGGGTTTGTTGTTACTCAAAGCATTTGCATTTAGAGCGATGTGTCTAAAAGAGATCATACCTGCTATGTTTGTTTAGGTGAGAGGATTCAGGGTCATTGGGCACACCTCGGCTGCCGTTCTCAGGGTCACTTTGCGTCTCTGAGCCGTCAGCCGCTGAAAATCTGCAAGCGTTTCTTTCACTTCTCCTGCTTGTACAGCATGCCCGTCGACGAAGTACCTACAAGAAAGAGAAAACTGCCATTAAAATCTAAGGTGCAAATATTTAGTGCATAATGCTTCCAAAATTCACAGCACACCAACAAACTACTGCATAGAGAAGAGAGAGACACTTAACTGTTCTGAGCGTCAGTGCCAGCGTGGCAACACATGGGATGACGAGCAATGCCAAGAGGCCAGGTATTGCTCTGTCAATCACATGCTTCTGGCTACCTTGTCCTGTCAAGACACAACAGCATATTTAGTCATAGTGGAGTCATGTATGGGCATGAGCCCCAATACATGGCTTTTACATTATACCATTGTCACACAGGCCTCTATTTATATGTGGGTGTGTTTGCCATTAAACTGGTGTGGTTTACATCCGCAAACGATTTCAGAACAGTATGTGCATGTGTACATACAGGACTCACCTGGTGTAATGGGCGGGACTGTAGGGCAGGGGGGAGGGGAACAATGAAACTGGCGAGGTGCCGAGACAAACCCTACGAGCACCTGTTTAATATGGTCAAAATAGCGTCCCGTGGACCATCTCACACTCCGATAATGACACTTGAAGACCTGCATTGTTGCCTCCTGGGATAAAAAACATTGTTTGCATCATAAACATTTTAGTTGCCAGTGTGTTATGTAATCATAAGCCCTAGCAATGATTTCATTCTTTCCTAAGAACACATGCACAGAAAGGAGAATGAAGGGAAACGGTAGGTAAATGGGGAAGTAATAAAAGTCAGTTACCAGCTCTTCGTTGTCAATGGTGAAGCGCAGCCCTTGCAGCATGGTGATAAAAATGGTAATGTTTTCTCTGTTGGAGGAGATGTTTCCAAACTTGAGGGCTAAGGTCTTTAAACTGATCTCTACTGGGTACAGGTTCAGATAAAGCCAGCATGCACCCCCCTTAAACAGCAGGAAAGGAGAATACATGTGAACAGCACCATGAGAAGAGATTCTGTTGTGTGGCTAAGAGGATTTCTAATAGCTAATTCATCACAGTTATCACTTTCTGACAAAGCGAATAAGTATGCGGTCATAACTTCCTGCAAAAATTACAGGTCACATCTGCACATACTTTCTCAGTCCTGCTCAATCAATCAAACAGAGCTGTCCCACTCACCACGCCTTTGGAAATGTAACGAACGGGAATTTTGTAATCCTTTGGAAGGTTGTTTCTCTGTCGGACCAGACAATACATAAAACCGTCAAAGGAATGTTTGTTATACACTCTTTTCCTAAAGTCATTAAAAACATGACAGAAATTTAAAACTCACCAGTGTGTCTAAAGTGGCCACATCATCAGTCAGAGGGCTCCCAAATGCACCAGAACAGCTCACAAGGCCAGAAAACAGCAGGACTAACACACATGAACTTCCACCGATCTGGGGTGAGATGTGAAGAAAGGCGCCATTAATGCAAAAATGAAAAATAAACTTAGAAAGAGAATCAAACATTAGGGTTTCACACGGATTTTAAAGAGAGTTCAAACACTTTCACATAATTCAACAGTTGTGTCTCTCTAGCTGAGTCAGAATGATTCACAATAAGAACCAGATGTGCAAAGTGTTTAATTCCTATAAAATAAGGATATTTGGCTGGAGACACACTTAATTGGCCTGTCTCATCCTTTTTTTGCCAGCCATAGTAAATATACTTGAGAAGAAACTGCACCAGACAGAAGTTCTGTCTCTAAATGCTTTTAACATGAACATCACATGGTTAAAACTGCCCTGCATGAAACCTAAGACACTATTTGATGATTTATGGCTGTGGTCTGGAACTTATTTCTGTGATACATAGGAACGTTGAGAATAGAAAGCTCAAATGCTCAAAGGAAAATGATTCACAATTTTTTCATTAAGGGTCATTTTAACTTCCATTACTGACATTATACACAAACACCCTGTGATGGACTGGTGAACTGTCCAGGGTGTTTAACCATATTCGCCCCATGGATGCTGGGACAGGCTCCAGCACCCCCTGTAACCCCAAGTGATTTAGAAAATGGATGGATGGACATTGAAACGCCATCATTTAAATGTCATCTTGAATATTAACACAGAATGAGTATATTTGCAATGACGACCACAATTGAATCTTTGGGGGAAAATATCTAATTGATATATTCACTAGGAGTTTAATACCAATAAGATTAAGATTATTTTCTTCTAATTGATTTATTTTTCCACCAAGACTGTTGTTTTTCACTAAAATGTACTAATTCAGCTTAATTCTAAATCATATGTGCCACAAGGCCATCTTAAAAACTTTGCAATATTACATTTTATGCAACTTCTCCAATTACGACTTAAAAATCACAAATCTAGGACCTGAACAAAATTACACTCTTTCAAATCCTGGTATGGGCATAAAGACGATTAACCATTCAGCCATTCACCATCACTGCAAAGATCAGAGCTCGTCAGTTACTCTGAAATGAATCACTTCACGTCAAACCCTGAATGACTGACAAACGCTGAAGCAGTAGCAGGACGCTTTGATGGATTTGTACACTAGAATACTTTAAAATAAAATATGTTAATATATCATTCTAATTATATTTTTAAATAATAATGCAATGTTTTGTGGAAGAACGGAATTGACTTTCTTGAGCTTCATTTTACTTTCTTCTATTTAATATGTAATATAAATTTTCTTATTCATTGATTGAAATTGAACTTAAATACCTTTAAGGCTCCAAATTATTTGAGATAAGTTGGGATCACCCTCACCCTCACCCTCAACAGCCTGACAGGGGCTGCAGGGGCTGTCCTGCAGGTCTGTAAAGAAGTGGACTGGTTGCTCCTGCTGTTTAAGTAGACTCATTTCCAGTCACTGGCTGCGTCCCAAATCACACTTCTGTAATTACATTACACTATTGAATTGATTTCTAAAGGATGTGAACTTTTTAGGGCACTTCAAAGGGTGTCTAAGTTTGGGACGCAGCCACTGACTGGGTGCAGAGGTTACCTGCCTCTCGCCTGTCCCGCACCTGTAAGCAGATCGTCACCCAGCTGAGAAACACCTTCACCTGAGCCGCTCCTCTTACCTTGGCCTCCTTCATGTGGAACATGGGAGATCAGGCAGCTCTTATTTTCTTCTCGTCCTCTGACGGCGGAATGCAGGCATGATTACACTTGCACGTGCTGTGGGCAATAAAAATTGCCGCGCGAGCTCCACGCTTCCCCGAGGCTCTGTATCTGCCTGTCAGTCTGTCCGTCAGTCAGTCAGGCTACGCGCTTTTACTAACTGATGAACGAACAGTGATGGAAACTCGACTCCGTACCGATTCTTCTGCTCGAATCAATCGAACGTCTGAATTCGCATAACCCGGTGAGTCGATTCTGCTGATTCGGCTCTATTGAGACAGATGAATCGGTTCGTTTTGAGTCAGATCACTTTTTTAGTGGAGACGTCTTCTAAGTTTGACTCATAAACACGCTCGTAACACACCCCCCACCCCCCCTCACACACCTGGAATGTGAACATTTCTGCAATTGTATAGCTCACTCTCATTCTCACACACCACACTGATGCGGAGAATGAATATATACATATGATTACATGTAATAGCTCATTTATGTGTAGTATAAGTTAAATATAATATACATTACTCAAACATATACATATACACACTATACACACGCACACATATATAATGTATATGTATTAGTAATGTATAAAAGGATATATTGAAAATATACACACACAAACTTATATACACATTAAATCTATTAAAAATATACATTTAATCAAATTATCTTAACATTTATATTTTACAAATCATACATTTTTTGTAATAGAAATATTGGTAAAAAATATTTATCCTCTCACTGTTTCACTTTATACGGCTGCTGAGTTGACAAAGTTTCCTCTGACTTCTATAGTGTTACAATAATTTAAAAAAAGAATAAAATTGATTTCCAGTCCACTTTCCTTGAGTTTGGTGCTGTGGATCCACATGCTGGTCTAAATACTTCTTCATTTAGGTCATGAGCTACAGATCAGAGATCAAGACTGAACTTCTGGTACAGAGCAGATGATTGAGAAGGTGGAACATCCTCCTTTGGTTCACAGCAAATCAATCAAAGTACCACCCAAGTTTAAGAACTGGTTTGATAGGAGGATCGGGGGTTCGAACCCCTTCCCAGTAGGTTGCCCTGAGGTACCCTTGCGCAAGGTGCCGTCCCCATCACTGCTCCCCGGGCGCTTTCAATAGCAGCCCACTGCTGCACATGTGTGTATGGGTGAAATGCAGAGAGCGAATTTCCCATTCGTGGGATTATAAATAAAGGATTATTATTATTATTATTATTAAGGACAGAACTCAAGGACTAATGAATCAAAGCTAAACTAATGGATAAGCCTAATCATTAAAAAGGGGCTATGCAGATTCAAATGCTGCTGCAATCTCAGAAATATGATCGAAAAGAATGAAATCCATGCTTGCTGTTAGGAGAGTTATCAGGAAGATGTACAATGTCGAGGACTGAACAGGCTGGACAGCTGAAAAGGTTCCAAACAACAGTATTCATCTGCAGATCTTTATATCTCATTGCTTTTTAAAATCTGTCTTTTTCTTTTTACACCCAGCTGTGCCCATGTGCTTTTGCCCTAATTAGGAAATCTACAGGAAGAAGAATTACAGCTTTATCGCTGTGACCGGACAAGTTTAGTTTCACTGACTAATTCTGTTTAAGGCAAAGCAATTCATGATTCAGGCGAAGGTTAGATGTTGATGGAATTACTTCACTTCCTACCAAGAGAACTGGTGGTAACAGCTAATAGGGCATAACATTTTCTACAGCACTAATCACATTTCTCAAGCAATGGTGGCCCTAAGCAAAGCGATAATTGCTCAGATTTATCTCTAGGATATAAAGATTCCAATGTCCCACATGGACAGTTGCTGTGGTATTAAGTTCCGAGCATGTTCCTGGAGTCCAGCTCTGCACATTTCAGTGCTTTCCCTGCTTTCACACCTAACCAATCAGCTCACTGCCCCATTGCTTAGTTGTTTTTTTTTCTTTTAAACATTAAACTGTCCAAAAATCTTGGGCCTGCAGGCCAGGGGTATGAGGCACAGCTGTCCAGTATTTAGGTGAGACTCTCTAGTCCTACACTGCCATCAAGTGGGGGACCTTTGTTCTACATTCAGATTTTGTCCTGGGAGCCCACTGATAATGCTAGAGTGCTCTTCAGATGCATATGTAAATGAGCTCTGTTCTGATTGGCTGCTGTGTTGTTCTCTCTAAAAGGATTTAGGATTGAAAGACTAACTTCCTAATTTATCCTAAAGGTGACAGGAACCAGTTGGAAAAGGCAAATATATGGAAATGTATAGCTTTTTGGAGCATCACAATAACAGTGACTGTAGCTGTTTTTCAGCTTCATTTGCATATATCCACATTTTCATATAAGGAGCGAACCTTAAAACTCTCATTTTAAAAGAAAAAAAAAAAGTTTGAGGTATGAGGAAAACCTCAAAACATTCAAAATGAATAATGTAATTAAGTGCTGTCCTAAAATGTTTGCTGAGAAATCAGAATACATTCTTGGACGACTGATGGCTGATGATTGAATGCGCAATAAACGACACTTTGTTATGAAATTACATTTTATAACTTTCAACCGTGTACAAAGTGGGACAAAATGACATCGCAATATCATTCATTTAAGAGAAATGGGTTGCTTTTACACAAGTAACAATGATTTCTAAACAGCTGCTCGTGACTTGATTGACAGGCTTTGAAATCTCTGAATCATCAGAGAACAATCGTTATAGTCACACATGTAACAGTCCAAAAGATGACAATCATGCAAAACCCTGACAACTTCAATCCCTCATGAAAAGGGTTAAATTACCATGAAATTACCATACAATTTGTAGTGGTTCCGATGCAAAAACGATGTTGTAATGGTGCTGTTTGTGGTTACCAAAAATACTTTTTAATGATGGAGGATGCTTGAAAAAGAACTAATTGATCTGAATGACAAACTGTGGACTCAACAAAAACACAAGACTGAATGCTGCCTCCTGCTTTAATTTTCCTGAGAAAGAGGATGGCAAACTGTGGCAGTCGGAGCTCACTTCCTCTTGCGGGGACTTTTGTCGGAGTCCTGCTTCCTCTCTTCGGAGTTGTCCTTCTTCCCTCCTCGATTGGGAGCCGCACGGTTTCTCTCAGTGTCTTCTACAGCTTCCCTGGGTTTCTTACTCTTGTGCTCGGATGAAGCAGATTTAGGCTTTGGGCCCTTAGGGACGTGGGTCCGAGAAAAGAAGGCTTTAAGGAGAAGGATGGTGGCCACAGTGACAAGCAGGGTTAAAAGCACCAAGGGCCCAGAAAGACCCCTCACATGTCCCCGCAAGACACCCAGAGCCTGGGACACAGGTGTGTCTGAACTGGGCTGCACTGGGAATTTCTCCTAGATGAGAAAACACACATGCATCACCCATTAACTCCACATAAATATTACATTTTAACAACATAACCTTCCTTCAATGTATAGACACATGACAAATAATGAATAAATGAGTGGAAAATAATGAATAGATGCTTCCAGATAACTCTACTGAATGAGGTACATTGAGAATTTTATACCACAGGATGTCCATTTTTAACCTTAACGGTAAGATTACGCCACACAAGCCAGTTACCTTCAGTCCAGCCTCACTCAGCAGCCCCTCAAGTGTAGGGTCAGCCAAGTGCACTACAGGAAAGAACTCCCTCACATACTGCCTTTTCCACCAGGCCTGCGGATGGATCCTGTCACGAAACAGTTCCAGGACTGTTAGCATATCACTCAGACAAGCATAAAAGCTACGCCTGCTCTGTCATCACTAAAAGTAGGACACCAGTCTCAAAAGTATTTTAAACCCGCCATTCACTAAAAGGTACCCGTCACAGGGAGTTGCCTAGGGAGGTAACTTGTCAGGTGCGTCATCCGCTGGCACATTGTGTTCTACGTTCCTGATTTTGACCTAGCTACCTTATCCCTAGCTCCCAAGATACCCCATGCAAATTCTTAGCCATAACATCTTTGCCTTGATGACTGATGGATGGGAGGATGATATAAAAGTGGTTACTGATAACATACAGTAGCAGGACCAGGTAGATCTTGCACCCACAAAGCTGCACTAATATTGTAGAGGAATATCTAGAACATGGTTCTTTAGATCAAAGATCAAAATATGGTTGAACCCATATTTAGCTTAGCCTGGCTGTTAGCTCAGACAATGCTAAGGACAGAGAAATAAAGAATATAAAGGCAATAATGAAAATTATATATGTTAGGCCACTGCAATGGAAAGCTGTGAGCATCCTATGGCTACTTCCCTCTGCTCCAACCATGGAGCAAGGTCCATAACCGTTTCCACAGCAACGCCAGCAATATGTACTTTACACTTCAGTAATAATAACTTGTTTATGCAACCTCCTTAACATTAATACAGAAAACTGATGCCAGTAAATTAAACGTATGACGAAAAATATTACTGTGGTGGCATACCAAGGTTTTTAAACTCACCCTAAATCAGCAGGGCGGGTAAAGTGGTAATGGTACACCTTGGCTTTAATAAAAGCGGGTGGAGTTTGGCTGAAAGGATACTCATCTTCATCCACCTGGAGTAGTCTCACCACTACAGTGGAACAGAGACAGAGAGAGAAAAATCATTCCTCATTAATGCTTCAAAAGAGAGGAGGGTGTTATCTGGTTATGCATTCTCAACGTTTACTGGTTTATTATAGATTCAGTTTAAAAGTCTCTCCTATGGTTGCTTTACACTGCACCAGTGATTTTCCTTTTTTTTTTTTTTTTTTTTAAATCCTGCTAAAATAACACACTTGATATAACAACTGCTCAAACTAATCTCACCGTCTTGCTTGCCCTCCAGGAGACGCTGCATTAGGCCTGTAAACCAGGGGTTCTGTTCGTGGTCCCCTCGAGCAGCCTCCCACAGCAACCAGTCTAGCCGAGGTTGGTGAGGTCCAACAATTGGAGGAACTCTGCTCAAACTATCTGCTTTGTACATGAAGCTCAGCTCCTTTAAAGGGACAGGAAGATGGAGAGTTTGTATCAGCAAAAAGACCTTTGGCTGAAGTGGTTTCCTGAAGAGCAAATTACACAAAAGTGATTGCTGTGGCCTCCAGCTGTAATGGGGGAAATTACAAATTATACAGAAATTATTCTGAGCTCAGAAAGGAAATGAACAGGAAAAGCAGCACTGGCCAGAGCATGTGAACATCCAGTGTAACAGAAGTCAGGTTTTAGAACTGTTGAATGCAGAAGTCTACAGAGATATAATGAAAAATGCTTGGCTCAAATGTACCAACTCTGTTAGAGCCGAATAATTAAAATGTTTAGAAGAAAACTAGACCACTTATGGCAGTAGCCTTTACAAACATCTATGCAAATTGTATTTATGGTGGGGTGGTCACCTTTATCAGTTCGGGGAATGCAGCAAAGCCCAAAGCCTTTCTTGGGGTCAAAATAGTGTTTGTTTTTTCATGACTTTTGCTCATGCTTTATACTAACGTGATTTTAATTGGGCCCCACTGGAACGACACTACAGTGGGTGAGTGGTGGCCTAGTGTTTAGGGACTAGGCCCCATAGCCTGAAGATCTGAGTCCCAGATCAGGAGGTCACCCCGAATTACCTCTGGGCGAGATCTTGTCCCAATTACTGCCCCCCCTGGGGTGCTGTGCCATGTTTTCACAAGGAAAAAAAAGTCACTACAGTTCAAAACGATCCTAAATTACTATTCAGGTAGTAATTTCTGCATCTGGAGACCATGTTAGATCTTTCAGCTCTAGTGAACTTTACTGGCAAATGGCTTGCCTTTGTTTCGATGGCCCTAGGCCTCACCATTCAGTGTTCCAAGGGCTCTCATTAATATTTAAAATCACACCCACACAACCTGCCTCTGGATTTCAAGAGCAGAGCACATTTACTGCTGTTTGCAGGTCTTGACATTTACATTTACGGCATTTAGCAGACGCTCTTATCCAGAGCGACTTCCATGTCCTAATTACAGGGACAGTCCCCCCTGGAGACACTCAGGGTTAAGGGTCTTGCTCAGGGACCCAGTAGTGGTAGTGCCAGAGGTGGGATTCGATTATGGTCCACAGGCAAGTATCCTACCGCCAGACCACCACCACCACACCAGCCTTAATTTGACAAATTGTAAGTAAGAAGACTTTTACCGTCCAGGTTTTCTTATCTGCGCTGCCTTCGATGACGATCTCCGGCCGTCCTGCGGGAGGAACCATTCGGTGCTGAATGCCATACGCACTAACCAGCTGCAAGTTCTCCACAGCGCTGTAAGCCTTCCTCACCTCGGGTAAAATTTTACTGCCAGACATACCTGCCATAGCAGTGTAAGGAACCTTCAGGTGAACAGAGACACAAAGCAATCAGAGCCACTTTAGAATAAAAGTAAACTGAGAGACTTAAGGGACATGAGACTTCCTCACAGTGGGGTAGTTTGACTAGGCTGCGGTTTGAGAGGCACATGAACCAGGAGTTTGGAGACTCTCCTTTGCTGTGTGAAGTTCCTTTAGAAACAGTCTTCATCACGGCAGCAGTTTAACCAAGCTACAGTTTTGGAGACGTTGCACCATGCCAGGAGTCTTTCAGGCCAGCTGAGAATCTGTGAGCGAGTATGTGCATGCATTTTCTTTGCTGTTGATTTGTAAAGTTGGGTCCGAGAGAGGCATTCAAGAAATCTAGTTACATCGAATTACTGTTATTAAAATGCCCAAATGTTAGCAGAAATATTTTGGCCAAATCATGTGTTTGTAACTGATCAACTTTGGTCCACATGCCCTGCTTTGGGCAGCCAGGTAGGTTTGTTCATCCAAATATATATTTGAGCTTAAACAGCAGCTCACTAAGATTCTTTCTTCTGCTTTTAAACGTTTATACACAGGAAGCAGAAAAAGTAACAACACTCAGAAACACAAAAACACTACTTGGGTTGTTCCTTACTAGACTGAGAGTGAACACAGCCACAGCTGCAGCAGTGAAGATGGCCCACTGAAAGAGAGCCACGAGCTTGTTCAGGATGCCTCGAGCGCATACACATCTGAGACGGAGGATGGATTCAGTGAGGTGGTTATATTCTTACAAAAGGGTCATAATGTATATGTATAAATATCAAAAAACAAAAATAAATAAAACAGCTCTTACTTGAGCATAGCCGCTATCACTTCCCAAGTAAGGGAAAGCACTCCCACCCAAATGGTTGGATCCTGGATCTGCCTCACAAACTCATCAAAGCCCTTTTGAGTGAAGTCTGTTAGAAAGAGATGGACGGTCAGGAAAGGCATTAAATCTGACCAACAAAGCAGTCTGACCAACACATGGAGGTATGAGGAGAGATTACAGGACTGTAGTAATCTAAGAGGAAATCTAAGAAATAGGGCAGAGGAACGATAGATGGAGTGAAAATTTTAAAGACGGAAAGTTTGAATTTCAGTTAAGATTATTTCAGTTATTTAATAACTCAAATAACCATCAACATTATTTCAGCAGTCGTGATGTCCAAAACCGTGCAACCAGCAAGTCCGTAAATTGTCAATGAAGAAAGTTCAGTGCCACTAACATTTACATTGGGGCATTTAGCAGACGCTCTTATCCAGAGCAACTTCCGTGTCCTAATTACAGGGACAGTCTCCCTGGAGACACTCAGGGTTAAGGGTAATCCAGAGCGACTTCCATGTCTTGCTCAGGGACCAAGTAGTGATAGTGCCAGAAGTGGGATTCGAACCTAGGAACTCTTGAGCCATAGGTCCATAGGCAAGTATCCTACCACTAGATCACCGCCTCCCTACATATGCGGATAAATGAGAACGATGACCTGTGCCAATGAATCTCAGGCGTGTCAGTATCTCAAATTTAAACAATTTTCCACCAAGACAATTCATGTCCTGCGTGTCCACACTGTTTTAAAGTGAACTCACTTGTTTTTGATGATACAATCTTCTTTTCCCAATTGATCTTCAGTGTGAAGAGCATTATGGCACCACACACAATTACAAGGTAGACAGCCAGCTTCGGCAGAAAAGCCAGACTTGAGACAAAAAACTGGCTCCAACCTGTGAGGGGGAGAGAAAAAGAGAAAACATACATTCTCTGAAGATAATTTGAATTAAATTTCTCACCTCCACCCAGCACACACATACAACACCTAATACATAGAAATATAGTTCCCCATGAAACGGGATCATACTCTTAGTCTTGTTCTTCTTCTTGTGGCAGTTGAATTGATCTTCATCCAGCAGAGAGAAGCTCAGTGCAATCGTCAGCAAATTCAACAGGCTGAAACCACCCAAGAGGATGAAGCCCAACTGGAAAAACACCTAAACAAAAAGATTCCGCAGCAAATAGTGAGATTTAAATGCACTTTAAACACAAATAAGGACTGACATTCATTTCCATACTGCAATGAGAATTAATCCATCACCTTGCCTTTACAAATGAACGAAAAAACAAGAAATGACAAGGAGAGCTAACGGAACGGGGCAGCTATTTAAAGTGCCTGGGAAGTGGCGATGGGGACGGTACCTTGCTACCTTCTGGTCAGGGATTTGAACCCACTAGGCCACCGCTGCCCCCTTGTACTCCCCCTGGCAGATTTAAAGGTTCTGTTAACCAGCCTGTGTGTGTCCAGCTCATGTAAAATTTAGTTTAAAACCCCCAAATGACAAAAACAAGCATGAGAGACACAAGAACATGCAAGAAACCAACCTGGATATAAAAGGCGCCGATTCTCAAGCCAGGAAACGGAGCAAAGAACATCAACAGTGGAACCTTGATCTCAGCTACAAGTATACAAACTGCGCCAAGCTTCGACAGCCAATCAGGGAGCTGGTGGGCATACCAGGCCAGAGGGGTGGGGCTTGCTTGTGTCTCGTAGTGTCGACTCAGAGCTGCAAAAATGTGAGTTAGTGGACGATGACAAATACAAAAATACATCTTAGATCTTTCACTTACTATTCAAAATAATCCATTTTTAAAATGTGCATGTTTTTCATTACAAGAAATGTTTATTTGTTTATTGCAAGGACTCTCAAAGGATGAACTGTGCATGACTTAAGAGCAGCAGCTGACCAACAGTTTAATAAATCGGAACACTAACAGGCTCACATCACTTTCAGGACTTCCATTTTTAAAAACGAATTTAAGTAACTGCGTTCCACACCGCATCCAAGTGGGATGTCCCATTACAGCCCTAAAAGATCTCGAATGGTTTTCACTTTATGAACAGCCAATGTGTGTATCAATGTGTTTAATGTGGCTTTGAAACTTTAAGGAAACAAAAAGGACCAACACATTCAAACAGTCTCTTCAATATTAATGCATCTGCAGGTGAGGGATTCAGGTGAGGGACTGTACAGCTCTGATATGAATAAATATATAAAATGATAATACACTCTTTCACTCATTTTTCTATAGTGATTTCTTTCATTTTACTACTGGCAGTCTGAATGAATGACATTTAAATAAATATACCCATCTCAACTCCACACCCACTTTAACTCATGGAGGATTTGTTAAGGAGTCTTCTTCCACAAGCAAGGCTGGGACGACTGTTCAAGACCACATTCATCCTGACCACAAAAACTCACCAGTGAGGTCCCACCAGGAGGGATCACCGCTGGCTAGCTTGCTCACTCCAGTACAAAACACAAGCCTGAAGAGCAGCCATCGGGTCAACCAAAAGGTCACACAGTCATGGTACCCAGGACAGGAGATTCTCCGCAGCAAGCCACAAGGAGCTATCAAAAAGGCCAGAAACCCCGCCTCCAACAGCAGACTGTCCCTGAGAGACCACAGGCAAGAGAAGGAAGAGGACACAGCCAAATATGTTTATTCATTTCTCCCTCAGCCACTGACTGTTAAACATGTTTTCTGCTGGAGACAAACAACTTAACAGAAATATTCTGCTGCCTTCATCAAAAAGTAGTCTCAGAGTCCACTATTACATCTTTCATTCTTTTCAGGTTCTTACTCTTAGTTTTTCAGCAGAAATCTACATTGATACTTTCTCAGCCTTCTTGTAAACCTTAAAAGTTTAATCTAAGACTTGAGTTAAACCCAATCATAAATTTACACTTCACCACGACACCTTCCTTGAAAGATCACACAGCACAGTTTGCAGGTTCCAGTTAAAGTTCAGAAACTGCTTCTTGAACATTCTTTTAGACTCACAGCGTTGATGCTTTTCTCACAGTGGAAATTAAATAAGGGGGAGGGGGCTATAACTTTTGTGCAGTAGTCTATGTGAATGTTAAGTAGCATAGAACCAGCCATACGGATAACAGATCAGAACAGGCAAGCTTTTATTGTGTTTTATACATTTCACACAATCACACACCTACACACACTCGTTGCTGCAGCTGTTGACAATTTGACTTGCTAATGTACTTCAATGGATTTCAAAAGGATTAGTGAGATTAAAAAACGGTGCCTAACGTGGCTGGAGGATGGACCACTGCACTGGAGACACCAAATATAAAGCAGGTAATAACAGAACTTACCATTCAGAATGAAGGAAATCTCCCCCAACCTGGACAAAAACACAAAATCAGTTGCCAGCAAGAGCTTAACTTCCACTGAGTGCTAAAGGTTGAGCTCCCTGTTCATGTGCCATGTTTAACACATTTGGGGAAAAATACAAAATGTTGGGGGGGGTGCATTTAAGCCTCAGAGATCTCTTTAGATCTTAAGCTTCTGATAGTCTGCTTGCACCATCAGCTAATCTGTTTGCATCATCAGCTAATGGTCATATTAAGCAATGCTTAACTGGTTCTTCTTAATTTTCTTGATCCGTGCCAAATCAGCTAATGCTGTGTTGCAGAAATTATACCAGACCTGAATTTCTGAGCCTGTTAAAACGTTTGATGACCTGCAAAGGTAACCACTGCAATCTAGCTCACGATGCCATAAGAAGAGGCAGAGATTCTCACCGTGTACAGCGAGAGGTAAAGAACCCAAAGGAACAGGTAGACCAAGCTATCTCTGAAGGCTGCCATTAGCACAGCGCTCAAGCTCAGCAGCACCCCCAGAAGGCAGATGATTTCCAGGGCCTGCTGAGGTTTGAGGCCCAGGGTCGGACCCAGCCACAGGAGGGAGGGGGAGGACTGCAGCTGCTCCAGCAGAGGACTCCGTGCACGGTGCACCAGGAGACGCACAGGCAGCACACCTTCATCTCCAAACAGACCTGCAAGCACATGCACGACAAAGCCTTATGCAGACGGGACCCGTGACAGAAAATTAGATGAGCTGGTAAAACTATGCAACTAAGCAGCTGTTGATAATGCAGAACACTAATGTGCGAATCCGGTAACAAATTACAGATTTCTTTTCACTGCACATTATGCAAACCCTGATCAAACTCTGATTTTCTGAATCAACTGTTCAAATGATCCAGTTTATACATCTGTCTGCTAGAGTTTTCTTTATTTGTCTAAATATTCATAGTTATTTTTCTGGCTACTTTATCATTATTTATCTTTATTTTTGTATGTGGTGTAGTATTTTTGTATAGTGGTTGTGATTTGTATAGTATTGTGTACTTTTGTAAATTTTGCAGTTCTTGGCTACTGGTACTTAAATTTCTCCCTGGGATCAATAAAATATCCATCTATCTATCTATAGCAAGAACCTACAATACTTCCAGAAAGTTTCAAGGTACAGGATGTCAGCCTTTTGACCATTTTCCTTCAAAAAACAAACAAACAAAAAAATCATTCAAATGGCTTTTATTCAATATAACACAAACTGCAACACTAAATCCAATTAAACTAGAATAACTAACCTCAGAAAAGCTGTGTGCTCAGAAAAGTCATGGCAAAGATTGATAAACTATATTATTCCCATTAAGCACGTCTGCGATCAGAATTTTGGCGGTTGTTGAGGCACAAGTGCTGATTTTCACAGACAGGAGCGCCCCGTGATTGTGGACCTCGTAAGAGTGGAAGGTCGGATAAATGGAACCTGACAGCACAGAGAATCTGGGACATTAGCCTTTTGAGCACCTACCTCTCTAAGGTTAATCACTAAAAGGGGCAAGGCTGAATACAACCAAGAAAAAGAAGCCATTCTTCCTTATTTTGGCACCAGCTTGGCTCTGCAGCAGCGAGCTGTTTACAGGGTGCATGTTTGGCAGCTTGGTAATGCTGCGTGCTGTGCCAAGGCCAACGTGTGAGTCACGGCATTTTCATTCAGCTCTCGCGCTCTCGGTCTCTCACAGGATCTTGCCTTGAGCTGCTCCTCCCAAGCAGGAGGGATGTAAAATCACAGCGGAAGACTTGCGGATCTCAGAAGAACGTATCAAACCAGATCAGTGCTCAGCTACTTGATGGCTCTGGTGCTTTCCTTGCCATTTCTCACACGGATTGTAAATTTGACCACGATTTCATGATTCTAAGAGACAACTCAATGTCAATCTCAAATTTGCTATTAAAGTAGAACACTTCCTTACTTGTAATACAAAAATAGACCAAGACTTCTGAGTCTTAGGGGGAAAAAAGAAAGCTAATTCTGCAGTTTTGCTCAGTAAATAGCAAATTAGTTATTTTTGTATGTTTGTAATTTTACTGGGTAACGTGAGCCAGGTGGACTCTGTTGCCGAGACACCTCCATCAAAAGGTGCAGCATAATCCTGCATGGTTCATTGCCATATTTGCACCCCCCCCCCCCCCCAATAGAAGATTTATTAAACTGATTTTCTTCAAATAAGTAAAGCAAGAAAAGGTCAATGTATAATGTCAGTTTGACCTTTTGAAGAACAGGTTATTCATGTGGCAACTTTGACAAATCGAAAGAGAATGGAAAAGTGGAAATGCCTCATGTTAAATTAAACCACACAAGCTCTTTTTGTAAAAAAAGGGAAGTTTTTTTTTTTTTTTCTTTCCAAAAAAGCAGTTCTTATCCGGATGCTTTGGACCTTGCTGCTGTTTGGTGCACTGGCATTTCCACCAGTATGGACTGGAACTGCTGTAATGAAGGATCTGACATCAGTGGAGGACATTCTCACTAAAGTCATCCCAGTTCCAGCTGGGAACCAACTTTTCAGGTTTCGATTCAATATCGATCGAACCAGAAGAGAGCTGGTTCGATCGATGCTCGAGCAACAGAGGGGGGAAAAAAAAGTGAGGACTTGTGGTAAAAACAGCAGAAACTACACGAATGGCCAATAAAAAGTCACTTTTACACATGTATAAATTCCTGTGTATAAGTCTGCATCTGCTGGAAGATCTGCCCCTCTCTAACCAATTCGGTGGATTTATAAACCACACCAACACCCATAATACAGCAGACAGCACTCTGGCCCAATGCAACCACATGGACGACTGTCCCGAAAACACTCTTTTAAGCAAAGGTCAGATCACTGCATGTCTAGAAGTCAGCCATTCCATCCTGGTTTGTAGGGAGTTCACTTCTTGTGTGTTTTAATGCAAAACTACTCTGTTTATTATGACCTCTCCTCGCAGGTGTCACGGACTGTTTTTGATTTGCTTGAAAACTAACCGCCAAACAGAAGAAAATGCATACAGCAAACAGGAAAGGTGAGCTCACCAACGTTCGCGCGCATTACTGGAAATCTGGGTCACTATAACATCCTCGAGCTCGCTGATAAACCAGCCTGAGGCAACTACCGCTCAGATTATTAAATCACCCGCCACGTTTCTGTGTTGTGTACAATATTTCCACACTGAAGTCATAGTTGAAGGTACATATAAAATATTTGACAAATATGCATATTTTAGTTTATACTTGTTTTCAAAACTTTAAAAGAAGAAATAAATGTTTCATTTTGTTTAAAAGTTGCACACATTATGGGTAATTTATGTTTTTCTGAAACACCCCTGCCATTGCAGGCAAACATGGTGTTACAGAGACTGCTACCATTGTTAAAGGGTTACTGGAGTGTCAGGACTGAGAGCAGAATGTGACGTTATTGTGAGTTAACGCATCATTGGGCAAATTTTCATACTTCACCAGGTAATGATCCCAAGCATTTTGCTCAATTGTGCTGAAAAGCCTAGATCAAATGCAAAGAAAGGCAAAAGATTTCTGAGGATTATGATTTGGCCTCACCCGGTCTTCAGACCTTTCTCCCATTGAGCTGCAGGGACAAACTGGACCGACTAGTTTGAATTGTGCATCCAGCAAACCAGACAGAACTGTTTGCATGCTTTATGAAGATGTTGGGGGGCTTGGACATTATTTATTGTCCAATATGTATACGTTATTTCCAAAAACTGCTGAAAAAGACTGGATTAAAAACAAACAAACAAACAAACACACACACACACACACACACACACACACACACACGTGTGCCCAAATTTCTGGCCTGTGGTGTGAAAGCTATTTTATATTCAGACCATCAGAAAAACTGCATAAATCGACAGATAGATCCACCAGTAGACACAAAAACTATGTAAAACAAAATTAGGAAAAAAAAAATTTAAAAAAGACTTTTTGATGAAAAAAAAAAAAGAATGAAAAAGACTTTACTCTGTGAAGTACTACTTAATAATTCCTTACACCATGTTCTATTTACTACATCGAGTATGGTATCTGCATGGTATGTAACCTGCTGTGTAATTGCTATTTAAAAGGAAGGTGATAGACTTAAATACTGACCCAAAGGACAAAAGAAAATCAGAACTTCACCGTAGACTTGATTCTGTTATCTTCATCTTCTTTTTAACAGCAAGGCTTACAGTTGCTGAGTGTTTGTGGTTATTTTACTGTTGAGTGATGTACAGTTAATCATGTGTAGATAACGATCAGTCTAATTTAATTCCTACTTTCTTATACGGTCACTGTGATGTGTCCTAATACTGATCGCCATTTGCTTTAGTGACCAAGGGACCGTCACCATGAAGTAATTAGTGAACCACAACGAAGTCTTTCCTATGCATTTGAGCCATCATACCAAAGTAGTTAGCAGCTTTGGGGGATGGTGCCAAAAGGTAACTCATGGTAACCGTCTGGTCTGAGAGTCAAACCCACAACCTTCTAATCACGGAGCAGTCTCTAAACACCAGGCCGCCATTGTCCCCCAAAACACCCCTTAGATCATTTAAGACGCTTTATTTTGCAGTCCAAGCCAAGGCTGCTCGATTTCTCAACTTTGAATTCCAGCAGCGATTTTGACATTAAAGCTTACAGAAATCAGCATGAAATGATTCGGGGCAAATAAGGTCCCAATAGAGTGGCAGAGATGATCCCACAATCCCTAATCATGTCTCTCCACTTTGGGAAAGATTTCTTCAGAGAGGTTCTTCAGAGCAGGTGGAAATACTGTGACCTGCATGCGCTGATCTCTGAAACCAGACCAGGTTACCAGGGTGGAGTTTCGGCCTAAAAACCTTTAGGATTTTTAAAAACAGCCTTCAACAGTGCATATAATTCATCACATTCATTATAAAGCCATTCATTTGAATGCTGTTTAAATGTCATTCATGCAAATGGAGGTCATTTTTTTCCCAGAACAAAGAAAAAAACAAAACGAAAACAAACACTGAAATAAACAAGCTCAATAAATGCATGCTGATTTCAGTCCGAGAGCTACAGAATAATTAACCATGATCTTAATATTGACTGAAGTGATTAGGATTTTGGCCAACATCGACCAGCCCTACTTCTTCAAAAGTCTGCATCTGCGCACAGAATTGATCTTCCTGATTTGGCTGTGATTCATTTCAGCAGCTCAGTGCACATCACTACTTCAGAACGCAGTCAAAACACTTTCCATTTGAATTTCAACTTCAAAGAAAAGGAAAATGACGTAATGCCGTTTAAAACTTCAAAGGCCTGCATGAAGACTCCAAAGTCAGCGAGTCCTCCTGCTTAATAATCGAAACCAAAATAAACGGGATTAGGATTATTTGTGCCATAATCGAGCCGCCCTGATCCACATCTCCTGCCCAAAAGTAGAAACGTGGACTCGGAGTGATGACGGGTCACTGCGGGACCTCCTGACTGAACACGTGTTGGGAAGAGAGATGCTGAGCCGCGCTGTCGGACTCAAAGTGAGCAGATTGTGCTTCTTTACCAGTTTGGAAGTAAATGCTGTTTGCAAAACTAGTTAGTAGCCCAACAGGGCTTTCCGGACTTTCTGGTCCTGTATGTGAAATGTGGCGCTCTTCAGCAGATGTTGGGACAGATGTGCACAGTCTGACGCCTGGCAGTCAATGCAGAGGGTGTCAAAAAAGTCAACCCATTTGATTACTTTGGAGCAATCCGCCTTTATTCGAATTTTTCCGTTCCACCTTAAACTGTGCAGCGGAACGCCATACTCCGCTCGGGCGCCTCAACGCGCGTGCAGCCTCATTTAAGGTGGAACGGAAAGTTGGAGCAAAAAAAGGCAAGTCAACTTCTTCCCCGTCGCTCTGGTCCTCGGTAGCAGCCGTTTCCGGGTGTTTTAGTCTGACCGAACAGCGGTGAAGCCCCAGAGTTTATGGAGAGAGGAGAGTTGGACGTGAGCGCCGCGCCCAAACACAAGTGACACTTCCTACCTGGTACTTGGACGTAAATGGAGGCAAAGGAGAAAACATAAACTGCCGCCAGGCTCCACAAAAACATCTGCGATGGAACTCGGAGTCCCCCCATCTTTCCTCCAAAAAAAAAAACTTTTTTCCCCACAGAGAAACAGCGGCGCGTGAGCGGGAGTTTGAGGGGAAATAAGGCCAGTGGGAAAGACAGGGGCGGGGCTTATTCCGCACATGGAGCAGATGGTGAATCACTGTACCGATTCAGATTCCTTCGTTGGTATCGACTCTCGATGCCTGATTCGATGAAGGACTGCAACAAGGAATCGATTCTTAAAATAGTTGCCTGCTAATTTACTGCACGATTCATTCACATACATGCTCCATGCGTCCAATCTGTTCAGTCTGATTTCATCACTTTCTTTCCTAAAAAGAATCAAATTTTATGCTCACGCTCTTCCTCAGGCCTGCACCTATCATCTGGGAAGCAGATTAGCCAAATATATTGGTGAAAAGACAAAGATGCATCTGCCTCCTCTGCAGCAAGCAGTAAAGAGATAATGCACTCCTGTCAATCTAGAGAAGTGTGTCGACACAGGGGAAGGCTGAGAGTGCAATGCTGCTGTGATGAGCAGTCTTGGTGTTTATGTTGCAATGGCAGTGAATCAGTGGGCCTGTTTTCCAGCTCTGGGTGTCAAACCTGGGGGTGAGAGGAGGACATCCCTCTGTACCAGCATCATTTCATCTGATGGTGGGGACTTAGAATTTCAACAACTTTCCTTATAATCATATTTGCCTGGTCAGTCACACGTTAAGTAAATGCTTAATCTGAGTATTTCCCCCTTTTTATGCATTGGCTTTAAGTTAAATCTCTTGTTACCTTTCAGGCAGTTTGCACAAATCTTATTGGTGGGATTTAGACTTCAATTACTCAGGACATCAGCCTTGGTGTTTCAGTGCAGAACGCATGTTACTGAAGAAGTTCGTTTGAACTAAAGAAAACCCGTGTAAAGTTTGATCAAACTAATGTTATAAATGATTGCTTTTACTAGGTTAGAGTCTGGAATACAGTTTTGATCTGTTGGTTCATCTGCCTGTAAACAAGAAAAGAGAGAATTCCAATGCAGAGAAAGAGTGGTGCTGACAGGAACCAGAAATTGCACAGCAAAGATACTGAGCACACCAGTAAACCTACATACATCATCTGTGTTTTAATATTGTGTTATAATATCGGTGAAATAGTGTTCAATCTGAATATTTTCTTTGAGAACTATTTCTCTGGATAGCACAACATCCCATCTATAAATGTAGAGCTGTCATAGGAGGTTATGTGTCAGCAACCATTTAAAGGTGTTAAAACTCTTCGGTTGTCTGAAGAGTTCCGCTATAATCCAGCACTGTAAATAAACTTTCATCACATCTCCAAAGGATGCACATCAACCACTTTAAATGATTTTGCTCACATGTTAAAGATTAATGAATATAATTTGACCCAAAAAATGAATAAATAATCAGTAAAACTCCTATTTAACCCACAGACTTCTCAATCTTTATGCCTTGCCAGAGTTAGAACTTCAACTTCACACCACAGTGGGGCAGCAAAATGTCATGTGATGGATCTCCATCATCTATTCAATTAATCCAAACATCGTGAAGCACATTCATTATATTACATTATACCTTATATTACATCTCAGGGCAATTGTTATTGTCCTCTTGGATCTCTTTGAATCTTTGTTCCTTTAACAATGAACGAGTGGACTAATGTAACAGTCTTACTACCACTGAATTTCTAAAAACACGTGTCATTGTAAGACATGCAAAAGGTCTGCTAATGCAGAGTAATTAACTCTCTTGTCCTAGTGCTTTAGAAAAGATTTCAGTCCAGCTCTTTGGTTTTTTCCTCTGAAAAAAGAAAATTCAGCACAGTTAATATGAGTCACAAAAAAAAAAAAAAAAATAATAATAATAATAAAACATAAAATCCCTCCATCAAGCCGCACTTAAAATCTTGGATGTTGTTTAAATAAACAATGATACAAAATTATGCAAATTCTTTCACATTGGTTTCTTTAATGATGCACAGAGCACTATTAGAGCTGAGTGAACAGGTTTTTTTTAATGACAGCTGCAGTTTAATTGGATTAAGGTCATGATGATTATGGCTAAAAAGTTTATCCTGATATCCTGTAACTTTGTTTAAACCTTCAGATTTATAGCCTGTGGGGAAATTAGTGTTTGATATGAAAGTTATTATACAGATCATTATAATATGCCTTTGGACATTTTACATCAAGAAGAGCATTTACAGTTAAAAAGGAAAACAAAAAATTCTTCAAATTAAACCGAACGGCATGGGAGTGGCATTCCTCTCACAGAAAAATAACCCTGTCATTTCATTTTCACTGAGAAAGTTTATATACAGTTGAAATATACACAGTCACAATCAGAGTCACACACGCATAGAAAAAAAGAAAAACACAAAGCAAACCACAACTAGAAGCACTTTCTCACCTACAGATCCAAATGCATCAAAAGGAGAGTGTGGCCATGTTCACAGAACACAGTTGGAGAGCGTTTCACACAGCTCCTCTTTAAAGATTTGCAGTCAGTGAGGCTGAGAGGAACTGTAGATTTGGAGGGCTGCTCCTACAGTACGGCTGACAGTAAAGCGTTGTAGAACCAAGAGCCTCTCAGGGATCTGCTCTTCTGCATAATTCGCTGATGATTAATTAAATCCTACGCAACAGGGGGCACTTTTTCAAACTCTTCCCCTTCTGAGATCAGAGCTTTCGGATGAGCCGGTTATACTGAATGTAATGTGGCCACACAGGATGGAGGCTTTTCTACTGCGGTACTGACCTTCATCAACACTACTGATCTGACAGTGGTCCATACATGAGGCAACCCTCTCTGCTGTAACGCTGATCCTCATCAGCAGGGTATAATATTAGCTCTTGAACTGGATCTTTATCTAATTTTACAGACAATGTGACAGTGATTGCGAAGGAGCCACCTCCTTAGTGTAGTATCTCAGTATTCTGTCCAGTAGCACCCACTAATCTGCTGCATGTGGCTCCTCAGACTGCTTGATCTTTCTTGGGGGACCAGAGCCAGCCTGGCCCTTAAGTTCCCTGCAGTTTCTTCTCCAGCCTGTCCAACTTGGCCAGGTTCTCCTTAAGCAGTCGGGAGCCAGGCGAGAGGAGCAGAGCTCTTTGGTAGTACATTCTTGCTGCTGCATAGTCTCCCTGAAAGAATCCAGAATATGTGAGGAGGCAGCGTGATAAAAATTGAGTAGGCGAAATGTATGTAGCTCTCCTCCTCGAAGATACATTATATGAATTGTCTTTATAAAAGGAAATCTTACTCTCTGGACTATTTTAGCACCACTGTAGGAGGCCGGTCTTCATGTTTACAACAGATTTAACAATGCTTACTTTTTGCATTTTGACCAGACCATTTAAAGAAAGCATGGGTACTAAAAAGGATTTTTAAAAAGAGAGTCCTAGCTTACTGCTGTCCTACAAACCCAATACAATGTGTATCTTGTGTCCAGGAAAGCTCTTGTAATACCTTATTTATATGTATTTGAAGGTAAGCTTTGTTACATATTCATACCTTTATATGCTGGATTCCCCCCATGTTCATCCAAGCTTGTGACTGGTCAGGCTTGAGGGCAACGGCAAGCTTGTAACTCTGTGGAGAAAAATATATGACTACTGTTGCCAGATTCAACCTCAATGAAAATATTAAAAAAAATAAAAATAAGTGCTGGCAAGACAGAGCAGATGTATGCCTTTAAGGCTTTGGGAAATGTAATATCTTCATTATAAGAATGGACACCAGAACCTCTCAAGCCTAATGCTTCCACAATGCTGGATCATAATACACAGTACGCTCTGTGTTGTTTCCTTTTTTAGGAGCCCGGAAGGTCCTAAAAGGATTGAATATATATCTTAATTGTCAGATAGTCAACCTGAGACCAGCCTTCTGTGGCTAATATAAGATATGAACCAGGGGCTACAGAATGTCTGGCACCTGTCCAAAGCTAGTCAATAGAATTGTATTTACAGGAAACAAGTGGGATTACAGATCAGGCCTGCAGAAGCAAAGCTAGGAGGTAAAAAAAAAAGTAAACATAGAACAATTAAAGCCTCCACTGTAGTAAGCTCTGCTAAAAGGAAGCATGTTTGTGTTTGGAGATAAGAGGAGACTCGGAATATTTCAGTGTCATTTATTAGGATGAAGGAGACATCAAGAAGAGGATGTCTGTTTGATGTGGAGCCCACTTCTCAAACACACACACACACACACACACACTAAGGACCCCTCAGTGGATGGGAATTTGTTGTGCTTGTTTTGAAAGAAAGCTTTGAGGCTCTTTAATAAAGTCCTTTCTAACTGTGTGCCTCTCTGAGCTGAAAGAGAACCTGATCCAGGAAAGACAAAGAAAACTATGATTGTCTGGTAAAAACAGCAGACGAGGAGCAAACGTAATGAACAGTTGGAGGAAAAACAAGAAAAATGAGAGGATGGTATACGAGGGTGAGGGGGGAGTGTGAAAAGAGAGGAGAGATGCAAAGTGAAGGGTGAAAGTACCTCAAAGGCTCGGTCCAGCTCATTCATCTCTCTGAGCTGGTTGCCCATGGAGAAGTGAAGCTCCGCCTTCACTGCAGGGTCTGCTGGCTCTTGCTGCAGAGCCTTATCCAAAGCTTCCAATGCCTGAAACACATACATGTTCAAACACAGACACACACACACCTAATAAAATACACACCCGATTACAAATACAAATTCTATTTTAGTCTCTTAAAACTTACTTTATTCAAAAAGGGTTTGTGTGTGAGTGCAGTTGTAGTAATCAAATTATTCATTTCTATGTTTTTTGCAAGATTTAAAGGGAGAGAAACTGTAATTTATTCTCGCCTCAGGGAGAGCAGGACCCCCCCCCCCCCAGATAAGGAACAAAGCACCATTTCCCATCTTGCCTTACATGACAGGAAACAAACAGTTAAAACGTAAGTGGATATTAACTGATTCAAGGTGTATACATCAGGCTGCACATGCATCATTTATCTTTTAAAAAGCATAAATAAGCCTGGCACACACACCTCAGTGTGGTTTCCTCGCTTGCTGTAGATGGCAGACAGCAGGCGGTAACACTCTATGCAGCCACTGCTTTTGGAAATTATAGCCAGAGTCATTTTTTCAGCTTCTTTAGATTGACCTGCCATGGCCAGGACCTGAGCCTAGAGAGAAACGGAGAACACGAAAGACAGACAGAGTAATACTTGTCATTTTTTGTGTCCCGGGAGCACAGACGGCTTTGGTCTCTCTAGCTATGACTGCGATGGGGGTGGGATCACAGTGGAGGGTCTACAGAGACTTCATTAGTTTGAGTTCAGAGCATCTAAGCCTGGTATTCTCTCAGAGCAACCGGAGCCATCAAATAACATCCAGTTTTGTGGGCACACAGCTTTAACAAAGATGCTTATTTGTTTTCCCCCACAAAACACACTCCACTCTAGGAATTTCCCAATCGCGTTTCACAACATTGCTATTAGGGATCAATGTGAATCAAATTGCCACTGTTCAGCAGTGCTGGCAGGGATGTCTCAAAACCACAATTAAAAGAAAATCTTTAAAGCAATGCACGAGTGTGCGCAGGAATGAATGCGGCTGTGCTGATCTCACCAGAGCCAGCCAGATGTCTGGGTTTTCTGGCTGCAGGGAGGCAGCCTCTCTGTACAGCTGCAGGGCCTCTTCATACCGGCCTGTGTTATAATACAGCGCCCCCAGGGGAGTCAAGATATCCACCTTCCGCACCACCTGCAACGCCCTGTATCCACATGCGCACCCAAACACAACCATGCACACACAGGGATCCGTGCTCAGAGGTTTCCAGATCAGCAAGCTATATGTAAAACTGAAAGTGAAGTGAAACTGATGAGTTGCTATGAGGGCTCTAGTTCCTGAGCTTACCGTTTATACCACACCTCGGCTTCCTTACTGTCATTTGAGGAACGCAGCAGACGGGCCAGATTCACCATGGCAACATAGTGAGATGGCTTCAGACGCACAGCGTGCTGGTAATGAACGGCAGCTTGGTCGCCGTCACCTGTGTGTGTGAGAAATGGAGAGAGAGACATGATTAATATAACTATTTTTAATATTCATATATAAAAATGGAAAATAATGTTACAAGAATGAAATGGTAAAAATTAAGCAAAGTTATTCTGAGTGGTTAAACGCAAAATGCTCCATGTCTGATTTACTCACAATGATGACAAATGGAAGCTTAATGCAGCTAAAAGCTGCAGTAAAACTATTTTAGACTGTAATTAAAATGGCTGTTTTGCCATTATAGATGTTGGGATCCCTGGTTCAATATCAGCCCCACTGTAAAAACAAAAAAGTTTCTGTACAAAAAGCCATTTGACATGAAAAACTCTGGATGTCATTATTTCTCTCTCACCCATTGAGTTTTGTAAACATTTCAAGAAATTCTGTCTAAGCAACACTATAAATGTAAAACGCCTCTTCCCCAGTAGTTAAACTGAGCAGCAGAATTGCTTGTGCAGCCAGATGATGCAAGTGATGTGCCACTGACCCGTGTCTACCAGGAACACGCCGTAGTTATTGTGGAGATCTGAACTGTCAGGGCAGTTCTCAATGCCTTTCGTGTAAATCTCTTTTGCTTCTGCTAACCGCTTCTGTAAAGAAAACATTCACAAGCGTCAAGATTACAAATAATAAACTGGGCACAGGCTACGGCAAAAACGAGAGCGATTCATGTGAACCTGGAATAAACAAACAGTGACCTACAAATAGAGCAGGTCAGACAAATAAAAAGGCACAAAATGAAGGTGTGAAGCAACAGACAGACAGAGGGAGGGGGAGAGGTAGAGATATAGAGGGGTAGAAATAGAGATCTTAGATTGGAAAGATATAGAGACGAGGAAACAAAAAGATATAGGAGAGTGAAAAAAGGGGACAGAGGGCAAGCGCTCTCTTTCTCTCTCCCTCTTTTTCAGTCTTCCATATCCCAAAAATCCTCCCAAAAAGAGGAGGAAAAAAAGACCAAATGGTGAAAAAAGAGACAGAATGGCGAGAAACAAGAAAAAGGGAGAGTGATGTAAGGAGTGAGGCAGAGAGATAAGAACAGAGAGACCTGGTCAGCATAGAGAGAGGCTAAGCTTGAGTAGGCGTCAGCAAACTGTGGCCCAAAGCGTATCGATTCCTTCAGCATGCGCTCAGCCTCTTCCTCCTTGCCCTGGGACCTAAACGGCAGCATCATCACCATCACCATCAGAATATTTTCTTAAGCAGAACAGAAGCTATTATGATGATTCTGTGTGTTATTGTGTTACTTGAGAAGGTTGCCTAGATTGAAGAGTGCTCGGTTGTGCTGGGGGTTGATGTCCAGAGCTTTCCTGTAGTAGAGTTCTGCTTCCTCTGCACTGTGAGTCAACGTGCCCAGGTTATTCATGGCACTGGCGTGCCGAGGGTAAAGTCTGGAACGTGAGAGAGAGTGATTTGGAATTAAAATGTTAAAGAACAAACAAAGAACAACAAAAACAATAACTCCAAGTGCTGTGAACCACAAACTGCTCTGGTCTCAGTGGCTGTTACAGTGATGAGGATCACAGTGGAAGGTCTATAGAGACTTAATTAGGCTGAGCTCAGAGCTTTTGAGAAAACACAGGGCTTACAGGCTCTGAGCCAGACAGCGTCAGCTCTCGCTAGAGCCATCCGCGCGTGCAGATTCCACGGTGACTCGCAACCATGACAAGAGGAGTCTTTTAAGTATGCAAACCTCAGAAGTAGTGAGAGAAATTAATTTCAGTTCAATTTAATTTGCATCAATTCACATCCTGGAATCAACAGTGAATTTTTACTGAGGAGAACAGCTGCTTACTAATGTTCAATCTCAATCAACGGCAAAAAGCTGTTCGGGAATCAGTCTCATTTTTTCCTTCATTTTTCATGTTTAAACCTCAGTTAAAAGACTTGTTATAAAAGTCTTTAGTAATTAGCGAGCCAAACCAACACGGCACAGTAACGCTGGTGAATTACCTGTTTAGAGTCTAAAAAGGAAAAGATTGTAATGTTTCTTCCCATTTCTATTTCTACAATTTAATGTTCAATGAATATTTTGAACTGTACCCAGTTGTGCCTAGTTCTAGTTCTGAGGTCTAAGTTTGGGGCAAAACAAGCTTTTTTTGTATGGTTTGTGTGCATAATTGAATTATCTGCACTGGCTGAGGAGTCTGCCCTGTCCTACACTGCAACCACGTCAGGTCGAGCAGTGTTGCTTTACCATAGCTACGAGGCTCTGGGGCCCAGCTGCTGGAGTGACACTGCTTATAATTACGAGGCTATTAAGGAATTTTTTTTTAGCTGCTTAGCTCCTTTCACTCTCGCTCATTAAGAACTTGCTTGTGAGTGCCCTCTAGCATTGTAGCACGTTTCTGGTATCATGGGGGAAAAAAAAAAAGCATGAGAAAAGCTTGTTCTTGTCTAAACTGCTGCCAACTAAGCAGAATAAGGCCTAATGGTTTGGGACAAGGTCCCAGGATCGAAAGGTCGTGGGTTCGTATCTCAGACCATTAGGTTGCCCTGAGGTATCCTTGAGTTCCGTCCCATTACTGCTCCCCGTTCTTGCCACACCCAACGAATATCTCAGCATCTTTAACTCTGACACCTCCAGCTCCGCCTCCTGTCTTTTCGTCAGTGCCACCGTCTCCAATCCGTCCAACATAGCTGGTCTCACTGCTGTCCTGTAAACCTTCCCTTCACTCTTGCTGGTACCTGTCTGCCACTAATATGCAGTCACAATAATAAAGAAATAATTGTCTAGTTTGGTTATGTTACATTTTTTTTTTTTTTACTGATTAAAAATAGAGAGTTTGCAAGCTTGTTCACGAAAAGGCTCACACTATGCCTGCATCCTGTTACAGCATGTTCTAATGCTCTATTTATATGTCCAGAGCTAACAGCGTCACACAAACCAACCTGAGGGCTGTTTTGTAGTGGTGAATGGCCTGCTCGTATTGTCCTCTGTCCTTCAGGAAGTTGGCATAGTTATAGTGAACTTTTGCGTTGTGAGGTAACGTTTGAATACCAGACCTGAGAGAATGGGGGAGGAAAAAGAGGAATTATCTATTTCATGCACAAAAAGCTCTCTGAAAACCCAGCGCAAAAGCACAAAAAAGGCAATTTATCAAAAATAATTTCTCAATCATATGCCGCACTGACTCGGAGAAGGATGAAAAATAAAAACTCACATCAATCGAAAGCAGACTCTCTATATTCCAGTCAGTCACACATACCTGAAGAGAGCCTCTCGGGAAAGCCAGATTTCATTCTGCAGCATCGTCTTCCATGAGAAGAGGAGGAGGAGCAGGAGCATGGAGACGGTGAGTGCAGCAGCGCCCCAGCGGCCCACCACTGCACACAGTCTGTTCATCCCATGGACCACCAGAATACAGTAACCCATACTGCAGAGAGAGAGAGAGAGAGAGAGAGAGAGAGAGAGTGTGTTAGATACATTTATCTATATCTATTTTCTGCACTAAGTGGAAAAGAAATTCTCTGCTACACAGTATATTAAGGTGTCTTCCAATATTGGAAGAAGTCAGCAGGGATCTGAAGAAATGGGGACGAAAAGGTCTGTAATAAGCTGCCGCACATCTCACTGCTGCTGTAACACGACTGACAAATGTAAAACTATTTCAGCACAGTTCCAAATTGGCCATTAGCACACAACTGGGGGAAGCAAATACTTGAAAACACTGAAAACTTGCAAAGAGTCACATCTTGACTTAGATGATCTCCTCATTAGTCAGCCTTCAGAGGCAAGTGTCATCCTATAAAAACACAGCAAACACCTTAAATAACGTGTCAGTGAATTCTTATTTTAACTGCTCTAATCATAATGTAAAACTAGAACTCATTAAAAGTGTAAACAGCATCTGCGAGTGTGTGTGTCCTCACACGTCGCTCACATGAAACCCTGATAAGTCGGCTGCACAAGCTGCAGTGTGTGAAGCGTGCCTTTGCTCTTGAGATGCATGTGAAGATTAATGAAACAGCAAAGGTTTCATTAACAGAAAGAGAAAACTGGATGATCAGAGCTTTCCGCTTCCTGATTATCTTCAGACCCCTCTGTAACCATGGAGATAGTGGGTGGGCCAGCCTGGAGAGACTTTAACAATCAGACATACATCCCACTCGCTGGTGCTTGGAGAGCCGCTTTAAATTAGAAATATAAAAGACCATTATTTAGTTCCAAAGTTCCCTACAGGTTTCTGCCACTTTTTAAATTTGTGGAATTTGATTCAATCTGATGCAAATCAGCTGCCTCTCAATAGTGTAGAGTTAAGACCAGGACCAGTTTAGATGAGACTAGACCCTTTAAAGCCACTGGAATAGAAAATCTGATTAAGATGTCATCTCATAGACACACAATTCACATATCATTTAGATCAATAAGAGCTTTTTATGGCTGAGGAAGATATTATACTCGCTAGTGGTCTTTCTTTAAGTTTGAAGCATTTCTAATTACTCCAAAAAACCCTGTCTCTCATTAGCAACATTTATAATTAAAAGCAGTACAATTGATAAAGTGTGTATTAATTTTAACTGCTGAAACTTTTTTATATAATATTGTTGTTGTCAATCTTAAGAGAGTGAATTAAGCTAAATGAAAAAAGTTTGGGGGGAAAAAAAAAAATACATTTGTCCTTCAAATCTTACTACACTGCAGAATGAAAATCAACAAAATCATTGGGTTTATTTTGAAGCCTTCAGCCTTATAGTTAAACATTCCCAGAAAAAAATGAAAGAAAGTGAGTTTCAGTCATTTTTTTGGTCACAGTGTCATGTTCGTGAGAATAACACATCTGCTGCATTCTCGATTTCTCATTTAAACAGAAGAAAAACATTGATAAAAGTTATCTGGCTCACATACATAGCCATGGAAACCCAGCTGATGAATGACCTCCAACACAAGCTGAAACTGCATTTTATGTCTACTGTGAAACAGCGAAGTAAAGATAAGTTAGTGCTTAGACTTGAAGAAAGTTTTAATGTGGCAGAAATTACTTGTATGAAATGTAAAAAAAAGGAGAGCATCTATAAAAGGTCTCCAATAAGCCATCAAAAAGGCCATGACCGATGCAGCATGTGGAATTTATTCAGATAAATACGAATTCCTCATATCTGCATGCTTCTTCATTTTCCTCTTTCCCCCCGTCTCTCCCCTTTCCTCTACAGGATACTTAAATTGGAAGATCTTTTCCCCTTGCTCAGCAACACTTACACCTCAGCCTCTCGAGTGTTATGCTGTTTAAACACTAATTTTTAAAAGCTGTAAAGCTGAGGAGCCTCGACTTTGCTCTGGGTTGAGGTGCGAGGTTTGTGACTGGCTGAGGAACATAAAGAAGGTGGTCTGTTTTTAAATTGAGCAAAAGTTTTTTTTTTTGAGCAAAAAGTATTTAAAAGAATGCTACCTTACTTTGCTACACACTTTTGATTTGAAAATATGGCAGAAATACAACGCAGGGCTCAATATAAAGTTGTATATAGTATAAAAACAGGTTTGCTCATGTGTGGAATGATGTATCGGTAACTTTCTGGTCCTCACAGGCCAGCTTTCAAGAGCACTAGTGTAAAGGACTCTTCCAAGTATCACAGACAACTCTTAGTAGAGAGAGATGTGTAGAGAGTGGAGCAGAAGGAACAAAAACTAAAATGCTCATAGCTTTTGGTAGGTTTGGTATATGCTGTGGGATGTGTGTGGCTGCGGTCTGCCATCTGGGTGATCATGACTCTGGTCAGGTCTTTAAAACAATCAGTAGTAACTGCAGGGGTTCTGTTAATATGTACCCAATCTGCACGGGCTTTACTGTAATGCTAATGGCAGTTTAAGTGCCAGTCTGACCTCACCAAAGGCTATTAAAACAATCCTGAGCAGAAATCGCTCATTAGAAAGCATGTCCTCAGGGAGGGCGTTACCCTTTGTGTGCATGTGTGGTTGTTATAGGGTCCTCCCAACAATCACAGTCAACGAGAAAACTATCCAATGACCTTTCATTAAATGTCATGGCTCACTGTTTAAATTACAGTGTAATTGATGCAATTAGTTTCAACTACAAGCACACACACACACACACGCGCATCTGGTATGTAGGTTAGAGACTAACGATGATCTAATGGAAGAGCATTAAGCTACATGTTTTTCTTTTCCTGGGAAGCACAGAAACAGGGCCCAGATTAGGCTCTGCTATCAGAAGGGTGTTATCCCACAGAGCAGGAATAGAGGGAGGGAGGATGGGAGGGAGAAAAGAAGGATGAGTGCTTAAGCCAAAAGCCCAAATTCATGGGTACTAGGCAGCAAAAAAAAATCCCTGTAGTGCAAAGACAGCTGTATAGGAGATGGACTAGGACTCATCTAAAAGCTTTTTTCCAACATGCACCGAGAATCATTTTCACAGAGATAAATCCTCCGAGAGTAGTCACTCGGTACGACTGCGACACAAATAGGACTTGGTCAGTTTACTACAGGGCTAAAGATTTGAAAACACAAACCTGTAAAAATATTTAAGGCCGATTAATCCTTTTAGTTTGTGTAGTTAATCAAAATGAATCATATTTCTCGGATTTTCTGAAATGTAAAAACTTACTTTGTTATAATTTTGTGGAAAAAAGTTATAGTTATACAGTTATACATCACACACTTCTTTTTGGTTAGTTTGAAGGACTGAACTTGGACAGTGCATTAAGAGCATTAAGATACAGAACAGCAATAATATGAACCTAATGTACTGTAAAACAAAGTAATTGCTGGATGCTGTAAATGACAATACAGAAGCTTATTCACAGAAGTCAAACTGACAATGTCATCATCAAGATCATGCACAAATTAATTTAATTAATGTATAGCATTAAACTAATTCTAGAGAAACCCTCGAGTAGTCTTAGCTATGAAGGTAAAGCACCCTTTAATAATGCGGTTTATCCATATCTAAACACTGTTTAAAACTACAGGCGTTCTTCCCTTTACATAGTGTTTCAGATCTCTCTCTCTCTCTGTCTCTCTCTCTGTCTCTCTCTCTGTCTCTCTCTCTGTCTCCAGGTTTGCTGCTAAAATCTCAACTCTCAGCTCACAATTACACTTCGATGCTTTTATTTTTTTTCTCCACAAAAGAAGCACAAGGAGTTGTGTGTCATCTCATCTAAGTGTTTGTGTCCAAATCTGTTTCAGATAGTGTGGCTAATATTAGCATGTGCATGTGGCAGCACCTGAAAGAAATATAAATTATTCATTGTTGCTACTACTTCCTCTTTTACTTTCTCCCTTGAAAGTCAAAAATCCATCAGGTTCCACTACAATGTTTGGCCTTTAGACAGAATGATATCGAACCAATGGAGGTTATATGCAGGTAGTTACTGGTTCAAATGCAGGTGCAGCAAAAAAGGAGAAGAAAAGACTTCCACAATTATTGTTAGGCTACAGATCACACACTGTCACACACACACACACACACACACCAACCCACCTGGGCATGTAGAGAACTCTCTCAGCCACCACAAATCCCACCCGGAAGAACAGATTAGTGGCAGGAATGAAAGGAAACACCAGGAACAGTATCCCCACTAGCACCTCCCTGCTCTCCATCTTCTACAGAGAAAGAAAGAGAGAGGGGGAAAGGGTCAAATAGAAGGATGTGAGAGGGAATCAACAATGCAAGTACATCTCCACTTTTTTGATAACATGCACATTTTCAAAGACGGGACAATTGCTAAGAGTTATCAGTGATCACCTAATGCAGCAGACAGAACCACTCACTGATTGCACCACTGCTCCTCTAAAGTGGATTAAAAGATAAAGAGGACAGAATGCGTTTTAAACATTTAAATGAATAATAAGACATCTGTTGTAAAAGGCTTTAAGGAGCCGAGAGAAAACTGAAGCCTGTCCGCAGCAGAAACGAACGAACATATAAAGGAATAGATCAGCTCATCAGTGCACACATAAAGGAATAGATCTCATGCTACATCAGTCCTAGTGGGTCTTAATTGAACACACAAGCATGGCCAAGAGAGAAGCAAAGCAAGCCATAAATCAATCACATTAGCCTTCACTCACAACTGGGAAACTGGGCTCCACTCTTGGTAAATTTTTAAATGTTAAAAATGATACAAACAAGGCTATAATGAGTCACTTCCATAACTTTTAATATGCAATTTTTTAAAAAAAGTTTCATACAGAATGAAAAACACACACACACACGTATATGTATGTGTTTGTTTTTTCTTTTTTACAAGTAAACAGAAATGCAATAACACAATACAACAGGAAGCTATAAGCATAACCTGACGATTACACATACAATGCACTGATAATTTATTCTAATGCTACTGTTCTAAAGTAACCCTTTAATAAACAAGTAAATTATTCTCGTTCAAATAAATGGTTTTATGTAAAAGACCTGTAACAAACACACACACAAACACGGTCTAAAAAAACTTGACAGTTTATTAAAATTATTATAAGAAATGTCTCAAGACAGATTCTTTAAAGGTTTGATGGACTGATGAGATGAGAGCGAGTGGCTGGATCAGTACCGGGCACAGAGCTTCACTTCCGCTCAGACACCAGCAAGGTGGAGGTGGGGTACTGGTATGGGCCGGTATTATTAAAGTTGGACCTTTTCAGGTTGAAGATGGAATCAAAATCAACTCCCAAATCCACTGCCAGTTTTTAGAAGACACTTTCTTCAAGCAGTGGTTCAAGAAAAATCTGCATCTTTCAAGTAAAGATCTTCCACAGTTACTAAAGCCAGTAAAGATCTTAAAGATGAAAGAATAAATGACATGGTCCTCTTCCTCGCCTGACCTAAACAAAATTGAGAACTTGTGGACCTTCTTAAACTGGAGATTTATGGGGAAGGAAAACAGACCACCTCTCTGAACAGAGTCTGGGAAGCTGTGGTTGCTGCTGCACAAAGAGCTCATCAACAACTGTCAAGAAACTGACAGACTCCATGGAAGGATTATGGCTGTTATTGAAAAGACGGGTGGCTATATTGGTCACTGATTTTTTTCTTTTTTTTTTGTGAAATGTTAATTTGTACATTTTGAGTTGTTATTCATTATTCTCACTTTAACAGATGAAAATAAGTGACTTGGAGAAAACTTTCATTTTGAATTTAGTTGTGTAATAACTCTGCATACTAATAGTTCCTCATAATTGTGGGCACATATGTATCCCCTGAGAATGTTCACACTCAAACCTCCTTTAAAACATTCAGGTTTCAGGGTTTTTTAACATTTTGGATTGACTGATAGCACTGGATTTGTTCCAGATTAAAATTAATCCTCAAAATACTCACTTGCCTAATAATTGTGCACACAGTTTAGTTAACAGTAACAGGGCTTATAACAGGTAAAGATGGAGAAATATTCAACATGTATAGCAGGATCCACACAGCTGCTGGTGTTACACATATACATTAAATTGATGTAGGGGGACGACATGACGCAAAAACATATGCAGTTGAGTGAAAAGGTCAGGGACCAACACGGACCCATTCCCATCATACACACAAAGCCTGATGTTTTATGTGCGCCATTAGAGCGGCAGTGCTGGGATATGGCAGATGATGATTCTCATGATGATGATGATAATGATAGCTTTGGCATTACCCATATATCTTTGCCAACCACCATCTGTTGCCATGGCAGCACAGTCAGAGGTCACCTGCAGTCCACACCAAACCATTAGTTTAACTTTGTAGAAACTTTTTTGCTCCTCTCATTTTCTGACTATTCTCCTTTCCAATCCTAGGCGGCCTTTTCTAAAAACCTAACCTCATCTATTTAATACAATCAATCTTATCAAAATAATCATCAATGGCTAAACATTTTAACCAGCTGTTTACTGTCGCTGATGGTCTCCTGGGTGTCGCCAAAACAGCTCCAATCTGGCACGTACCCCACAAGCCTCCTTAGGGTGCCTGAGGGTCTGGCACCAAAATGTTACAGCAATTCCTGTACATTACTTGATTGAGATGTGGAGAATTTGGAGGCCAGGGCAGCATCGTGAACTATACATCATGTTCCTCAAACCTCTCCGAAACTGTTTGTGCTGCATGGCAGAAAACATTATCTGTGTAAAAAATGCCAGCACCAGTAGGATGGCATGCTACTGCCATGAAAGGGTGCAAATAGTAAATAACAATGTTTAGGCAGCAGGCAACTCCAACTGACAGGTAACGGTTCTCAAGCAGATCATTCCCCAGAGCATCACACTTGTTCCCCTGCCTTGTCTTCTTCTAAGACTGCATCCTGTTGCATCCTCTTCCGCAGGTAGGGGAGACAAATGCCAGCTCTCCACATAATGGAGTGAACCAGGATGCGTCTTCACTGCTCTGCAGAGCTTTAAGGGCTGAGTAGTAACACTGACCGGTCTGCAGAGCACAGAGCAGGGTACAGTGCCACATTCCTACCCTTACCAGCATGAAACATTGTGGAGGCTTCTGTCATGTTAGCCTTTCTGTAAGGTTAGATTTAAGGCACCGTCTTTTATTTCCCAGCACTCAGACTGTGGGGAAAAGCCTCGGAGGAAAATGAGATCAATTTGATAAGTACTAATTGCAAAGCGGTATCTTTAAGCTTTAAGCAGAAAAATATCAGACACCACTAGCCCACACTGCAAAGTTTTCCAACACTTTTTATGCTAATTTTTTAAGGATTTTTTTACACTGCTTATCAGGTGGGTCTTGGAGTAGGATGGAGTCAAATATTTTATTTTTCAAATAAATAAAACTGAGCGAACTATTAACAAAGCAATGAACTGCAGAAAATAAAGAAAATACAGTACTTTTACCTAAAAAAAAAAATTGCCTGCAGATAACGGCCACTAAATAAGGTACAGTCCAGCCTGGTAATGTAAACTGTAATGTAACTGTAACCTAACCATGGCGAACATGCAAGATTTAAATACAATCTCAGTAATGTAATTAATGGCCAAAAAGACATGAGATGAAAACAGTTTCTCAGTTCATGAATTGGTTTCTCTACATCTGTTTTTGACTACATCTGTTTGTAACGGAGGTCAGCTGGCAGTCAGTAAGTTGGAACATCAGTCTGTTGCTATGCATCAATAATAGCAAAGAAGGCATGCTTAAAAACACGAGATGGGTAACTTTTGGCTTGACTAGACCGCGTTTTTGATTAAGGAAGTGTTTTTGTTTCATCTTTGCTGTGAGGACAAGATATTGTTTGCTGTAGTAGATTCTGGCAGGATTGCTACTAGCAGTAACCTCGGTTGAGGCTCACAGTCTTGTGCCTACAACTAAAAAACCCTAGTGCCAATATTCTCACAGTGATGATAGATAACTGTTCCAGCTAGAAAAGGATCCCGGCGCTGAGATTTCATCTAATGTCAAACTTCATTCCTGAATACTAAATGATACATAAATAACAGAAAGAGGAATCAGTCAGTAGATAAATCATGATCAGAATATGAAATCTGATAGTGTCAACCAGCAAGTCAGTAACACGCACACATACACGCAGGCCCGCACGCGCGCACACGCACGCGCACACACACAGACACACAAATCCACTGGCAGATTTCTGACATTGGTCTGACAGCCTGTGCCAGACACACTATGAATAATTCAAGCGAGGGATATGAGATCTGCTGATCACAGAAGAAACCCCAAACACTATGAACATCAACCACAGCTCCACTAACTACAGAGAAAGGATAGAAGACACTGACTCAAGGGTTTTCTGAAAATAAGCTTTAAAAGCCTAACAAGTGCACACACATATGAGCACTAGTACACACTTCTAAAAAGCTGCACTTTGTTTTAGGGGCATTTCCAGGATGACTGACAGCTGACAGCTTTGCAAGAGCAAGCAACTCTCCGACAGAAAACACAGCTTGAATGCAAATATAGTTCAGTCACACACACACACACTCACTCACTCACTCACTCACTCACTTAAAGCATGACAAATACAATAAAGGCCAACTTAAACAAACATTTTACATGTCATCCAACAATTACAGTTAATGATGGTTTACGCCTGTTAAAAAAGGTCTCCTAAAGGGTACGATATGCACGGGGCACATTACAATGCACTTTGTACACAGAATTAAAGTTTAATGATGCACACATTCCTCAGGTTTGTTATGGTAACTGATTATGAGGTTAAGCTCAGTTTAGTTTTAGCTCCCCCCACTAAAAAACCTAAACTGGGGCAGCAGTGGCCTAGTGGTTAGGGAGTTGCCCCCGCATCGGAAGAGTGTGGGTTCGATTCCCTCACCAGTAGGTTGCCCTGAGGTACCCTTCAGCAAGGTATCATCCCCGTCACTGCTCCCACTTTCAATAGCTGCCCACTGCTGCACGGTGTTTGCATGGGTTAAATGCAGAGGTCCAATTTCGTTGCGGTTCACTGTGTGCTGTGCTGTGACCTCGCAATGACAAAGGTTGTCACTTTCACTTTACTTAAAATGTACCCTACCCTATAAGGCACAACCAGGTCTTTCAGATGCATATGCGTTTTAATTGAGCGAGACTTTTCTACCTTAACGTTTTAAATCACAATTTAAAATGAAAAAAACCTGGAGTCAAGACTAGGTAGTCAAACGTCTGTGCAAAGTGAATGCTATCTGAATGGGGTACATTATGTTCCTAAAGGTCGAAAAGATTATTGGGAAGGAAACTTCACTTTTTAAAACCTCACACTCAAACACTAAACTGTTTCCTAGAGAACCAAAAGTTGTTCTGTTATGGCACTACTCCAAAGAACCTTTTTTGCCACTAAGTGCTCTTGAAACACTCAAATTGCAGCTGTTGAGCTGACGGAGGCAAGTACAGAACATGTTCCTTCATTTTATATTCCTTAGAGGGATGAAAGCAATCGATCTCATTGACCGTACAAAATAATAACGGCTTTTAATGGCCTACAAACTGTAATAATACCTTTTACAGCGTGTATGTGCAAGAGACAAGTGTGAAATAACCTGATTCATTTATACACTTTTTACTGCGGAGATGCTCTGTATGGCTCAAGTGTGTAGACTGCTATTCTATACTCTAGAGAAAATGTGATAAAGGTCCAAAACAACAAAAAAAAACTATGTGTTTTTGTCTTCAGTGTTTAAGGCTTTCTATCCCTAGCTGTTAATAATATTTGATGTTTAGTATGTGTGTTTTATAGGAAGTGATATTTTTATTTTCTGTGCGCTCACCCGTAGTGATGTAATACAGCGCAGACAGAGGGCGAGCATGCCCAGCGCCAGCATCAGGGCAGCAATGTTACGTACGTCCCACAGAGACTCCACTAAAGGGATGCTGCCCACCTGGAATCGATCACAGGAAAGGATCAGGAAAGAGCTCCCGAATGAAGTAAAAACTAACAATTAACTTCAGTAACTGTGTTCATAAATCTGCACAGCACATACATAAGCCTTGTGAGACAAGTGGCATAAACCTGTAGAAGCAGCTATAATGTAATTTCCGGTTTCCTTTGTCAGCTGTCATAACACTTTCTAGTGTGACAGAATATTATAATGTGTTACCTGCCAATCATAGCAGAGAACTACAGGAGCCAGAAGCAGCCAGGCATTGAAGGCCAGAAGGTAACTGTAGGTGAGAAACCTAAAAAACAAAAGGTTTTGAGTCACAAAAGTGTACGAGTACACGAGTGCTTTTGTAGATTCCTACAAAAATGTTATTCACACAAGAAAACCTAAACCTAGAGTTCCCCAGACGTGGACTTAAAACTGAACCTGATCCCCGGGAGAAAACACCGAAGTTTGAATTTTTTTTTTAAACCTAGGTCATAAATTTTGTTAGTGGTGAAAGGATAATAAATTAGACCTATATGTCTTAAACTAAGTGCTTACTAAAAGAGGTGGTTCTTTTAAAAGCGACAACGGAAATTCCACACTTAAGCCCCAGTGGAGCCCCAGCCATATGGGGAGGACTTAAAGGGAGAATCAATAACATACTCTGGGACAGCAGCCTGGCTCTCCCTTTCCCATCACCCCTGCGATTCTAGTAAAAGTGTTTGTTGTAAAGGAACTAGCAGTCAGCATTCTCCTTCATGATGTTCCCACTTCATTATTTTGCAATAATGTGAAATTGGGTTTAAGCGCTTGGGCTTGCCTGGTGAGGAGGAAGGGTGAGAAGGAGGCTGGATTGTCCTGCTCTGAGAATAGAGGCATGGAGCCGCCCATCAGCCACAATCGAGCAGACAGGATCAACATTACCTACAGAACACACACACACACACACACACACCTCTAATTACAAACACCAACCACATAAACATGCAAGGCGATATTATGACAGACAAACTTACATATACAGAGACCACACAGGCTCGTTTGATGAAGGGCTGAGAGATCCGGACGAGCTCCTTCAGTTTGGAACGTGACAGGTGCCTGAAAACAGCACAATAAAAAAGACCAAACAGCTGCTCAATCACAGGAGGAGTCCATGACTTAATCAAGTAATGAGCTCGCTGTGCGTGAAAGGAATAATCAGATCATTCTGTAATTACTGGTATGCAGTTATGTCTTTAATTCTTATGCTTACTCATCTTTCATTAATTCCTTATGTTTCATACTGCGCTCACAGCTTACACACCCCTCCAAGGCAATCAGAGGAGAAACGAGGGATCTCATCAAAGCACACGCACACGCTAAAACTGAATGAATAGTCATGTTTTTGAGGTACTGTGTTTACAGTGGATATGAATATAGCCTGACAGTAGTGACAGAAATGTGGAGTGAGATAAACGAGGGAGTGTTTGGAGGATGGGCAGGACGAGCGCTCCCACAATTCACGGCACTTCTGCTGATTGATTGACTACAGCGCCGAAGAGTGCTCTTCCTAATGACTGTGTTCTTGCGTGTGTGTGCTCCATTATGCTGTAGGGGCTCAGTTACAGCACTTGAAGACAAGACAGCATTTACTAAAACACAGTACATTCCTCCCCCTCCTTTTTCATCCCATTGTCCTTCATTTCTCCTTTGGTATCATCAAGATAAGAATGATGAGAGTAGTGAAGTTCAATTTCATTCACCAAACCCATTCATTCCAGCGGGGTTCAGAAATGATGATTAGTGCTAGGCTGTGGGTTTCAACCAACAGCTCCATTAAAATGGACTTTTCTATACGTTTGTCTATTTTTGTAACAAAATAAATGTCAATTTGCTTCATTATAGTTACCTCTACTAAGACAACTCTGTTCACTATGTAACTGCATTTTTATTTGAACTACATAAAATGCACCTTATCTCTCTTTAGGAACATGTCTCTGGTCATATTCAAGGGCAATATGTCAGAGCTTTTCTAACTTTTTACAACACCAGGATCTAAACAAAGTCCGATAAAGTTGTTTGACAGAAAATTACAGAAATTTACGGACTCGTTTCTTAACAGTTTTAATGAAAAGAAGCTGGAGCTGTGATGTTTTCAGAATGAATACGCCCATTTTTTCCTATCAAAAAGCACCAGAGAAACCGTGCATCACCTTTGGGTGTTTCCTTAGAAATGTTTCTAAAATGTATTCATAATCATTTCATGTAACAATGTTCTACAAGGAGCTTTTAGAGGCATTACGCACAGATGTCTGGATCTATTCACCGTCACTGGAAACCTAAATGGCATCTAAACGAAATCTTTTTCTCCCTCTTCCAGCCACTCCCGTTAGGGGTCACCACAGTGGATCAATCATTCCTTCCTCGTCTCTGCATCTTCCTCCTTCAAACCAACCCCTCGTATGTCCTCTCTCAGCACATCCATAAACCTTCTATTTCTCCTTCCTCTTATCCTCTTATCTAACTTTCTCCAAAACGTCCAGCATGAGCTGTCCCTCTAATATGCTCATTTCTAATCCTTGTCCATCTTCGTCACGAAGTAGTTCAGTGTTTGCTCTTCTGACCACTCAAACAAACAGCATCATATTATGGCATCAGTAATTTAACGGCCCACAGCGCATTAAGGCATCAAAGCCTGAAGAGAATTTGAACTAAAGCCAGTAAAGAAGCAATATTGAGGCTTTTACTCATCAGAGTCCACAGCACTTTTAAGCTGAGCGTGTGTGTAATGAGTCCGGAGTGTGTGTGTGAGAGAGATGCTTGTTAATATTGCAGCAGTGTAGAATTACAGAAGGGGAGAAGATGAGAGACAACGTAATCATTTAATATTAATTCGGCTCATCAGATCTGCTCCATCTAACTCAGCACACACCAAGACTTATTGCACTCTCATTACTCCTTCAGTCAAATGTGTGTGTCTGTGTGTGTCTGTTGTCCTCCAGGGTCATGATAAGCAGAGATGGTTTATGAGGACTTTTAATAATAAAGAATACCTTTAGTCTTTAGATTAAATTTGGAATTACTGTGCTGTGCTGTTCCATACTACAGTATAGATTCAATTCACTGACCAACCCAGTGACGTTCTGCAGAATTCAGTCACAATGAACAACCTGACGTTACTCATGTATACATAAATACTGGATAAATGAGAAAATGATGTTCATAAATCCATTTGTCTGGACTGTGAGCATTTTTGTTTTTTTTTTTACTAAAATTAGAATAAACACAGATCACATTAATATAGTAAGCAGTGATCTAATGGTTGCCAGTGTTATAGTTTAAACTGAAAGTAAACCAGAGGGTTCTTGCTGAAACAGGTGTACTGGTGATGGAGCTTTAAAAAAAACAAAAAAAACAAAAGGCTGTGGATATCGAGGAGACCTGAACCTAAAGCTGCTTTAATCTAACTAAATGACGAAGATATCAAGTTTCTGAAAACAAGAAATTTTAGTTACTCTTTACAGCTTTTTTGTTGATTTTGATTGTTCTTGTTATTTGGCATTTTGGCAAGAAAATACACTTACTGTCCAGATAAGACAAGTTTACTGGCCCTTTAAGAGAATACTGCTGCATAAAAACGGCTAAAACCATGTTCCTTTTTTTTTGGCAGGGATTAAAAAACCTATTGACTGATTAGGCTGTAATATGTAAATATGCTGGCATGGCTAAAACTATCACTTCCAGTAAAGAGCATTTTTAAAGCTTAATTTCTACATATGGACTCTATGAAACGATGAGTGAACCATACTTTTAATGCAGCACAGCTACTAGAACACTAGTAACGAATGGCCCTCCGCTTCAGGCTTAACAGATCAACTTTCATTTTCACGCATGTCCCCGAGCCCTGACCTGCCATGTCTTTGTTGACGTTTCCCACGAGATCTATCCTTGTGCAATTTGTAAGTCTAGTTTCTTGTTGAATAAGGTATCACTTAAATAAACTGTGCTATTTTACCTGTACTTAAGTCCTGCACTCACAGTCTATGCATGTTTGTTTAACCAGAGGTAAAACGAAAATAAGCAGAAATATTTTGGATTTGTCAAGGTCAAACTGCATCCATAACACAAATGTTCTTCTTTTAAACTGTAAGCGTCAAGACTCAGCAGAAATATATTAATTACAACATGTTCAAAAATAATTCTAGTTCAAAAATAGAACAGTTTTGAATGATCTGTTCTGAAGATCTTCTCTCTAGAGGGTCTTCAAAATGAAAAACGTAACATAAAGGCTGGATATTCGATTGCTAAAAATTCTTTAAGATGGAAGGTACTGATGGACCATTTTTCAGTCACCAACACATCCAATACTCTAGGAATAAAACAGGGAACACTAGAGAAACCACTTGCCATAAATCAGCCGGCCTTCAGAGTCAGAGAACTGGCAGCGAATTGAAACGGTTATGAATCAAACAGTTATATCAGCAGGTGTAGTGTGAACAGGCTCAGAGGACAGTGTGTCTTTGTGCGTTTGTGACTACCACGACCATATACTTGTCTTTGTGTTTGTGTGCAAACAGCTGGAAGAAGAAAAGATTTTGGCAAACAGAACAAAACAGCTGGAACACATTACTTTGTTGGATCACAAAATGCCTTTTCATGTAAAAGAACCTTTGGGCCCCTCCCCAATCACCACATTGCGCTCCATTAAGCCTTACATTTGATCACTCTCTCCGACTTGTGCTTGTCTGGAGATGTGCCATGTGTTAAGGAGCTGGGAGAGGAACAGAAGTAAATGATTTTGAGACAGAGACGGAAAGAAAGAACGAGTGTCTGGAGCTCGGGGAAGTGAGGAGTGAGGTGCTGGTTTGCTTCGCCTGATTGACTGTCTTTGTTTTCCTATTATGGGCTCAGCAGCATGGACCGGGCGAGCCTTAATTGGGAGATTGCTCTGTGCATTCTCTATCAGTGAGCTGTCTGCTGATCTTTGGCTGCCTCATTTGTTGCCATAATTTGCTCACTACCAGCCAATCACGTCCAAGCAGCTAATAAGACAACTTTAAGGACTGCTTCTACACTTTGGGACAAAAAAAACAAGGTTATTTTGACCAATAATGAAAATGTAAAGACTTTTTTGGAGTGAAATGGGGAACATTAGGGAAGAGATATTTGTCTCATTAGTGTTTGTGAATTGGCTGAGATAATGCTTTATGAAGAGGAAACTAGATCTACATCAGTGCAAAAAAAAAAACATGCACAGTGGGCCAAAGCAGAAAAAACAGAGATTGCTGGTTTGCCAACATGGAAACAGCATTTAACAGGCATATTTATTAATCAGGCTTTGAAAGCAGACGCAACAGTTTCTGCTGCCAGTGTAAATGTGTTACACTATAAAGTGAAGTGAAAGTGAAAATCTGTCATTGTGAAACACAGCACAGCAATCGCTGCCCCACAATGCCACAAAGTTTACTAATGGCACACGTATTTGTACCCCATGTTTCTCCCTACACTGACCCTTAAACTGTTTATTCAGTAATAGGGGTGCAAACCCAAGGTGGGCTGCACTGACTCTTTAGCCCTTTTGTGTGAAGGCATCTTTTAATTGGCCATCTTGGATTCACACGACGAAATAATTCGGAATTTCTGAAAGTCATAAAATGACAAAAAAAAGCACTGCCTTATAAATTAACAAAAAACTTTCTTTACTGTAAAAGTTGAGCAAAACTAATCTGACAATAAAGCAGCTGCAATCAATGATTTTAATATCTGACAGCCCTAATCACTTTGTCTTACTGTATATTAATCATTTGCTATTAAAAGTGACAGCCACAAATGAAACATGAATGTATTTTCCAAATCTCCCAGTTGTCCTTAAAAACAAAGTGTTGTGGCCATCGGGCTCGGCGATGAAGGAAGACAGATCACCACACCCCTGTCCTACTGGAGGCCCCACAGCGTAACTAATCTGATTGTTGTCTTTTGACGGAGCGAAGACTCAAAGCTCAGAAAATAAACTCATTGTTCTTCAAAAGCTGCACAAGAAAACCCCCGCCCTCTTTCCATCTTTTCTGGTCCGTCTCTCTCTTTCTGTACATGCAAGGATGCTGCTGTCGTTACTGGGCGGCTTTCATTTTGATAGATGGTGGGTGGTAATTCATAGCTACTCCCAGCAGCAGCAGGATTGAAAGCATATGGCCCATCACTCCACTAAGCCCCTTAGTGGAATTCTCCATAAACATTCCAGGCCAGTCCTTTTCATTCAAGAGAGACAAAGAGGACAATAAGCAAAGAAGCTTCACACAGGCCCAACAATTCCCAGTTATACCTAATTGATAATACCACATATGGTAAAGTTGTGCATTTTAAAATTGTATATTAGTACTGCAGTGTTGCTGTGCAAAAATATGATGTTTCAACCAATAACAGAAGTCTTAAGCCTTATTTAGATTCTCTGTCTCTTTACCTCAATACTGCAATAAAATAACTGCAGGACAAGCAGGTTTCTAGAGGGCTCAATTTTTAATGAGTCTAGTTGTTTGCAGCACAAGTGATGACTTTCTAAAGTTACCACGATATTGTAAAACTGCCACGATAATTTAGATTGCAGAAGCTCACTTCACGGATTAAATTTTATTCCCTTTCTCCTCCTGCTAATGCCCTGCCAGTACAGACGATGAAGATGAGGGTGTCCTAGCACTCAGATCATGAAAAGTATCAATTGTTTTGCGATCCAGGAAGTGTTTAAAGTGGATTTGCACATTATTTGCACATTATTGCACACACACACAATTCTGCCTCAGGGGAGGAGTGAGAGAAACACAGACATGGCCATTCTGGAGGAAAATGAAACCGCAGAGTAGGACCTGTAAAAAAAGAATGTAATGTAAATTTAATCCCCTTTAAATGAGGCCATTTTCCCCCCATGCTTTCATTTAACACCACATAATTATTATTAATCACATAATTACATTACATTTAATTATTATTATAATCATTAATATTTTTGTCAATAGGCTTGAGCCTATACACCTTTTTTTCCCCCTTACACAAACCTAGCACGAAGGTGAAGAATAGCCTTTCAACCACACCACATACAAAACAACAACTCTCCTCTCTGATGGTGTTACAAGGCACGTAACGCCAGGAGGGATCAAAAAGGGTTAAACACATTTGAACTGCCAACATTCAACCACTGCAGTGCAGGTTTTGGTTATATATCTGCATCTAGTGTGTTTGGGTGTGATGAATGGATTAGTTTGTAATCCCTGACTCAGTGTGAAAGCAGTGGATGCAGGAAGCATTAGCATGGCACCTGCTGATGAGCATGGATGCCCACGCGCTTCCAGCCGCTCCTTGCCAGGTCACCTCATTAATGCCAGTTTAGACTTCCTCATGGTAACAAGCTGCACATGGACTCACACAAACAGCATATACGTACGACACAAGGGGCTTGCGACAAAGCACCAGGCTGTCGTAGAGGACGCACACTCCGAAGACAGTGATGCCCGTCTCTTTGACCAGCATGGCACAGGTGCCGAGGATCAGGGAGAGGGCTAAAGAACAAGGAGATGTTGTAGTAGGAAATGCGTCCAACATGCTGCATCCTGAGACACTCCTGCAGGAAGGCATGAAAACACACATAGATGCACAACATTACCTCACCGTGTCCAACTGCTAAACACAGAAAAATGTTGCTTTTATTTCCGCCTACTGGAGAGGGGATACTCATTTTTGTCAGAGAATTAGGCTGCAAGGTTGGAGTGGCCAAACAGTGCCTGCTTGTGAAATGAGGAAAGTAGAGCAGGAAAGATTGGATGATAATCTTACCTAATATAGGAGAGAAAGGCCAGGAGGAACAACATACTGGCCAACACATCTGCTCTCCCAACGATGCCTGAAACCTGAAAAAAAAAAAACGCACACATACAGGGTCACATATTTCCAAAACTGGAAAATAATTTGAGATTAAAACATAAATTCCTTTGCAGAATCTATGCCTGGATTATGGAGTAATTCCATTTTTCCCAAGATGCACTTTACATGAAAATGAAAATGCCATGAGGGACCAAATCAAAAACATCTTTCTGTTGACATTTCTGTTAAGACACAGACATTTAACAAAAAACAGGACTTATTATGCCAAGATAAACATATTAATAAAGTTCAAATTCAAAATAAAACCTAGAAAATGTGTTCAGTTGACTTTGAAAATCAGAAAAATATCCAAAAACGGTGTCTCTCCAGCCATTATATAGACATTAGAGTATAACTGGCAGGCTAATGTTTCTCTATGAAAGGTTTTTATAGTGTGTTCACACTTTCTTTGAAAAATGAAATTTCAAAAAGTAATCATGCTCTATATTCAGATCACGGCAATGTCCATCATTTAATATAACAGTATGCAGCTGAGGTGAGCCTGCTTACTCTACAGGGGCAGCATCTAAATGTAGTCTTATCGTGTCTCCTCACAGAAGGCTTTAATCATGTAGATTTTTGCATTTCTTCAAGAAGCAGCATGTATTTTTCTTCAAACTAAAATGGATCTATGAAAGTAATCTGTTCTAGCCTCGGACAGAACAAATTAAAACGCTTGAAACGTAAGCATTGTGTTTTATTTTAACAGGTAATATTTACTTAGAGAGCAGAACAAAAACTCCATGCAAACTTAACATTGGACCAGTGTGAACTATATGAACAATTTAAACATTATTATCGTCCATCAATTATTCTCCAAAAATATTATCATCCATCAATGTATCATCTGAAATTAAAAGTGATCTTGGATCTGCTCAATGATGTTGATCAGAGATCATTGCCATGCATCTGTCTGGGATCAGAATGCTTCTCTAAACTGAATGCATAGAACAGAATGGTGAAGCAGGCAGAGCAGTCAAAACATCCAATGGATGCAATGATGCAGTAAAAGAGTGTAAGCTGCAGCCAAAATATCCAGAGGTCAAAGGGCAGAATGCAGATGTGCAATTTTGCCCACAGTGTGATGTTGATGATGATGCCTGAAGGATTACACTTAAAAAGACAACTGACTGACATTCATGGAAATATACTGAGAGCAAGAAAGAAAGATTACTGGAGCTGTCCTCATGCTCTCGTCTTTTCTTATCTCCCTCTTCAGAATGCAGTATGTTCTTCCTCCTCCTCTCTATAGACTCCTTCATCTCTGCCACAGGGACAACCGTTTAAATGATCCTAAAATACTCTTTCCACTTCCAACATCTGGAAGGCTCTGAAGCCCATCCCCCCTGCAGCCTACATTCCACAGCGGCCCATCTCACTCATGCACCGCTCACACACACTCCGCCGAGAGAGACCTGCTGCACACCACTGCTTGTGGGCTGCGTGCTCTGAATGCAGCCGTCGCTGTGCTTTTACACCAGCCCATGACCTCAAAGGAATGCCCCAACAATGCTAATCCAGAACACAAGACATATTAGCATAGTTAATGAATCATTTGTGTAACAGTGACTGCACTGGAGCTGCAGGACATGAACTAAACAGCAAACTGGAGTAACACGGCTGTGACTGCCATGTGCTTTGAAGTACATTTCTGGACCCTCGCTGTGAGGTGGTTAAAGACTGGTCTGATCAAAACTATTGCCTTATATGTAAACAATTCAATCGCCCTTCAATTCTGAAACACTAGTGATGTCTAAAAGCTCTCATTTACATATTCAGGCCTTGCTGTTAATGGATCGCTTGTTAAAATGGTCTTATTTTTGGTTTCAAATTCCCTAAACACTGCCAGCTTACAAGGCGCACGTAGGTTCACTACTGATTCTGGCTGGTAAATAAAATGGCTACATTTCTGTTGTCTGACGTGATAAAGTACGAGAACCACTTCGGAATAATGTTATTCACATCTCAGCAGGAGTTGTGTGCATTACAGGTGAAAGTGAAAGTGACAACCCTTGTCATTGCGAGGTCAAAGCACAGCACACATGAACCACAACGAAATTGGACCTCTGCATTTAACCCATGCACACTCAAACACCGTGCAGCAGTGGGCAGCTATTGAAAGCGCCCGGGGAGCAGTGATGGGGACGGCAAGGGTACCTCAGGGCAACCTATTGGGAAGGGGTTCGAACCCCCGATCATGTGGCCAACGCCCTAACCACTAGGCCACCGCTGCCCCAGCTGGGTGTAGATTTCATGTAGAAATGTCAAAATTCATCTTTTTCTTCTGAGTTATTGGACACGTTCCCCTAAGCGGAATTGTTTTCTTCAAAAGGTTTAAAGCAGTTTTTATTTCAAGGCATTCACTTAAGATGAATATTTGAGTGCATACTCACCTTCTCAAAAACTCATATAAACATAAAGCTAACAATATCACATGACACTAAGTGTGTGCAGTTTGAGTGCATTTTTATTTATTTATTTATTTTTTTACAGGTGTGAATTGGATTTATTCTCTTTTTACCTCTTCAGGAAAAAAAAAAAAAAAAGTCTGTCCTTGTAGCTCTCCTTGATTCTGCTCAGGTGTCCTTGTAGGGTTTCACTTGCTACTGCCGTTCAGCAACCCATTTCTCTGAGCAGCAGGCAATTACCAGAGGCTGAGTTTTTCCTGTTTCCTGACAGCTTACCTTGAGTTTTGTCCTGGTTCCTGACAGCATACCTCACAATTCCAGAGCTGTTCACAGTCAGGAGAAAGCATGATCATGGAACAGCTGTGAAACTAAAGAAGCAAATGGCTTCCTCATGTTTATGTCTAAACCTGTCCTGTGTTCATCATTAGCTTATATCATGAATGTCACAACGGGATCGCCGCTACTCTGTGGTGCGATTTGATTTTAAGAACACCCTCATGACACACTTAAAGGTCTGATGTGTACAGACTTTCTGAGTAGAGAGGAGGCAACTACTAAAAAACCTCTTTGTGCAAGGCCGAGACGTGAAGAAAGATGTGAAAAGCCTGAAAAAGGGTTTATTATTCATCATCCATCAGAATAAAGCAGGGCTCATGACTCTACAGGAACACGGGGGAAGGAATCATAATCGCTTCTTTGTCTAAACTTTCCTCAAAACTGATGCAGTGCTAAATATTCTCAGTGTGCATTAGGAGTTTTAAATTGGGCCATGGGCCGCGTGGGCGGAGATGAATGCGAGGGAACCTTGAGTGTAGTGACGTTCTGCATTCGGTTCAGTTCGTTTTCATTTCTATGAAGCTTTTGACAGCACACACTACGACGTTGCAGTGAGTGCCACTTGACGTTCACGTCTAATCATGAGAGTGGAATGAACGTTAAAACACATTTTAAACAAAAATTGAAAAAAGTGTATAAAAATAATTCTGCACTAGGACAACGAGGCTCATGGTCACATTTTTATCACAGCTGAAACCTCATTATAGCTACGACAAGGACTGGAGTTAGAGAACAGAGCCAGCCGGGGGGTGAGGGCTAGCACATGCTTCTTCCAAGACATGAAAAACACCACTAGCAGCATCACACTGCTGCTAATACCGACCGCCAATTTAGTCATGAAGGTTGACCGATTGCCAAGTAGAATTGTGAATTAATTCAAGAAGGTCTGATGCTAAAACGTCGTCTTCTCCTTTTCCTTTCGGTTGCTCCCGTTAGGGGTCGCCACAGCGGATCGACCGCCTCCATTTCTTCCTGTCCTCTGCATCTTCCGCCTTCAAACCGACCATCAGCATGTCCTCTCTCACCACGACCATAAACCTCCTCATTGCGTTCCTCTTTTCTTTCTTGGCAGCTCCATCTTCAACATCCTCCTCGCAATATAATCCTTGTCTCTCCTCCAAACCAATGCAACCTTGCATGACTTGATGTGCTCTTTAAGAAAAGGGGTCATAATGGGCTCTCTAAGTGTTCACACAGGGGAACACTTCACGCCTGTATAAGCTCTGAAAAAGAGAGAGTTAGTTTGGAGTTCCCTATGCCATGTACCCCTCACTCACTCTACCCACACCACAAACAGTACTGGAACACACACACACACACACACACACACACACACACACACACACACACAGGAAACTGTATATCGCGTTGGGGATCTGAAACTTTTCATTTTAGCCAATTACCTAATTCTGCAAGAATTCCACCGCAGCAGCTGCAGCTCAGCCTCACCCGCCTGCACAGAGGGTTTACAACGAGAAATGTGCCTCTGCACACACACACACACACACACACACACACACACACCCATCCACGCACACACGCACACAAATTGGCGCCTATATGGACAGTATGTATATATTTACTACTATATCTTATATGTTTCTCTTTCTCTCTCACTCTCATACAGCTGCATTGTGCTGTTTATATTCTCCTGAAAGAGGATCCTGTGCCAGTGACATTCCTGCGTTTCAGTGCACCGAGAGATTTTTACTCACCAAAACAGGCCGTGTTGTTGTTGGTGGTGGTGTGTGTGTGTGCGTGCGCATGCAGTAGAGATCAGGAAAAACTGGATTTATACTCTCCAAAAACTAGAACAACATGGACTTAAACTGTGAATGAGCGGAACAAAAGAGAGCCCCACAGAGAAAAGGAGAAAAGGGAAAGATACAGTTTCAAATAAGTTTCCTACAACACAAACAGCCCTTCTTTTTCTCTGGCCACCACATATCACAATATTATAGTGTTGAGAAGGTGAGGCAGTACAAGGAGTCATTGTAAAATTCTTTTTTAGGTCGGACTTTGAGTCTTTTAGGTGAGTGATTCACGATACTCAGGTCATAAAACTGAATCACAGAACTAAAAAAATCAAAAATAAAAGCAGTAACTGTCAGATGGAAGGCAAGATCTGTCCTTTCTGATTGTGCAGTCCTTAAAGAAAGCACTAAAATCATGTTCCTGTGTTTCATTAGTTACAGATTAGGGGGAAAAAAAACAAAAAAAAAAATCATAATGACTGATTTTAAAGCAAAAGATCCAATGGAACCAGGCAATTTATGGCTAGGTGTGATTCAAAAGTGAAACACATGTTCATGCTAAGTGTAATCAGGCCAAAAAAGTCTCTTTTTTCTCAATTGCATTGCGATTGTTTAGAAAATGATTCAACACAGAAAAAAAAAAAAGGTCTAACTTCCCCAAGATGTCATTCAGATTGTTTTTTTTTTTTTTTTTATTCAGGGGGATAAAATATATATTGATGATTTGTTTTGATCTTTTGTCGACGCAAAATCAATTCTAAATTACATTTTAGCTGAATCACCACCCTCTAACTGCTGCATTTTACATCTCTAACAACAGGGCGAAAGCCAAGTCTGGTCTCTTCTCTATCGTGACATCATCAGCAGTGACCGGTGCTGAGTGCTTGCTTGGCAGCAGTGGTGGGAGCGGCCAGGCAGAAAGTGAGACAGATGGTCAGCGGGTTGTGTGCAGAGTCCAGCGCTCCAAGGGGAGACCAAGAAGCAGTGAATGGAGCCTTTTCAGTTCACCCCAGGAACCCCTCGCAAATGTAAAGTGATGCTGTTACTCTCCTAGCAACCAGCAAGAGACTCCTGACCTGAAGATAAGCCGTTATTAGATCTTGAGCTTAACCCCTGAAACTACAGGCTTTTTATTCAGTTATTGATTCAGTTATCCAATAACTTACATTTACACAGCAGTTACTATGAAACAGATATGGGGCAGTGGTGGCCTAGTGGTTAGGGAGTTGGCCCCGCATCGGAAGATTGTGGGTTCGATTCCCACCCCAGTGGGTTGCCCTGAGGTACCCTTGAGCAAGGTACCGTCCCCATCACTGCTCCCCGGGCGCTTTCAATAACTGCCCACTGCTGCACGTGTGTGTATGGGTTAAATGCAGAGGTCCAATTTCGTTGTGGTTCATGTGTGCTGTGCCGTGACCTCGCAATGACAAGGGTTGTCACTTTCACTTTCATATGTTAGGTATGTTTTGTGTGTGTGTGTGTGTGTAGTGTGGGCAGCCCAGGGTTCCTTCACGGGTCAATAAAAGAGGAGTGTGTGCTGGGTTGAGACGAAAAGTGGTTCCATTCCAGCATTATTTTCTATGTAACTGGGTAATAGGTTTCATAGCTTGCTGAAAGTTTATTAAAACGCTCTGCTTTAAGCACTGAACACTTGAACTGTGCTGGTCCCTGAGCTCAGAAACACTTGTGCACACATTCTAACACGGCAGGGCACCCTTGAGGTAAATGTTTATCTATCAGTAATTGAATTTCTGCCTGATCGATCGACACTGAGTACAGGAAGATACAGTCTCGGAGTTTGGCCTCCTCTCGCCTGCGTGAGTGTTTGTTTCTCATTAGTGTAAGTGAAATGAGCCGCAGTTCCAGATGACGTAAAGTGTTTACTGAGAGTTGATCAGACTCTCAGCCTCTCTCAAACCGGTCCCTCCCCACCTAAACACTCCTGCACAATGCGAGGTTACACTCACTGCTTTGCATGGCACTCTACTAATACAGAGTTTCTTAAACTGGGTTCTAAAACAGGAGTGGACACAAGATGCCGAATACATCCAGACAATAAAACTAGTTTCAAGCCACATCATATTTTTATTGATCCAGCCTAGATGGCCAGCTGAAAGAAATGGACCAGATGTCTCCCTGCGCAAACTCAAGTCAACACTTTAGAGAGCTTATCTTGACAGTATGCTGTCTAATCAGTGGGCCAGGAAATAAGAGACCAGGGGTTTTTTGGGTCTCCAGCCAAAAAGGATACATTAGTGCTGCTCTAACAAAAGAGGGAGGGCTTGAATATGTGAGTAAACTTCATGATGCCTTTGCCACACTACAGCGAAAGGAGAAAACACCTCACCGTAACAGATTGATTCGTTAAAAGTGTGTTCTCATCATGCTCTCTAGTGCTGAACGTTAAAAAGAGCGAAGGACAGGGGTTACAGTTATTCAGTTCTGTTTGAGCTATTCATATGTAGGTCTTTGCGTGGCTTAAAAACAAAAACCGATCCTCAAGAAACTGATCAGGTAGAGGCCGGACTGAAAACGAGAGCCAAAAACTATTCCTATGTTTAAGAAAAAATACAAGAAAGTGTGGGTTTTTGGAAGCAAAATATAAAAAAAAAAAAAAATAAAAAAAAAAAAGAGGGATGGCTCAAGACTTTTGCAGCTTTTAGCAGCTTATAATGAAGTGTTCATCATGTGTGTGCTGTTTCCTCCACCCTGCTATGAAGTGGAGTGTTTGGCAGGTTTTATAGTTCACTCCCACTAATTCCTCTGTAATAGAAGAAGAGCCTTCAACATGATCTCGCAAACAGAGTGGAAAGGCTCTGGGACTAGATGCCAGAATAAAGTGTGAGGACCAATAAGAGATTAAATACACATAAAATCCACAGCGGACTTGCCAAAGCTCTCTCAACAGCTTGCCTGTTGCACTAGAGAGAAAAACATTGGCCAGCACTTCCCTTCAGACTAACAGAAACGAGAACACGAGAGCATGGCATTAGAACATCTTGCATGAAGAATATTGTTATACATGCAGCAACCAAATGCTGTCTAAACAGAAATCCGTGTCACACACTGGACATGAAGCGTTTGCGGGTGGCATGACTCACCGCTTCTGTGTGGATGGGGTGGACGGCGAAGAGGAGCGCGGTGAGGAAGGCCAGGCGACAGTTCTTGAATACGTAACGTTCACATGTGTGCATGAGGAGGGCGGTCACTACGCAGTGCAGACACACGTTCACCATGTGAAAATAAAACGGAGTCATCCCACCCAGCAGAATGTTCAGCCTGCAGAGAAAGAGGGAAAACAAAAGGTTAGAGGACAAATAATAAGAGACAGATAATACACACAGACATCACAAGAAATAAGAGAAATTAAATAGATGGGCTGGAGGTAAGAAAAAAAGAGCGCAAATAAAAAGAGAGAGACAAAGAGCAAAAGATGAGAGGGAGAGACAATTGAGTGAGAGAGGGAAAGCAAAAAGAGTGGCAGAGAGAGGCACAATTCCATCAACGATGGAACGAGAAAGCTAGAGATAAGAGCGATGACAGAAAGAAAGTGAATGAAAGTGCAAGAAATAAGAGATGAAAATGCAAGTGAGAGGAAGAGATCAAAGTGAGCAAAGCTAGAGAAGAAAAAAAGGGAAAGGCAGAGTGCGAAACAGAAATAAGAGAAAAGGGACAGACAAAAGAAAAGAAAGAAAGAAAGAAGTGGTTGGACCACATTAATGTGTAAATACGGTAAAAACCGCACTGGTAATGAAAGTATAAATAAATAGAAAGAGAGCGGAGGAAGAGAGAAAGAGTGGAGAGAGAAAAAGGATGAGAGAGAGAGAGAGAGAGAGAGAGAGAGAGAGAGAGCGAGCGAGCATGTGAGAGAGGGGGAGAGCGAGAGCTGAGAGAAAAAGCAAGAGGCTGGTGTTCATTGCTTTCAGTGAATATATGAACTACAAAAGCTGAATGAACCCAAGTCCCAAGAGAAAGAAGCATTCATGGAAATCAAAGCAGGAAACAGATTAAAACGAAAATAAAACGACCAGATTATGGCCAGATATTAACATCTAAAACACAGTCACTGAGTTTATTATGAGCTTAAAGCTCAAAGTGTACATGCTGGATATTTGAAGCTGAAGCTGAAATGTACATGCTGGATATTTAGTCCACTGGGGCCACTTAAAGAGAGAGAAAGCAGGGAAATAAAGACATGGTCAGAGATGGGAGGAGGGAGAGAGAGGCAGAAGAGAGTTAAAAACAATTAGCCCGAGTGAGTACTGCAACAGAACGGTAATGAGGTACCGTGGGTCACCTTGGCTAACAGATGAGGGCTGCACACGTGTTTAATGCATGTGAACAGCAGTGAAAATCAGCAGTGGCTAGAGACCATATGGTAAAACTAACGGTCTCACGAGCGATCGGGTCCTGAACCGGGACGGCACCGCCAGGACGCTTACGGACAAACTCTGTTATAAAGCCACTGCCAGGCTCCTTCCCAGCAAACCTGTCATTGGATATTTAAGTCTATGCCAGAGTCACTTTTTCTCCAAGGCAGAGAGAAGGACTGAGATACAGAGCAGGCAAATGAACGACAAATGACAGCACTTCAACTGGGATCATAGTTGGCTGGTTTGCTTGACGCCGCTCTGCCTGCGTGCACCCAGCCAAGGCCTGCATGTGAGAAAGAGAGGGAGAGGGGAGAGAGAGCGTACGCATTATAATCACTGCAGGATAAGAGGGGGACACATCCGAGCTGCCGGTCACATCAGAGCGCGGCAAACAGGCGGTGTTTACCGATCGCGCCCTCTCTCTCTCTGTGCAAAGAACAGCTGGTCACAAAGCGATGGAAAAACTTTCAGCCCCAATTAGCATCACACACATGCGACACTGTCTCAGCAAACCAGTCGAACAGATTCATGGGGTTTAGGTGGACAAGCAGCGTTTATATTAAAGAAGAATTCAATAGCTTTCTTAAAGTTTCTGCATGATTTTATTCTGGTTTAACTTCAGGTCAAACTGGTTCATGTTGAGAAATTTGCAGAAATGGATTTCTTTGAGTTGGGGGGTGGATGGAAGCAGAGGAGTATATCTCAAACATACTAACTTTATTTACTATCCAGAGCCACCAGTAGACTTGGAGTTGATGAAGAGTGAAAAATCTGAATGAATATGTTTCCATTTTGTCATTTTGCTGATAAGAGGGCACATGCAGGCCGTTGGTTTAAAGGAGAAAGATGCGGAGGACAGGAAGAAATGGAAACGAATGATCCGCTGTGGCGAACCCTAAACGGGAGCGGCCGAATGAAGAAGAAAGCAGATGTTTCAATTTTGCCTCGCGCCCTTCATGTAGCTCTCCGTGAAGAAGAACTTTCACAAGAAGCTTTCTTCATTTAATTATGCAGGAAGTTTGCCTGATTGCATATTGAAGTCGATAAGTAAGTAGAAAGTCCTAACATTTGCATAAACACCATTTTTTTGGTTGAACCATTCGCAAAATGTTCGTTTTTAAATGATTGAGGACAAAACGAATTGTATTAAGCCTGTTTTGCCCATATTATCTATACTATCTGGAAAATGTTGAATTAAATTCCCAAAAAGTATCTCATCTCATATTTCTAGTTGCTCCTTTAATGACAGCGTTCGCTTTCCCTTCGACCAGTAAGTGCGAGCGTTAGCCCTCCGAGTGACCCGCTGTGGTGTTTTGCCTGGCGCTTGGCCAAGAACTGGAGGATTAAAAACATCATAACCAGCTGCTGCAGATGGATCAGGAAGTCCTGGAAAGCCGAGTCCTGCCTCTGATGTAAGCTAGTCCTTTTACAGCCGTTACCAAACTGCAACGATGGCAAAAATCAAACAACTCTGATTTCTTATAGCTTCAGTGTTTCTATTTTAGCGTCAGTCTTAAACGCTGCTGCACTTATGAAAGCGCTGTAAACACGTTTATTGTTGCTCAAATTATTGAAACAATTAGCTGTTTATAAGTAATATATGCACACCATGGCAGGCCTTCAAAGATACATCTGTAATCGATAAACCCTGACAAAACTAAACAAACCTGACACGAAACACATTTCCAAACAGAATGCTTCGGCGCTCGCTCAACTGGTCTAAGTTTACATTTTTCTCCACCCAGGCCCTTGTTTCACTCGAGGGTAAAATTCTGACGGGCACTTGAAAAGCTGTATTAAACTCAGAACTTGTCAATACAGGATGTGGAAGCTTTAATTACAATTTAAAAATTGCATTTTAAAAATTGCATTTTAAAAATGTGCTTTAAAATTTCAGTATAAAGTCAAATGGTTGGTCGGTCCTACCCAGGAGAGATCTTATAATATTATGCTCTTTTAATAATTTTAGAGATACATGTCAGTTTTAGGTTTGCATGATGATATCAGAATCATATCACCACTGGCTTGTCAAGATAGCAAGATAACAGGTAGGTTGAGAAGGCACAGATATTTCAAAGTAGCAATTAATGATGCATTTAATGCACTAAGGACGAGCAGATTAAATGGGAAACCGTTTTAAAATTCCTACATTTCTCTTATTTAATTGAAAAAACTAATTATATGAAAGGTATGTGTAATCCAGGCAGAAGCCCAATTTCTAAAATCTTTTTTTAAAGGTTTTGCATCGGCATCAGTATAGAAGAGATAAGAACAGAAGTGAGAACAGATATGAATGTGAAAAGTACTAGACACTGGCATCAGCCTACAAACCCCATTCCTGTGTTACACAGCGTTGGAGCACTGCTTTAAAGTGTTCCTTTCTATAACAAAGCATTCATTTTCTACTTTTAAATATTAGATGGCTTCATATGGTATTTTTGACTTATGAATTAATCATCCACTCTGACAAAAAGAAACAGAAAAAAAAAACAAAAAAAAAAAACCTCGTCTTAGGCGGGTGGACGAGCATTAATCTCAAATCTCTGAGATGGACTTGGGCGTTGCAGCTTCTATTCAGGCTGAGCTGCGATTTCTTCATGCACATCTGAGGAAGGGAGCGGAACAGTGGCACAAGCCTCCCTAAAGTCTGAGTCAGACCTGCCTCAAAGCTCAGATTAAAGGCATGAGGAGCCAAGCCAAACGAAGGATCTGAGACACATGACTTGCTGGCAAATGCACACAGACTTTCCTACACAAAGCTTAGGCTTCAGTCACTCATAAAATCACACACACACTTTTTCTATTCTTACAAGGGCATTTCTTTCTCTCTTTCTTTCCTTAATAAACACAGTCTGGCCGATATGCCTCTGGGCAGAGGGACCTAAAGATAGGACGAAGCCCACAGAGGCAGACAAACAGCTATAAGGAGAACAGCTGATGCATGGGACCCACTGCATCTCTGAGAATGTACACTTTCTCACGCTTTTTTAAAAAACAAGCCCATTCGTCCTTCAGATAAATAATGTCCATGCATGGTCAGATGTTTTTGCGGCATGCTCCCTGAAACCTGACTTAAAGAACCCTACAAACAGGAAAAGGCAGATTTTGCAGCAGGAGATAATCTTCTTATTTTTGAATTGCAGAAAAAAAGAGCCTAAAATAAGCTGCACACTGGAAACAAAATGTCATTGCATGATCCCAACACAGCACTGTGACTGCAACACGACACAGCACAAGGGTGAACAGGTGATATTTCCACATTACAAAGCTAAAAGACAGGGGCGCATCATGCTGACAAAATCAAGCGTATCCTGTCAGGGTGCATGCATGAGTACCTGTCACTTTTCACCCGACTCGCAGCACAATCATCGTCCTAACGTCAAGGTTGCCTCAGCGTTTTCAAGCAGCTCGCTTAGGAAATGGCACTGGCCTTCCAGGGCACTCTGCCCCGTGGTGCTCTTGGAATCAGAAGCTCTTGATTTTGATGTAAGGGCTAGACCTTAACGATGCAGAGCGTTTTGCTGTATCACACTGCAGAGACTTAGACTGTCATGATAATGAATGCATGCTACACTGAGCAGGCCTAAACCTAATTCATCAAAATGAATAATATATTTTTGCATATAATAGCACTGCAGAAAACAAATTCTATTTAATACTACAGGATAAGAAGCCTTATTCTTACGTAAGACATTCAGTACTGTGCCTTGTCAAGAGCCACCTCTCATTACTTCATGTTTTTCATGGTTGTGATGCAAAAATACTTTTTATGTCTTATATTTGGCATATTAAGTAGATTAAATGAAAAACGGATCAAGTGTTTTAGTGTTCCCGGCTGCAAAGTGTGCAAAGATACAAGGTTCTAGGTAAAGGGGTCCAACCATATTTTAAATATCTTATGCTGTTTCTAATAATTTAGCCTTATGCCAAGGTTACTACTAATCATCTATCATCAGGTCTTACCAATAATAAGGGGGTAATGTGTTATACATGTTTCCTGTGTTCCCATGCATGTTTTGTAATAAAGATCATTTTTATTATTACTAATAATATTTGAATTATTAGCATTCGAAGAAGCATTAATGCTATTTTAGGTGATCATATGCTACCGATATTTCTTGCATGGAGTGAAAGTAAAGTGACTATTTTTCCATTGTGAACACATCGTACACACTGCACCACAACGAAAAGCTTCTTGGTGTTTTCTTCATAAAAAAGTAAGCAGCTGCACATCCAGCTCCCAGGGAGCAGCGTAGAGGACAGTGCTCAGAGGTACCTCAGGGCTAGTTACTGGCCTGGGACTCGAACCCATGACCTTCAGATCATGGGGTCAGGTACCTAAACACTAGGCCACCGCTGAAATAAATGGCATTGCATGACATTTCCGCAAGGTAGACATGTGTCGATGTGACATGACTGCTGATGTTCTCCACACTGAGCACAAAAAAAGACAAGAACATAGCAAATGTTTGAGCGAACAGCAACCTAGGAGGGTCTGCAGATATAGTCTAAGTATAGAAAATGTGTGCGTGCATGTGCATGTGCACGAACCCACACACACACACACACACACACACACACACACATGCTCTCTCTGTGCAACTCTGCAAAGCTCTAAAGTATAAACAATCCTCTGCAGTGGTACACAACATCATTCTCATACTTTCTTTGAATATTATTCTATGCCCTGCAGGACATATATTCTGGTGTGTTCTGTTTTGTGTTTGTGTGTGTGTGTGTGTGTGTGTGTAGATTTCATACTTTACATATTTACTAACTCATATTACTGGTCTTCTGGAGTTTACTGGCTCTTCTGGTTCAATATATTTCATTGCAACCTACACACGAACAATAAAACTGAACTGATGCGCAGCGTTGACAGAACCGATTCTTATGAACTGGATCATTGAATAGATTCACTGCGGATTCAAAAGTCTGATGAAACATTATTCACCGCCAGCATTTCTGTAATTCTTTTATACACTTAAAGTGTAAAAGATCCCGATTCCCTTTGAGAGTCTTAAGCCTGTAGCGCGCTGATTCTACACGTTTTTGATTCAGTCGAATCGGTTCGGAGGAGCGATTCATTCGCCAGAACGGAGGCGCCTCTTTCCAGTGAAGAAAGGGAAAGAGTTTCGCAGAAAGAGCCGCCCTTCTTCAGTGTCCCAGTGGAGTTTACACCAACACTGGTCTACCTGCTTTTAAGTTAGGAGCTGGAAGGGCGACGGAACACACAGAAAAGTAAAAAAAAAACACCCTCCATCACTAACTCCTCACAGCGCACGGTTCGTTGCTACGCAACCAACGCTGAAAGAAAGCGTAAGTGTGTTTACTTGAGTGTGTTTTAATGGGTTTAAAACACGTAGAGCAAGGCAGGAAAGCGTCTGCGTGGTGAAAGTTGTGCTGTTGAAAGAGTTGAGCTCTTTATAAACACTTCTCAGCGCTGTTTCGTGCTCCTGAGGGGAACTAGGAAGCGGCTGTTGATTTTCTCCCCGAGGGAAAGTGGGCTGAACTCACTTGAAGGTGAGGATGCAGAGCGGCCGGTAGGACTTGTGGCTGGTGTTGTCGGCCATCCTCTTGCCCCAGAAGTCGTCGTTGAAGATGCTCCGCAGGCTGGAGCCGGGTCTCACGTCCGGGTTGTTCACGATGGCCCACACGTCGTCGTGCACGAACTCCCCGCGCAGCGAGTTGCGGTAGCAGAGCGCGCACGCCGCCCACAGCGCGCCGTAACCCAGCAGCCGCGCGCTCGGCCCGGACAGCCGCCACGCCCGCCGGACCCTGTCGCCCCCCGTCATGTCACCCTCCTGGAGCGCGGCCTGAAGCGGGCGAACGGCGGACCAGCGTCCTCAGACATGGTGGAGAGCTGAACGGGGACCCGCCTCGGAGAGACGCGCAGAGACACTGAGAGACACCGAGAAACACCGAGCAGATACAGAGGAGAAACCGCCTCCACGCGCATGCGCAGAGCGCACGAGCGAGCGAGAGCATGAAACAGGAGAGAGCGAGAGAGAGAGAGAGAGAGCATGAAACAGGAGCGAGAGAGAGAGAGCATGAAACAGGAGAGAGAGAGAGAGAGAGAGAGCATGAAACAGGAGAGAGAGAGAGAGAGAGCATGAAACAGGAGAGAGAGAGAGAGAGAGAGAGAGAGAGCATGAAACAGGAGAGAGAGAGAGAGAGAGAGAGAGAGAGAGAGAGAGCATGAAACAGGAGAGAGAGCGAGAGAGAGCATGAAACAGGAGAGAGAGAGAGAGAGAGAGAGAGAGAGAGAGAGAGAGAGAGCATGAAACAGAGAGAGAGAGAGAGAGAGAGAGAGAGAGAGAGAGAGAGATGATTTCTCAGCACAGCTGAGACAGAAAATCGATGAAGACTGGTCCGGTGTTTTAGACAATGATTGCGAAGCCTCCAGTGTGACCTTCTGTCAGATGATGATTGTCAGCCATAAATAAAAAGATTCCTCCTGCAAAAGGGCATTCATCCAAGATCTGCACGCTCTCCCAAAATCCTAATTATTAGCAGTTTGAGCAACTTTTAGGTCCCAGCATTGGATTATCTGTGCCATAACACTTCACACACAGAACACACACATGTTTATACGTACGTTGTTTAATCTGCTTCGAAAGGTTAAAAGTTAGGAAGGAAAAATCTGGTAGTCCCATGTGGTCCACACATTTCACGGTTAGATCAGTTTTAGATGCAGCCAGGTGTTCAAGAAATACTTCATTAAATGATTCCTAAAGATGAAGTAAAAGTAGCTTTCAAGGCAATGAAGCAAAATGCACGTGGGGTGAGGTCTGTGGTGAGCTGTGAGCAGCAGCTGAGTTACATGATTGTGATCGTAAACACAAGCGAGGATAAAAAGAAGTCGACGTGTTTGGGCACTGAATTTAATTTTACACACAAAAATCCAAAACCAGATCTTAAAATATATACATGAGCAAACACTTGGGACATTGATGGCCTAGTTGTTATGGATTTAACTCCAAGAGTGGGGGTCATAAATTCAGATACTGGACCACTAGGTTACCCTGACGTACCCTTGAGCACCGTCCCCATCACTGCTCCCCGGATGCATGGCTGCCCCCTGCAGCGTTATATTGCTGTGGTTTGTTCCTAATGACAAAGAGTCCAGTGTTTAGGGACTAGCCCCATAATAGGAAGGCCATGGGTTCGAATCCCAGACCTGTAATTTGTCCTGAGGTCACTTTCACTTCACTTTCCCTTCAGACGGGAGCCTGAACTGACTGGTCGGAATAGTTCTGTGGCTTTGACTCGCATCACTCATCAGGCACCCGTGCACGCAAATGACTGAGACGGACAAGAAATTGTGTTAGACTAATTTTTATGACTTAAGTTAATTCTCAAAACGTACTGTTACAAAAACCAACTTCAAACATACAAACATGTAACAAATATAGAGCACAGTCCTCCCAGTGTGTATCACAAGCTAGACAGGAAAACACCTATGAAACACTGAAGACCCAGACCAACCTGTTCAATCCCACAGGCCTCTGTGTGTGTATGAATCAGTCCATAAGTCTCAGAGCCTCTGAGATTGTGTGTGGATGTGTGTGTGTGTCTTATACAGCTCTCTTCACACACCTCTCAGCACACTTCCAAGACAATCAGGAAAAAGGAGAGGTGAGGAGGAGCAGTAAACAATATGGAAACTGTTTCACTGTGTACACACACACACACACACACACACACGCCAATAGACTCATTAGAGTCAGGCTGCGGTAGACCCAAGGCATCCACTCCGTCCTCTCTTGCACATAAGGCCTCTCTGTCCAGATGTCAGAGTGTCTCAGTGGTCCTTTTGGGGTTCGGGATCTGGACACCCTGCTTTGGGTCCTGGGTTCTCGCTCAGTTGTGTCCATGTAAAGTGTGGGACCAGTTTCAAGGTTAAAACCATTGCAGATCCAAACCAGCTCAATCTTCAACCATCATGGTGCTTCCCGCACAGAGCAGTACAGACCTCTGAAACAAACAAAACAAACAAAAAAAGAAACAAATGACATCCAACCCCTGTTCAGCAGGAGCATTTCTATAAAACCAGGATGTAGAGGATGTAACCACTAAAACAGTACAACCTTGTGATGAACTACTCCTAGTCTTATTTGAAAGAGTGATAATGAACACAATGAAATTCTGTGCATTTCATTCGGTCCCAAGAAATATTTAATTTTATTTCCGTAGGAATAGCTTCCCTGAATTACCCTTGAGCAAGGTAGCGTCCCCATCACTGCTCCCTGGGCGCTTTCAATAGCTGCCCCCTGCTGCACGTGTAGGTAAAATGCAGAGGCTGAATTTCGTTCGTTTTTCCTTGGTACAATGTTTGTTCATCGCCACAAATTACAATAAAGACTTTATTTATTTAAACTTAGTTTGGATCTTATGAGCTGGTTTTAAACCACAGGTTTAGTTCCAGATTTACTGATGCATCAAACTGTCACAGTAAACTGGATACTTCCCTCAGTAGCAAACCTGATTTAACTTAATGAAGCATCGATTAGCCAAATAAATGAACACTATCTACTAGTTATACTGGGATTTGGGAGTTGGTCCCAGGACTGGATGTTCATGGGTTCGAATCTCAACCAGTAGGCTGCCCTGAGGTACCCTTGAGCAAGGTACCGTCCCCATCACTGCTGGGATGCTTTAAATCGCTGCCCCCTGCTGCTGTGTGTGGGTGAAAAGCAACTGTGCTGTTTCACAATGATAAAAATAGTCAAACTCACTTTTCACTTTCATTCCCTGAGGTGGGCTTCAAAGAAGATTTTGTTACTACTGTATATTTTCATTAGTGTTCTTCTGAGTAAATAAATCCTTACGGAAAAAACCCCCAAAAACTTTTGAATCTATTTTTTTTCTCAGGTGCACGGTATTGTGCACATGGTATTTTTTATCAGGTGCTAAAAGCTCCTTGAAAAGAAAACTAGTCAAAAGCATCATTACTTCTCCAATAAATGATTCCATGTCTTCTTGTAAGGACAGCGCCAATCCTTCAAGACAGGATTACAGCAGCCTCTGGAGCGAATTCTTGTTTATTTTATCTCATTCCTTCATCAATGTTATACTTTATATCCGTGCGGAACACAGCCACTCTCACATTCCAGGCTGAAAGCGGTCAGGCTTGCGTGAGTGGTTTTCCTCTTTGACTGACCAGCAAAATCACCAGACCTCAATCTCAACTCTCAGTTTAGAACAGCAGGTGAGATGCTGAAATAGGCACCTTTGAAGCAAAGCCCTAATGTGCACCCACGTCATGGAAGAGTGGGCTAAAATGGACAGAAACTCTCAAGAGGCTGGTGTCAGGATTGGGAAGTCTAGGAGGCATTAAACAAAGCATTCAAACATAATTGATATGACTAATTCTTTGGCCCGTGAGCCGGAAAAGCAGCTTAAACCAGCAGAAACGGTGACTTTTTAAAAAAGAATCCAGACAGCTGGGGCTCCTCACCACAGGCCTTTGCCTGCTGCACTCCTCTGCTGGGCCAGGCTGTAGATTTCCTGCAGCTGTTTCTTCTGGTCATCGCTCAGAGACTGCGTAAGGGATTGATACCAGCTCACATCTGAGCTCTGCACCCCTGCAATAGAGACTTCACACTGTTACTCATTGGAACACTGTAATAATGTCCGACCAGTTTCATACAACCTCAGACACCAATCTCGTGTCCGAGGTTTTAGTTTTGCACTGGAGCTACAGGGCAACATGTGATGGGAGCTTCATTTCCCACTCAATCATCACACACTTGGTACAAACGGCAAGGGTCTGCTATGAAGCCTCAACTAGACTAGTGACTTCCCCATTTTCCACGCTGTCTAAGAGTCATGTATCTGCTATATTAAGTGAAGTAAGTTAGATTAGCACTTGAAAGGCAAAAGATTAAGTGAATTTAACATGGCAGCACAGATCACTGCGTTCTGATGCAATTCCTACTTTATTAATGGTTATGAAATCATTAACACATTAAAATTCATTAACACAACCAGGGCAAAAGTGAGCCGTGTGATGAATACAGATATGTAATGCTGCTGACAGGTGTGTGTTGGAAGAGTGGGTTCACTGTCTAGAAAGAACAAGGTCCCTTTAGTCCTTTTCACTTTATTGATCTTTTATATGTCTGCTGATTCAGCTTCATTAGTCTGCTGTGTGTACAGAGCTAGAGGCTACAAAGCCAGCGTCAACAAAAAGAAAGGCAATACATCACCACTGAAAGCAACTGTTCATAATGTCAACATACTTCATGTAAATACAAGAAAAAGTTTAGCACTACAGTTTACACGGCTGGCTAATTAAGACACTGACGTAGCCTCGTCAACGCAGAGCGTGTTCTATTTAAAGATCTGTTCCTCACTGTCCTCTCCTTCGTTTGCACTGCAAGTGCCCGCTTAGGTAATGTTGGGGTGAAGGGAGCGTCAAAGTTGGCAAAGGGATGTTAAATAAAGTCAGCCTGCAAGATGCAGCATGTCTGGAAGGAACACTTACGAAGCAGGGAGGCAGAAAAGAACTGAAACTCGTCTTCTCCGTTGTCATAGTCCAGGGGCGTACTATATTCCTCTAAGGCGGTGCCCTCTACACCATCATCACCCCAGTAGTCATCATCGTCATCGTCGTCATCGTCGTCGTCGTCATTGCCAGTGCAAGCACTGGCTGGCTGCATGCTGGAACTCTTCTCTCCCACCTCATCTTCATCACTTGGAATCTCCTCTGAGAAACGAAACAATCCTAATTCCGTTACCTGTTGTCCTACGCTGAAAGCACACAATTTTATCTCCAGAGCACTTCCTCTTTCCCCCAACACAGACAGTGCTGTGGAATTTCCCCACAATGATATTAAGGAGCATGAAAAAAGTAGAGCTTAGCAAAGCGGTGAAGCTGAAATTTTTGGGCATCAGTGTCAAAATAAAAATAAGTCAGTGCACTCGACTACACAAACAATTTGGAGAGCTGGAGGGGGCTGTAGGGAAATGCAGTATAATTAATTCCAATTTATTTCGTTTGATTGATGCCTCAAGATTTGGCGGGGGTAATGAAAAACCAACAGACGAGCACTGCTGAGGCTGGAGAGAAAGAAGTGTGTAGAGGTCTAAATATAAACTATACTACATTTGGAGATTCTGGAGAATTAACAGCAATAATAACAACGACAAGAATAACATTAATAATAATTCTTGTTGTTTTGAGGCCTATTAGTATTGCTTTCGCTGTTGTTTGTGTCTTAGTATTATTATTGCAAACAATATTTACAGAAGAAGTTGTAATATTTCAATAATATTTTTCTCATCATTACTGTTTATTATAATTATTATTACTACAAGAACAATAAATAGCTGGCAACAAAGTTTCTAAAAACTGACATTTCACAACACGTGCAAACAATGCAACAACCTAAATGTGAACAGCTCCAGACCTGAAGGGGAAAAAAAAGCACACGTGCAGTTCAGCATTTTCCACACCTGAGTCTACCCCTAAGCTTACTGAGCCCTACAAGCTGAATCAGGTGCTGCAGAGGAAGGAAAGCATGAACGCACACTGAACAACACCCCTCAGGACTGGAGCAGTGTAGCCCTGCATTAAAGACAAAATCCACACCAAAGCCTGAATGTGTCTCCCTGCTGGATTTACCATTCTCATCCTCTTCAGTGCCCTGTGCTCTTGAGAGCTGCTCAGGCCTGTTAAGAACCCTGGAAGCATAGATGTGCTTGAGGCCCAAGAACAGAAGCAGGATCGAGGGGATGATCTGACCGGCCACTCCTTCCAAAACAGCTGGTCTGCTGGACAGCTCCATGAGCAGACTCAGGCCGATGATGCACATCTTACGGTCGTGCAGCCTGCACACAGAAACACCACCTTACACTAGATCCAAAAGGAGGACCTCGCCAGAAAATGCAGACACTGCTAATAATGAAAAGAACAACTTGGTGTCGACTGTATTTACATCACGCTATCTAGTTCATTTATTATTACATATTAAATATGAAGGGAAAAAGCAGTCACTTTGAAATATTTTACAAACCAAACTATGCAGTTAAACTGCAGGAGAATCCCCAGGAGCAAAACATATCAAGAATGGCAAGTTATTTACAGGTATTTAGCCTTTCCTGAGAATAAAAATAAAACCGTTATTCTGAGGAAGAAAAAAAAAGACAAAACTCATTCCCAGTTTCAAAAAGAAGATTCTAATAGAGAAGGCCATTGCAATTTCATCTGCATTTCATCTGCAGGCATACCCGAGGAAGAACTCTGTGTCATTCATCCATTGGTTGATGAACTGGGCAGTGATGGGCTCGGGGCTGTGGGGGAATCGGATATTCTCCAGTGTGTTCATCAGCAGCGTCGGGCTGTAGTACAAAGCAGCAATGGCCACCTGAAGGCACATGGTGCGAAGCTCCGTCGACTTCACCCCCCGCGTCAGTCGTTCCAACACTGCTTCCACAAACAGTGGGATACACTGAAACACACACACACACACACACTTTCAACACTAACTGAAATTAAAATCAGGTCTACGTGGTAGGACTGTGTTACAGGCAGTATGTTTTGTTCTCTTCAATAAGGTGGAGCTGATTTGGGGTTGGGATCAGCACTCCTACTCGTGAGGTAGTCTGTGACCCTGTCATCTTTTTTGTTCTTTTTTTATACCTCATACTAAATCCACTCCATCCACATGTCTATGGCACCTTAGTGAAGAGCTGGATGGGATCTCACTCGACTGAGAGAAGTTTTAGGGAGGCAAAACGGATTTGGGTGATGACTAGTGTTTGAACCTCACAGCTTCACATTAGCTCCACAGCTACAAAACAACATTTGAACACCCAGCATTCTTTGGATGTTCGACTGAAGTGCAAATTGGGGAGTTTTTCCTAATCATTTCTTTAAAGGAGCACTCCAGTGTTTTTCAGCCGACTATTCTGTTTAAAGTACAAGCAAATACATGAAAATTATCGTCCATAGCATTCACATGTACGTAACAGAGCAGATTAAACTGAAAATGGAGCATTTTCTTTATTGTTTGTATGTTTTTGTATTCATTGTATTTAACTGTACCGTTTGTCACCTTATGTATCTGCCTGCCGCTGCTCTGTGTTAAATGAAGCACCATGATTCCAGGGGAACCATTTTTTTGCTCCTCACTCTACACCTGCCTGGCCTGTGATGAGAGGAATGACAATAAATTCTGAGTTGACTGGTGTGGTTTTCTACTCTGGCTGGCTATGCAGTTGAGAATTTATGGACAGAGTCTTGGTAATAACATTTCTCCCTGCTGACCTGATCGATGCCTCGGCCACGACACTGCAAGATGATGACCTCCAACAGCTTGGCAGCGTGGCATTCGGCGTCCTCTCCAGCGTCACTCGTCAGGACCTTAGAATCAGAAGGATGTTCAAAGGCAGAGAACAACGTTGGGCCACTCCAGTGATAAAAGGGTGTTCAGGATAGAAAAAATTATATTTCCAAGATTACAGATTGTGTAAACCCACCTTTTTGCACATGGTGTAAATGACCTCCAGGTGTTTGGGGTTCGAGAGTAGAGTGTCTGTGTCCACAGTTACATAATTGTGCAAAAGAGGCATCATATCTGAAACAGAACATGTTTCATCATCAGCATCCAAGATTATTTCAGGACTGTCCTCTCCAAGTTGACTAGTTGGCTAATCAGCAGTAGTGTTATGAATTGAGTGAGGTTGACAGCACTTAGTTATTTAATTCCTTAAACAATTAAATTAATGGAATTTCTAGCTATTTTCAAAAAGTCGACTTATTTCTATTATTTAGAATAGATGGTTAAAATAGAGGACTAAGAAGCACCTGACTGGTAATGATGCTAACCAGGAGTCATGGTTTCTATTTTCTACCAAATTTTTATAAACCATCTAAGACCAGCAGTGAACCTACGCATTACAAAACCTCCCTCCACCCTTAAGGATGTCCCTCTCTACCTTCAACGAAGCTCCTGAAGACGCATCTCTTCTGAGAACACCTTCTAACACCTCTAACTCACCACTTCGCCTTTTCAGCTCAAATGCTGTCCAATAAAACTATTCAATACTTCAGCTCTCAGTTTAACTTGAATGTTGATCTTCACGGTTGCTTTGGATAAAAGTGTCTACTAAAATCTTGAGCCACACCTCATTTCTTCATATTTTGCTTCCAAAGATCAACACTTTCTCGTATTTTTATGTATTATTGAGGAACAGTTCTCCAGATCTTCCTGAAGGACAGTGTTTTTGTCTCTCATTTTCAGTCCAGTCTCTGTTCCTGAGCAGTTTGATAGTGTTTTGTTGGTTAATCCACACAGTGATCTATGTCTGAACCTTCAAGATGCTGAACGGTTGGAAATGGTTGGAACCCATTTATCTAGAACATTGTATCTTTAGGCACATTGCAGCCTGTTGATGTAAAACATTTGTTCCCGTTTTTAATGTAAAACTCAATAAGACAAGACAGTCCGACAGCAATAAAACCAACAAGGAGATTCCTTAGCAAAACATAAAGAATTCAGGAGAGGCTCAAAATTTTGCAGTTCTTAGCAAAGTCTCAAACACTGAGCGGTGTATTCCTAATGCTTTCCTTTTAAAAACTAACTGTGAAGAATTAAAATCTTCCTCTGTCCCATCACTGCCATAATTAGGTGAATTTGTGAAGTTGTGTGGAAAAGAAGTCCAACCTGTGAAGTAGTCAAAGCAGTCATGCTGAAAGACTTCATAAAGCACCCCCAGCAGCTGCCACATCTGAGGGGAGATGGTCTGGCAGGTGAGGCCAAACGCAAGTGAAAGAATCTCCTCATAGAACTCTGAGTGAGACAGAGACGCAGTAAGACAAAGGGAGACGAGAGAAAATGATCACTCCAAAAAAAAAATTTAAGTTGCTCTTACTCTCTACACCCAATCCTGATTGAAGGCTCTCTACTTTATGGTTCTACTTTACAGCACTAGTTTCTTAATTGGTAAAATGATCTGCTTGTTTTTCTAAGCCACAAAAGTGGATCTGAAAGACCATCTTGTACGTATCAAGGTACTTTTACATTATCTGTTCCATGATGAACAAAACCTGTGCTTGCACAGTACCTTATTTTTCTGAAAAGTAGCAGAACTACAGATTATGTGGGCATTACTTAAAACTAAAATGCAGTTTTAAAAGGAAATCTATGCATCCAAGTAGCACAATAAATCATGAGTATCCAAACATTTGACTGACACTTTCTGAATGCTAAACACTAGAACAGCACCACCATGTGTCGAAAAGTATTCCAGCTTAAGCTCAATGATGTACCTATTATTTTAGAACTGTGCATAAAAGCAACTCCACAGACACACCTGCCATACCTATGATGGGCTTCTGGAGCACAAGACCGATCACTTGCAGGCAGATTCCCTCCAACTGCTGAGTGATCTACGATAAAAGACAGAAATGTTGCTTACTTTAAAAACCATATGCATATGAACATTGTATTTGTGTTCTAGTGTAGTTCTGATGTATTGGCATCTGTTAGATCTGCATGTTTGTGTGTTTAGACCTCTTTGTGGTCCTCCATGACAGTAAGGATGGTGTCTATGGTGCTGAGAATGCCAAGTGCCATCACGGTCTTATCTTCACTCTCCTCATATTCCTCACTCTGCAAAACCTTGCTGAAGATCTCTGCCTACAAAAAAAATGTAAAAATCCACGCTTACACCAGTGGCCAAACATACTACTCTTGCTCTGTTACAATCAAAGGCTAGCCAGAAGTGAAGGAAGAGTTGAAGAATCGAAACATTTTCGCTTTATTAAAGCAGCAGTTCTCATACTTTTCTAGTCTAAGGACCCCTCGGTGGCACCCCCTGTGTAAGCCTACCCGGTCACCCTCGTTTAAGACCAGCTGTATTCACAGATATACGATGTACCAGGTTCTGAGTCATGTCCACTGCTATTACTGCCACCTCCTGATTGTATTCGCAGATCATCTTCTGGATTACACTTGTGAGGTCATCGTTCTCCGTCTCTTTAATGATGTGCAGCAGCTCCTGCATCACAGGTCTGATGAATGGCCTGATGTAGATCTTGGCTACATACAAACAACAGACAAAAAGTTAGTTAAAGCTCTACAATAAGCCAATAATTAATAGTAACAGTAATCATTTAGTTAAAGTCTTGTCATACAATAAATTTACTCGCTTAACAAAATGCACTTTTGAATGTAGTTCACCACAATACACCATCACAAGGGTGTTGCCTAGTCTAAACTAGGACAGAGCTAAAAAACCCTGCTGTAGGCACTCCCGAAGCACCACTGTAGCATTCGACCGCACATGCTCTACGCAAGTGTGGTCTAACATTTTTCATTTCGGACTGAATGTCCTTTTAAATTAAGCCTTGTGTTCGGGGCATGCATTAGAATGATTACCAGGAACTCCTCTTTTCATTCTTCTAGATAAAACATCTCCATTTCTTCTTGTGTTCCTCCTTCAAACCGACCACCTGCATGTCCTCTCTCACCACGTCCAGAAATCTCCTCTTTGGTCTTCTCCTCTTTCCTGGCAGCCTCCCTCTTCAACATCCCCTCCCAATATGATCCTTGTCTCTCCTCTGGACATGTCCCAACCAACGCAACCTTGCTTCTCTAACTTTGTCTGAAAAACATCTAACCTGAGCTGTCTCTCATATATACTCATTTCTAATCCTGTCCATCCTCGTCACACCCAACGAACATCTCAGCATCTTTAACTCTGACACCTCCAGCTCCGCCTCATGTCTTTTTGTCAGTGCCGCTGTCTCCAACCCGTATAGCATAGCTGGTCTCAGTGCCGTCCTGTAAACATTCCTTTCACACTGTGACCCGTCTGTCACAGATCACTCCTGCCATTCATCTCCACCCATTCCAATCTGCATACACTCTCTTCTTCACCTCTCTTCCACACTCGCCATTACTCTGAGCCCAAATATTTAAATTCCACCACCTCCATCCAAACCACTCCATTTTCCTCCCTTTTGTTCACGCTCATTCATTCTGTCTTTGACCTACTCATTTTCATTTCTCTCCTCTCTAGAGCATATCTCCACATCTCCAGGTTCTCCTCAAGCTGCTTCATACTCTCGCTACAGATCACAATATCATCAGCAAACATCATAATCCATGGGGACTCCTGTCTAACCTCGACTGTTAACCTGCCCATTACCATGGCAAACACACCATGGTTAGGCCCACTTTTTCTCCACTCCTCAGGCATCCTCTCACTTTCTCACAAAAGATTTTGTTAAACAATCTTGTTAGAAACTGTACTCCATGCTTTCAAATGTATATATTCTGGACCAACAGACTTTCCATTCTTCATCCTGAATGATTACCAGGAACACATTACTCCTTTTAAAAGTGCACTGGGAGTCTGAGAAACTGACCTTGCTCCTGATTGCTGACTAGAGTCTGCAAAGCAATGGCTGCTTCTACTTTGACAGGCATCTCCTGGTCAGCAATGAGGTCTTGTTTAACCAGCTCCACGGCGTTCCGCAGGACCAACTCATTGTGGAACTTCAAAGGGCTGAAAGAGTGCAGGACCCAGCAGGACTACAAGGAACACAAACAGAGCAAAAATGCCTTTAGCATGGTCTCTGCATGCATCCCTTCCTACCACCAAGTGAAGGTTTAGCACACATGTACAGCACTGTGCAGAAGTTTTAGGCAGGTGTGGAAAAAATGCTGTAAACAAAGAACGCTTTCAGAAATATAAATAATGATTGTTTATTTTTCTCAATTTACAAAATGCAAAGTGAGCGAACAAAAGAAAGATCTAAGTCAGATCAATATCTGGTGTTTCTACCTTTTACCTTCAAACCAGCATCAGTTCTTCTGGCCCCCACAGAGCCCTGATCTCAACATCATCCAGTGTGTCTGGATTACATGAAGAGACAGAAGGATGTGAGGAAGCTACATCCACAGAAGATCTGTGCTCAGTTCTCCAAGATGTTTGGAACGACCTACCGGCCGAGTTCCTTCAAAAACTGTGTGCCAGTGTACCTAGAAGAATTGATGCTGTTTTGAAGGCAAAGGGTGGTCACACCAAATATTGATTTGATTTAGATTCTCTTTTGTTCATTCACTGCATTTTGTTGATTGATGAAAATAAATGATCAACACTTCCATTTGTGAAAGCATTCTTTGTTTACAGCATTTTTTCACACCTGCCTAAAACTTCTGCACAGTACTGTACATTACTCTTTTAAATTGACTATCTGGCCATTTGCAAGAATATAAAGCATGTTTGAAATTCTGCAGCCGACCGTAAGCAGCAGAGCATGACAAATCCATTGATACGTGTTTCTATTGATTTCCTGGACAGCCTATTCAGATAGTTTTGATTAAAAATTTAGCCCCTCAAACACCACATTATTACTACTCACCCTGGCTCGCAGGTAGCCCAGATTTGAGTTGAGGAGAGGAAACACATAATTCTGCAACATGAGCTCCATCTGATCCCTGTATATTCGCTTCTGCATACATATATACATAGAAACAGAGAGAAAGAAATTAGAGATTAATGTGAAATTGGGCAAAAGTATAAGGACACTCCTCCTTCAGGTGGTTCAGTTTTAATGCGACTGGATATAAAATGATTTTACATCAATTCCCGTGGTCTTGGAATGGGAAGTCCAACAAATTCATACACATGTGATGGTGTCCACATACATTTGGCCATTTAGTGTATCTACAAAAACGTTTATTTATTTTTTTTTTGTCTTCCAACTCAGACCTTCAGCAATGGGTCAGCTAAGGCACCGATGACATGCAGTGCTCCATCCTTCCTGCGAGGGTCAGCGTTGGGGTCCATCAAAATCTGATAGCAGAACTCCATCATCTGAGGAAGGACCTGATCCAGGGAGTCAAGATGAGGTCAAAGGTGATACAGATGATGCTGCAGTCTACTTTTTTTTTTTTTTAACATTTTGAAAAGTTATAGGAATCCAAAGCTCCTTTTGTACCCACCTCTTTCCTCTTCCTCGAAGCCTTGCAGAGTAGAGTCTGAGCCGCAGTAGAAGGGAACACATGGTCGTCAAACATGTCTAAACAACAGAGCAACAGCACGTCAGCTCATCAGTTAACAGAACAAGACCCATAACACATTAAAGTCTTCAATTGTTTTAGCCAAAAAATACAAAATTTCATTCAAATTAGGAATGCGTAATGATATCGGGATCATATTGGTCTTCTTTTGTAAAATCAACAGGAGAGATGTTTAGATTTAAGTGACCAACACTTACAATTAGATTTTTCTAATCCAGGAAGTGGTTCAATTTTTTGCATACTGTGTATCGGCGTTCATATCAACAACAGCAAACGTGTACATAAAGAAAATGTTAAGCAACTAAAAATCCCACACCGGAGCATCCTTAATCCAAACCATGTTGAGCAGCTAAGGAACATTTGATGTTTGCTTTGTTAGTTTTGAACTGCAGCAAAGAGGTCAACATAGTTAACAATATGTGGGAGCTCACGGAAATCAGAGAGCTTCATTACAGTTACGTCAAGCCAAGACAATTAATCAAACCATCTATTTGTTTATTTGTATAACAATATAGGCTGGAATCTGGAAAGAGTACACGCTTTCCGTTAATATGCAAGTCTGTGATTTCAACTTCTAATTGCATCAGCCTTGCAGCTTCATTACAAAGCTAAAGACAACACTCGTCTGATTGACTTTCATAATGGGGAAAACTTTTACACTCCCAAACTCCTCGTGTTTACAAATGAAATGAAAGAGAGAAAGAGAGATGGACAGTGAGACAGAAGGAAAGAGAAAGCAGAAAGAGACACTCAGGCAGATGGAGGGGACCCATATTAAAGAATGACAGAAGGGGAGTACAGAGAGAGGGAGAGGGGGAGAGGGAGGGGGAGAGAGAGAGAGACACTAACTGAATTTCATGCGAATGTACTCGTATGGATCTTCCTGCCACAGCTTCTCATCCTCATCCTTATAGCACATGAGAGGGAACACCACCTCCTGCGTTATGGTCTGAAACGGAGAAAAAAGAAAGAAATACAGGTCATGAACAGACTGAACCATTTTTTTTTCTTAGCACAAAAACTACCAGCACATGTCTAGTGGACATAATTAGCTTCTTTAGTTTTGCACTTGAGCTACAAACCTGAAACCTTAGAAGTCTAAAAGATTTAAGGTAACAAACTTCCACCACATTGAGCTTCATCAGCCTCAAACCTCCAGGACGAAACCAAAAAAGAAGGGAAACGTATAAACGGTGATCCACTCCTAGTGTTTATAACGTGCTTCACTGATGCCTTTTCCATCGGCACATTGCTCATTCAGACCTGCATGTGAGGCTTCATCTGTTTCCAGGTGATGGAGTGAGAGATGCCCTGGGTCAGGTAGTTCAGAGTCTGCTGCAGCACGCGTGGACTCACGTACTGCTTCTGCCGGTGTTGCTCCATCACTTTTAACAAGACCTGCACCGACACAACATGACAGAAGGTGCTTTATTTGATTAAACAAGGGGTGAATAAAGGGTAAATAAAGCCTTGATCATCCACGTGAGAGACGGAAACGTGGAAAATAACAGAGAGCTGCCCACCCAGTAATATCCACAACATCAACCCCTTCATGTTTAATATATTTATGTCTTAGCACAAATGATTTATGAGTTTAGCACTAAAACCATAACAATAAATGAACGCATTAATAAAAACTACATGCAAATCTATTCTTAAACAACACGAGTTGGCAGTCCCTCAACTCTGAATAGAGATATTTGCAAAGCTAAATGACTGGTCTCACTCCCATCAGCCAAAGGGTTCAAAGGAACTTTGAGATTTTGGAATAAAGCTTTACATGTGTTGAAGAAAAGAAGCTTAAAATGTCAACTATTACACAATTAAACTTCAGGATTTTTTTATTTAGAGTGTTGCAAATCTGACAATACTCCTCTTTGCTACAAATAATATCAAGACTCTTTGGGGGATTTCCAGCATTGCAACCTGGACTTTAACATGTACCTGTTGAATTCCTACAGCGTACGTCCTTAAGAAAAAATCTGCAAACTCAAAATACTCCTTGGTCACATTGCCTGGGCTTCCGTACCTGGCGATACATCAAGTAAAACAAGTCAGAGGATTCAAAACATTTTTTAAGAAGTTTCATGCCTTCAATTGTAACATCACCTCTCAAACAGCCTAGTGATGATGTGTAGAGCCCATTTCTTGCACTTCCACCAAACTATCTCCGGTCGATCGTCTTCGTCAACTTCCAGGGTCTCCTAGAAGCAGCAGAGAGGTAATCGTCCTGAGAGGCTTCAGGAAAACCACATCTGTAGCTCATCTTGTGGAAAAAAAAAGCTTCTTTCTTTTTCATTTTGGCAATATATCGTTGCGGTCATATGATAACCCTATAATAGTTCTTGAGTGTTTTAGTTACACCATTTACAGACCCCCTTTACATTTTAGATCCATTTTTATAAATGAATGGTAGAAAGTATTCCATGTAATGCTTACCTTTTCTTTATTTCCTTTTTTAGTTTATTATGAAAAGTCATAATTACAAAGATATAACAGTATGACAGCAATAAACACAAAATTAAATAACTTACTGGGGGGACGTCCCGATCCACGACTGCTCTCAGGATCTCCATCCACTGGGTCGTGACTGTATTAGTGAGCAGCTGAAGAGGCAGGGAATACTACACAAACACACACGTTTTGCACAATGGACTACTGGAAACACCACCACAGAAACCATCAAGGCAACGTTACTGTTAAAGTAATCAATCGTTGAACTCGGTAAACAAAGACACACAGTGGCACAAAAGCCAAGCACCACTTATATGAAGTGCTCATAGCCATTAAAGTGCTATTAGCTCCCTCTTGTGGAGGATCTTCAGGCTGAGAAATGTGAACAAGTAGGTGGTCAGCCATGCACTGCATTAAAAAAAAAAAACAAACAATAAATTAATCACATGAATGAATGCCCACCTGCACTAGTGCGTGGAAAATCTTGAGGATTTGCTTTTGGATAAGCACAGAGAAGACCGTAGCGTCAGGTAGCAGCTGGGTGATGAGCTGCTGGATACGGGGCAGGAACAACTGCATAGCGGCCAGCAACGGCGTTCTCTCTTCTGCTTTTCTGAACCTGCAACGGCAACAGCACTATGCAACTACTGAGCAGCTACACACAAAACTAACTAGATAAGATAACACTATTTCCCCCACAATCAGACACGTAAAAAGGTACCCAAATGTTGTTTTGCAACTCTTGTCTCTTCCATAATGATCAAATTTTTAATGGGAAAGAAGTTAACTGGCTATGAATCACAAAGAATTAACATAAGTTAAAGGTGAACACCTCTGAAAAACGACCAAGGATCTTGTCCGAGGCCACATCGGAGAGCATCCAAAGTACAGCCAGAGCAAATGCTGACGCACTCGCCGCTACCAGTGTGAACATACGGTAAGAGTTTTAATCTTTGACTCGTTTTGTTAGTTGACAAGATAGATGAGCACACAGGAAACACAGCAGGCACTTACTCATAGGTCTTGACAAGCTGATAGAGCGCAAGCAGGCTTCCATACCAGCTCCCACTGTTTTGCGACTGCAGGTACATGCTGATCTTATCTACGATGCCAGTCCAGCGGCCTGGGAAATCATGCTTTATGATCGCACGCAAGCAGACGGTGAGTTGAGCCCTGTCGATCAAAAATCATACATTACATATACAAACCACACAACCGGACCCAAGAGAAAGAATATGTTAGGTTGAATTAAACTGTACTTTTAAATATAACTGACTGACCGAATTGATTCAGGGCACTGAATGATGGCCTCCACCATGTTTGCTCGGATCTGGCCGCGGTCATTCTCATGGATGTTGAAGGGGAAGACCACCTCTCCTAGAGAGGGTTCCCGGTCCTGCCAGTACTGACTCACCATGTTCTTCAGATAGATGGCAGCTAAAGATGAGAACAGGCAATGTGAACACAAAAAACCCCACAAAAATCACTTGCACTGAGCATTAAACAAGTGGCCTATGCTATGGACAACCAAACAAAGGTAGACAGGCTTTTTAAAAAAAAATAAATAAAAAAAAATAAAAAATAAAGTTTTTAAATGCATTTTATAACATTATATACACATTATGCAACATTATATAATTCAAATATCAAATATTGTAACAATATTTTTCCATTAACTTCCACTGACTATCAACCCCAAATTTTGGCAGCCCTCGTCCATCCCATTCTACACAGAGCCGTTGGCCAATGAGACAAAAGGAAGAGACATTCTGTGCTCTATGTGGAAACCAAACTCTACAGTTCTCACCTGCCTGCCGCACAGGAAACTCCACCTGCTCTGACACAATGATCTGCAGCAGAGTCGGAGCAAAGTTGATAATCTTATAAGACTAGAAAACAAAAGAACACAGATTTACTTATTAATAGAAGAGCTGTTTCATAAAAGCATGACAATGCAGAAAGAGCTAGACATTCACATAATTTTGGTCATGGGTTAAAATCAGCGGGCAGCGGAGGCCTAGTGGTTAGGGCGTCGGCCACTTGCTTGGAGGATCGGGGGTTCGAACCCCTTCCCAATAGGTTGCCCTGAGGTGCCCTTGAGCAAGGCCCGTCCCCGTCTCGCTCCTCCCTGCGATGGGCTGGCGACCTGTCCTCGCCCTGTGTGCGCTGGGGTGGACGCCAGCACCCCCCCGCGACCCCGTTTGGGACAAGCGGCAGATAATGGATGGATGGATGGATGGGTTAAAATCAGTGGACTTAACTTATTGTCCTAAACTAGCTATTGATTTAGTGGCTTTATAAAAAGGGACAACGTTCGTTTTAAAAACTTGCAATCTGAATCTCAGAAGACAACAGGAGTACTGCCTGGGATGATGCACAGGGGCAATCGTGGCCTCAGACCAGCATTTAATGATATGAAGGTGATGGTGATACTCTCCAATGGACCAAGAGGTACAAGTTCAAATCCTAACTCCAGCACTAGCACCATTGGGTTCCTGAGCAAAACCCTTGACTCTGAAAGGCTCCAGAGAGGATGTCCCTGTAAATAGGAAAGGGAAGCGTGTCTGCGACATAAAGGATCATTAGTGTGCTATTCTTTAGTGCAGCACTGCCCCCTTATCCTCATTGTTTGAGCTTTTTTTTTTGTCTTCACCTACTAAAAAACCCAGCATGTTAATACGTCATACAGCTATTTGGAATCCCAGTGGCTCTGAACAAATTTTGGCCATTATAGTGAGTGATAAATACATAGACATATCAACCGAAGAGGGTTTTGCAGCACAACCGACAAACAAATGTGTAGTGCTGATGACCTAATACTTTCCTGCATGTTTACCTTTGGTAAACAAGGGCAGCAGTGGCCTAGCGGATAGGGAGTTGACCCCGGATCAGAAGATTCCCCCAGGTTGCCCTGAGGTACCCTTGAGCAAGGTACTGTTCCCGTCACTGCTCCCCTGGCGCTTTCAATAGCTGCCCCCTTGCTGCACGTGTGTGTATGGGTGAAACGCAGAGGTTGAATTTTGTTGTGTTGTGCTGCGTTTCACAATGACACGTGTAGTCACTTTCACTTTCAAATGAATCTTCACTCTATAATGTGAAATCCAACCCACATGGATATGGACACGCCCATCTCATAAAGTGTGACAAGCGATAAACTTAAAATAAACTGTTTGCAAAAAGCCATCTGAAGCCTTTAACTCTCAAGGCGATGCCCTGCAGAATATAACAGAGCATCGTCACATCTTCTCCCCAGAGAGACTCTTATTGATACACTGAGATCCACACGTCATTAAGTACAACCCAATCACGTCTAAACTGAAGATAATCCGATATCAAATTTAGTCTCCAGAGGACAAATCCATTACAAGCCATTCGGTTACTTTACTTTCCTATACCCGATTTTACAAGAGACCTGGATAATCCTTTTAAAAATAGCTCGATTACTGCATCATGCCACCTGCTGCTGCTGAAAGGCTCTAGTTTGGGGGAAATGTCTCTCAGAGGGACATTCAGTGCAGGCCAAAAGTGATGAAACAGTAATTCTTTGCGGTATATTAGCAAGTGGTTACAGCATTTTTTGAACTAGTAAGCAAATAAATTTTTAATTGGGTATAATCTGGAGAAAACTGACCACAATTTGTGATCAATTTAGAATGACCATCTCTTGCTGCGGTCACTGTCAGAGTTTCGACCCAGGCTGTCTCTGCTTCACTATGGCCCATCATAAGGCTGCTGTAGTGTACATTCAAACCGCAGCATCTGCAAAATCAGGGAGGCTGTATTGTGTTTCTTGAAGTCAGCATGAATGAGAAATCTTAAGTCATTGTTCTTCCATAACGTGACAAGAATTTTATCGTATCAAGCAGCTCCTTGAACAGGGTGATCAATATCTGATCGGTAAGGGCGAAAAGAGGGGGAGCTGATACAAGCATATTAAGTCATTTTTCATTGTTTCTTTGTGCAACAGTGGGCGGGGAGAAATATTATTAAACAATATTATTACTAACAAATATTATTGGTTGTTAATATTTGTCCTCACAGACTTTTGCACAAAAGAGAAACATCCTAGACAGGTTGCCAGTCCATCAGGGCAGATGCACAGGCACTGACACAGTCAAACTTAAGGGGCGATTTCTCCAGTCTACCTGACATGCCTGTTTTTGGACAATGGCAGGAGCTGCTGGGAGAAACCTACAAAGGCACAAACAGAACAGGCAAACTCCACAAGGAAGAGACATGGGCCGTCCCAGCAGGGCACTGATCCCAGAACCAGCTCGCCATGAGATGTTTTCAATTTATTTCCTTATAGAAGCTTTATGGTGGTCAGTACAGCTCTAATTCAATACAAAAATATATGTAACTGAACCTGAAAATTGTATACAGACAGCACTGTTGCTCTGTCAGCCTCACACACACACGGTTACTCACACTGGGAGTGACCACAGCTCTGAGACCAGTATTTAAAACCTAATAATTGTGGCGTCCCATAAACACTGAGTCAGGTAACCTGCCACATCCTTCTGGTCATTATTTCACCCACTAGGCTGCATTCGCTGTGTCATCTCAGGACGGGGTTTTAACGAGGATCTTTCCTGCCTCAGTTCACAAACAACATAGTGTATGCAAAAATGAGGTGCTTCATTTTGTTGTTGTTGTTTTTTTTTGACCCAAGGCATGCTATTCCTCTACCCACCTAAAATGAACCTAAAAGTTTACATTTGACCCCCTTTCTGAAACATCCCCGTTTAAGACAGAAAGTTGCAGATTCCAAAAAAACGTCAGTATAAGGGCTGCACAATAAATCGCCAGTTAAACATCATCACAATGTATATTGGTTTCTGCAATACAGATATCACAGAAGGCAGCAATGTGAGAAAGCTCCAGTGAGGTGTTACTGAGCGTCTGTTTGAATTAAATAGGCTATTTTTCTTTGTTGCTGCATTAAAACTGATCTATGCAAATGATATTTTTTCTGACTGGCTCCTGCTTATTGCAGCTTTTTCAAAAGCACAGGGCTGAAACATGACATCAGCATGAAAAGGTGGGGCCAAAACTGCTGTAAAACTCAATAAGGAAACATTTAAACAAATTGGTTTTGAGATATCACAAAAACATTTTTTGGAAGCAGGATGTTTTTGCAACTTTCCTTTATCAGGTTTTCTGCACGTTCAACAACCATTATTGACAGAAGTTAACATGCAGCGGTGCAGAGCCCTGCTACACGAAACACTATCCATCAGAGAAATCTGTGCAGCAAAAAAACTACAAGGAAAAAGCAACAGAAGTGACTGTTTCTTGTTTGCTTTATCCCAAACTTCCTCCAGGTTTATGTATGTGTGTTTATTATGTATAAGCATGCAAATATAGAAACAACTGTAACTGTATGGAGAAAGTTAGAGAAGCGAGATTGTGTTGGTTTGGAACATGTCCAGAGGAGATACAATGATTAGATTGAGAGAAGATGGAAGATGGAGCTGTCTCCAAAGAGGAAGAGCAAAGAGGAAGTTTGTAGATGGGGTGAGAGAGGACATGCAGGGGGTTGGTGTGAAAGAGGAAGATGCAGAGGACAACGAAGATGGATGATCTGCTGTGACGATCCCTAAACGGGAGCAGAAGAAGCAGAAAGAAGAAGACGCCGCAACTGTAACTGCAGGATCTGTGTATGTATGCATGTTTCTGTACCTCTAGATTTCTATCACTCTGTCTGTTTAGCCATCCAGCTATACAGCCATTATATCATTCTTCTCATCTACCTGTTTCTATCTTTCTACACATCTATATACCCTTCTGCCAATCTACCTCTCTACATGCATCTATGTTCCTACCAATCCATCTATGTATGTATCTATCTGTTCTATCTTCCTACCAATCTATCCATCCGTTTCTATTTTTCTACACATCTACCTACCCATCTGTCTCTCCCTGTATATAAGCTGTAAATTATGGCAGGTTTCCCTGAAGCAGCAGTTTTGTCAGGCAGAGCTGTAAGTCGGATCATGGAAAAGAGGTTAAACAACTCTGTTTAAGAAGTGGGAGAGGAGAGAGGGAGTTTTCTTCTCCTTCGTGCATCCTTTCAGGTTGGAGGCTGTGGGGATTAGGGAGGAAACACACACTCGGTCCCACCTGGTTGAGCTCGCTCTCGGCCGCCAGCCGCAGGTTGGGGTCGATGGTGCCCTTCAGGGCCTGAATGATTCGGTTCGGGTCCATGGAGGAAACAGCAGCGGCTCGTCCCTAACTTTTGGGCGCTGCCTGGACGGGCCGGACTGCAGGGAGTCCACAAACACTCACCCTCTCACACACACTCTCTGTCTTTCACACATACACACACCCTCACACACTCTCCTGCCTCTGTTTACCGGCAACACACAGCCAACCGCCGCAAAAGGGGGTAAACACCAGCACTTCGCGACAGCTCGGCGGTGTCATGGAAACGACAGGCCAATCAGGGAGTAGTACGGAAGAAGAAACCCCATTCAACAAAAACCTCAAATATTAAAACAAAATATTGGGAATATTCTTTAAATATTTATTCATATATAACTGTTTTATTATTTTAGATTTATAATATGTTATATTTATTTTTTATATTTAGATATAATATATTTAAATAGCATGCTATTACGTATACAATGCTATTTTATGAACATAATAATAACAACTAAAAATAAGAACAATTTTATTATACAAAAATACAGCAAAATACTACTACAATAATACTAATGATAACAATAACAACAACAACAATAATAATAATAATTATTATTATTATTATTATTATTAATGTCTGCCTGACCACAGGTGGCAGCCTGAATTTCAATGCTATAAAAGAGCCCCCTCCTCCCTCCCACAATTCAGAACGTGAAGATAAAGTAAAAGAAGAATAAATGGGTGTGTTAGTTAATTAAGAGAGCAGCAAGGCTTTAAATTTGCAGCTCAAATTAAAAACAGTCGTCAGGATGACTGTGGGTGGAAATGTTTTCGCTCTGTCGTCTTTTAGACCAGAGGCATCGTTTCGAAACGTACGAACTGCATTCATAAACATATATTTTACGGTGTAAAAAAAAAAAATTCCGATTTAGTGGCGCGAAAAATTCCGAAAACGCACGTTTCAGCGGTTGCGCTGCTTTGTGTCCCTTCTCGCTCGCCGTACTGTTGTCATGGGAGCGAGTTAATATGGCGGCTTGAGTTTGTTTTGGCTGTTGTTTTAGTGTATTTACGATCATAATGGTCATTTACAGCCGCCTTTAGTTGGGCTTCTGGGCCCCGGAGTAAGGTTAGTGTTTCCGTGTTAAATGTCGCCGCTTCTCTGGCTGTAAATCCGCGTCGCCCCGCAGGAATCCGACCACATGGCCGACGAGGCGCTGCGGCCCGTGCCGAAGGAGCGCGCTGTGCTGGAGAGCTTCTTCACGCAGCTCGGCCTGTTTTCCTTCGACCGGGCAAAGGACTACGTGGAGAAGGAGAAGGACAACAGCAGGAGCGCCGCCGCCATTTGGGCCTCGCTGCTGGCCGCCCTGGCCCACCTGGCCGCGGCCGAGAAAGCCTATCACAGCCTGAGCTTCCTGGGGCAGAAAATGGGTAAGAACCAGCCTCACCGCGATGCTTGTGGCGAAAATCAAAACTGCTATGTTTGGTCTTAACGATTGCTTACTGACCGTGACTGCGCAGCATGCAGCCTCCACATGTCAGACTGCAGAGGTCGTAGAAAGGAGTGTTTTGGTGGCGCCATGAAATAACATCCGTTTAGTGTCAGGATAAAACAAGGGCTGCTCGATTAATCCAGATTTATCTTCAGTTACCATTCTGACTCCAAACAATCATATATAATAGAATAATCTGTGCCAGAAGCTCTACTTGTGGCTCTACAGTCTGGTAAAGGAAGATCTGCATCCCAGCCTGAAAGGCTCTTCAGCTCAGGTGGAAATACCTTCATCTGTCCAGGCTCGTGTCTGATATCGGACCCTGTCTGTAGGCTGGTGTTTCAGTATGAAAACCTCTTAAGAGAAGGTTTGGAAAGCATGTAATTGTTGCATACAATTGATCTTGTTTAGATCAAATTTCTTTTGAAGATGTTTTGTAGTGATGTATGCATTTACATGTATGGATTCAAAAGTTTCTTTTAGAATTTGGAGTGCAAAGTAGAAGAAAATGACCTAAATGCTGTTAAAAGCATGTTTTAAAAAAAAGAGTTCAATAAGTGCATGAAGTCAGCGAGGAATTGTGTTGAATAACCAGCATCTCAATCAATATGGCCAAAATAATCAGGACGATGAGTTTTGCAACCAGGCTGGTAAGAAATATGTAGCTTATGGTGAAAACAGCATCTCAAAAGGCGTTTTATTACTACGCAAACTTGGGGTCATGGATATTTGATGGAGTATGCATGTTGTTTTAAATCTGCTATTGAATCTCTAGTCCTTACTAGGTTTTAATTACTAATACATTTGCATATCAGGCTAGTCTGCCCACATGCCTGGCCGATTCACGTTTAAAATCGTAAGAAATGTTTAACCTGGGTTGGATTTTGAATGAGCGACAATTGACTGACTACCAGGAAAACAGGAGTGGACCAAAGCACCAAAAAAATGTGGAGCTACCTTTAAAGGTCCAACCTGGATCTCATGTCTGAACTATGAGTTTTAAAAGTAAATTCAATTGTCTTTCCCTGGGGAAGGGAAAAATACCTTTTCATTTGAAATGAAACTCAATGAGCTGTTTGGACGGTGTAACTTGACACATTTAAATGAGGTGCAGTTATGGTACCCCTAAAAGACAGATTTTTCTGGAAGAGTTAAAAATAAAAATCGTTTCATTCAAAGAAACACAGTTGAATGATGTCTGTAATAAAAATGGTTTTAAATGTCCCTTTAAAGAAATGGATCAATGTTGCCGACTGCTTGGCAATTCTTTAGCTGTTTTGTACAGCAGGTGGTACCAGAGAGTCACAAAATCTTGGATTGTGCCTCCTGTAGTGCTGGCAGCTTGTGTTATCCCTTAAAATAGTAATGTGAATCCTAAGGGGAGCTGTTTACTTTATATTTTTGCTCTGTTTTGTGTTTAGGGGGTCAGTCATTCTTCAGCAGAAAAGACTCCATCAGGACCATTTACACATCCTTACACAATGAACTGAAGAAGGTAGTATCCATGGGCCGCCATCCCCCTGGAGGCTCCAGTCCTTACCTGGAAGAGCTCCTCTCCCATCTGTCTGAGCAGCTGTGCCACTTCACGCAGGCCAGAATGGAGATCGCCGACCTCTATGAGAAGATACACTCGCTCGGCAGCCAGAAAACAGTCAACTCTGAGGAGCTGGTGAGCACGTTGGAGAGCATCATGCAGAAATACAGTTCCAGGTCAGCACAGATTCAGTGCTCTGTTTTGCTGTGCATTTGGCGTCCCACCATGTTGAATCGTTTAAGAGTAGTCGCTGGTTCCATTATTCATCAGGGTGTGGTTCTGAACTCTTTGGGCTGGATTAGACCTAGATTCATTTTAACCCCGGAACAAAACAATTTCCATTTATGATTTAACAGTGCTACTCTAATTCAATCCAATAATAAGCTTAATTATTTGTCCTGTCCATGTCCTCTGAGGTCTGTGGAACACAATGAATACTAGGGTGAAGTTTATGCCAAATATTGCAATCATTTTTAACTTCAATATATTTACACTTCAATTAAGCATTTATTGGCGCAGCTTTGATTCTTTGTTAAGCAAAGGGCACTCAGAGACCAGTTTTGTGACTTGTTAGAGATTCAATTGCATATTGCTGCGATCAGCATTAAGATTTGAAAAGGCCCACATAGAGAAATGTAAAAACCAGGTGTATATTTTTGCCATATGGGTCATACCGGGTTCAGAGAGGATGGTGATTGACATTATGCTGTGAAACAACTTTGATAGTAGGAACGTAAAATGTCATTCCAACTAGCTAGGTCTTCCCCTTTGACATACTACCAAGATTGTGGCATGTCGCTCTGCACTTCATATGAAATACTATCACGTCTTTTTAAATGGCCTCATGTCATTGGGCAGCTCAGCATGCTCCTACAACACTGGCAATATGCTAAAATATGTCTGCATTGGATACCATCCCACTGAGCAAGGGGGGAGGCTGTCCTACCCACCCAGGGAAGAGATGGGTTTTCAGCCCCATGCTGGTCTGACATTTACAAAAGCCAAAAATTAGCACTACAATGCCTTCTGTTGGAGTTTTTATTTCTCAAGCTTTTCAAATGCAAGAATATTCAGTAAAACAATAATGACGCTTTTAAAATTCATTCCAAATGAATTTTAAATTGTGAAATGTGGGTGGCGGTGGTCTAGTGATTGGGTGCTGCTCTATGGTTCAAGAGGGCCCAGGTTCGAATCCCACCTCTGGCACTACCACCACTGGGTCCCTGAGCAAGACCCTTAACCCTGAGCTGCTCCAGGGGGACTGTCCCTGTAATTGGACATGGAAGTCGCTCTGGATAAGAGTGTCTGCTAAATGCCATAAATGTAAATCATGAGTGTATTCAATATCTTTCATGACTTTTTGAAAGTTCAGACTTTTCCATAACCTTTAACCTTCCAGGTATAGAAAGTCAAACGTACTCCTAAGTTCAATGCAATCTTTAGAAAAGCACTGGAGTAGAGAGGTGCTGTATAGCGAAATGTTTTAATGAGAGTGCCCAACAGTCCAGTGTCTAAAGACTTTTGACATAATGGCAAGACGATGACTGGGTCTTATGTCTGCCTGGAAAACTCTGATTGTAGAGGGAGACACCCACAAACATTCTATTTTTTCACTGTTAATATCCATTAATTTATCACATGAGGGAAGTTTCTCGGGTTAGGGTTAGTCTTTCTTTTTGGGATCACACTCTCAGCCTTCCTCTAACTTGGCCATGCTGTCTGTTCTTGCTGTCTTAAGTTCCTGCTCTTTCTGTCTTTTCACTTTCACAATACAGCTTTAATCTGCATGGTGTCTATGCTGTTTGTGCATGTTCTGTAACTGAAAGCTGTTCAGAAAGCATCAAATTGGTATTTATAGAATTGCTGTTAAATTTTAGTTCATTCATTCAAATTTTCAGATTTCAGCGATGATCTGAAATGAGTGAGTTTTCAAGCAGACGGCCAACGTTGTGGTCTATATATGAGCAGAAAATGACATGCACTAACTTTAAAATGTGCAAAGCAGACAAACAAGCAGACTCAGCTCTACCAACGCCTCCCAATTCACATCCATATAAAATCACATGTAAGGAAATGATCGTAAAAGCACGTGTTCTAGTTTAACATTAGAACACCACATGGAATAAGTAACATTCCTGACCACTTTACATCGGTCCACACTGCTTAGCTATGTTAGTTTGCCAGTTCTTCACCAGCTTATTTGGAACAAGAGTTTAAAAACATTAGTCAACATTTTTATTATTGGGGAAATAAACATTTATACAGTCATGTTGAGTGGCGCACTCCTTAAAAAGCGATTGTTGCTACCAAACCACATCAAAGCTCAAAGTTTCCTGGACTTAAACCTTTGAATCCCTCGCCCCTGAGATGATTTGCTTGGATGCTCTTGCTCCTCCTAGCATGAGGGTCCACTGCCTAGTGATTAGGGACTAGGCTCTATGGTTGGAGTTGTGGTGGTGGTCTAGTGGTAGGATACTCGCCTATGGAACACACGGGTTCAAATCCCCGGCAAATCTCCAGGTTAAGGAGTAAAACCTTAATCCCAAGTTGCTCCAGGGGGACTGTCCCTGTATTCAGGAATTGGAAGTCGCTCTGGATAAGGGAATCTGCTAAATTCTGCAAAAGTAAATGCTTGAGTCCCAGACCAGCAGGTACCCTTTAAGCACGGCCCCAAACACTGTTTCCTGCACTCTGGATACATGTCTACCCACTGCTTCTCTGTGCGTGTGAAACATTTTGCTGTGGTATATTGGCAATAATGCTATCAAAATAGTCACTTTCACTTCACTTACAGTATACTCATGTTGAGTCAATGGCCCATGTGATTTTTGGCAATTCTACAAAAGTACAGACAAATCACAGCTCCTCATCCCAACATTTGTGACAATTTTTGGTAATGAAGCATGAAACTCACCCTGCTTGAGTTACATTCATTCAAACTGAGAACAAGACTTCAGAATCAGTGGTACGTATAAAACAATGTTGCAGGCTTCAAGCAGCATATTCCGAATCATTGCAACTCTCTGTGAGTAATATTTTAGAGGCATTAAATGTTGCGGGCACGTCATGTCATGCCACTGTGAATTTTTTATTTTTTATTAAGAACTCCTAGAACTAAGCACTTCAGATCAAAACCACTCTCCATGACTGTTTAGATATTTATTATTTAATGAACAATTGCTGGAATCTCCCAATTGGAATGGAAGCGCCCTGTGCCTTGCAGTACGTTTGAGTTCCTGACAAATGGCTCTTGCAGCTTGGAGCTCTCCCACTGCCTGCTCAAGGTGAACTCTGCACTCCTGCTGAAGCAAGGCAGCAATGATAGAGAGGCAAAGAAGGATGATGGAGAGAGAGCTGTCAAGGAAGGATGCCAGGCCTGAGTAATCACTGGAGGAAGACCGGGCAAGAGACTTGATCTGTGCAGCATTATCTGGTCAGCTCATCAGGTAGAGGTGAGCTCAGCTGCCTGACGACACGGCTCGGGACTGAAATGGCATTAAAGTCTGTTTGGAGAGTCGTGACCTTGAAACATAAAGAAGACTCCTTGATTAAACCTTCACTGACCTGCAAAGAAACGGCAACAAAGTCTGTCCTTGTGTGTTTAAAGCAGTTAATACAGTCCTGCTTTTTGGCCCATTCTGATTCTTTTTTTTTTTCTCTCCTCTCCTTTTGTTGCCTTTCTCGCTCTCCCTTACCCTCTCACTCACTTTCTCTGGCGCTGCCTGCTAAGACGTGTAATTAATGTTCAGTCAGGGGTGAAAATTTACAGGCTGGTGCTGAATACAGAGGTGATGTAATGAACTATATAAGCTTGCAGCATACATGACTCTGGTCTTCAGTACTAATGAGCTTGGAGAAGCATGCAGGCTTCATAACCTCAAACTCTCACACCCATCACTTGCATTTCAGTGATCACAAGCAGCGCTGGCTTGATTTTCATGCAGTTTTGCCCACTCTACTTGAAGGCATGGCATTTCCTTGCATTGAGTCTCCAAAGCGGTTGCTGTAGTCACGGTTTTCATCTTCCATTTTGTGCAGTTCCAAGACGGCCATTTTAGTTTCTTTTCCACTGTAGGTCCAAGCAGTTCTGAACTTGATTGGTGACCGTTTCAACAGCGTTTGAACCTGGAGCAGTTGGGCATGGGTTGCTTACAAATGGTTAGATTCCTTCTTAGTGCAGCTGCGCTGTTCAGGTGGGGTGGCATTACAACACACTTTTTAAGGTTTCTTATTGGGGTCTTATCCAAAGTAGCAATTACACACTTTTAAATGAAGTGAAAGTGACTATGGTCATAGTGAAACATGGAAAATCACACAGTGAAATAAGACCTCTGCATTTTACCCATACACGCACACGTGCAGCAGCTATTGAAAGCGCTCAGGGAGCAGTGACTGGGACAGTAGGAGCAACCTACTGGTCTAGGAATCGATCCTGGGGGCCAGTGCTCTAGACCACTAGAACTCCTTACTATTAAGGAATCCGTGTCATGAGAACGGCCTTTTCCTTACTAATTTTTGTTGTGTGATGTAGTTTGTAAACACTGTTTCAGGAAATGCAGTTCCTGCCACCTTCAGTCCATATGTCAATACTAAGCTTCAACACTTAGTATTCAACAATTCTGAATTCATTGTTTTTATGTCACAAAAAACAGCATATTAAGCAGTTTCGCTCCAGTTGCTCACATGACTGGCTTTTTGAATGAGGAGAAATAGAGAGACCAGTTAGGACCGAACTCTTACAGAAGTATAAAAGACACCGAAACCAAAGCAGCCTGTTTTCATTTGAAGCCTTTTCCCAAAAAAAAAAAAAATTGAAAATAGAAGTGTGGAAATGGCTGTTTGGTACATAATTCCTTCACTTTAAGAGTTATTTAGCGAAGATGCATAAATACTCGTTTTCTGCATGGGTGATGGCTCTGTGGGTATTCTATTGCCTAACATTAAAAAGGGTCTGGGTTTGATTCCCAGGCATTTCATTTGTATGCTCTCCCCAGGTCTGCATGGGTCCTTCAGGAGCTCTGGTTTCCTCCAAAAGTCCAAAGATGTATGTGTTTATCTTGGTCCTGGTGTACCAGGCACGTTCTGGTGTTTCCTTTCTCTATTTAATTCATTTCACACCACTGGTGTTAAGAGCAGAGGAAATTCTAGCAGTGGTCTTCCTGACCCAGGATTGAGATCAGTTGATCTTTTTATGTTCATTCTCTGTATGAGACCGATGTTTGTTTCTCTGTGATACAGGTTCCACCATCCGATCCTTAGCCGGTTAGAGGGAAGTTTCCAGGTTGAGGTGGACGTCCTGACACAGCTGCTGCGCTGCCAGGCGCAGATCTCAGAGTGGCACTTCCTTCCCTCACTGCTCAACCTGCATGGTGCCCACTCAAAGCTGCAGGCATGGGGCCAGGCATTTGAGCGCCAGCGGGAGACCCGCAAGAACCTTTTCGGTGGCCAGTCACAGCGGGCCCCACAACCGCCGCATCTGTACCTCTGGCTGCAACGTCTGCAGGGGGCTCTGCTGGCTAAGTTCACCTTCTATTTCCACGAAGCTCTGAGCCGACAGGCACCGCCAGCTGAGATGAAGGCCCTGACGGCCCGCACCTCTCCAGACTACTTCGGCAAAGTATCGGCCTTTATCCGGAAGCATGACGCCTACAACGTGTCGCTGGTCTTTGACAACCGGGGTTCTGAGAGCTTCCAAGGCCATGGCTACCACCACCCACACTCATACCGTGAAGCGCCCAAAGGAGTGGACCAGTTCCCAGCCGTGGTGTCACTTCCTGGGGGGGAGAGGCCGCTCACACACTGGCCGAGCATCATCATGATCATGAGTGATCGTGCAGCTGAGCTCAACTCACTCGACAAGGTTATGCACTTCTACGATGACAAGGTTCAGAGCACCTATTTCTTGGCCCGGCCTGAGCCCCACTTCACCCTGGTGGTGATCTTCGACGGGAGGAAGTCTGAGAAGGACACACATGTGGTGGCCTTCCTACTGGAGATTTCTACATCTCTTAGGAACTCCAAACCCTTCAGTATGCTCAAGCCAGGCTCCAAAGGTTAAATTGACCACATCTGGGGGCTCCAAAGGTTAAACTGACCACATCACTGGCTAGTGTCAGAAAGCTGTACATTCATTGTCATGCTACTTGTGCCTTTATCATCTGTAGAGAGTGCTGCTGGCCAAACTTAAAGTATCCCAAAACTAAAACCCAAACGGATAGAAAGCACATGTTGATAGAATTTAAAATCAGGCCCAATTTACCTTGGGGGTTGTTTTTATGTTTTTTTTTGTTTTTTTTTTTTTCCCCCCCGGCAAAAATGTTCTAAAATGTGATGTCACTCTGAGATGTAATGCTGCTGAAACTGTTTTATTATTTATATATATATATATATATATAT